>OZ038487.1:68266245-68425934 GCA_964036315.1 Acanthosepion esculentum
TAAAATGAGTTTCTCAAATATACATAAATTTAATCTTGTTAAAGAATGATCATAGTAATATTTTTTTTTAAATTGAAAAGTATTTTTTTGTGTTTGCTACTGATAAAAATATTCATTAATACGTTTGCCCAGAAAGTACTACAAATTTCTTCAGCTGTTAAATTTGAAAATGCTGTTGAAATGCTTAATATTCATATATAGACAATTTATTTGGATACAAGTATATAAGATTTGTAAATGTTCAATGATATTTGAACTACTAATAGTAATATTATGTAATGAAAGCTAAAGACCAGAAAAAACTATTAGGTCTTTCACAGTTCTGCTTCAATGATCATTACAATGTTTAGAAATATTTAAACTGCAAAAATATGTTCAGCTTGTGTGAGGAACTAACTACTGTATATTGCACAAATGTTAACAGACCTACTGACATGTAGTTCACCTACAAAATTGATTTTAAAGAGATTTTTCAGACATTAATATTAAGAAGTTATTTGAGTATTCCCCAGGAACCCCCAACCACCTCATGCCCCACGAGAGTTTTGCGCAAAGGTCCATAAATACAGATGAGCGAAGTGAGTGACAGTACAGAATAAAGAGAGAAGGAACCAGACAGTTCGGAGTGCTGTTTGAGAGAGAGACATGTGCCAGTTGGTTCAAGACTAGCTTTGCCAAACCCCGCACAACTTCGGCAGAAAGAATTTACATTCCAGCTTTGTTCCAGACTACCAGATACAACTAAAGAGTTGGCTTGAAGAAATCTCAGAGTAGAAGAAATCAGACTTCAGTCTTGTACCAGTTTACTGAGCATGGCTGGACTTAGTGTCACAGAGGGAAGATGCTGAAAATCTGCATATTGTTAATTCAGCGATTAGAATGTTCATTGTATGAGCCTTTGATATAAAGTTGCTGTGTTACACGGCTGTCTTTTACTTTCCTTGTGATATCATCTTGCCAAAGCTGCTGGATCAGCAACGTTGGCTATACAACTCAGCCTTCATCTGCCTTGTAATCTAAAACAAACACGTGGGGCAAGGCGGGATTGAGGGTCGAGGCGACCAACTCCAAGGCTGGCTGTAGGGATCAACCACAGACTTGCCCGGTAACTGTGGCGATGTGTGGCATCACAGTTTAGTGGATTATAACATATCAAGTTTTCTGGCAGTTGCAAGTTCACATATTCTAGTTCTGTGGAAGGAGAAACCACAACATCTATACAGAGCCTTTTGCTGTCTACTCTTGGGAAATTGATGGCCTGATCAAATTTGGGGAGATCACTCCCACAAAGATTGATGGTGGCAGAATATCAATCTGTCCAACTCCTTCCATCTTGTGTGGGTGCTTCTTACCATTACCACCAGAAGAATGCAGGTGATTCCTCCACCTTCCTTGAAATTCTACCTGTGCCTCCACCTCTCTCTCCATCTCCCAAGCAAGCCTGTTCTCAGAGGCAAGGTGTGGTCTAGCCTAAATGGCTAAATTCAAATATCATCCGATATTTCCATCAGCAGGGAAGTCTTATTACATCCCTGGTGGTCAGTTATGTCTGGGTTCTGTCATTTGTCACCTTCTCTCACCAGCATTTTGGTCAACAAGCAATAAAACAGCCAATATCTTTGTTTTAATAATTTTATTGTGTCTTAGGCAGATAAATACAATTAAAATATATATAACTACAATTTCATTTCTGTCTTTGTTGGAAATGGGTCAGTCTTAAGATCCAAGTCTTATCTTTGGGCTAGAGATTTGTTCTTAACCGTTGTGGGTACTTGAATTCATTAAAATGTAATCTATTCTTCCTGGCAGAGGTTGAGTGGGCACTTAAAATACCATCAATTAAGATTAAGTTGACCATAAACAGATGACTTCAATGCTAGTCATCGTTGACACCCAAATCCCTAGGTGGGGAGAGAAAAGAAAACAAACATTCTTTCTTCATTCCTCCAACCTTTGTTTTCAGTATACTTTCAGTCTATCAAAAAACATCATTTTTCTTTCTGCTTTCCAGTTTATTTTGAAAGCCTTTTTTCCCCAATTTACCAGCACCTTCTTAATAGTGTCACAAACCATGTGTCTCTTTGACAAACTAGTTTTGAAATTTTGCAGCCTTAATCCTAGTGGAACTGTATAAATGTTCAAACTTGGGTGAGGAAGGAGGAATTTATTTTGGGAGCTCTTTTTACTTGATCAGAGGCTCCCAAATAATGTCCATCTCTGTGCTAGGTCTACTGAGGAAGTTTTCAGTGCCTAACACAAATTCTTTTAGTTGTCTTATCCCAGTGTTATTCTCTTTCTTTTATCTTCACTTCCTACCACAGATGTTAAGGACCAATCCAGTAATATATGGAAAAAAAAAGAGAGGTTGTCAACCCTTGTAGAATGAACATTAACTCTAAGGCTCCAGAATTACAACACAAGATTGTCCAAGAAACAGTGCCTAGTCAATTAAAATGTTAGTTAAAACAGAGTTCAATCTCTGGTAGTGGTGACGTCACATACAATAAAAGAAACAAACAAGTGACACAAAGGTGATTGGTTGGTTTATTTTATAGCATATCAACCAACAAGAATTTTAGGATAGGTTTATAGGAATAGAATATGTATTCTTTGTACGAAATTAGTTTGTAGCTCAGGTTTCATTGACATATTTTTTTAAAGAGGGTTTTTGTCAAGAGTCAAATCTGTTGCTAGTAATATTTTTTTTTTCAAAAATGTATTGCTGGTATTTTTACTATAAAAACCTATTTTTACACTTTCATAGTGTTATTTGGCAATAGCAGGGACCCTAACAGGTGCTAACACCCCAGATTAGGGTGAACCTTGGAACAACAGCAATTAAGAGGTAGTTCCATGCTCCTCAAAACCTAATCAGAGGGCTTGATGGCAAATGTAGTTTATCATCATGCCCAGGACCAGCACAAAGGTGAAAAAGACTGGTGAGTGTTAACTGATACGAAATATCACCTCAGCATGGAAAGTGGAATGATAACAATCTACCATTGTTGACTGAATAAATTCCAAGAAGGAAATCAAGTACAAAAACAGACACTTTAAGGCCAGAAGGTACAACCAAAATGTCATAACAATCAAGCAATTTCTTTAATCTGACAGGGTACTGAAAAGTTATTGATCTGACCCACTTTCCAAAATCTAAACCATATAACTAGGGGTTTCTTGGTCCAGTCAAACTTATTTATAACTCATTAATTATTCTAGTCTCATTGTTATTCATTAACTAAATTTTTTAGCAGTGGTAATTTTCAAATGAACAAAACCTTTTTTTATAATGCAAAATAAGACAAAATACATGATTAAACAGGTAACAAAAAAATAAAGAAAAAGAAAAAAGATTAACTGTAAACTGTATACCCAAATTTAGATAGAATCATGTATTAGATATCTTTCTACTGTGAAATAATTTAATCTTTTTTTGTTTTCTTGTAAAACAAGTTAAATTTTTCATGAACCAATTATCATACACTAAAAATAGGTTTAGCATACATTCTGGTTTGAAAGGTTTGTCCCAGTTTTCCACTAGATATAAGCTATCAGTACTTTGTGAGAATCCTGAAGCTTAAGGAGCATGGACCTACACTCCTTAAGTATCAGGATATAATGACCGTGTGTGTGTGTGTGTGTGTGTGTAAATATTCTCAGAGTCCATCTGTAGAGGAGATAAAATGAATAAAAAGAAAGAGACGAGAGGAAAACTATTTTTAGTCAATGTGTTTCACTCGATCACTACTTTCTGCTAGACTTTGAATTATGACACTGTGTCCTCCACACATTTTGACTGACCTTTCAACCACCTGATGAACATTCATGAACGGTCTCAAATTTATAAACTTTGATAAACCAATGAGATCCTCATCTTTGTATATACAAATGTACAGCAAAATAAATCCTACATTAAGTTGATAAAGTCCATCAAAGGACAAAACGCTAAGAATAGTTTTCCTCTTATTTCTCTTTATGTATATATATATATCACTGAGGCTCAAAAGTTATGGTAAACCTAACTAAATATTCAATTATTTTAAAATATTTATAATTAAACATTTTAAGTACCACATTTAGAAATAATGAAGAATCCATGTACATATTTTAACATTTACATAAAAAAAAAAAATTTATTTTTGAAGGCAACAGTGTCCTTAATATATCTTATTTATAAAAGCAATTATAGGCTTTTCAGTTTAAAAAATTAGATAGTTTTACTGCAGCTTTTATTTTATGATTCAGAGCAGACTTTCACTAAATGTTGTAAATTGATGATTTAAATTCGCCAAGGAGTCCTGCTTTTAACAAATATAAATACAGAGACTATGGAATTTTCATTTATTAATAATAATACATAAATATATATAATACATATAATATATATAAATATATATAATAATATATATATAATATATATATAATATATATATAATAATATATAAATATATATAATACATACATAATATATATATATATAATAATATATAAATATATATATTACATACATAATATATATATATATAATAATATATAAATATATATAATACATATATATATATATATATAATATATAAATATATATAATACATATATATATATATAATAATATATAAATATATATAATACATATATATATATATATAATAATATATAAATATATATAATACATATATATATATATAATAATATATAAATATATATAATACATATATATATATATATAATAATATATAAATATATATAATACATATATATATATATAATAATATATAAATATATATAATACATATATATATATATAATAATATATAAATATATATAATACATATATATATATAATAATATATAAATATATATAATACATATATATATATATAATAATATATAAATATATATAATACATATATATATATAATAATATATAAATATATATAATACATATATATATATAATAATATATAAATATATATAATACATATATATATATAATAATATATAAATATATATAAATATATATAATACATATATATATATATAATATATACATAATATATATATATAATATATAAATATATATAATACATATATATATATAATATATACATAATATATATATATAATATATACATAATATATATATATAATACATATATATATATAATATATACATATAATATATAAATATAATACATATATATATATAATATATACATATAATATATAAATATAATACATATATATATATAATATATAAATATAATACATATATATATATAATATATACATATAATATATAAATATAATACATATATATATATAATATATAAATATAATACATATATATATATAATATATAAATATAATACATATATATATATAATATATACATATATATAATACATATATATAATATATACATATATATAATACATATATATAATATATACATAATATATATATACATAATATATATATATAATAATATATATATATATAATATATACATAATATATATATACATAATATATATATAATATAATATATATAATACATATATATATAATATATACATAATATATATATACATAATATATATATATAATAATATATAAATATATATAATACATATATATATAATATATACATAATATATATATACATAATATATATATATAATAATATATAAATATATATAATACATAATATATATATATAATAATATATAAATATATATAATACATAATATATATATATAATATATAAATATATATAATACATAATATATATATATAATAATATATAAATATATATAATACATAATATATATATATAATATATAAATATATATAATACATAATATATATATATAATAATATATAAATATATATAATACATAATATATATATATAATAATATATAAATATATATAATACATAATATATATATATAATAATATATAAATATATATAATACATATATATAATATATATATATACATAATATATATATAATATATACATAATATATTATATATATTATATATATGTATATTATATATATATTATATATAATATATATATATACATAATGATATATATTATATATATATATTATATATATGTATATTATATATATAATATATATATATATACATATAATATATATATTATATAATATATATATTATATATTATATAATATATATTATATAATATATAATACATATAATATATATATTATATAATACATATAATATATATATTATATAATACATATAATATATATATTATATAATACATATAATATATATATTATATAATACATATAATATATATTATATAATACATATAATATATATATTATATAATACATATAATATATATATTATATAATATATAATACATATAATATATATATATATTATATATAATACATATAATATATATATATATTATATAATATATAATACATATAATATATATATATTATATAATATATAATACATATAATATATATATATATTATATTATATATAATACATATAATATATATATATATTATATTATATATAATACATATAATATATATATATATTATATATCATACATATAATATATATATTATATATAATACATATAATATATATATATATTATATATAATACATATAATATATATATTATTTAATATATAATACATATAATATATATTATAATATATAATACATATAATATATTATATAATATATAATACATATAATACATATTATATAATACATATAATACATATATTATATAATATATAATACATATAATATATATTATATAATATATAATACATATAATATATATATTATATAATATATTATATAATATATAATATATATTATATAATATATTATATAATATATATTATATAATATATAATATATTATATAATATATTATATAATACATATAATATATATATTATATAATACATATAATATATATTATATTATATAATACATATAATATATTATATAATACATATAATATATATATATTATACATATAATATATATTATATAATACATAATATACATATTATATAATACATAATATATATATCATATAATACATAATATATATTATATAATACATAATATATATATATATTATATAATACATATAATATATATATATTATATAATATATAATACATATAATATATTATATAATATATAATACATATAATATATTATATAATATATAATACATATAATATATTATATAATATATAATAGATATATATTATATAATATATAATACATATATATTATATAATACATATAATACATATATATTATATAATACATATAATACATATATATTATATAATACATATAATACATATATATTATATAATACATATAATACATATATATTATATAATACATATAATACATATATATTATATAATACATATAATACATATATATTATATAATACATATAATACATATATATTATATAATACATATAATATATATATATTATATAATACATATAATATATATATTATATAATACATATAATATATATATATTATATAATACATATAATATATATATATTATATAATACATATAATATATATATTATATAATACATATAATATATATATATCATATAATACATATAATATATATATCATATATAATACATATAATATATATATATCATATATAATACATATAATATATATATATCATATATAATACATATAATATATATATCATATATAATACATATAATATATATATATTATATATAATACATATAATATATATATATTATATATAATACATATAATATATATATATTATATATAATACATATAATATATATATATCATATATAATACATATAATATATATAATATATAATACATATAATATATATATTATATAATATATAATACATATAATATATATATATTATATAATATACATATAATATATATATATTATATAATATACATATAATATATATATATTATATAATATACATATAATATATATATATTATATAATATACATATAATATATATATATTATATAATATACATATAATATATATATTATATAATATACATATAATATATATATTATATAATATACATATAATATATATATTATATAATATACATATAATATATATATTATATAATATACATATAATATATATATTATATAATATACATATAATATATATATATTATATAATATACATATAATATATAATATACATATAATATATATATATTATATAATATACATATAATATATATATATTATATAATATACAATATATATATATTATATAATATACATATAATATATATATATTATATAATATACATATAATATATATATATTATATAATATACATATAATATATATATATTATATAATATACATATAATATATATATATTATATAATATACATATAATATATATATATTATATAATATACATATAATATATATATTATATATAATATACATATAATATATATATAATACATATATATATATAATATATAATACATATTATATATATATAATATATAATACATATTATATATATATAATATATAATACATATTATATATATATAATATATAATACATATTATATATATATAATATATAATACATATAATATATAATACATATAATATATATATAATATATAATACATATAACATATATATAATATATAATACATATAACATATATATAATATATAATACATATAACATATATATAATATATAATACATATAACATATATATAATATATAATACATATAATATATATATAATACAATATATATAATATATAATACATATAATATATAATATATATATAATACATATAATATATATATAATATATATATAATACATATAATATATATATATAATACATATATAATACATATAATATATATATAATATATATAAAATACATATATAATACATATAATATATATATAATATATATAAAATACATATAATATATATATATAATACATATAATATATATATAATACATATAATATATATATAATACATATAATATATATATAATACATATAATATATATATAATACATATAAAATACATATAATATATATATAATATATACATAAACATATAATATATATATAATACATATAATATATATATAATACATATAATATATATATAATATATATATAATACATATAATATATATAATACATATAATATATATATATAATACATATAATATATATATAATACATATAATATATATATAATACATAATATAATATATAGCTCTTCATAGCTCTTTCATTTTGTCATAATATTTTGGCCCTTTTTAGTCCCTTTCACTGCCCATGCCAATAGGCCAGCTACAGGTGAATTGGGAGTCTTGAGGGGTAGACAGGTCCTACTAACATCTGTTTTGTTTTTGTCGCATTCTTTTTGTTTTGTTTTTGGGTTCATTTCCCTACCCCATCATTTTCATTATTATATATATTTTTATAAGAAAAAAGGAAAAAAAAAGAAACCTTTTGAACTGTACTTTACATCATGGGAATTTTGTAGGTTCCCAGTGAATATGTCGTATTGTGGTGTATGTAGGATTGAGAGATGATGGATAAATTCTTGTGGTGATTGGGTATATTGTAAAGAATGAATGGGTCATGATTGTGATTAACTAGGACTAAGATAGTGAAGACCAGCCTTTCCCCACTTCCCCCTTCAGCCTTGTGCCACAATTTTTTACAAAAATAAAAGATACATTCCCAAGAGTGTGTGGTCATTCCCACTTGCATTCCATTCCATATAGATTGTTTTTTCCTTTTTTGGAAGTAGTAGTGGATATATTGGCTATCTGCAAGTGATTGATCTTTTGTCTTTGTCCTTCAGTGTCTCTGTGTCACCTTTGTTAGTTATTGTTATAACTCTTCCTTTTGCTTTTGGAAATTGTTACTATTTGTGGTAGCAGGGAACTCCTCCAGTCGTGAATTTGGGAAAGGATAATAGGAAAGATGTAAATGGCACACACCTCAAATTAACCCTTTATCCACAACTGCTGTCAAAGCCAAGTTTGGACTGCTGCTCCAACCTTTGACTGTATCTCAGACTAATTCTTCTTCAGCTGGAGACCAGGCACAAATCACACTCCAAGAATGTGGATGGGTCAGTCTGTCCAATTAAAAAGGCCCCGGAAGCACAACCCCCTCCCAGACTCCTAACTGCAAACTGGATGACTTCTTGTAGCTAATTTCGTACTGCTCAAGCGCCTTCTGTACCACCACAATGTTGATATGGCACAACATGAAAATAGATACATAATCGGCATATGCAGAAACCCTGGCTCAATATCCACCAGAGACAGCAATTCCACGTAGGATCGGACTGCACATCCTGTCCCTTAGTTGGCAAAGGTGGGGCTCCAACACCAAAGTGTAAAGTAAGAGCAACAGTAGACAACCCTGAATAACCGACCAAGACAGTGCAAAAGCACTCAACCACTTTCCATTCACCTGTACCACAGCACTGGGGGAGTTATACAGGAGGTTGATCCACTTGTAGAAGTCGAGTTCAAAACTGGGAGCCTGAAGGACAGCAGCCAGCTACTGATGGTCAATCCTGTTGAATGCCTTGGACTGATCCAAATTGATCAGTGTGGGTTAATCGCCATATTCTGCACCCTCTAGGATCATGTGGATAAGATGCAGGTTGCTTTGAATTGTTCATCCCTTCACAGCGCAAGTCTGCTCAGGTCCCAACAAGCTTGCAACAACTAACTGCAAACACTCCATCAGGATCTTGGGCAAAATCTTTAACTCTGTGTTTAGCAGAGTCATGGCCTGATAATCATCTAAATCCTGCCCAACACTCTTGCCTTTTTCAACAGTATGATCACACCCCTGGAGATCCGATTGTGGATGGACCACTGCCAGAACCAGTTGTTGAACACGACTGTTGAAATCCGAACAAAGATATGCAACAGCCTCAAGTACAGTTCATAGGGCAGACTATCAAGTCCTGGAGATTTGCCACTGCTAACCCTCTTCAATGACAAGTGAACTTCACACTCTGTCATTGCACCCTCACAGCAAGCTACTTCAGTTGGCTCAAGCCAAGGAGAGTCAACCAAATAGCTGCAAAACTCATTTCCACTGAGATCAGGCTCGTTGGTAAATCGGCTCTCAAAATGCCACCGAAATGCCTCCCACATGCCCTTGGTCGACCTCAAAGTACACCTCTCCAAGGTATTGACCTTGCAAATGTATTGATCAGAACATCAACGGATCTTACACAATTCTGTGCCCATATTCACAGCTTCATTAGACATCCTGTTTAACCTAGGTCTAATTACCTGACCCTTGCTAGCCTCATGCTCTAGAGCCTGTCTAGCTAGTGCTATTACTAGGAAATCCTCCCAGCCTCAGCCCAGGAAAGACTATCCTCTAGAAACTTCACAATCTTAGCCTTATCTAGAGTGAGTCATTGACTATATTTAGTGGTGAAAGACCTAATCTTATCCTTAAGCTTCTCCCACTACTTATTCCCAAATAAATGTCCCCACTAGTTGCCACTGCACTAATCTAGTCAGCTGTTTCCAGAAGTCCCGACTGTCCAGTAAAAACAAATTCAACTCCCAGTGTCCAGCCATTCTAGACCTAGCACTTAGCACCATCTGGACACAGTCAAGTCTAGGGTTTGAATAGTCTAATTAGTGGAACATGGGACAATCTAGCAAATCTAGATCAACCCTCCTAATTAACCTTCTGTCTAGATCCCTGGATATCCAGGGAGACAGCCACTTTAGAGCCCACATCCACATCTACCACTATGATCGACCCAGAAGCTGACTAATCCAAATAATGTAAATAAGCCTAAACTCATCGATCAGATCAACCAAACTATAATTGCCTGATGACCTCCTGCTAGCTCCCTGCCTACTATCTATCTTTGGGTCCAGGGTGGCATTCTAGTCTTCCATTAAGACTAAGCATGATGAATTAACCAGGAATGGCCCCACCTGACGGAAAAAGTTGCAACAACCTGAAACAAACCACTGCTTACTTCAATATTGGCTACAATCAACTGGCCCCTTCATGTCAACATGGACAAGGTCCATCCTCACACACAGAGAACATTTTACTAACAAGGAAACACCTCTGGCCAGCTGGTCCCCATAAGCTGAATCGACAAGATAGCACACAAGCATCAACATTGCAAACAAAATGTGTCTCCTGAATTGCAGCCAAATCATGAAGCAGGCAGCAGCCTTACCCTGATCTCTTAAGTCCCTCGCATTCAAGCTAGCTAGCTAGCTAGCTAGCTATCTTGAGGTCTTTTAAAACCTATATTTCCTTAAACACAGACTGGGCAAAAATCTGTGGGAGTGAAGACCTAAGTGGATTGTCCCAGACTCTGCACTGGACATAATTTATCCTTCTGTGACAATGCCGGCAATGTTTGTGGGAAAAGTTAACTTAAAGCCCTATATAAAGAGGGGTGGAGCAGAACCAGGATCCTCCCAGAGCAAAACTAAGCTAGTTTCTTTAACTGTGCAGCAACAATAAAGATCAAAGGAGCAGCAGCAAAAACTGGAGCATCAGGAGCTTCAGCAACACCAGTGGCCCGAACAGGAGGTAGACCTATTACAACTAGACTTGTACATAGAGGTGGAGGAAATGCTACCACCTCATTCCTTGTTACTGAAAGGGGGGAGCGGCAAAGAGGAATAAGTGGACCTGAAGTACATCAAAAGGGAGAGGAAGTCTGGTTGAATAGGGTTGAGAAGGCCCTGGTAGATGCCAAGACACAATCTGCATCTGCATCTGCTTCGCCAGCAAGAAGTGAAAAAGATGCCTTACAAGGTAAGACAAGGATTCTCCCTTCATCCCCTTCTAGGGCTCTGTCTTCTTCTCCCTCTCCCAACCCTTCTCAAGGAAAGAAAAAAACGATGCTTACCCAGAGGGGGAAAAATTTGTAGCCTGAAATCCAAACTGCTTGAAACAGCAGATCTGGACTGAGTATATTTATTTCTGAAATATCAGAAAATGTGGCACAAGGCCGAAATGGGGAAGGGGGAAAAGGTTGGTCTTCTGTCTTAACTTTAAACTTAGCAAGCCACAAATGCTGACCCAATCATACTAACAATACTCCTTGCACCAAAACAATGCATTCTTACGTACCATTCTCACCACATCCACCATAATACCTCAATGTCTCCATGAAAATACTAACTAGTCCTCATATATACAATTTATGGTCTGGGTGGGAGGGAATAAAACAACAATTTAAAATTTTAAAACTAGCCCCGATGAGTATTTACAATATGAGATAAAAAACTATTTACGAGAAACTAAACATAATCATGTTAGTAACAAAACCCCCAACAATCTCTAAATGTGGCAGAAACATCAGTTAACTGGACGAAATTAATGTGGGACTATAATAAAAAAAAAAACATTCGTTCATCCCAAGCACTCACACAGACATGCACTCATTCAGACACAACAACAAATATGAAAACACACATATGTAATGAAAAACGCCCCGCATCCACCAGAGAACTGACGTCATTGACCACCTAATGAGGGAGGGGATGGGGAATTATACTTAAAGAAAAATAGGGACAGAAATAAAAGGAGCCAATGAACATACATACCCTAGATAAATTTATTGAAAAAGGAAACTAAAGTATCAAAACTAAACCCAAGCTAACCTAATTTTGGGATGGGTTGCCCTGTTCAACCCAATCAAAGCAATATCCTGATGCCTAACCGGCATCAAAGTACCACTCCAGGTCAGCCCCTTTCACATGACACAAACACGCAAGATTCACCCACCTTTTGCCGAATTCCAATAAAGTGAGTCTCCACCTTTCCATCCTAATCTTGACCTTAAGCTGATGCTTAAAGTACAAGATCAGTTGGGAAGAAGTGAACTTCTCACCTTCATAGAATCCTTTCTGATGTGTCGTCCAAATCACGACTCTCATAACACCTAGCAAGCATAAGAACATATAATGTCCAGCCTTCATCAGCAGCGAAGCCACATTGCTACAAACAGAAGTGGCCTCAAGGACAAAGAACTTTCCAGTCAGCATGAGGCCTTCAACATACTTGCACAACGGCGCTACCACCCTGCAATGAAAGAAGGCTTGACTAATGGTCTCAACTTCCCCACTACAGCGCCGGCAGTTTGGATATTTCTCCAAGCCCACCGTGCAAAGTCTCTTGGCAACCCAGAGGGCCCCACACATCACCAGCCAGGTGAGTGATGCCTCATTGTTATTGAGACATTTCAACCCGGGCGCCCAAGGCCTATATTGAGCAAGCCTTCTGCTTCATAAGACCGAGCTTCTCAATCAGTTCATCACAAACGGCACCCCTAACTAACACCTGATATAATGCCTTACGAGACAATGCCTGGACATTGGAGAGGCCATCCAACGCCCATAAGAGGCGTTTCAGAGCACGACAACATTCACGGTAGAAGGAGCACTCGACTCGGGGTAAACGGTGGGCTTCCTCCTCACACAAGTGCACATTTCTCAAGGATGGGGAGTTCTTATGGGCATCTTCCTTCCAGAAGGCGCCCATCTCATCCGATTCATGACACATTCGATCCAGGAACCCGATGCGAAGCATATATTGACAAATCTCAATGCTAGGCATATCTAGACCGCCTTCAGATAGATGACAGATCTCCCGAGAGACTCTGGCAGCCTTGCCTCCCCACAAGAAGGAGAACTAGAACCTCAATAACACCAGTAAAGTGTCAGACGGAAGTGGAAGCACAGACAGTTGGTAAAGGAGAATCAGGTAGATGTGTGAAACACATACTTCCACCCTCCCCTTTAAGCAAAGATTCCTCTGAGTCCACAAATTAATTGCGATCTCGGCCTTCTCTTGCACCTCTGACCAATTCATTTCCAACTGGAGATCAGGACCGAACCAGACGCCAAGAATCTTGACCGATCCGCAAGCCAACAGACTTATCGTGGTTGATCTTGGCCCCTGTCACCATCCTATAACTACCGATTTCTTTTTGGCCCTGCTCAACACAAGAACTGAAATGTCATCAGCATAGGCAGAATACCTGGGCAAGGTGGTAGCACCAGGTAGGGAAATCCCACATAAGACCGGATTCGTCTAACTTGCGAAGGAAAGGTTCCAACACAAGAATGTAAAGCAAAGTTGAAAGCGGACAACCTTGACGAATAGAGCGAGACAATATGAAAGGCTCCGATCATACTCCATTCACCTCCATCAGCGGTCGCATACAGAAGTCGGAATAGGTGCGAAAGTACGGCCCGAAACTGGTCACGGAAAGGACAGCCTCGAGAAAGCGATGGTCAACCCTATCGAAGGCCTTGGACTGATCTAAATTGATCAGCGTGGCTTCACTGTCACTTGCTTGATGATCAAGCGTACCAAATGAAGGTAATAGTCCTGCCCTTCACAGCACAAGTCTGTTCAGAGCCAATCAGACTACAGAGGACAGCCAGCAAATGGTTCGCTAAGACCTTAGCCAAAATCTTTAACTATGTGTTTAACATAGTTAAAAGGGTGAAAGTTACCTAACCCATCTCCACCGTTTTTGTCCTTACATAACAACTTGATTACGCCCCTGGTTAAACGTTGGGGTATAGACCCCTGCTTCATCCAGGTGCCAAAAATCAGTGCCAGCAAGGGAACAAAAACGAGCAACTGCCTCAAGTACACTTCGTACGGTAGACCATCTAATCCCGGAGATTTATCCAGGCCAACCTGTTTCAGTGCTTCACGGATTTCCAACTCTGTAGTGGGATCCTTGCACCTAGCTGCTTCAGCTGCCTCAAGGCAGGGAAAGTCAGCTAAATAGGCGTCGAACTGAGCTGGGCTCAGACTGGGCTCCCTGGTGAAAAGTTCCTGAAAGTACTCACGAAAAGCCTCACATATGCCCTCGTTTGTAGTCATGGTCCGCTTATCTGGCAATGTGATGCATTTGATATATCGCCGAGATGCACTCCGAACCTCCTCTTCACGCAGTTCAGTGGCCATATTCATTGCCTCAGAAGACATTCTTTTTAACCTAGCCCTAACTACCAGAGCTTGATCCTTCTTGATAAGCAAGGAGGCCAACTCTGCCTTAGCTAAGGCTATGTCCCCACTATCACGGGATTTAATCACCCGATGAACTTTTTGGTCACAAGCCGCTAATCTATCTACATTGAGCCGATGACTAATCAGCAGCAAAGGTTCTAATTTTACATTTAAGTTTATCCCACCAGGCATTTCCTACCACAGCCCTTGTCAGTTCCCTCTGTATCATTAGTAGCAGCTGATCCCAGAAATCTTGCTCCCTAAATAATGAGCAGTTCAATTTCCAGTAACCAGCCATCTTAACCTTAGGCGTATCTAAGTTTAACCAGACTAGCCTATGATCCGATAAACTACATAAGGGAAACTTGGACACCCTAAGTGCCCTACATCAACTCTCCTAACTAAGTCGAGGTAGCTAGAACGCACCTCAGTGGCCGAACCGCCACTATTCGTCCAAGTCCACACTACCTCCTGAGGGTGTTCATTTCGGTACTTATGGACAAGATCAAACCTGTCGATAAAGCCCCGAAATGGTTTCATGTCCGGGTTGTTAGTAGCCAAATTTGGCCCTATATGATCTATATTGGGGTCAAGGACGGCATTCCAATCCCCCGCTAAAACTACCCAACGAGATGACGCCAAGAACGGCTCAATCTGCCGAAACAAGCAAGCCACTCAGAATGCTTATTGGGCGCATAAACCCCAATGGGACGTAGAGCCTTATCCTTTATGGTAACAACCAGTACGCAAAGTCTGCCCGCCAGATCTGCGAAGACAAGAACACAAGCAGCCTTCAAAGACTTGCTCACCAGCCAAGAGACACCCGTCAAGCATCCATCAAAACATGCTGAATAGAGGAAAAACCCCCTAGACAGAATGCTCTCATGACAGTGAGAAGAAAAACGGGTATCTTGCACACAACATGCATCCACCCTGAGATGCTGACGATCACAATAGAGCCACGCCCTGCGAGACTTGAACCTCAGGCCTCGGCCATTCAAAGTAGTTAACCAGGGACCCTCCTAGCACAAAATTGTTTCAGCTTCTTCAATTTTTTTTTCGACAATAGCAATGGGAGGGGACATTTTGAAAGAGGCTGTTGCCTCGCCGAAAGAAAAAGAATAGCCCAAGCGAGTTTAGCCTCCATCCCCGTTCTCATGACAACACTCTTTGTGCTTCTGGGAAGTTTTTTGGGTCTTCTATGTCTTTGTCTGCAAATTGTTTTACGGAGAGGAGATATCTTAAGTCTTTCGAAGCCCGAGTCGTACTTTTTCTGTAAATCTCTTAGAGTAGATTTAGAGACCGGGGCATCGCCCTTAATGTTGACAGAGTGTATGGGACTGTCAGTGTCTTTTGTCCCAGAGGACTGAGGATCCACTGTCTGGCGCTTCCCTCTGGCCCTGCCAGCAACCTGCCATTCTCCCTCTCCCTTCTCCACAACTGCACGTGCAGCGGGAGAAAGCTCTTCGAGGAATGGGGGCTTCGATGTAGACCCAACTGGGGGTTTTACCACACCAGTCCTGGAAGCTGACATGCCCATTACAGGCATGGCGGAATCAAAAGACGCGGTGATAGGGGTATTTTGGTCAACTGAGGCCTGACCGCCAGAGGACTTCTTCTCTGGGCAGGAAGTGGAGAGGTGACCAGTCTCTCCACACTTCCAACAGACTGGTTTGCGGCCAGTCACAATGACCAGTAGCTTCAGACCTCCTACTTCCAGACAGTTGGGGATAGAGAAGAAGGCCTTGCGGTTTAACATTATGTCAAAACTCCATCCCCCGTTCAGGCTGTCACAGGATCACCCAGTATCTCACCGTACTGCGACAGGAAAGCCGCCAGGTGTACCCCGATAACTTGAGGAGGGACCTCGTATACCGCTAACTTGGTCTGTCTGTGGGTAGCAATACGTCCCACATGAAGAATCCAGCACTCTTAACAATTCTTAGAGGGCTAAACCCCTGGGACTCCAGGGTTTTCACCACTGTGTCTTTTGTTGAACGACAAATTTTGAATTTACGCTTATCGATGACAGAGACTGACACTATTTTTTCAATTTTCTTCAGTTCAATGGGGTCTTCCAAAAGTCCACCTACGACAAGGTGAGCGTAGATCTTGGCTCGCTCCATGAACATTTTGTGGGGATTTCCAACAACAGTGCGATTCCCCAGCCTCCCTGTTAACAGTCTGTTTATTAACTTTCTTTTGGCAATTATTGGCCTCCATATTTAGGTTTAATGCTTTTTGGCCATTATTGGCCTCTGTAGTTTGGCTTGATTTCTTCGAGTCACCAGCGGCATCCTCCTTTGAGGGTGAATTTACTAATGCCGGATACTCTTCAGTATTGTCTTTATCGGGAGGGTCTTTTTTTGACCAAAAATAAATGTTTGCTGGCCGACTTATTAAGATCGGTCATTTTTGGTTTCTTTTTAATTATTAGAAAGGACAGAATTCTTTTTTTTTTCTTTTTATCCATTTTTAAAGGGAAGAGGAGGGGTGATAAAAATAGTTAATAAATTTCGCCCATAGACAAAAAAAAGACAATAATAGACAAATAAGCTTAACATGGTTCACCTGAAAAAAATAAAAAAATAAAAATAAAAAAACAGACAAATAAACTTAACCCAACAAAGTTCACGAGACAATAATGTACAAAAATTAAACAAACGAGAAAAATTAAATATTACAAAAAGTAAAATTAAACAAACAAGGCTCACTTAACAGCAAGACAACAAATTAAATAATAATACTAACAAAAAAAAAACCAAAGGTTGACCGATGAGGAAAATTACAATATAAACAAGGTTGGCCCATAAGCGAGACTACAAACACAAAACAGAAGGACGTACAAAAAGTTTAAATAGACGAACAAAAGAAACAAGGTTCGCCTAAAGGCAAACCAAATTTAAACAAACAAAAGAAAACGCAAAACAAAAGGACATATGACAAACAAGAAGAAATGGACAAGGTTCGCCTAAAGTCGAAACAACAAATTTAAAACAATGACAAAACAGAAGAATGTACAAAAATTAAGACGGCAGATGAGAAAGCAACAAATTAAACAATAAAACGAAGCGTTATACAAGGAAAAAGTAGAAAAAGGCTATACAAATAAAATATGAAACGATAAATGTAACAATTTACAATATGTCTGCCAATAAAAAAAAACAGTCAACCCTAAAACAAAACGATAAACAAGAAAAAAAAAAATTTTTTTTAAATCGACAGAATATACAAAATAAACACAAAATTTACAAACAAATATATTACAGAAGAAATTAACAGATAAAACACAGAACTTTATGGATATTTAAAAGAAATAACACAGAACAAAGTAACACATAATAATAAACAAAGAAAAATAAAGTCAGACGAAAACCGTAAAAACGAAAAATAAACAGATAAACTCTGGGAAGTGGGTACAGGAAGAAAATAAATTTAAAAAGAAAAATAAACTGTAAGATAAATCAAAAATTAAATAATAAAGGAATAATAGCAAAATAAAGTAAAAAATAAAATTGGAGAGGGTAAGGATTTAAAAAGGTAAAAATCAAAGTTTTACAAAACAGTCAAAAACGAACGTAAGAAGAATGGTAAAAATAAATCAAAACTTAACAGAAAAACAGCAGTAAACAGTTCAAAGGATTCTCAAAGTGACAGAATAAAGGTCTGACAAAGGCAGTTCTGGACGGAGTCTTGTCAAACTGCAAGTCATCATAAAAAAAAATATCCCAGCAAGCATTTGTGGAATTGTGTCTATAAAAGGGGAGAGGCAAGTGTTTTGCAGTCATTCCCAAGAGTGTTGAATCATTCCCCACTGTGGGAGTTCTGATTTCCTTTTTTTGGAATACTTTAAGGTTTGTTGGAAGCCATGTTATCATGAGTGCCATCTTTATTTGTTTGTCATTGTGGTTTTGCTTGTCATACTTATTGATGTGTATTGTTTTTTTGTGTTGCCACACTCCAGTTTTTTAAAAAACTTTTTTGTGCTGTGGTGAGGGCATGATGACAATGGCCGAGTTTCCCCAGCAAAACGCCACCCAAGTGTCTACATTGGCATAGGTGGTAGAAGGGGCCCGATTATCACAGCAGCCTGAAGGACGAATATAATTGTTACATCTCAGGCAATGAGTTGATTGCCATGCCTTCAGTGATGGAGGCCATCACTACAAGGACCATTTTTTCGTTGATGATGGAAAGTTTATTGCTGTCACCAGAGAGATAATGGAAAAGGCACTCAAGGCCTTGAACATTGCAGCCAAAGTGTTGGTGAGAATCTCTAATGCTATCTGGGTCATCAGCTGGCAATAGAGGAGGTTTGCAAAGGTGTTGGCAGTAATCTCCTTACCGGCCAGTCTCTACAACTTCAAACTGAGTACATGGGCACCTGGAAGACCTGGATTACCTTGTATGGGGTGCCCGTGTACATCACTGAGGACCATCTGGTGGTTTTCTCAGCCTTCAGGCAGAGAGGAAACCAGACGAGGTCACATCTGGGGAAGTAGACAAGCTCAACCCCATGTATGTAGGATCTACAGGGAATTTTTGCCCACGCCTACGGGCTCAGATTCATCCCACATAAAAAAAGGCCTTGTGCCACATCCTGCTTTCTGGGGAGGCAAGGTAAATAACCTGTCTAGATCTGCCATATCCAGACACACCACTACATTTGCTTGTCTGACCTTGCTTTTGTGTGTAGATGCCAATTTGCAGATTGTGAACTTTTTGCCTTAACTGTTAATTTTCCTTGCATATATTGTTTGCTTATTATTTCATTTTTTGCCCTGTTCCTTTTTCTTGCAAACTTTATTAATTCTGTTTGTTGGACAGTTTTGTTATTTCGCTTTTGACCATAGCTACTAACAGAAATAATTGCTTATATTACTTAATCTTTAAAAGCTTTGAAAATTAATTGTGCCAAGTAATCAAACTATTTACTTACTAGTTAACTACTAATTATTATTAAAAAATATACTATATTCTTATTTCAATTAAAATGAGATGGAATTGTCATACATGTTTTTTTAAACAATACAAATTTGATCTCTACAATGTCTAGGTTGGAATCTATTTAGATTCCATAATGAAGGAAAAAAATACTGTTAAATAACTAGTTAGCTTTACTTACTTGCCAATTTTTTGCATTCGGTCAGCCTTTGTTCCTTCTACTACAGACATCTGTGGATGAATTTCGGGTTTGAGGGTTTCACTCTTTATGATAGGCTCTGGACAGGATATCTGACGATCCATTATCTTGGCATGGAAGAAGAAATTAAGGTGAGCTCTAAAACAAAGAAAAATTAACTTAATTTCACTTTTATTACAAATAAGTAAAAATAGCTGAAAAATATTTTTAATGACTTTTATTAAAATAAAATTATGATCAACTTGCTGAACAAAAGTTCATATTAGTTATCTCTACCTTTCCTTTGGAAATTGTTTTTTTTTTAAATTAGCAACCAAAGCTTTTCCTAACCTTACTGAATTAAAATGACTATTGTAGTGATTACCACTGTTACATATTTATTATACCTGTATTATATCACCACTGTTGTGGTGATATACCAGAAGACCTAAGTAGACCTATTTTCGTAACACTGCCTAAGAAGCCAGGTACAAACAAATGTGAAATACATCAGACAATCAGCCTAATGAGCTATATAACAAAACTTATTTGAATGAAACATCCAGTTCAAACAGTATTTTTTTCCTTCATTATCAGAAATAGAACATGAACAGTATGTGTTCATTAAAGACATTGGAACAAGGAATACAATATGTAGGATAGGTATCTTTGTTTTTCTACCTCTTCACAACTATGTACATATTCTGAAATTGATCAATACACACTGTTGAAACTTTAATCCTTGTTTGTTCTTTCCTTTGCAACTATATGCTTTAACACTACCATTACTTTTACATACTGTTATCCTTTGACATATTTGCAGATTAGTTTATTATTGAGTATTAAATCTCAAATTTCTGATAGTAATGACTTCCACTACTTAAATACTTACGCATGGCTCAAGAGGATAGAAAGTTGGTTGTAAGTACAAACTGAGCAGTTCATTATGTTCTGATGTTCATGTGAATTTGAATTTAATAAAACTCAATCATTAAAAAGTTTTTTTATTCAATTCTTTTCAACGCAATCAACAGTTATGACATCTGCCAAGAAGTAAAACCCAACTTCAGTGAGTCACCTAATAGAAATTTAATGGAATCTAGATGGCCATGAGAAAGAGTTTCTGGAGACATTATTAGGCTCTTACCGTCAGCTACTAAAAACTAGATATATGCTAGTTCATGTATGCACATATAGTTGCTTTCTATTTGCTTTTCTTATAAAAAAAAATAGCTAATCAATCATCTATAATTTCTCTCAAAAATTTCTCTACTTTAACAATATAAGGAAAAATGTGAATTATACATTATTTTACAGATAAATGGACAGTTCAAAAGAACTAATGAAACATAGTGAGTTCACAAGGAAGCGTTTAGCATTTCCGGAACATCTCCCAAGTAATATGTGCTATATCTAGTCTGAAAGTAGACAGTCTCAGGATTTCAGAACTGGTCACAATTTGTCCTAACTCCAAGTATTTATCAAATTATGATAATTTGGGGTTAAAATTCACATTTATTTGTAGATAATCAGTTCTGCATAGTTACTTTTTCTGCATTTTTTTTTTTACTAGGAAAGTAACTGGAATGTTGTTGAAATGAATGTTATAACTGACAGACAGATTTAACTTGACACACTTTTTCAAAAATGACCTATAACAAGTGGATTTAGGGTGCCCTACAAGAAATTGACACCATTTTTGCCATATTTTGCCCCTCTTTTTTGTACCTGACCTCCAACTTTGAATAACACTGACCAAAAATGCTAGAAACAAAACTTTTCTCCATTTTAGTGTAATCCCCACCCCTCAAAATATTAAAACAATTTAAATCAGTAAAATGTAAGAAAAATGTTCCTGGGTAGGCATTTGAAACAACTCAGTTCCTTTCAAACATTAATCATTACTCACTTTTGATACCATATACCAGACACCAAATATAAATTTTTGACATAACTTGTACTTATCAGAAAAATCATGAACTCAAGCTCTGTTCCTGATTTTTGAATGCTGAATTCATTTTTGACATTATAAATCCATGTGACACTATTTAGCTATGGTAACTGGGTAACTAATTAACCATAAAAATTAAAAACAGGAAAGACTTAAGGTGAAAAAGAGCTATCAGGAATGCTAGACTGATCAACGTTAAAAGAAAGATTTAATTTTATTTACAAAAAAAAACATGGAAAAAGCCATGTGTGAGGTCTTGTCAAGTTGATTTATGTCTCACTGAGGGAGATAAAAAAAAAATGCAAATATGAAGATTTCAGCCAAACCACGTGCTGGTCATGAAAATTTCAGCTTGAGACGATCGCAGATACAGAACAGGCAGAATCAATGTTAATTATCTTTCCAAGATATCATTTTTTTTTTTATGTTACCCCAAGAGAGAAGCAATGTGGCAGTTATAAAATTTTGGCATTGTCTCAACATAGGTGAGAGGATTGTTATCATTTACTTTACTAACAGACGCTAAGACATTGAATAGCAATGTGGCAATTGTAAAATTTTGGCATGGTCTCGACATAGGTGAGGGGTTTGTTATTATTTACCTTATCAATGTGTCGATTCAGTCACTGAGACGTTGGATAGCGATATGGTGTACGTAAACTTTTGGCATGAGACAGAAAATAGAGTGGAGAATTGAGATTTGGTGAGATAAAAGAATTTAATTTCTTAACAAGCCAAGGATTCCATTATAAAGCTAACTTAATGAAAGGATGGCAAACTTTGACAGTGATTGATGGGTCAGTAGAGAGTGCTGTCGAAGTGAATTCTGGGTGACAAAAAGATATGATAGGAATTTAATTTGCAATATGGAATTCTTAAAAATTTTGGCTGATGGGAAAAAGGAGAATTTTGTAAACAAAAATTTTGGATTATAATTTTAAGGAGGCCAGCTTAGCCACCCCCACACGGCCGAGATATCATTGGTCGGGTGGTAACATGGGTGATAGGCGGAGGTGAATGGATGAGAAAGGCGGAGAAGTTGTTAACACACTGAAGGGATTGGTATGAGATAGCAATGTGAGAGAGAAAGAGTCTAGGAGGATAGCTCTCCTCTGACATTACCTCACGGATGACGGAGACCCCCCCAAATGGAAAGTGGTTAATTTTACAAAAATGGGAAGTAATCAATTTTCCTGGCCTGACAACAAAGAGATTTCTTGTTAGAAATCAAGATTTACCGAGAACCCCAGGCCGCGTCTGGCCCACACCGGGTTTTGGTCGGTACCCATATAAACGAACGTCCTGTGGTCGTTCGGCAGTTTGAGTTGGAGACACAGTTGAGCTGGTTTGGGAGTTAGAGTCAGAGCTTAACCAGAGTGTTGCCTCGCAGAAGCTGACACAGAGATTCCACAACCTCTGACTTCGCCTGTCCTACCAATAGCAAGTTATACTGACGAACAAAGCCAAGCCAACACCTAAAAACTAAATTAGTTGACTTACAATACCAACTTGCTTGAAACATAGAAGTGTCACATTTTGTAGGAAACGGGCTGGGAGAAAAACACGCTCCTGTATATAACAGAAGGATAAAGTTAAATTGTTATTTCTTAACATACTTGAACCTCTTGGGTTTTTCTTTTATTTTTTTTCTTTGTACTTATGCGGTGCCACCTTCAATCTGGACTCAGCTTACACTATGGCTCGACACCCGATTGATCTTGTCTACCTAAGATCAAAGTCACAACGTCGGTAAGTTAGACTTGAGATTGAAGTAGTTACTCCAGTAACCAGATGTTGCAAGTGAGCTGGGAACAAGAGTTGGTATTGAGCCGGTACAGCTGGTGAAGCCGTTAACATCGACAACTAGACCCTGAACGGGCCATTGTCCCATATTGGTATCCCAACCAAGGAATTTCGCCGAGTAGCGACGACCACTGATTGACCGGGACACAGGCTGGTGGCAGCGACAAAGAGTCAACCCCAAAACACTGGTAGAAGAAACATTACAGCTGAGAGTTGACCATGGGCCGACAGCTTGTTGTCACATATTGGTGCCGTGACCACCGGATTCGACCCTAAACTAACCACTGCCACAGGAGTTGGGGAGAATTTTGCCCAGGACAATGCACGGCGACTTAAATAGACAAATGGAAACAGGCTAGAGTGGAAACCAAAGGACTTAATTATAACCATACAGTTCCAGAACCTCTAATTCGACAGTCCGGAACCGGAGAAGAACAACCTGGAAATCGTCTGTCAGGTGAGACATTTTTTTCAGTTAATCTCCCAATAATATTTCGATTGTTGCTGCTCTGATTGTGTTTTTTTTTTTGTTTTGCTTTAAATATGTCTGACCACGATTCAGATAGGGTAGACATAGAGGAAGAGGGGGTTGAGCAGGGATTGCCAGTGGACCTGAGGAAATTGTTGAGCGGACCTAGGATTCCAGCCTTTGATGGTAATTAGAAAAAGTTTAGGGATTGGTTGGCAATTCTGGATAAGAGCTGCATAATCTATGAACTCTCAGACCGAAAAACCCTGTATTTGGCGTATGATGCCATGAGAGGGAAAGCGTCGGAATTCATAAAGGGGTATTGATGACAGAAGTTCGCTGATGAGGAGACAGCAATAGAGGCCATGAGAGCCCTCCTGAAGATGACACAGCTGAAAGACGAAAACCCTGGAGAATTAGGAACCTGAGCAGAGAAGCTGTCTTCATTATCTTTCCCAGAGGAAGTAAAACACAACACAGTAATGCAGGCCCAGTTGGCAGATTTATATATAGAGCTCAGTGACAAGTGTATTTGCCAGGATGTAATGAAAGAAGGACTGCTAAGGCTGTTGGCGGCAGTGGCGCTGGCCAAAGAGAGCCAGGGGATTTGGGAGAAAGTAAGAGGAGGTAGGAAGGCACAAGAGCAAAGTCAGGAGGTAGGAACAAAGGGGAAGGGAAGAGAGCCCCTGCATGGAATTGAAAGGTCAAGCAGGAGGTGGAGGAGCCTGAGGTGTGGGAAGAGGATCCCAAAAGAAAGGCTTGGTCGACAAGGCATGGCTTTTATAAGCCCATGCCAGATCGATATGGGCTGGTCTGCTGGACATGTGGGTATGAGGACCACAAAGCAGTGGACTGCCTGATGAAGTGGAGATTGCCCCCCAGACTTTGAGCAAGACAGATGACGCAAGAGAGGGAGTTATCTTGTAAGGCAAGAATAGGGGGTATGGCAATGAAAGCTCTGATAGACACTGGAGCATCTGTTTCATTGCTGAGAGAGAAATAATACAGAGAGGTGAAACAGAAGGAAGGGATGCAGGAAGTGGACATAGAAATCACACAGGTGGATGGTGGCCCTCTGGAGATAAAAGGGGTGGCGAGGCTTCCTGTGAGAATTGGAAAATTGAGAAGTACCCAGAACTTCTACATAACACCCAACCTGTGTACAGAAGCAATCTTGAGAGAAGATTGGCTTCAGAGCCAGAAGGCTTGTATAGAGTTTAACCCTACTGTGTTGGTAGTAAAAGGCGAGAGAACGCCATTGGGAGATCCACCAGAAGAAGTTATCACAATAGTGGTGGAGGAAGATATGAGGCTTCCCCCTAGAACAGCGGTGTCAGGTAAAGGCAGACTGGTGACAGGGAATAGGATGAGGAAAGGAACCCTGCAGAGGAAATGGGCCCAGAAGAGAATGAGGTAGCTCTCTGTAAGGCAGTAGTAGAGGCAGCTGAATTAGTGCCCATTATGATGGTGAACCAGGCCCACAAGACAATAAAGGTTAAGAGAGGAGAGGAGGTAGTAAAGGCACTACCCCTGTGAACTCTGAATTGAATGAAATTTGATGAGAAGCAAAGAAAATACATAAAGCAACCAGAAGAAATAGCAGGCAAAGAGATATTGGCACCTGATAAATTTATGGCCAGAGTGGGAGGTCTGCTAAGAAATAATCAGGATGTGGTGGCCAAATCAGGAATTAGGCCAGATCCACATTGTAAAAATGAAGATCAATACTGGCGATCGCTCCCCTGTGAAATTGAAGCCTTATACAAGGTAACCAAAAAAGTTCTGTCCGTTTTTAATGAAAAAAAGAAAACGCTTCACAGTATGTGTAACTTATATTTAGTCTTTGAAGTAAAACCATCGGCATCCAGCACCTTCTGCCAACATGTCTCCAGCTGTTCAATGTCCTTGTGGTAGAACTCAGAGGGTTTTGAAGCAAAGAAGTCCGTGAGGGCTTTGTGCAAGTCTTCTTCATTGGTGAAGGAATTCCCACGAAGATGATGATCCAGGGAGTGGAAGAGGTGGTAAACGGATGGAGCAAGGTCAGGTGAATAAGGTGGATGGCACAAAGTCTCCCACCCAAGTTGCTGTATGGTATCCCTGACCACTCGCGCGACATGTAGCCTGGCATTGTCATGGAGGAAAAGCACACCTTTGCAATTCACCAGTGCTGGCTCCTTCTTGCACAATGTCTGTTGCACACGTTTCAATTGCTGCGAGTATAGGTCTCCAGTGACCGTTTGGCCTGTTGGTAGCAGTTCATAATGAACCACTTGACGAACTGTCCACCAGACAAAATGCATAATCTTGCGTGGGTGCATAGGTGGTCTTGCAGTGAGAGGGACAGCATCCTGAGGTGACAACCAATGTCTGGAACGCTTGGGAGTTTCGGACAGAACCCACTTTTCATCACTGGTAAGCACTTGATTGAATAAGGATGCGGTACAGTGGCGAGAAAGTAGCGATACACAGGCTGCCACTCATTGTCCCTTTTGGACCTCCAACAGCATTTTGGAACCCACTTGCACAGTTTGTACGTCTTACTTAGGTGGTGTAGGTGAAGTCTAACTGTTTCATCAGAAACGTTGAACTGTCTTGCAAGTTCACCAGACGTTAGACTACTGTCCTCTTCAATGGCCGCCTTCAGGATTCCGTCATTCAAGAACTGTGGTGGTCCACTGCGAGGCTAATCATGGAGAGACAAATCTCCCGACTTGAATTTTCGAAACCAACGCCTTGCAGTACGTTCATCTACAGCACTATCCCCAAATGCTTGACATATGTGACGACTTGATGCAGCTGCTGATAAGCCCACTTTGAAGTCGTAAAGCAGATGGCCGGGCACAGTGCGCGTGTTTTTTATAACGTCTGATGTTCCTACTTCTGGCTGTCCGAATTTGAAAACAATTGCTACACGCATTTTGTATATATTTCAACTTCATTCAATGAGTAATCAAAAAATGGACAGAACTTTTTTGGTTACCTTGTAGATTTAAATCCATATGAGTTGCTGTTAAATAAACTAAGAAATGAGCTAAGTCAGCTGGATGCAGCCCAGTTGAAGGTAGGACAAGATTACTCCAAGGAGAAAGGATATCTCAGATTATTATATTCCCTAGAATTGGAGGCCACTATGATAGAGGCTCAATGAAAGGACATGAAAAATTACCTGAAGAAAATAGAGCTACTGCAGACAAGAGAAAAAGGGATCGGTAGTTCCGATTGTGGGAAAGGCGTTAAATGTCCTGTTTGGAACAGTGACTGAAGATGATGTTAAAATCATAAGAAGAAAACTGGGAGAAGTGGAAATAAACCAGAGAACGCTAGCTCAAGTGGCAAGGGAGAGTGTGTCAATATTAAATGTGACAAGGTTAGAAGTGGCCAAGAATAGAGCCAGAATTAATTGGTTAATAAATAACCTAGCAGGGTTGAGACAAGAGGTAATTAATGATACAAAAACTGTAATGATGGAATTACAGGAAATAAGTGGATTTATGCAAAGATATTTCCAACTAATGACAATTACGAATAAGGTACAACAAACTAGCCAGTCATTGACAACCTTGCTGGAACATGTGAGAGCGCAATTAGACATGTTGTCATTGGGACACCTGTCCCCAAGCATAGTAACCCTGGGTCACTTAAGGGAAGTGTTACTCGGAATACAAACCAAATTACCCCATCATTTAAGGTTGCCAGTGGATCCCACAAAAGAATTGTGGAAATATTATAGTGCGCTGGGATGTGTGACCTTGATGGAGAACAGAAAACTATTAGTTTTGATGTTTATTCCGTTGTTGGATAGAGAGAGTATATTCAAGATATACCAAGTTATAAATTTACCTAATCCTTACCCCAGAGATCAAGGTTTGGGAATGGTGGCAAGATACAAGGTGGAAACAGAATACATAGCTTTAAATTCAGATAGAACAAAGTTCATGTTGCTAACAGCAGATGAAGCTAAAAAGTCTAGGAATGATGCTCTGGGAACTTGTACATTATTGAGCCCCATCTATGTAGCTGGTAATCACAAAATGTACATGCTTGAATTGTTTGAAAGGAAGAAAGGAATTAAGAGAACTTGTCAAGTGGAGGTATTAGCAAACACGGCCTTATCACAAGCTATCAGTGCTTAAGACGGGGTGTGGGCAGTGGCAGAAACCAATCAACTTGTCTAAGGTATGTGGGGGAGAGTCCATAAGGGCACTAAAAGTGAAACCACCATTATCCCTATTAAAATTGTCCCTGGGATATTTGGCATTTGGGATAGCTATTTCTTTGCCCCCATATTACCAGGTAGAAGAAAAATACGAAGAGAGAGATTCAATTATAGGATTGATTGACAGAAGCTTAGTCAGTTGTACAGAGCTGTGGGAGCACATAGTGAGGGGATTCCCCAATGTTACGTGGAATAATATGCCAGGGCTAATGAAGCCGATAGAAAAGATCGATATGGATCAGTTGAGGGACAAGTTAAGTGTGTTGGGAAGGGAAGGTATGGCTTGGGAGGATGATGAACAGATTGCGATGAATTGGTCGGCAATGATGGGTACGTTAATAATTATCGCCACAGGGGGAATGGCAGTATGGAAATTTAGAAGTAGGAGAGAATTAATTCGTGGTAATCAAATGAGCATGCAGCAACTCGAGAGGGAGATTCTGAGCAGTGTTCTTTACCCAGACAGAATCAACGAGGAAATTGCAGGAAAGCCGACAGAGGAGGCTAAAGTGGAACTGATGCGTACGGCGGAAAAACCTCCTGTAGCAGAGAGAAAAACATTGACCAAGAAAAACAAGCCATAACAGCCACACACATAAACCCACAAGCATACATTAATTTGCATGAAAAAGAAAATGAAATGAACATTACATTGCATGTAGAACAGAAGAAAGACTGATCAGGAAACATACCATGAAAAGGAAAAGGAAAATAGAATTGCATGAAACAGATGCAGCATGCATGCTAAATAGTGTACTGGGATTTAGGCGCCATTTACGAGTAAATGACAAGGCAGGTAAGGGAGGATTGTGACACTATTTAGCTATGGTAATTGACTAGCTAATGGTTTTTGTTTTGTAAATAAAATAAAATCTCTCTTTTAACATCAATCAGTCTATCTCTCGTGATAGCTCTTTTTCACCTTAAGTCTTTCCTGTTTTTAATTTCTATGGTTAATTAGGTACTTGGTGTCTCTTCTGTGCCTGCTACTGTTCAGTGGGCACAGGTAGCTTCTCCTTCCTTAGTCTCTCTTCTGCGCCTGTCACCTAGGCCACTCAGCAAAAAACTAATTCCAAGTTCATTAATTAAAACGAATTATTACCCTGCCACCAGTGTTGGTTTTAATTGAACAAAAAACAGCTGGCCATTTCTAAGGGAAAACTTATCTTTACAATATATTTTGTTTTTTATTCTTATCAAATTCTATCCACCTCTGGCTTCGTGGCTAGCATCATGGCAATAGTCATTCATCAAAATGTCAAAATACTGCCATGTGTTTCTATCATAAAAATTAAGTCAAAAAATTATTTTTAAACCTGCCACTTCTGCAGAGAAATTCTCCAAGTCAGTTTTATATTTTTTTATGCTTGTCTTTTTATTGGTGATAAAACTTTTATTTGGTGCCATATACTACTACACCATTACTGTTAGAATTTTTGCTGATAAATTCTTTTAATGCAGTTTAAAAATTTTTTTCCATTTTGTCAGCACTAAAAAAAAGAAAAAAAAAGTTCCACAGATCAAAATACAATATCTGTTCCAGCAAGCCAGCCATCATCTCCAGTAGGCTGCAAACTCCAACAGGTTTCCCTGCTCCAGCCATCCTTGCCAACAACATGCAATATAAACTATCCTTTTCAGAACAACGCTCTCCAGCGACTACCAACACTCTCCTCAGGACAACACTAATTCTCACCTTCATGAGCTTGCAGAATTATTTTATTTTATTATTTTTGTTTTTCTTACCTAGTGCGCTGTACAATTATTTTTGTTTATGTATTTTTTTTCTTTAACAAAAATAAACTTGGCAATATATTTTTTACTAAAGTTATCGTTTTTTGTTTGTTGTTGTCTTCCATCATTCAATATGTTTGCGGGCCAATATACCACACAATTGTCAGTTGTTTTTTTTTAATGAAATGCATTGTAAATGTGATAAATGCAAGCGAATAATAAAATCATAACGGATAGTTTGTTTAAAAAATTGTCTCCAGTGCATTTCTATCGATGTCCCTTACGTAAAATTAATCGGGAAAGCAGGCACAAGTATTTTTGAGAATTAAATGATGTTTTGTGCACCATTCAACACAACATCCAAACTTAGCAGTGTATATAGTAACAAAGAAAAGAACAGTATCTCGTTTAGTAATTTCAAATTACTAATTTGAAATTTCTGCACTTGAATGACTTAATTAAATTTTTAACGATATAATTTCCGGCATAAAGCACATTTTAATTTAAATAAATAATTTAGGGTTGTAAAAGCGCACTTAAGATACCAGTAGCATTGCGAATAAAAAAATAGGTAAATTTTCATTTCAACACCCGAGCACTAAATTCACTGCTGAATGGGCCTATTTACTTCCTTTCCTTGCAGAAATTAGTACCCGCTAAAAATTAATGCACAAACTCATTAAAGTAGATGGGTTGATTCTATTTTTTCATTAGTTTTTTCATTTGTCCCCTTCTTCTACACAGAAAGAACCCCCCTAACCTTAACACATAACCCTAAAGAAGAAGGGAACAAATTAAAAAATAAAAAACATTAAATCAAATAATTGCTTCAATTGCCCTAATCTTTTTGGGGTTAGAGAGAACGATTAATTTTTCTTTTCATTCTTCATAAAGAAAATTACTTTGTTATTCTTTTATTGTCGATGTTTACATATATTTGAATGATAGTTAACTTTCTTCTTAAATAAGTACAAAAAAAAATTTTTTTAAATCGCTTAACGGAAGCGCGGACTAATTTCTGCAAGGAAAGGAAGTACATAGGCCCATTCAGCAGTGAATTTAGCGCTCGGGTGTTAAAATGAAAATTTACCAAAAACAAAAAAAAAAAACAAAAAAAAAAAAATATCAGAAATTGGAGATTTTTTTTTTTCTGGTAGTGACTATGTTTCCAAAAATAATTTTTTCAAAAAATATAATTATTAATTTTTATTTTTTGTGATCACAAAAAACAAGGATTTTAAGATTATTTTTCAAATGATTCGGACTTAAACACTAATTAAAATATTTATTTTTTTGTTAGGATTTGGTTTCATTTCATTTTTTTCATCCACTTGGTCGAGTAAAAAAAGGCATCTAACAACTTAAGTTATATAAGTTAAAAAAATATGACATTAATAAAGTTGCAAATGGGATTTCTAAGTAAGTAATGAAAAGAATTATTTTAAAAAATAATACAAGACAAGAAGTATCGTCATATTCAAATACTTTAGGTGCGGCTGTATCGGTTTTGGTTGGGTAATTGTTGTTAAATGGAGTTGGAGCTAAATTTCATCTGAGCAGTATTGCAAAGCTGGCAAAGTTCTTAAACTTAGAAAAAAAATTTTTTAAATAAGTAGATTTTTAAAACACTGCAATTTTTTTTTATAATTACACAGCTGCTTTTGCTTGCGGGACGAAAATACCAATTCTTTTCCAAATTAAACACAGGAATAAGTTTTCTATTTCGTATCTGTTTCTCCTTTATCCCACATCTCTTGAAAAATGAGATGTGAAAATTTTACTGTTTTAAATCAACAAAAACTACTCGAAAGAAAAGAATTCTTACCTTTTCTAACGATGAAGTACAGTTTTTAGCAGTAGTCTTCCGTATCTATTCCATCAACTTATTTCCTCATATTCCGGAGTAGATGTCTGTTTTTATGGTGCTATTTACTTTTACAGGAAATAAAATCTGATGTCTAAAAAAAGACACAAACATAAAAAAAAACAGTCGGTGCTTCATTTTGTCTAGTTTTAATTAAAACTTTCTACTTGTTTCACTTAACTGGAAGAAAAAGGAAAAACAAAGTATTAGCCTTAGCAGTAATGCAGGTAAAACTATTAATTAGTGACTAATAGTCGTATATGAGTAGCTTAGAGTCAGTAAGCGCTTTTAGCTGCACGTTTGTGTACAAGAAAAGATGGAATTGGAAAAAAAAAAAAAAAAAGACATAGGTCCTATTAATTTTTATCTCGTATTTAATAAAGGAGACTACTACTAATATACAGATTTTGCAAAAAGTTTAAAGCGTTACATTAATAATCATTTTCTAATCAATAAGACTTTTTTAATCAATTGTTTTAACGGTTAAACATTTTTTTATTTCAAGTCAACAGATTTGAACCCACAACTGGTGTTGCTAGGCAAAAAAGTAAGCGTCTGTCAGTGTCATGCTTCCGAAATCGATGAAAATTACATAGTAGTGGACATTTTTTATGCATAAAAAGTAAAACTTGGGCGTAAAATTAGTGTACAAGACAAAATAAAACTAAAAAAAAACTTCATTTCCTAGAACAGCTAATAATGAAAAATGTTCGGCGCTATTACACTTTCGCACCCCCGTTGGTTAGGGTTTTACAAACATTGATTTTGTTTCCCGAAACTTATATTTTAATTTAAATATTATAATGAAATTAACAATAACAAACAGAACTGTATCTAGTGTCGTACCAGGGGCAACTCATTGCTGAATGACAGGAGGGGGGTGTAAAAGTGTAATAGCGCCAAATGTGAATGTGTTCGTTAAAAATAAAATCAAAATAAAATCAAAATTCTATTTTTTAAATTCCTAATTTTGTTTAAATTTCTCTTTTCAATATTACAAAAAAATAATCATAATGAATGAAAATTTTAAAAACCGTTCATCGGTCTCCAACACTTTGAGAAGTTTTTAAGGTAAGTTTAATTAGGAGAACGTCGTGATATTAGACAGCTCTTTTGACAAGCTCTTAAGGAGTTCGATCCTCACTGTCATACACCAAGCTTATATTTTTACTGTTTATCGCTAAAAAAAAAAAAAAAAAAATATATATATATATATATACACACGCAGATTCGTTTTGTTAACAATTACAATTTTTTGTTTAAAGATTTTTTTTATAAATTATCTCGCTTGTATTTTGTACTAAAGACTTTTTGTTAAATGCTGGCTCATCAGCGAAAAATGTCAAAATAAAATTTTTCAAAACTGTTTTACTTTTGTAGTTTTTATGCTACCTATATTAGCTGAAAAAAAATAAAGATGACAGTGACATTTTTTTCTTTGCTACTGTGACACTCACTACTTAATGTTCTATATTTTATTTTGATTGTTTTTTTTTTAATTTCGAGTTGTTACCACCCAATATAAATTTTAGCTTAGTTTCCTGTTTCTGCATTATAAACTTAAATATTTATTTACAATGCTGCGCAGTCTGGCATAAGGCGTGGTTGCCAAGTAAGGACAGAAATCACTTCCATATACCTGCGAAGTGCGAACTAATCTGCGTGATTACTTTGTTGACCATTGAACTATTGCTAGTGCTCTAAATTGATGAGTAAATGAAGGTGTGAGGAAGAAAAACGGGGGGGGGGGTGCTACACTGTTTTCTCGCGTTCCAAACGTAACTCATAAGAATTACTTACCATCTCTTGATCATAGAAAATTTTGAACGTACTGGTTAATTGTGGAAAATAAGTGAAGCACTCTTCACTAAATTCGAAACAAAATTTTAACTGGATTCGAACACCTGTAAACGCGGAAATTAAGTATGGCACTTACGCCAACACCCTTAGTAACTAATGCACGCACAATACTCGCATTAACGAAAACAACCGAAATTTACCGAATTTAATGAAACACCGGATGCTAAAAGCCCCACAATTCTGCGCGTGCAATTGTGGCTAATGTATGGTTGCTGATTCATTCTTTTGAAAAAATAAATAAATAAATAAATAAATAAAAGAATTGTTTGATAGCGTGTAAGTAAAATCGCGTTAATTTGCATTGCGGTTTTTCACCTACTTCTTGAACGGATGGATATTAAACAAATTATATTGTTAATTTCCAGCATCTGCTATTTTCTTTTCTTCAATGATTATTTCCTACAGTCCTACTTCATAAGAAATTGTTTTTTGTTTCTGTGTTATTTCTTTTTTGTCTGTCCTTTTTAAAAGATTCATTTATAGATAAATAATTTATGCGTTTTGAAAGTTCAAAACAAATACTCAAAACAACAGTCACTACAAAATTTTTAATACAATGTTTAATTTGAATTTGCAAATAAAGATCGGAATCACTGTGAAAATCCTAAACTCTAATGTTTATTTCAATTGATTGAAGAAATTGTTTTCAATATCAGCCGAGTTTGAACGAAATAATTTTCTTGTATTTTTTCTATTGTAGTTTCGTTTAAAAAAGAAAGGTTAAGTGTGCTGATGAATTAATTTTGTTTTGTTTTGCTTTTAAAAAGTTATTGTCTTTCATTAGTAAATAAATACATACAACAAACTAAACACTTTTAAATAGAAATTTGCTTTCCAAAGTTATAAAACAAAATGCATGTACTGTGCAATTATATTGAAATAAAAATAATTACTTCTGATAATTTTTTTATTTTTGCAGAGAAATACTTCATTACAATGGAAAGGCTGTTACGACTTGGTGGCGGTGTTCCATCTCTTGGACAGGTTAGCCGTTAGCTCTACTTAACTTTTATTAGAAGAAAAAAAACAAAGCATAGAAAAAGTAGCTATTAGAAAAGACAAAACAGTTTATTGTGACTCACTACTCACTCGTAATTTTTTAGAACCTTGGAAATTTTGATTAAAAATCTTGATATTTTTTTTTCTGACGTCAACGCAGGATCATGGAAATTTGAGCGTCTTTTTTGCGGTGAAAACATTGATTTGAAAATTCTTGTAAAAATCAGATAATTGTCGGATTTTAATGAAACTTTCAGGATTTATTCACAAATGAATGACATTATATTTGAAACGTTTCTTTTTTAGAAAAATCTTTTGTAATTTTTTTTTTTACATGTTACCGACCCCCCTCACACACAAACACACACACACACACTCTCATTTAATTTTATGAAATTTCGAGAAATTCTTTTTTTTAATTCATGAACCGTGTGTAACATGTGCACCGAGTACACAATGTTTTTTGACAAATATATATATACAGAGATGTCACAACACATGCAAATTTTCTCAACTTACCAATGGTTGATGTTTCATCGGTAACTATGAGATCGCTAAAAAAAGAGCATAGCTGCATAGCATGATGAAAAAGACACCAAACTTGCCGAAAGCAAAATGTTATCATCTAAATGTTTATGTTATTATGAAGAGGAAAGACCAAAGGTTTTTTAATTATTTAAAATTTTTTTTTTTTAATCAAAATTTAGAATGTTCTTTTTAGAACATTCTAAATTTTGATTAAAAAAAAACTTGTTTCTCTTTGTATCACCGGAACTAGTAAAATAACAATTTTTAAACCCCTTTTTTTTTTTTTTGTATGACACATATTAATTTGGAAAATCTTGCAAAATTAAAATAATTGTTGGATGTTAATGAAACTTTCGGAAACGCCAGTTTTTTTTTTCGTCATAAGTGGCGACCCAGAGACATTAGATAAACAATTGGTCAGTACCCTACAACGTAACAACTACCCTGGGTACATGGCAGCAGCCCCCCCAAAACTGGGATAGGCGGGTACAAGAGGAGGAGGAGGATAACAACACTCAGAAAACAGTCTGCCTGCCTTATGTGAAGGGGTTATCAGAGAAAATACAAAGGATCTGCGGTCCATATAACATCAGGACAACCTTCAAAAGCTTGACGACACTTCACAGATATCTCTCCTGAGTAAGACCCCCCATAGAGGAGAACATGACTAAAGACTGTGTGTACGCTATCCCGTGCAGCTGCGGAAAGAAATATAAAGGAGAGACAGGCCACCCTCTTAAGGTGAGGCTTCAAGAACACCAGAAAGCTGTAACATGAGGGGAAGTGGAAAATTCAGGTGTGGCTGACCACATATGGAGAGAGAAGGGAGATCACCACCTTCTGTGGAATTAGGTTGAGATCATAGACAAGGAACACCATTGGAAAATTCGTAAACTTAAGGAATCAGCACATATGCTAGGCCACAAAAATCTCCTGAGCCAACCAAGCATAGAAATGAATACAATATGGGAACCAGTAATAAGGAGTGCCAGAGAAAAGCAATAACAACAACAAAGTCGCAATATGAGCTCTGGTAAAAAATGCAATGATAACAGAAAAAAAAAAATTGCAATATGAGCACTGGTAAAAATGGTTGCTGAAGACATTAGGTTTATAATACCCAGAAATTCATACACAGATGTCCTCAAGGACACATAGCACAGTCAATAAAGGCGTTGGTTAGATCCAGTGACGAACCAATACCCAGTGGAGAACTTTCAGAGGGAAAAATTAACAGGAGATAACTGATAACTGACATCCATTAAACATGGTACAGTCTACCCCAGTGAGCGAAATAAAGAGTTCAGTTTGACATTCCAACCACCTGAAGAAGGCTGGAGCGTACAACAGCCGAAACATTGTAATAAATATGGCGACAAAGATGAGGACAATAGTCCGAATAATGTAAATAATGTACATAATACCTCATCTCAGAAATATAGACAGATATTAAATGAAATTTATCACATACTGCTCAAAAGATTATTCATGCAAGTATACTTAATTTGTAAACATCTTGAATATGCATAAAAGTAAATGAAATGCAAACATATCTAAAGGTCAATTTTTTTAAAAAATACATTCATTAATTTTCCTGTAATTAACTTACAAAGTTATATTATTAGTATTTTTCTGATTTTTATTTTATTAAAGAACAAAATTCCTTTAATAGAAATATATATCAAAGTGCATATTTTGCTCATTAGAGAATATAAACATTACTTAAAAAATTAATTCATTTAGTTTCTCACATAGCAGTATGTATGATAATGATAACATGTATCAACATGTTTTTTGAATATTTTACTTTTAGGGTGCTCCATCAGCTGATGCTCCAACTGTAGATACTGCTGAACAAGTCTACATCTCCTCTTTAGCCCTCCTCAAAGTAAGTTATGTTCAATAGATTAAACAATTCTTAGATTACTAGATTGAGATTTTAAATTATGACTCCCTTTGATTATTTTTAATTTAATGATTTTTAAATGAGTTTTTACAGCAATCTTACCAATAAAATTTGCACCATTATTATTTCAAGTCTAAATTTGCAATCACTCAATTTTTCAAATAGCAATTCAGAATCATTCTGAATTATTATTTGACCTTATATTTGCTGTTTTTAATAAATTGAGAACATTTGCAGTTTCAGTACAAAGATTTGAGGATAAAATTTTTTCTTTGATAGATGTTGAAACATGGCCGTGCTGGTGTTCCAATGGAAGTCATGGGTCTAATGTTGGGAGAATTTGTTGATGATTACACCGTTAGAGTTATTGATGTATTTGCTATGCCACAATCAGGAACTGTAAGTTGTAAACATTTGTATTTAGAATGTTAACGAATTCTTTGACATTTTCTAATATCAATAAAACCATTTGAATATGGTATGGAACATCACAGTGTTCAATAAAATGTATTTCCTCAAGTCACAAGGTTAAGCTTTTATTTCTTTGCAAATAAACAGAATATTTTATCATAAGTTTGTAGTGGTTTCTTGCAAGTGTTCACATTATTGTTGTTTATTCTTTTGTAGGGTGTGAGTGTAGAAGCAGTAGATCCAGTATTTCAAGCCAAAATGTTAGACATGCTGAAGCAAACAGGAAGGTAAAAGTATTTTTCTTTTTACTTGCTATCATCAAATCAATTGTTTTATTGACAGACACAGTTATGTCCCTGTTAAAATGGCTCAGCCAATTCACTAGCCACTGAATTATATTTGAAAGGAAAACTGAGAAAATGGCTTATTTTCAGATGATTTGGTAATCTTGTTGATTTCATTGAATAAATGAAGGTTTGCTTTTTTAAAAAAGATTTTCTACTTGATATAGTGTTTTTCTTTGCTGTCCATGTCAATTTATGAAGGGGTGCTGAAAAGTCCTCAGCTCAACCAATAATAGATTCCAAGAATAAATTCAAATCTTTGGTCAAATTTTAGGAAGTGCATTGAACCTGAGAACTTTTCAACATTCTCTCAAATAAATATCTTATTTTGTAATAATTTTATTTCCAGACCAGAAATGGTTGTTGGTTGGTACCATTCACATCCTGGTTTTGGTTGTTGGTTATCTGGAGTTGATATCAATACACAACAGAGTTTTGAGGCCCTTTCAGAGAGGGCTGTTGCTGTTGTGGTTGATCCTATTCAGAGTGTAAAAGGAAAGGTTTGTTATTTTTATTATGTATTTTAAGTGTTTCTCTTTGTGGAAATATGTCTAGATTTGGCAGAGCATCATGGATGTGCAATAAAACTTTTTTTTGTTATGTACATATTATACATGTGTGTCTGTGCATACATATGTATATGTGTGTGTATATACACACACACACACACACACTTTTGTTTCCATTTCTGTATTGCACTTATATAATGCTCATCATTTTATCAGTTTGCTTCAAACTGAAATTTTATTGTGAATCTAATGATAACTCATGGCAAGAGCAAATGTTTGCATTGATTTTTATGACAAAAATAAAAATCATTTGCTTGATATGATTAAAATTTATTTTTCATTTGAATAAACTTTATTTTATTAAATGCTCTTCATTTTCTATTTCTCTCCTCAGGTTGTCATTGATGCTTTTCGCTTGATTAACCCCAACATGATGGTACTTGGTCAAGAGCCAAGGCAAACAACTTCTAACCTTGGGCATCTTCATAAACCTTCCATTCAGGTAAGTTCTTTAGATATTTTACACATCAAACTGGCACATATTGTGATGGGTTTTTATACTTGCACATTTGTCTTTGTTCTTCATTATTTAAAATTCTTTTCAGAAAATGCCCAATGTGAACAGTTTCTTTCAATAGACTATATTATAAATTTGTTACTGCAATGAGTAAAACTTTTGCATTTCACTTTATCAGGAGAAAAAATAAGTTGTAATGTCCTCTCATTTGAGATACATATGTCTTTTAAATATTCGTAAGCATTACAAAGATTTGTTGATTAAAAATATGAGTTGAGCATAACATTGTATCATGCATCAAAGAAAAAGAGCATCAGAAAGTAGTTGTCATTTGGGGAAAGTAATTTCTCTTTCAAGGATATTGCATTATGTAACACTGGGCACTTTAAGAGACTAAAATGGAAGAATAGAAAGTGGCATGAAAGTAAGATGTATGTAATAGTGATTAAAGTCTGGTGAAACTGATAAATTTTTAATGTTACTGTTGAAGAAAAGTGTCATGAAGTCTCTTCTCAGTATTTATGTTCCAAGCATGTGTTCGCCACAAAAAATAGTGACATTACACTATTCAACACAATTTTTGGTGCCAAGAAGCAAAACATTTTTTTAGCTAATTTGATGGTGCTGATTCTGAAAATGACCTTAGTTTTTCATGGTTAGCTACCATTTTTGCTTAGGTCATTTTTGGAAAAAAGATCAATTTACGATCTTGGTTGATTGCAAAATTTAGTTAATAAAATAATTTTCAGGTAGGCTGAGCAATTTATGTCAGCCACCTGAAATAACCTATTTTTATAAGAAAAAAAAGTGTTTTTTGAGTCAAAATAGAAGTACCAAATTTTTCCAATTTATTGCCATAATTCAAATTAACTGATAAACGTTATCAGTAATACACTTTAGTAAACCTGATTTAAGGTGACATCAAAAAAATGAAACCCTAAAATCTTGTTTCATATTCATAAATTTATCCCTTCACTACAGAAGGAAACCAAGCACATTGAGAGCATTTTGTTTTCACAGTTGGAAAGAAACTTCAGCTAAAGACATCCCAATTGAATTTACCTATTCCATTGTACATGATACTGCTGAAGTATCAAAAGGGACTTAAATATCATTGATCATGACAGACAATCAAGAAAGAGAAATGTTTTACCATAATTCTTATGTTCATGAAGGTTTTATTTCTGCTGTTTATTAAATGATTTGATGAAAGTACTTGTTGGTCTTGGTATACTCAATTGTTATTTTTGAAGACTTAGGGTCTGTTTGTTATTTCAAAATTAGTATTTCTCAATAAGCAGACATTATTTGTTGGTTTAAATATGCATTGAGAGGATTCTATGATTTTATTTTGAGAAATATTGTCATCGCTCAATATCATATACAGAAAACAAATGAAAAACATGCTTTTTTCCCCCCAAATGAGCCATTTCTGTACAGCAAAAATGGTAGCTAACAAAGAAAAAGTAAGGTCATTTTCAGATTCAGCACACTCAAATTAGGTAAAAAAAAATGTTTGGTCTCTTGACACCATTTCCAAATTTTTTTTTTTTTTTTTGACCAGTGTAAAAGAGGTATGGAAAAGTTTACAACCCAATCTACTTGTCAAAATCTGACCAAACAACTTCTTTTGGAATCCCTTGTTGGTCAGGCGGCCGAGTTTTTGGCACCTCCTCCTATATTCTAATCAGAATTGACAGACCTGCTGAATTCCTAAGGTAGTCATGGGTTTGTGCATGTGTACCCCACATTAAATGATGCCCTATATTTTGATATGATACTTTTATGAATGTCTTGTATCGCAAAACATTTTAGTGCCCCCACCCCCTTTTGTACTTAATATACCAACAATTGTTCTTTTTAAGTATTAAATCTTTTCTATTTCTTGTTTCTATACATGAGACATAATTGGACATTTCAATCTACCAAAGCATTGTCCTTTATTTGATGTAATCATTGAGTGTGTTGGTAATGTAACAGTTATCACTGTAGAATTGGCAAGCTGTGTTCAAATTCTAACTTGGTCAGTTGTGATCACTTTTGCAGTAATGTCCTTTGGAAAAGCATGAATCTATCTCTTCGCATCTGTGCGTTAAATAATGGGGCAAATTGGGCCCTATAATTCCTTGATGGCATTCAGTCAGAGGAGGACTACTACTATGAACTTAAAACCATAGAGCAGGCAATAAGAAACCACTCCACTGTCTTTCCTAAGAAGACATGGCTGTTCACAGATAATAAAGACAAAGAATCTGTGGAGAGCCATGATCACATTTCCAGGGAAATGGCAATGGAAAAAAACATTGGGTAAATGACTATTGCTACTGTATTTCTTCTGTTGATAAATGTGTCTTATCTTTTACAGGCACTTATCCACGGCCTGAACAGACATTACTATTCAATAGCCATCAACTATCGCAAGAATGAATTAGAACAGAAGGTAAGTTGATTTAATGTTGAGCAGAAATGAAAGTCTACAAAATCTGTCATTTTCTTCACTGTAACGTGTTGTGTTTCTTCTTCAGAAAATAATTTAAGGCTTTTAATGATTCGATAGCCAAACATATTTGTTTTTATTTAATGCCTTTTTTTTCACTTCTAGATGCTACTCAACTTGCACAAAAAGAGTTGGGTTGATGGACTCACATTACAAGATTATAGTAACCACTGTAAACTTAATGAAGAAATTGTTAAAGAAATGCTAGACTTAGCTAAAAACTACCACAAGGTGAGTGATACATTTAATTTGAATTTGTTTTTTTAGAGATAATTATTTATATGGAAGTGGAAGAGTTTAAAAAAACTTATCAATTTCAGTCAGAAGATAAAAAACTAAATTCTCACTATATTTAAAGAATCATTTAATCTGTAAACCTATTCTGTTTGAAAATAAAGCATATGTTTTTATCATTAGAGGGCTTTACAAGCCTTTAGTTTTAACTGATTTAATCAAAAAAAATGTTTTTGGTTGTATCAAGACATGAAATATCAGTATGCTTTTATTTTAATTGTCAAAATTGGTGTATATTTGTTTATTGATTCTAAAATAGAAGAAAAAACAATTTCCAGCATAATTTTAATTTTATTAGAATGTGACACACATGTATAACAAGACTTGTGCATTTATAGTACTGTGATTGATCAACTGCACCAAAAGTGGTTTGCAAAGTTTTTTGCTGAAGGATGCTCCACAGTTGGTTTTCCAACAATGAAATCAAAACATTACTTTAAAATGTTGTACAATGCAGATGACCAACAAATTCAAAAATTCCAAATAAAGTTCTGAAAATCATTTGCACTTATGTTAGCTACTTTGATATGTGACTACCACAAAGCCCCCACCCCCATTACTGGAGCCTATTTCAATATGTAATTCATTCTTATATTATAACAGAATGTTTCTGCTTTTGAAATAAATTGTGACAGGTGAGAAAAAGTGGACAGATTACAACAGCACAAGATTGTAAGGCAAAGGAAATAAGCCATTACAGGCTTTACCAAAAGTTGGTCTTCAGACAAATAAAATAATGAATCTGTATATTTTGAAACAGTCTGCAAATTGGTACCAGCTGCAGCCACTCAAACCAGTATAGCACAAACAAAGGAGATAGCAAAGATAAGATTAGCTGTAAGATCAGTTGCCTACACTTGCTCACATTTTGTCAATGGAGCAGCTCATATACTAATTATATCAGAGTTTTACACTCTCTTTTGTAATCTAGGCTCACATCAGTGATGATTTACTCTCTGCTGTGAGGCAAGTCAACCACATGTATAATACATGTGAAGAAAAGCAGTCTTAATACTGTTTTAATTTGGTATCAGTTTTTTGGGTATTTTTTTTTTTTTAAATTACAGTGAATGCTTTCACTTCTACAATTCTACAAGGAGGGAAAATGTCAATCACATTTCTTTGGTGATTCAATCTACTGTATTCACTAGATATTGCACATTCAGATTAACATTTATTCTGATGCTTGTAGAATTCTCTTAAGAAATTAAATTTTCTGTACTACCATGAAAGAATATTTTCTCTCTTACTGATAAGGATGAAATTCTTAAGTTGCCTGAAAGCAAAGATGTTTTTCAGTAAAGTTAATGTAAATTTTTTTTAAATATTCGACTTTCTTTTTATCTGAATGAAACAAAATTTCTGAACCACCCAATGACTTCCACTGAAACTGATTTCTAAAGCAATTATTAAAGTATCCTATTATTTCATCTACTTTTGTTTTTATCCGTGTAAAAATGGATTAGTATGAAGTTTTCCAAAGTGTATACTACAGCACCATGGATGATCACTAACAGGTTTTGAGCCAGGATACTTGATAGCTTAGTACTTAAATAGCAGATAATTCTTCAACCCAAAAGTTACCTATTCTTCAACAGTGATGCTAAATTTGGAGATTCTTGTCAATATCTTTTTTAATAACTATAACTGATAGTGTTTTTTTTTTACTTGCTATGTTGTACTATGTACCCTAAATTCATCATAAAAATTCAAGATGTAGATTAAGTAAATACTAACCACTTCAAATACTTTGGTGTATGGATCAGTTATAACAAATTTAACATAGGAGATAAGTGAACATAGAATGGGGTGTACTTTTGCCCAAAACCATAAATCACTACAAAACATTAACTTGAAAACTCAAGTCATGTTCTTAAATAGCCTTATCAAATTAAGACTTTCAAGTGATCAATGACTTAAAAATGACTTTGAGCGAATGAAACCTGGAGGTTTTAGTAAGGACCACCCCTCACCGAACCAAGTGGACTGGCACTACAGAATCACAAAGAGTACTATCAACAATAGCCCATGTAACTCAATGAGAAAATAACCATATAATCAAAAGGTTGATGTTCCACACTACATCAAACAAAAGGTTAGGAGAGAACTCCCCATCAAAAAGAAAGAGAAATAACAGCTACCGGACTTGAGAAACCTATTTTCCTTAAAGGTTGTTTTAAAAGAAATATTTTATAAATTTCAACCAACATTAGTACTAGCTGCTCTGTCAATGAATGCAGAATGTTTCCTGATAAGGAAACTGCTATTACCATTAATATGATCAAAAAGATATCAAGAGCATGTGCATATTTTGCACCTCTTTAAAGCACTCCTCCTAAATTGACAACTCTATACTAGATAATGTTTCAGCGAAAACACCGGGTAAAAATCAAAGTAAGGTTTATGATGAGGACAATGTGAAAATATTAACCACCAAATGAGACCTTAGTAAGAACTTATTCAGAGGAACACTGTCACAAAATGGAAACTATGTACCTAAAGATGGTCACCTGACAGGTAACCAATCTGGCAGCAAACCTCTTTGACAGTTTAAAACTGATAAAGTTTAACTATAGTAAATTCAACCATGTTAATAAGAAACTGACTTCCCATATTCATGGAAATGTCACTATAGTTCCAGCATTTACTGGCCAAGAAGTTACACTATTTACATTATTCGGACTATTGTCCTCATCTTTGCCGCCATATTTATTACAATGTTTCAGCTGTTGTACACTCTGGACTTCTTCATGTGGTTGGAATGTCAAACTGAACCCTTTATTTCACTCAGTGTTCTAGTTCCATGTGCTATGTCTAATGGATGTCAGTTATCAGTTATATCCTGTTATATCCAAGTTGTCCACTGCCTTGACCAGGTATTGAACTCTCGTTCTTTGGGTCCTGTCATTGGATCTAACTAATGCCTTTATCCATTGTGCCATGTGTCAGGACACATAATACCTCATCTCAAAAATATAGACAGATGCCAAGAAGTTAGTCTTCAAAGTTTTGCCTTTCACCATCCAGTTCTTTTAATAAATGTTGAGACAAACAGAAAAGGACATCGAAAGAATATTTACAGATTCACATTTAAATTAAAAAAATCATAGTTGCTTAAAAAATCAAAGGCTGAAAGAAATTGAAGATATAGTCATTTTTGGACTTTTCAAACAATGAATTGTAAAGTTGGATTGAAGCATGGCAAGTGTCTTCATATTCAACACAGTGGAGTAATGAATGGCGGCTCAGATTGAGGAATCGGAGAACTGAGTTCAAATTCCTGTCAAATCCATTACATTCACTTACGTGATAATACCCTTGGGAAAGGTATGAATCCTCTTCCCCACCCCAGCTATGGGTAATTAGCAGGACAGACCATGTTCTATAGCCTTGGATGGCAACTGGTCTACCACAGAAAGAAATGGCAACCTACTGCAGGAAAAAATCTGCCTTGTCAGTCTTGTATCGAAAGATACATGATTACCTAAGCATGTATCATGCATGGCACATAACTGACTGACTGATAATTTCTTCTAATCATTAAACATGCTCCATAAAATCATCTGATACCATTTAATATTGACACTAAATATCAGTGAAAAAGTTTGGAGCTGTGTAATAAAGTAGGAACAATTAAAATTAATATCTGTTGGAAGAAGCAAATTATAGAATGCTTGGTATCTGTTAAGTTCTTGTTTTGCTTATACAAGTTCATTTATTCATTTGGTATCTATATAAATTTTGTTTTTAAGTGTAATGAAAGTTGCTTGTCCTCGGTTATTACAGTACAAATTGTTTTCTTTTATTGATAAGGCTAAAGAGAAATATTTTAATCTGGTTGTAATAATTGGTAATCATTTTACATTACCTAAGTCCAGTCCTCTCCAAACAAATTTAACATCATAATCATAATGCTAAAGGCCAGTAAGTGCAGTAAATTTTTTTTTAGTTACACCTTATCTTGAAAGTTGTTCATGTAAGAATCAGCATGGTTGCAATGATTTCAATGGTTTCCTCACAAATAAAATATCTAACCAGGAAGTTTTGAATTATCACTTAAACATATAATGAGCAAACACTATACTTCCTATAAATTTTAGTTTCTTCAATTGAGCATTCATGAACAGGTTTCAGTATGACTTCCTGAATTTTCTTACAAGGGCAAAGGATCAACTTTAAAGTTCATATTTTCTATTTTGCAGGCATTAGAAGAGGAGGAAACTATGACACCAGAACAATTGGCAATTAAAAATGTTGGAAAACAGGTGAAAATTTTAAGTCAGCTTTATAAAAAGTAATTTCGTATACAGGGTAGCTGCAAAGTAATTTGAAAGTTATTTAAACATTTTCATAACTAACATATATCTTGTAACTTAAATAATTCTTTAAAATTGAAAACAAAATTTGTACAATTTATAAAAACATCATTTAAGCAGATATATTTAATGCTTTGCTTAACATTACTATAATATTTATTCTGAAAGTGTTTCAGTTCATCCATTAATAGTGTCTATACATTCAGGCAAATGCACCATGCCCATACTTAAAAACATTTTTCATGTTGATGTGCATATATTCTGTTATCTCGTATATTCTAAACTTTATTTTCTTTACTTTAGGATCCTAAACGTCATCTGGAAGAACATGTTGATGTACTGATGACTAAGAATATTGTACAGTGCTTAGGAGCCATGTTACACACAGTTGTGTTCAAATAGTATTTGTTTTTTAACCATTATACCTTGCAAATAAATAATACTTACTGTTTATATTTCATGAGGGTTCATTCTATTTTTTTTCATTAAAAAAAAAAATTATTTGGACTTGATTTCTTAGATGTTTTTTTTAAACATAAATGTTAAAAAAAAGCAAGCAATAAATAACTATTTAATTCAAGAATATGATTTTGAATGATTTAAATAGTGAACAGAATTTATTGTGCATTTCCAGCATGACAATTGTAGCAATTACTGCAGTGATTTTTCAAGCATAGATTTCAGTTTGTTGATTTCTGCTTCATATTGTTTATCAACTTGAGCACTTTTCTTGTATTGCTCAGTCATAAAATCCACCCATTCTTGTCCACGTTTTGTCCTTCTGTCTTGCAAGTAGTCAGTCTGTTATGGAAAGAAATAAAGGTGATAAAGAACTAAAAATGTTATCAGAGATACTGAAATTTGCGAGTATCCAAGAAAACTGAATTACCTAAAAGTATGAGTCTATGATTAGCTTCAAGCACTGCAATTTCTTACAAGTCACAGAAAATGTTCAATTAATACATCTTTTACAAATATCAGAGGAATTAAAGTTATTATCAGTATAAAGCAGTGGAGCTATCTGCTGTGTCATTTGAGTTATATTTTTGTTTATATCAAAAAATATAAATATGCCAATCAAATTATTAAACTTGTGAAAGGATGCTTTAAAAGTGTGTTACCACTGACAACATTGTATGCCATACAAAACTAATGAATTAAGAATTTTATGGCAATTATGAAAAATTACTTTTCAGTAAAGAGAATTTAAAGCATAATTTTACACAATTTTAATTAAAAAGTGACTTACCTGAGTCTTATGCTCTTTGTTACAAATCCTTTCACATATCTGAGTTGCCATGTTAGCTGTAAAATGCCAATAAGTGATATAAGGGGGTCTGTGTTTTAAAATTAGTTGTATCATCAGTTGGTGTTACATGATAAATATGTATATCACATTGTTAAAAGAAGAAGCTGAAAGTTTTTACAACAAATAAAATTACTTACTCTTAGCAGCAATGTCAGTCAAGCAGATCTCAGCCTGTTGTAAACAGCCTGGAAGGTATAAATCCTGCATTAAGGAAACTTCTTCACTACATTTCTCAAGAGTAGTAATGTCCCGATGACCTCTTTTGTCCTTTACAAAAAGTACAGATGGACTTAATTAACTAAGCAGAATAAAATCAATCACATGGCTGTTTTCTTTTTTAAATTAAAAAAAAAGAAATAAAAAATACATAAGTGACAAGGCAATCACAGATCTGATTAGGTGATAATTACATAACGTGGATTAAACTGGTATACTTGATATCTAAAATAAAATACCAGTTTCTCTTTAGTACTCAATTGTCTTGTCGATATCTTTGACTTACTGCAATCAAAATTTATTGTAAGAATCATTTAATGGTTCACAACTTTTGCTCCCTGAATTCTTCTTTTGGGCTTGAGGTAGTTGTATTTTTCCCCACTAACATCAGGTTAGTATTTAAGCCCAAATAAATAAAAACAAACAAACAAAAAAAAAAAGGTCATAATTTAGAATGCTAATTATTAAGGCAAGCCCTTTCCACTTGTTGAGTTGGTACACATTCTTCCTACCCCTGTCCCTTCTATTTTGGATTTGTTATATCAAAATGAAAGTGTTTTGTTTTTTGTTTTTTTGTAAAGTAAATAAAATATAATGATGTCTTCATAAATGTATCTTAAGTTGGCTTAAACTAACAGATACATAATAAATTCATGGCTATGTTTCATGAACTAGAGACCCTATTCCAATATACACAGACTGTTGATTACATTCATAATACATATTACAATCCTGTAATTAGGATAATTGTTTTCTTGGAAACACGGTTTGCTAAGAATATCATGATTCAGAGGTATCTACAATTTAGCTTTTTGAGAAATAAATTTGGAAAGCAATTTTAAAATCAATCTACAATTTCAAAAAAATTGTTGCTTATTCAAGGCTTGATATATGTGATTGTTTTATTGTTCACAATAACCTCACATTTTTTTTTGCTTATTTTATGTCACTTGTAATGAAAAAAATCTTTTATTTATAAAGCTTAAAGTGCTTTTATTGCTGCAAATTCATCAGATATAGCTTTAAACATTTTTCTGTGTATGGTGAAAGCTATAAACAACACCAGCTGAATTAACAAAGTCATGCATGTAATAAAAAGACAGGTTGTCAATTTCTTCAGTTAATTGTTAATACATTAAAAAAAAAAATATATCAAACAATTGTCAGAGCAGAATATGGATGTGAAGTTCATTATTTTTTTAAACAATTCATCTGACCCAATGACGAATGATTTAGATTTTATAAACATTCTAATTCTTTCTAAAGAAACATAATAGAAAAAAAATTTCAAAAAGTAAAGAGCAATTGCTTTTTATTTCAGAGGATAAAAAAGAACATGAAATTGCTTGTTGCTTGCCTTGAGCCTACTATTTCCTCAGGATTATTCAAACTTGTAGTTTCCAAGAGTAATTTACAATGAGGTTAAATTTAACTTTATTGGATTTGGGTTGTTAAAATGGAATCTTTGTCATTAGATGTATTTTTTCTGCATGAAGAAATTCAGTAATCCATCTTTGCTTCATACTACATGCCATTTTACCAGACTTGTCCATAATAAGGCAAAGATATTAATAGGAAAATTCAAACTTATTGTCATACAACCATGATAAAATAGAAGGCATTACTTTCAGAGCAACCCACAGGTCTTACACTTTAAATATGAGATAAAAAAAGGTTAAAAAAAAAATCTTAACCTCAAATTCCCTGAGAAAATAATTTATGTCTCCTTGTAAAACAGGACGATGATCAAAAAGACGACTCTCCAATTCACCCAGATCTGAAATATAATACACAAGGTAGATTGGAGGAAACTGGATTTTCTTCAGAAGAAAACATTTAAATATATGAAGAAGAATTTAACGAAAAAGGACTTCCACATAAAAACTGCCCCACTCACCTTTTTAAAATTTTCTTACCTACCATATTTCTTCTCCTGCCTTTGATAGGAGTTTAAATCTACCAGATACTGTAAAAATTAGTTAACAATTTAGTGTTAATCTGGTTTATTTTTATTTGAAGGAATTGGTTGGTTTAATGATAATGTTTTTCTATACTTCTCCAAAAATTTCCAATGGAAATAATGTAACTTCACACTGCATAAATCTGTTCCATTATTCTTGGATTCCTTTATGATTTCTGGAGTTAATTTTGCATGAAGTAGAAAGTGAAATTATTTCTTTGGTAAAGTTTGCAGGTGCAAGGTTACTGTAAGCCAACATTTTCACAGTAGGCTTTTAGTATAAGATAGGATGTTGATAAACAGTAACAAATAAACTAGTTTATTTTATCAGAAAATTAAGAACATCTATCATGGTTTTTCTTCAACTCAAGATGTAAGATTTTGTATCATCTATATTTTCAATAACCTTTAGCATAAATGGAGAATTTGCTAGTTTGCTTCTCTTTTTCTCCACTTTTACTGCTACTGACTTCAAATCCTTCTATTTTGTGGAACATGTTGAATGATGCTTCAAATATAGAATATTATTTTATTTTTAACAAACATTTTTTTTTTAGGTTTGCAGCATTTATGTTAAAGATTGAAACTGAACATTGACATTCTAACTCCTTAATATCATTACTAGTAAAGAAAAACAAGGACTTAGGTTCGATCTCATCTGCAAAATCTGTTATGCCTTTATCAATAAGGAATGTGTATATTATCTAATTATGATGTATTGATCCCGATGGATACGAGTTAAATTTTGTAGATTCTATTTTTAAGTTTTACAATATGGACTATTGGAATGCCTAGACCTCTAAGAAACAATTATTCACTCCATTGCCAAATATTGAAGTTCATTTCTTAAATATTTCATTACAATGCAAAGTGTTCCTGGAAAATTCCAAAGTTGTTGGGCATTTAAGTCATTCAAAATGAGAATTCTGCATAACACCAAAAAGAAAGTACCATGGATTTGAAAAGGTAACTAATCTTTGGCACACATTCTTTTGTTCTGCTGAGTCTCCAGAAATTCTTGTTCCATCAATTCCTTTAGATATTAATCTATTCAGAACTAACATATTTCTATAAGCAAAAATACTTTGGAGCAGGGAACATACCTATCTTTTGGGTTGCTCCAATTTGTCAGATAAGCAATTTTTAATTTGGTTGCTACATTTTGGCAAAGTCTATTTCTTCTCTAACATATCTGCATAATATTTTAACGTGATAAACCTTTGGAAAGATTTATTCTGTTCAGAACATCAAAATAAATTAACTGCAGCATATGCCCAATCTCTGAATGACTAGACATACTACAAAAATGGTACATTAAGCTATGGGAATCCCAACAAGCAACTCGATCCATTGCATAGAGACCATTATAAGTACTATGTTTAAATTTGCTTTCCTATCCTATGTTTCATCTCCTCACCCCCAACAGAATTCAAATGGCATGGATTTACAAAAAATATATCATCAGTACAGTAAAAAACAGTCCATTTTACGGTCATATTGTCCAATATTAAAACATGCATTTACTTCTTTAATAGTATCTGTAAAATAATAAAACATCTTACATCCATCTTTTAGTAAGATAATCATTTTCAGTGTAGTCTAACTTTATAAACTGACTGAACTCAACCAGTTCTAAAAAGGATTCCAATGCAGATATAATAATTATTTTCTACCATCTCATTATCTCTTTAATTTACTAAATATGGGACAATTTTATTTCTCTTTCTTTTCATACTAAAAGTGCAAGATTAATTTAGAACTTCAAACTTGCAATGTTCTGTCGTTCTTTTTTTCTTCTTTGTTTCTTTTGGAATTATTTGAATTTGGTTTATTAAAAATACTAAAATTGCCTTTCAAATCCCTTTTTTAATTTATCAGGGAAGTGGGATGCAAGTTTAAAATATACAATAAAAGTTTACCTCATATGTTTCAACAAAATACTCAGAGCTCACATTTCTCTTCTTTAAGGTTTTTCCTCTTAGCCTGAACCTGGTACCCAAAAACACAAGTGAAAATACACATGCATTTAAACCAAAATGACAAATTTAAATGTGTTATGTAAAAATTATTTTAACTCCTAACAAACCCTTTCAAAGAAATGAAGAGTTCCTTAACACACTTGACAGTTGTCAACACGCCAATGGCTGTTGAACTTAAACCTCTAACAAACACAAATTGTAGTGTGAACACATTTTCCATTGAGGGCCTACAAGCCAACTAAATGTCTGTCTTAAAAAAACACAAAAAAACTGACTACCAATTTTTGCCACAATAAACAGGAGAGTCATTCTTTGCTACAAAGTAATTTTTTCAATTAAAATCAGAATATCTGAAAGGAAAAAAAATATATGAATTCCAGTTTATCAAAAATTATTTTAGGAAAATTAGAAAATTTAAAGTATACTTAATGCAATTTGAAAGAAACATCTTACTTTTTTAGCAGAAAATTTTTAAAGAGATACATGTGTCCAACCATGGTGATTGGCTTTGGGAGGTGTGAATTGACGTAAATCAATATATAGACAACTTACGTCAGGGGAATTTATCGGATGGTAGGACAAAAGTGACAGAATTTGTACTAATTTTAAGTGTATCTAGTTAGTAGAGTTAAATGAAAAAAAAAAATACACTTCAAAAAAATTATTTTTTTACTTTATATTTGAGGTAGAATTCTGGAATAAAAATAACATTTAAACTACAAAAAAATACATTTAGAATTCAAATTTTATAACAGACAAAAAAAAGTAACAATTGTTGCACACACCTATTAAAAAATTTTTTTTTTAATAGTGTAACCCGGATATAAGAGAGTTGTCGGGACCGGAGAAGAAGTCTCTTATATCCGGGTTTGGTCAATTTTGTTTAGGTAAGTATGGCTCTAATTTGGGGCCAGAGAAAATCTCTCTTATATCCGGGTCTCTTATATCCGGGTTACACTGTATAAATATTGTCTCATTTATGAAATTTTTTCCTGAGACAATATAAAAATTAAATAAAATACCATTACATTTCATAAATGAAACTGGTAAACATTTATGTTATGAAATTTTATTTCTTTAAGAAAAATTTTTTAAAATGCGATGTTAATGGTAACTCAGAATAATAATGAATGATTCCTCGCAATCAGGGGAAATAACTCTAGCACACGTGACATTTTTTCAGAAATGTGCTTCCATAGCTGGAGATGATTTTAATACATATTTTTGGCATAATAAAAATAAGGTAAATTTGCTTTTTAACGCCCGCGCTAAATATTCTTAAAATTTTCCCAAATCGTCATAATTCCGTGTAAATGTACATGCTGAACTCGAATTAACAATTAAATTATGAAGAAACCTACCGTTTTGGAGTTATCGACAAGAAAAAAAAACGAACTTCTTGTTCGTAATTCGTCCTCCATTACAGGCATTGTTTACATTCTGTCCTGACTATTATTATCGATTTCGTTTTTATCAAGTTTTGGGGCTTTTTTCATCATGGTATGTTCATTTTAGGAGGTACCTACACAATTTTTTCTAATAAAATAACCTATTTATTAACGAATAAATACTGATAATTTCTTTTAAATCTGATATTCCCTGATCCTGAGCCAATATTTGTAACAAATGGGTGTTTTAGCGATATTTTGCTTTCATTACAGACAAAAAAGTTAAAAACGCATCCATTTTTTAGATTTTTAGTGCTCTACCTGAGACTAAATCGCGTATTTGCATGAGATTGTTAATTGAAATTTGCCGAAAAGACAAAAAATCAATTAAATTAAATTTAAATGCATTATTTTTTCAACAAATTTTCCAGAAATATTTTATTTATCCTGGTCTCTATTTAATTAAAACAACACTTTTTTCTCGAAAATGAACATAGTTTAAAAATAGAAGCAGGCGAAAGTGGAGAATCGAAACCGAACCTCCACTTTCGATCGCTTCTATTTTTAAAATACATACATTTTACTTCACTATTTTTAAACTTAACCCCCCCCCCCAAAAAAAAACAGCATTATTAGTTAGGTAGGTCCGTTAGTGTATGAAATTCAAAAGGAGAATGAAGAAATATTTTAAGTCAGCAAATCGAATTTTTAAAAATAACGATAAAGAAGAATCTACATTAAGTGAACAAATATGACAGAAATTATTTTTAAAGGGTTTTGTAATGCTTCAAAACAAAATGCATTCAAATTCGGTTGAAATGAAAATACCGAAAATGTTGTCAGAACGATAACTGCAGATAAATGAAACTAGTTAGTAATAATTAAAAAAAAAAAAAAAACCTTCTTTAACAAAGGTTATTTACTTAATACAATGCAAATAATTACGAACTTTAAATGATGCTATTTTCATTGGGAAATAAATTTGAAAATACATACATATGCTTCTGGTAAATAACCGATTCATTCATTTAATGGAGAGCAAAAGCATTTTTCTCTTACACAAAAGCAAGTAAATATTAACTTATTAAGCGTGTCTCTAAACGGATATATACCATAAACTCATCTCCAGATCCAGACAATAAAAATAAGAGAAGTCTAATGATATTAACTAGATTTCAAGAATTTTTCTTTGCTTCCTACCTTTAAACATAAGATCAAACGCCATTGCTGAAAAAGCATGGACTTCCGCCTAACATGAGGAAGTTGTTTTATGTACATGCGCTATAGCAACTTCCTGAATATGGTAATAGAACACCGAGAGTGAAATATGAAATTATTAAGCTATATTTAGTTTGTTTTTTTTTGTTTCAATAATGCTCACCCTGTACTAGGCCAAAGAGCCACTCGAGGCAGAATGTTACAGAGTAAGAAGCACAGCTTACAGGGGTGAGAGAGGAAGATAATGGTTAACTCTAGATTTGAATATGTTTAAGAGTCGGTTCTACAAAGCAGCTGCTCATGAGAATATGCTCGAGTGAAACTTACATCTCGCCAATAAAATACAAAAAGGGAATACACTATAATTTGTATTTTATTGGCGAGATCTTATCCATAAAGACTTATCCATATTACTAGTGAAACTAAGTAATATCATTCCTCTGAACACTTTTCATAAAACTAGCAATAGAACAGTGAGAGACTTGTGATGTATTGTCTGTTGGAATCAGAAGTTATGATTTCCTGAAAATATGTATGAAGCTTGATAAGCTCTGTGATCCACTTTTTGCATAGAAGTTGACATTGATATTTAGGCATGATTTAAATATTAAGTGACCAATCAGAAGCTGAGGTTTTCTGAAAATATGTATGGAGTTGGGTAAGCTCTGTGATCCACTTTTTGCACAGATTTGTACAAAATTCAACATTGATAAGAAAGTGGTAGCGGGATGCTAAAAGCTAAGCTGAATTTCAAAGTTCAGTAATGCTAATTGAGCAAATTAAAATACTTTATAATGTTCCTTCGAAACAGTTTTTTGGTACAGAATTTTACAATGCAAAAATAAGAGTTGTTTACCCTTAACTATGAATTTAATTATTTGAAAACTTTTCTTTGAAAGAGAGAATTTTTTATCTGCTCTCACAATGAAAAAGAGTTTGTTGTTAGAAGAAATGGTCTTTGTTAATTAGTTGAATGTTTTTGTGTAATATGAATATTGTGAAAATGTCTTTGGTAAAAAAGGAACTTATATTATTACTTGATGTTTCAAGAAGTTTCCGTTTGGTACTAAATGAAATTTAGTTTTTTGTTATTTCTGAAAATAAATACAATAAATCTTACTGCTAAAAGAAAATGTTCACCAAAGAATAGAACTGAGTGAGAAATTTTCTTGAATTGTGTCCTGAAAAGCTGAAATTATGTTCGGTAAACTTGTAGCTTCAGAAGACTTTTTTTAAAGTAATTTCTTGCTGGTGAAGAATTGGACAAAACTGGAATATCCAAGTTAAATTTCTTTAGCATGGCAGTGATGTGCCTTGTTGACTTTTAAAAGGTTTCACTGATGGGATAAGTTTGCACTTCCTATTTATTTGGTTTTGTGTCACATGACTGGCTCCAGACTGCCTTTCAAAAATATTGGTGGAAAAAAACCTGATTACATAGGCATCTATCATATTTATTAATATTTTGTCAATCAGATAGCTTGCCTCCATTGAGAATTTGGTTGAAAATCTTCCAGAAATACCAGGACCCATGTCATTTGCTTTCGATCTTGGCATGGACTGCTTTTGCATAGCTATACTTTGCATTTTCTAGAATTCTCTTGCAATGATTGCAGGCAGTTCTGAATTTTATTTAATTTAGAATTCTTATTGAAATATGAAATTTTCCATTACTTGTACAGGGCCTGACAAAATCTTAACTTAATCACTCAGTAAATATAACCTACTCTAAATTAAAGTTATTTAATTTTACATGTTCCATTTTGTTGACATTTTCTCTTCCTATCTGACAATTTTATTTTCCATCAATGTTTTTTTTTCTGTTACAATTGATGTTATTTTTTCCATGACCAACACCAGCTATCATTATTAGTATATAACAAATGATTCAATTGCTACTGGATAACTATTGTGACAGTACCAAGCAAAATTAAACAGAATTCTTGTCATTTAAACAAATTTCAAATAAGTAAATAGAAACTGCAATTTTTTAAGTTGTGGTTTTGGTAGTCAAAAAGAGGATGAAATAGCTTCCAAATATGCTTGTAAAGTTCATGGCTACAAACTCACTTCAAACCATGATAAAATGCCATCTTTTCATATACTGTGTAATATTGTTTATTTTAGTAAATATCTTCTTGTATAGGAAAATATTAGCCTTAAATCTCTACACTCATGTGCAAAAATTTGGGGCCACCTTGATAAATTACTCTTTAATTTTACTCCACAATCAATATTGATTTGCATGATGCTTTTTTCAGTACATTTTACCTTTAAGGGCCATAAATCAGTTTACTGCATAGGGTGGATGATAGAACATTTTAAGCATAATGTTGCTGGAAAAAGGCCATACAAAAATACTGGGGGCGCCATCAAAAATTTCACCTCGTAAGTTAAAAAGTAATTTTTGTTTTGCAAAGTGATCTTTATTATTACGAAATGTTAAATTATGGAGTGAATAATTAGTGTTGCTGCTTTTGGCTTGAATAATTTCCTCAATTTGATGTGACATTGAATGGAACAAGATCCAGATTTTCTCATTGTGTGGTTTTCATTGGAGCACTTATTTCTTCAGTTCCCACTACAATGGTTCAGTTGTACTGTGATTGGGACTTTGTACTGGCCAACCTTCTAAAACTTGAATATCATCCACAAAAAATACATTTGTTGCACATGATGTGTGGCAAGGAGCCTTATCATGCTGAAAAATTTCAGCATCTACGTAGTCTGGCAGAAGATTAGACTGTAATAAACTGATATAGTTTTCACTGCTTTGGTTTCCATCAACTTTTCTCAATTTTCTTTTACCATTGCTTTTAATGCAACTTCACATTATGTGTCCACTACCAAATTTTTTTTACTGACTTTGTGGCATATCTTGCATTGTCTCTTTCTCCCACTGATCTTACATATTCTCTTGCATTAAAATGAACTTTTTTGTAGACATCAATTAAAATCACCTTTTGTCACTTTCCAGTATTAGATGTTCTTTTGACCACTTAAATCTTGTTTTTTTAATTAATGATGTTTTTTTTTGCTGCTATACACATGTTCCATTAATTACCTTGAAAATTTATTGATTATTTTTTGACTAACAGAATGTATTTGTAGTATTTTCTGAAATAAAAATTATCAGATGTAAAAGTATACATTTTGTTAATAGATTGTCAGAGTTCATGTTAATAATCTCAATAGATGTAACCATTTTTATTCAACCATTTTTTTTTCTGCAGAACTAGAAAAGAAAATATGCAAATAACCCTGAAAATCATTGAATTTATTTTGCATATCCATGAATGCAAGGTCTTTTTTATATAAAGAGATTCAAAAATATTTTATACATATTATAGTATCCCTACACATTTCCTTTAGCAAAGTCTTTTTTCCACACTATTTAAAATCAAGAAAAATTATGAGAGGAAAAAAAAGTCATGAAAATTAAGATTACTGCTATATTTAAAAAATGTAAAAAACAGGGTTTCTCCATCTTTGTTCTAGACAAAGGTGCACTACTCGCATCTCTTGCCAGTGCAATTATTCCAAAATGTATGTAATAAAACCATATTTTTGCTGACCCAACACACAAGAAATGTGAACAAATGATTTCATAATAAACAAGATTTAAAACAAAAAAAAAATCTAATCTACTTTATAAGCTTCCTAGAAGAAAGAAGTAAAAGAGAAATAACAAAGCAATTATGATCAGTTATATTTAGCCTTATTTATTTTCTTCAAAACAAGAAAAACTGTAAAATGTAGACTATTTGAAGACCACTGTATGTAACATGGCCCCTAAGCACTGGATGATATTCTTAGTCATCAATACATCAACATGTTCTTCCAGATGACGTTTGGGATCCTGAAACAGAAAAGAAAAATAAATTAGTAGAAAGGAAAAAAAAATGTTTGTCTATCTATGCCTAATGTGATTAATGATGGAACACACACACAAAATATTAAAACACAAATTCATACAAGAGGTGAAAGGAATTTGACAAGTTTTACCTGTTTTCCAACATTTTTAATTGCTAGCTGTTCTGGAGTCATGCTTTCTTCTTCTTCTAAAGCCTAACAAACAGAAAATATTAAGATTTATAAAAAATGTAAATATCAAGATCAAAGTGTAAGTAAAACATCTAATAATAAAAAAGTAATAAAAGTATTGTAAGAGTTCTTGGATTGCAAAAGAAATATTTGTCGCAGATTACTTACACAACAAAGAGAACAAATCGCAAGTTCAGGCTCAAATATCAGGGGCAGAAAGAAATGTTGAAATCTTGATTTGCAAGTACTATATCACAAATCACAATGCATGTAACTAGTCAGGAAAATAACTTGCTCACCAATGACTGCAACAGCCAAATACGTAAATTTTGTCCCCCCCCCTGCTCCCCCCGATTCGAGAACACCAACTGCTTTTATTGACCGAGCATTTTTTCTCGTTCGTCAACAACTGGGAGAGGACATACAATATTAGCATATCCAAAATACTTTTATGGCAACTCCTGTGACGGACTTGTTTCTAATTTGAATTTTCCATCTTCAGTATATCATGCAGAACACGTTCTTTTTTTTCAGCAAGTAACTTTTTGCCATATTTTTCATCATAAGATACACACGACACACTGTCACTTGGTTTGATGAGGTAATTTGCTGTTTTCTTCATTATACTCTCCCCAATCTCATTATCACAAATCATACAGCTTGGAGCGGCTATCTTTACCTTGGTGCTTCATTGAAATGGAACTATCTCCCTTACATGTGTTGGAGAGTCATCCCCTGAGGAGTCATCAGGCATGTCTTGAGTTTCTTGAATCTTTGCACCTGTGGAAGCATCAGATTCGCATATCTCAATTATCCAATCACTTTCAGACAATGAATCATCATCGGATTCACGCATTGATATATCAGAGTCAGGCAAAGCCGAAGCATCCCATCAAGTATTATTGCTTGTGGACTTACAATGTCTGTCACGCGACTCACTTGATACCTGGAGGTACTGGCCATGAGGAGCGTTCACTCACTGTTCCCAACTTTGTATATACAGTAATTCTTCAATCAGGTATTAATGTTGTAGTAATTCCCTTCACTTTCAGTTGGTAACGGTGAATCATATTGGCAGGTGCATTAGTGGCCAACAACTTGAGGCTGGATCAATTGATTGGCATTCTTTACATTTTCTGCTCACTGCCTTGACGTCCACCTTGGATGTCGTAGGGTAAACTTGTCTCACAAAATACAGCATCCACCTGACACCAGGATGTCCACTCTGACAATGTATGGCACTTATCTGATCCGGAGAGGTTTTGTTCACCATGGAAGCACATATAGGGCGCACTGGTTCAACCGCCTTCTTGATCACATCATACCATCGTTGTGGAATTCTTGTGATCTTATCTGCTCGATTCTCACTCAAAGTTACTAACTTATCATGATCAATAAGTTATGCTCTTGGATCAGCTTTTCAAGAGCATCTCACTTGCTGCCTTAGTTGGTATTCTGGCTTTGCCAGTGAGCATGTTTGATACCCACCGGTGCACACATGCAGAATCTGTGAAGAGGTGCAGCTCCACTGTAGTGCTAAATTGGTACCCTTCAGAATAGCATCCAATTCTGATAAATTGATATGTTGTGCATCCTTCACAGGTCACAGCGAACATGCATCCTCTAAAACACTTCCATCAACCTCCAATGAAACTCCAGTGGTGAGAGAACTTGCATCAACCCACACCTCATAAGTGGGTCTGCTTGTGCACCACTTACCATGTGCAGGGTCATTCTGGCATATTCTTTCTGCTATGTCCTAAATCATGCCCTTAAGGGGAGCATCTGTCACTTTGTCGTCCAAGCCAGACATGATCAATACTGTTCTGCATTTGACAAATGATGCAGCAATACAAAGCCAATCACACACAGAAATGTGACCCACCAGTTTTACACACCATGAGAAGACGTTACATCACGTCAGGACTTCAGGAACTGATGGAATGTCATTTTCACATTTCCACTTAAGCATGTTATCCTGCTCAACATTCAAACCCAGCACATGTGCTGTCCCGTAACCGCTTTGGATCCTTGCAGGTCAAACCAAAAGCACCCAAGTGCTCTTTCACGCAAGATGCTGAAATCAACATAAATATCATCAATATATGATGAGGTTGCTCATCAAATTGACTTGTCTTTCGATAACGCATCATCCACAATGGCCTTCATTATGGCTGGTTTCAGCCTGAAACCCATTCATATCAAGCAATATTTTCACCCCTTGAAGATTACAGTTTGAAAGAGCCGAAGTGACATGGATATGTACTTGTAGATAGACCTGCCATAGGTCAAGGATAGCAATATCCAGTCCTTTTTTATGCCACTCTCTCAGTTTCTGTGCACACACATTAGCATTGGCTCTGTGTGCGTCTAGACACTCATCCAGCTCTTGATAGTCTAATACTGGTCGCACTTTATTTTTGTTTTTCTACACCACCGCGATGAACAGAATTAAACCTTTTGGAGGACCAAGTGCTTTTTCAGGATAAGGCTGCAACCAACCATCATCAAGGTAGGTCTGCAGCTCATGGTCGTATGCCTCCTTGACCCCTGTTGGTATTGGGTACTCAGGTATCCTATTTCACAAACTCTCCGGTAATCAACCATCAGACCACTTTCATGATGCAACCCATATCTTCTGATTTGGGTTGAATTTGGCACAAAAATCAGGTTCTTCTATTTTAATGGCAGTGCAACAAACCATCCCATGCTTAGGAAACCGTACATCGCCACACTCTGTTATTTGGAGTCTGCCCAACTTTTTAATGGAGTCGGACCCAAGCAACAGGTCAAAGCCTAATAGCTCTCCATCCACTACCAAAGCTTCGACATTGAGGGGGTTTGCATTGTCTACGTCAAGCGACATTTGAGGGTTATTTCCATTTATGGTGAGTACGTCCATTTTTGTCTCCTGCCAGGATTGACAAGCTGACTTACTCACGAGTGTCTGTGAGAAGCCCATGTTCACCAGTGCCACTCTCTTAATTCTGTTCAGATAAACACCTAAGACATGTAACACTTCATTCATAACTTGCTTGGGGAAGAAACCGACGTTGACGTCTTGTCCCCTCCTCTTTTCCTGGACACAATAAAGCAATGTGACCTAACCTTTGACACCGGAAGCAACGCATCATTGTGTGTGACTTGCATGGCTGATGGGCATCATCTCATCGAACTGGGCAGTCCCTGAAAATGTGATTCCACCCAGGGCATCGATAGCATCGCATACCGTCCAGACGTTTAACATTTGGAAATTTATCAGCTCTGCCTGGTGAAATGCTAGCCACAACCAATTCCTCAGTTACAGTTTGATCTTTCATTATGACCTTAGCTTGGTCCCAGTTGGTTTGTAGTCATGTCTTCCAACCCGGAAAACGTGTGCAGTAGTTGCTTGACATGCACTGGTAACACTGCTATGAATGCACATGCTAGTCTTTCCTCAGATATCCCACTAAATAGACCTGCTAGCCTCTTCAAATCGGCTAGGAACACGTTGACAGTCTTACTGAAGCACAGTTGGCGTTCCATGAACTGCTCATAAGGCGCAAAGATTGTCAGGGCTCGTTTTATCTGATTTTTGCTCTGAATTTAACTGCTGGTAAACAGCAAATACTCTGCCTGTCAAACTCAAGGGAAGAACACTTTAACTTTGTTAATTCCATACAGGTGACAAACAAGTTCTGCCTTCTCAATCCATTCAGTAACTGCTTGTCTGGTCACTGAACCATCAAACTCAGGTATCAACTTGACATCAAATGTCCTGTCCATCATAGTGCCAAAATAGCTTGTAAGAGTTCTTGGATTGCAAAAGAAGTATTTGTCACAGATTACTTACACAACAAAGAGAACAAATCACAAGTTCAGGCTCGAATATCAGGGGCAGAAAGAAATGTTGAAATCTTGATTCATAGGTACCATATCACAAATCACAATGTATGTAACCAGTTAGGAAAATAACTTACTCGCCAAAGAATGCAATAGCCAAATACATGTATTTTGTCTTTTTCTCCCCCCGACCCCGATTCGAGAACACCAACTGCTTTTATCAACGAAGCATTTTTTTTCATTTGTCAACAACTGGAATAGGACGCACAATATTAGCATATCCAAAATACTTTTATGGCAACTCCTGTGACTGACTTGTTTCTAATTTGAATATTCCATCTTCAGCATATCATGCAGAATACATGTTCTTTTTTTTTTTGGCAAGTAACTTTCTTTTTTGCCACATTTTCCATTATAGGATACACATGACACGCTGTTGCTTGGTTTGATGAGGTAATTTGACATTTTCTTCGCTATAAGTATTATTTGTAAAAAGATTAAAAAACATAAAATTTTATTCATAGTAAAAATTAAAAAACAAAAATACAGCAAAAAAAAATAAAACAAAAAAAATAAAGTGAATTTGTAATAAATTTAAGCATTAAGAATGTTTAAAATAAAATGAGATTATTTATTTTAAAATTTTATTTTTGTAAAACTCACCTTGTGGTAGTTCTTAGCCAAGTCTAGCATTTCTTTAACAATTTCTTCATTAAGTTTACAGTGGTTACTATAATCTTGTAATGTGAGTCCATCAACCCAACTCTTTTTGTGCAAGTTGAGTAGCATCTAGAAGTGAAAAAAAAGGCATTAAATAAAAACAAATATGTTTGGCTATCGAATCATTAAAAGCCTTAAATTATTTTCTGAAGAAGAAACACAACACGTTACAGTGAAGAAAATGACAGATTTTGTAGACTTTCATTTCTGCTCAACATTAAATCAACTTACCTTCTGTTCTAATTCATTCTTGCGATAGTTGATGGCTATTGAATAGTAATGTCTGTTCAGGCCGTGGATAAGTGCCTGTAAAAGATAAGACACATTTATCAACAGAAGAAATACAGTAGCAATAGTCATTTACCCAATGTTTTTTTCCATTGCCATTTCCCTGGAAATGTGATCATGGCTCTCCACAGATTCTTTGTCTTTATTATCTGTGAACAGCCATGTCTTCTTAGGAAAGACAGTGGAGTGGTTTCTTATTGCCTGCTCTATGGTTTTAAGTTCATAGTAGTAGTCCTCCTCTGACTGAATGCCATCAAGGAATTATAGGGCCCAATTTGCCCCATTATTTAACGCACAGATGAGAAGAGATAGATTCATGCTTTTCCAAAGGACATTACTGCAAAAGTGATCACAACTGACCAAGTTAGAATTTGAACACAGCTTGCCAATTCTACAGTGATAACTGTTACATTACCAACACACTCAATGATTACATCAAATAAAGGACAATGCTTTGGTAGATTGAAATGTCCAATTATGTCTCATGTATAGAAACAAGAAATAGAAAAGATTTAATACTTAAAAAGAACAATTGTTGGTATATTAAGTACAAAAGGGGGGGGGCACTAAAATGTTTTGCGATACAAGACATTCATAAAAGTATCATATCAAAATATAGGGCATCATTTAATGTGGGGTACACATGCACAAACCCATGACTACCTTAGGAATTCAGCAGGTCTGTCAATTCTGATTAGAATATAGGAGGAGGTGCCAAAAACTCGGCCGCCTGACCAACAAGGGATTCCAAAAGAAGTTGTTTGGTCAGATTTTGACAAGTAGATTGGGTTGTAAACTTTTCCATACCTCTTTTACACTGGTCAAAAAAAAAAAAAAAAATTTGGAAATGGTGTCAAGAGACCAAACATTTTTTTTTACCTAATTTGAGTGTGCTGAATCTGAAAATGACCTTACTTTTTCTTTGTTAGCTACCATTTTTGCTGTACAGAAATGGCTCATTTGGGGGGAAAAAAGCATGTTTTTCATTTGTTTTCTGTATATGATATTGAGCGATGACAATATTTCTCAAAATAAAATCATAGAATCCTCTCAATGCATATTTAAACCAACAAATAATGTCTGCTTATTGAGAAATACTAATTTTGAAATAACAAACAGACCCTAAGTCTTCAAAAATAACAATTGAGTATACCAAGACCAACAAGTACTTTCATCAAATCATTTAATAAACAGCAGAAATAAAACCTTCATGAACATAAGAATTATGGTAAAACATTTCTCTTTCTTGATTGTCTGTCATGATCAATGATATTTAAGTCCCTTTTGATACTTCAGCAGTATCATGTACAATGGAATAGGTAAATTCAATTGGGATGTCTTTAGCTGAAGTTTCTTTCCAACTGTGAAAACAAAATGCTCTCAATGTGCTTGGTTTCCTTCTGTAGTGAAGGGATAAATTTATGAATATGAAACAAGATTTTAGGGTTTCATTTTTTTGATGTCACCTTAAATCAGGTTTACTAAAGTGTATTACTGATAACGTTTATCAGTTAATTTGAATTATGGCAATAAATTGGAAAAATTTGGTACTTCTATTTTGACTCAAAAAACACTTTTTTTTCTTATAAAAATAGGTTATTTCAGGTGGCTGACATAAATTGCTCAGCCTACCTGAAAATTATTTTATTAACTAAATTTTGCAATCAACCAAGATCGTAAATTGATCTTTTTTCCAAAAATGACCTAAGCAAAAATGGTAGCTAACCATGAAAAACTAAGGTCATTTTCAGAATCAGCACCATCAAATTAGCTAAAAAAATGTTTTGCTTCTTGGCACCAAAAATTGTGTTGAATAGTGTAATGTCACTATTTTTTGTGGCGAACACATGCTTGGAACATAAATACTGAGAAGAGACTTCATGACACTTTTCTTCAACAGTAACATTAAAAATTTATCAGTTTCACCAGACTTTAATCACTATTACATACATCTTACTTTCATGCCACTTTCTATTCTTCCATTTTAGTCTCTTAAAGTGCCCAGTGTTACATAATGCAATATCCTTGAAAGAGAAATTACTTTCCCCAAATGACAACTACTTTCTGATGCTCTTTTTCTTTGATGCATGATACAATGTTATGCTCAACTCATATTTTTAATCAACAAATCTTTGTAATGCTTACGAATATTTAAAAGACATATGTATCTCAAATGAGAGGACATTACAACTTATTTTTTCTCCTGATAAAGTGAAATGCAAAAGTTTTACTCATTGCAGTAACAAATTTATAATATAGTCTATTGAAAGAAACTGTTCACATTGGGCATTTTCTGAAAAGAATTTTAAATAATGAAGAACAAAGACAAATGTGCAAGTATAAAAACCCATCACAATATGTGCCAGTTTGATGTGTAAAATATCTAAAGAACTTACCTGAATGGAAGGTTTATGAAGATGCCCAAGGTTAGAAGTTGTTTGCCTTGGCTCTTGACCAAGTACCATCATGTTGGGGTTAATCAAGCGAAAAGCATCAATGACAACCTGAGGAGAGAAATAGAAAATGAAGAGCATTTAATAAAATAAAGTTTATTCAAATGAAAAATAAATTTTAATCATATCAAGCAAATGATTTTTATTTTTGTCATAAAAATCAATGCAAACATTTGCTCTTGCCATGAGTTATCATTAGATTCACAATAAAATTTCAGTTTGAAGCAAACTGATAAAATGATGAGCATTATATAAGTGCAATACAGAAATGGAAACAAAAGTGTGTGTGTGTGTGTGTGTATATACACACACATATACATATGTATGCACAGACACACATGTATAATATGTACATAACAAAAAAAAGTTTTATTGCACATCCATGATGCTCTGCCAAATCTAGACATATTTCCACAAAGAGAAACACTTAAAATACATAATAAAAATAACAAACCTTTCCTTTTACACTCTGAATAGGATCAACCACAACAGCAACAGCCCTCTCTGAAAGGGCCTCAAAACTCTGTTGTGTATTGATATCAACTCCAGATAACCAACAACCAAAACCAGGATGTGAATGGTACCAACCAACAACCATTTCTGGTCTGGAAATAAAATTATTACAAAATAAGATATTTATTTGAGAGAATGTTGAAAAGTTCTCAGGTTCAATGCACTTCCTAAAATTTGACCAAAGATTTGAATTTATTCTTGGAATCTATTATTGGTTGAGCTGAGGACTTTTCAGCACCCCTTCATAAATTGACATGGACAGCAAAGAAAAACACTATATCAAGTAGAAAATCTTTTTTAAAAAAGCAAACCTTCATTTATTCAATGAAATCAACAAGATTACCAAATCATCTGAAAATAAGCCATTTTCTCAGTTTTCCTTTCAAATATAATTCAGTGGCTAGTGAATTGGCTGAGCCATTTTAACAGGGACATAACTGTGTCTGTCAATAAAACAATTGATTTGATGATAGCAAGTAAAAAGAAAAATACTTTTACCTTCCTGTTTGCTTCAGCATGTCTAACATTTTGGCTTGAAATACTGGATCTACTGCTTCTACACTCACACCCTACAAAAGAATAAACAACAATAATGTGAACACTTGCAAGAAACCACTACAAACTTATGATAAAATATTCTGTTTATTTGCAAAGAAATAAAAGCTTAACCTTGTGACTTGAGGAAATACATTTTATTGAACACTGTGATGTTCCATACCATATTCAAATGGTTTTATTGATATTAGAAAATGTCAAAGAATTCGTTAACATTCTAAATACAAATGTTTACAACTTACAGTTCCTGATTGTGGCATAGCAAATACATCAATAACTCTAACGGTGTAATCATCAACAAATTCTCCCAACATTAGACCCATGACTTCCATTGGAACACCAGCACGGCCATGTTTCAACATCTATCAAAGATAAAGAAACAAATATTTTCCTTTCAATAGTGATTATTCCAATTGCAAATTATTTTTTTTAAATGCTAAGAAAGCTTGTTTTTTTTTTGCAAACAGGCATTTGTTATAATAGAATGAGGAGTGGCTTATCCCAAACAAGTTTTGACATCCCTGTAGACAAGTAGAAGAGGATTTTTAAAGAATGCTAATTTTATTCATATGCAACTAGAGCAGTGACAAAATATAAAAATCAATTTTAAAAATGAATTTTATTGAATAAATGATATTAGCAATTGCTAACTTGAATTTGAAACTAAAAATAACTAAAAGGAAAATTCATTAAAACCAAGTAATATTTGGAAATTTAGGCTACCTGTTCCAACTTCCACCCAAATATTCAAGGAGTTGACAGACATGGGGTCAGTTGTTTGTTTTTGGCTAAAAAGGAAATCCTCCAAAAAGAAAATTAGATTATATTCTGAATACTATCTAATAAATGTGGCACTACTTCTCCAAAGATTGCTAAAAAAATGTGTCATGATGAGACATATGAATATTTAAAGTCATATCATTTTAGAGATCAGTGTGAAATAAAAATGATTGAGTTAATCTGTACATTGTTAAATAAAAAAATTTGAAAAATAATAAAAGAAATCTAACTGAACTAAATCAAAATGACAGCCTTTGAAGCATATAGGGATAAAAGCAACAAAGTCAGACTGACTTGTAGCTGCTCAGTCACCTATTTTCTTTTTTCTTGCCCTGTAACTAGAATATTATATTGATCTTGACAATTGTCCCACCAACAAAGCAAAGCATAATTTTGGACATGGCTGGATGTATGACAATTTTTAAGGTAAAATAAAATGAACATTTTAATTGCAGTTAAATCAGGTTTATTTAATGCAATTTTGTTATGAAAAGAAAACAATTCATCCAATGGTTAACAAGTACAATTTATGTAAAATTCCTGGTGAAATCAGGGAGGAATTGCAGACAGATCAAATGACTACACTTGGATCATAAATTTTAGAAGGCATTCTAAAGATGCGTGGGGAGGCCTTTTCATAATTTCAAACAATGGGGGTGGAAGAGAATTTTTTACTTTCACATTGAATGACAGTCATCAGAAAATGTACTGATTTGACAATTTTCCACATCTTGATGAACTCATCACTAAGCATTGAATTTCAAAACCAGCCTAATAAGTATAAAATTTTGTTTAAAAAAATATCACTAATATCCATTTAATAACTATAAACTAACATAGAATCATTCTCTAAATTAAAAATAAAGATGATATATTTTTGCTACATACTTGTGAAGAAAAAGAACCCCATTTAATGAGGTTATATAGAATATTTACATTTTTATGGATTCTTACCAATATCTCTCATTTTCTTTTGTTAATCAGTATAATTTATCATTACTAGAGAAGCTCTTAATATTACAAATGAGAGAAAAATTGCAGAATAAATATTTGATGGGTACATCAACATGTTAAATAAAAAATAGAAATAAGCATCTAAGAAATTACATATTAAAATGTTTTTCGAAGAACCCTAAATTTTACCTTCTTGAACAAATTTTTTAACTAAAAATTAATATAGCTTGTTTAGAAAAAAAATACAATATCTTCTTACCTTGAGAAGGGCCAAAGAAGAGATGTAGACTTGTTCTGCTGTATCGACTGTGGAAGCATCAGTTGATGTAGTACCCTATCATGTAAACAATGTGTTCTGGTTAAATGAAATAGATGCAACTTATAACTCTTCATAAACTCTAACATATATTAAATATAATTTGGTACGAATATTAAAAACAAAAAAAAAGTTTTTTCTTGTGAATCTCATTAAAATATTTAAATAAGTAGGATGTCATTTATATATTGAAATATATACACACATAAGAGAAAAGTGATATTTTCAAATTCCATAGTATTATCTGGTAGTTTCATTGTTTATCAGATTAATGTTAAAACTGTCTATTTAAATATGCCAGTCAATTGTAAACTGTATATAATGCAACCATAGTTAATCCTAAATTTAATTGGTCTGTGAATGCAGACCTGCGGTAATACTAAAAAACAAAACAAAAAAAACAATGTCATAATATTACTAGTTACAGTTTTCGGTACTTACCAAATAGTTCATGGATACATTGGAAAAGTGTAAAATATAAATTGTCACACTATCAACTTGGGAAACAGAATAGTGTTATCAACTGCAACACAAAATTCATGGTTTGTAATTACTTTAACTGTGCCACTATGCGCTATAACAATTAGGGTGTTTTCACTCTTGTAAAAAATTCTATACAGCATCAAAAGGTTACAACATATTGATATAAGTCTATATTTCTGAGATGAGGTATTGTCATAATTTTTATATTGCTGTCCTCATCTTTATTGCCATGTTCATGATGTTTTGGCTCGACCTTCTTCAGGTGATTGCAAATGGAAGTAAAAAGGAGATCACCAACCCTGTGGGATGAGGTTGAAATAATCACTGGAAAATATGAAAACTTAAGAAGTCAGCACATATGGTAAGCCACAAAAATCTCCTAAGCAGGCCAAGCATAAAAATGAATACAATATGGACATCAGTAATACAGAGAGCTAAAGAAAAGCAATAACAATAAAATTGCAATATGAGCTCTGGTAAAAATAGTTTGTGAAACATTAAGTTTATAAGTCCCCAAAATTCCTCAAGAAATGGCCCAGTGGATAAAAGCATTCGTTAGATCCAAAGAGTTGTGAGTTCAATACCTGGTTACTGCAGTGGTGAACAAAAACTTGGAGAGTTGAGTTAAAGGGAGATAACCGAGACATCTGAAAGATGCATGGCATGTAGAACTAGAACAGTTTACCCAGTAGACGAAATAAAGGGTTCAATCACCTGAAGAAGGCCTGAGAGTTTTGAATATGGCAATAAAGACGAGGACAACAGTCCAAACAATGTAAATATAGATATAAGATACCACTTCATTTAGTCCAAAAGTATTATAGAATGTGTATATACTCTATCTGAGCAACTTGTAGTGGATATATCAAGTAAACCTGAAACTGGAATTAAACTGAGAAAAATTTGTCAATGACCTTATAGGAAACCATTAAGTTTTTACTCTCCAAAATATATATAGCTCAGATGATGCTGTATTGAACACTGTAGTGTGTTCTACAGACCATTGAGACATGTGTGCATGTGTGTGTGACAGATTCTATGAACAATTATTGGAGTTTACTGTTTTTGTTGTCAAGAGAGGATGACATGAACAAAATATGCTCGGCCTTTTACCTTCAAAGTACAACAAAATTTTTGTTGTAACAATAACAGAAGACAATGGAAAATTCATTAAAATCCTGTCTAAAACAACCAAGAAAAAAAAAGAAATAAACAGAAAAAAAGCAAAACAAATAGGAACTCTCTAACAAATCAAAATATATTAACAAATGTGACAGAACTTCTGGAGAAATCCATAAAATGCACCAGCCTCAGAAAGGAAGATGGTTTACTGGTTGACCTACCAGAGTTGAAGATATAAGAAGACTGACAGACTGGCATATTAGGAAGAGTGGTCACCTAGCCACAGATTGCTGGTGCAAGGCTCCCAAGAAACCAGCCCTTCATTCACAATAACATCCCTTTCCATCTACTTCAGCCATAAAAAAAGGATCTATAGCAGACTTGTCCACTACTGGAAAATTCAGTTTACTATGAATACCCATCTTCACTCACTCTCTATTGTCAAAGAAAGTTTCAACAGGCAGGCATAAATAGAGAGTGGCAGGTGGTGGGAAAAGATGGAAAGAAGATTCAAAAAGAAGCACTTTTTGTACTGCCTCTAGGTATGTGTCCATCCTTGCACAAGTGTGTACATCTGGCAGTCTGATAAACACCTCATGTTAATCAAGACTTTTCATTTACATGTTTATGGAAAACCCAAAAGGCTGAAATGATGCTATCACTGAGAATGTAAATTTGGAGGATAAAGAAATTGGGAACTGTGCCTTAAGCTTGTAACTTGTTCTATCTAATGTTGTTGGTACTTTCTAATGTCTAAACAGGAAGCAGAAAAAATGATGACTAACCTAAAATGTTTCAATACTAAAAGGGAGTAACTATGGAGAAATAAAACAATTAAAATGCTGTAAGATGATAGAACACTCCCCACCTGGTGTAAAAAGATACCCACTATTATGACCTCTAGCAGGGAAGGAGAACAGTTTTTAAAACAGGCCTGAAAAGGAATTTGATGCCAACATTTTTGGGAAATTTTGACTTCTATCTTGCACACTTTGACATCAGCACTAGGAAATGCTTGTGGCAAATGTAGTATGGGGGGTTCATCTGGGTCTATGAATATTATGACAAGTAGTTTAGCATTGGAGATAGATGCCACTTCTACCATTAAGGTAGTAAACACTTCATGTGTTAATCTTGTGTGACCCTGCTGATGGAACATGGAATCTAGGAGAAACTTAGCTGCACGTATCACTGTTTCCCAAGTGCTACCCATATGTAAGACATGAGATGGATTAAATATCCAGGAGTAGCTTTGTTCTGTCAGGTATTTTTCAATGGAGATAGTGTACTGATATGACCAAAGCCATTTTTAACTCCTTCCAAATGCTGATGAAATTGATGCTAGTCTTCACTTTTTCGACATAAATTTTCAATACCGAAGGTTTAGAATTCATTTTTATGAATGAAAAAGTATTCTTGAAGATTTCATTTCAGCTTTAATTGAAAGCTAAAGGATTAAATTTATTATTTCCAGTAAGTAAAATATTCTGGTGTATTTCAGATAGAAATTATATAGATTGGAATGTCAAATTTAATTTTGATTTCTTAAAATTTTCTTAAAAGTGGCCATTTTCTTAATTTCAAGAAATCTGTAAACAAAAATTTATTGATTTTAAAACTCTTCCGATATATATATGACACGTTATTTGAGTAAAATTAGAAAATTTAAAATTGAATTAATCTAATTCGAAATAAATATTACTTATAGCATAAAAAAGTAATATACAACCATTTGTTAATGATTGGTCCCATTTATCTGAGTCGATTATTGATTGACGAAGAATTGATCAATATTGATAAATTTATGAAATCTAAGTCAACACATTTTTTTTGGTTTTTAACTACCTAGTAATTTTTACAAATGAACATATTTTCTGCAATTATCTAATAATTTGACTTATTTACCTTTCAAAGATGCTTTATACAAAAATAAAAATAAAATTTTAAATACTATAAAATTTTCTTAAATTAATTTCTCTGTAAAGAGACAAAACCTCTTAGATCACGTGACCTTTTCATAATAATGTCAAGTTTAGCCTTTCATAAATGAAAAAAGGGAACAAATTAAGTAAAAAAAAAATAAAGAATAAAAAGATATTTTAAAAATAGAATAGTGTAACTAGGTTTATTAATCTTTTCAATTTTGGATTCATAAATTTTGTTTCCACTAAATTACTATATCACATCCAGGATACAATACATAATTTTACACAATTTTAAACTATTATGAAATATTATAATTAAAAAAAAAAAAAAAAATTGTTGTAAAAATTCATTATTCTTCGAAAAAATTTTATTTCTTCAGACAATAGTGTCCTTAATATAACATTTACAAAAGCAATTAAAAGCTTTTCTAATTAAATAATGTCATAGTTTTATTGCATGTATTATTTTACAATTCAGAGCAGATTTTCAGTTAAAAAAAAAAAAAAGAAAAATATTAGGTGATTTGCATTCTCTAAAGTGTCCCACTTTTAACAAATAAAAAAAAAATTCAGGAAATAGAAAGGTTTTTTGCGAAATTTCATAAAGGAGGGGGGGGGGTAACATATGTAATAAAAAAAAAAAAATTTTTTTTAACCAAAATTTTCTAAAAACAAATTTCAAAAATAATTTCATTCATTTGTGAATAAGTCCTGAGAATTTCATTAAAATCTGACAATTATTTGATTTTTACAAGAATTTCCAAATCAATGTGTTTTCATCGGGGGGAAAAAAAGCGCAAAAAAATTAATGTAATTATTACATCACCCCGATGACGTAAAAAAAAAACAAGATTTTTTAACCAAAATTTCAAATGTGTTAGAAAGGATTAAAAAATTTTTTTTAAAATAATCAAAAATTACTTTGATCTTTCATAATAACAAACATTTTGACAATAAAACTTATTTTTATTAAGTTTGTGGCCTTTTTCATTGCATTACGCTGTTTTTCCACGAAAAAGTGGAGGGATATAGTCTCAGCAAATGTATTTTGCTGGACAATGGATAGAGAAAAATGCCTGAGGACATTGATAAAAGTATCCAGTGATTCAATCACCTCAACATGAAGAACTCTTGTAGTCATGCAAGTAAATATTTACAGCCAATTGTGGGTCAAATTATCTCTGATCCTGCATGAAAAGACAAACCAGGTATTGGAATTTAATTTGAGAACCACGAATACAATATTTTACAAGTTCACGTTCTAGCCTCTTTTCCAATCCTCACCCCAACTATTTTCCCTGCTTTCCAAAGCAGCTCTCAAAACCTTGGTTCTTATCAGAGATAAGAATATACTTTCTAACAAATGAAGGGCCAGGAAATTTGTATAACAATTTTGGAGGGAAAAGTCCGATATTTCTGAGCCTCTCAAATCTCTATAAATACATAAAATCTTTTCCTATTTGGCACTGAGTAATTTCATCGACTGTCTGAGGTTGGCAACAGAAAGGCAGTCATCTTTGCTGTCAGCTTCAAGAAAGATCTACCTGCTGGACAGAAAAGACTGAACATCAGCTCTGAATTGTAAAAAAGAAAAATGTAAAAAAACTATGACATTATTTAATTAGAAAAGCTTTTACTTGCTTTTGTAAATAAGTTATATTAAGTACACTATTGTCTGAAGAAATAAAACTTTTTCGATGAATAATGAATTTTTATAATTTTTTTTTTTTTTTTTAATTTTATTTATAATATTAATACTTCAAAAATAGTTTTTGGAGATATGGTTAAGTGAAAGCAAATTTACGAATCAAAATTTGTAAAGGTCATAAGTCGTTTGAACCCAAATAATATAAAAAATAATTTTTAGTGGAAAAACGTTCGTAATTTCTATCTATGGGAATCTATACATGTCATAATCCTTAAAAAGGTCACGTGATTTGAGTGTCATCTGACGCACTGCAATTATTTTCCTTCAATATCCAGTTCTGTTTCACATTGTTAACGTGTTTGCAAAAAGTCTTTTCAAAATTTCTAAGTTAGAAATTTTGAAAGGACTTTTTGCTAAGTTTTCATTTTCGTTAATTACTTTTTTACTAAATATTTTTATTATTTTAGGTATTTATTTTAGTTTGGGTCATATTTCATTGAAGTAATTTTTTGTTTAAGTTAGTAAGTTATTAAATAAGATAAGAAGATTAAGAACCTAAGAAACGAAACCCAGACTAAAAAAAGTATTAAATAAAAATATTACATAATTGCTGAAAAAATGTTAATATTTAAAAAACCAAAAAAATTCATTTGCTTACATTTCGTAAAATTATGTCAATTTTGGTCATCCATAGTAGCTGTCATCACCTTGTAACTTCACAATAACATCGACACCGTGAATAAAGACATGAAAAAATTCAGACACATTGTGTTTGGATACAATTTTTTTATGCTAATAATGTTTGTTTGAAATCAGATTAATTTAACTTTAAATTTTCTAATTTTACTCAAATAACATGCCAGAAATATATATAATTTATTTTAGTAAAAATTTTAAAATCAAAAATTTTTTTGTTTACAAATTTCTTAAAATTTAATTAAAAAAAAATCGAGCATATATTTGACATTCCAATAATTTCTATCTGGAATACACCAGAATATTTTACTTACTGGAAATAATAAAATTTAATCCTTTAGCTTTCAATTGAAGTAGGTACCTCCACTATGTCACGTAAAAAAGCAGCATCATGATGAAAAAAGGCCCATAAATCAACAAAAATATAGTTTTGTCTCAATATGTTGTTATTAATTGAAAGCTAAAGCATTAAATTTATTACTTACAGTAAGTAACATATTCTGGTGTATTTCAGATAGAAATTATATACATTGGAATGTCAAATATATGCTCAATTTCTTTTTTAATTTTCTTAAATTTTAAGAAATTTGTAAACAAAAACAAATTTTGATTTTAAACTTCTTCCTAAAATAAATTATTATATATTTTTGACACGTTATTTGAGTAAAATTAGAAAATTTAAAGTTAAATTAATCTGATTTGAAACAAACATTAATTTTTTCATGTCTTTATTCCAGTTATCGCTATAAATCTAAATATTGATAGGTGATGACAGGTATTATGGATGATCAAATTTGACATACTTTTACTAAGTAAGCGAATGCGTTTTTTATTTTTAACTAGTAATTTTTAAATATTAACATTTATTCAGCAATTATGTAATATTTATTTTTTATTTCATACTTTCTTAATTAGATAATTGTTTAAACTTTTTAAATCATTACATAATTGTTTAAACTTTTTAAATCATTACATAATTGTTTAAACTTTTCTTATGAATTAGATATTTGTTTAAACTTTATTTATTAATTAGGTAATTGTTCTAACTTTTTTATTAGGTAATTGTTCTAACTTTTTTTATTAGGTAATTGTTCTAACTTTTTTTTATTAGGTAATTGTTCTAACTTTTTTTATTAGGTAATTGTTCTAACTTTTTTTTATTAGGTAATTGTTCTAATAATTTTTAAAACTTTTTTAATTGTATAATTGTTTAAATCTTTTTATTAATTAGATAATTGTTTAAAATTTTTTAAGGATTATGTCATGTATACATTTCCATATGTAGAAATTATAAACGTTTTTTTCAATAATGTTTTTTTTAAAATTATTTTTAAAATATTCGGGTACAAACCACTGTTATGTGCTTTTCAAATTTCGATTCGTAAATTTACTTTTCCATTTAACGTTATCATTGCATTACGTGCTTAAAAGCAATAATGAATTTTAAACGATTTTTGAAGTATTAAGTTAATGAAAAAAAATTTTAAAAAAGGAGAAAAATATATAAAAATACATTATTCATTGAAAATTTTTTATTTCTTCACATAATAATGTCCTTAACGTATTTACAAAAGCAAAGTCAAAGCTTTTCTAATTAATTAATGTCATAGATTTTACATTTTTTTTTATAATTCAGAGCAGATTTTCTATGAAACGGGTAACTGTTTTACAAAAAAAAAAAAAAACTGGTGATTTACTTTTTAAAGAGTCCTGTTTTTAACTAATAAAACAAATCCCATGCTTAAAGATTTAATTTCTCAAAATTTCATGAAAATATGTAAGGAGGTGGAAACATGTTAAAAAAAAATCTTTTTTAACAAGATTTTCTAAAAAAAAAAAAAATTTCAAAAAATAATAAAAAAATACTTTGGTATTTCCTCTACATAACAACATAAACATATTGAGACAAAACTTTGTTTTCGTTGATTTATGGGCCTTTTTTCATCGTGATATGCTGCTTTTTTACGCGACCTAGTGGAGGTACCTAAATCCTTATACCCTTTATTTTTCATGCATGTAAACATCTTCCTTTATTGTTACGCACCGAGCAGGAGTTTGAGTCTTTATTCTTCTGCCTGAAGGAGCCATCTAAAAATAGAGAATTGTCCACTCTAATCGTTCAAGCCGTTGAAGCTTTTTTCAATTTTGTCACATTATTAACCTCAAACCTTTTCATGCAAGAAAGCCGGGACAAATTTCCCACACAGGGAGCAAATAATAAAAAAATCAAGGATATACTAGTCTGAAATGATTTCTATTAATTATGTTTAGTAAATTGAGTGTGAAACACATTTTTAAGGATCGCCTTGGTGTGAAAGCAAATTGAGATTTTTATCATTATTACTTTAAAATTCATAAAACTTACTTGGCCAAGAGACGGTACCCCGCCACTCAATCGCAACAGTCTCTCCATCCGGGTTAACTACAAAAATAAAAAATAAAAATGTATTTGCCATCTATACAAGACTATTTATTGTACAATTACAAATAGCACTGAATCTTTAAAAAAGAATTATCAGTAGCAACTGAGCCTAACTGTAAGAAAATAGAAAACAAACTGGAAAAAAAAAAAAAAAACAAACAAAAAAAACGAAAATAACATTTCAAATGTTTAGTTTAACTGTTTATTATTATATTATTTATGACAAAAAAAAAACGTAACATAAAAAGAATATTACGTACAATGATAAAATATAGATTTTATTTTTTTATCGTTATACGAAATATCTGTCTCGACAGTAAAAGTGAAAGCTGCCCAAAAAAGACAGTAGTAATCTTAGAGAATCATTAATTTTCCGAATTTGTAGTAAGAAGGATTCGGTAATAATTGAAACCTCAAGTGATCGTTTCATTTAAACTTTAAATAAAATTTTCAAGTTTAATCAAGTGGAAGATAAAAAAATTACAAGCTTCAATTTCATTTATAAAAAAATTATTTAAAATAGTTCCTTAAAATAAAAAGCTTTTCTTCTTTTTTTAACAAGCTGAAATTGTAAAATGTAAAAGATAATTTACATTGTAAATTCTTTCAGACTGGTTATAAAATACATTTTTTCTAGTTATTTGTAACTTAAGTTTATACTCAACTCAAATATATTATTTACGGGTTTATATTACGAAGTGAATCCCAAAATACTAAATTTAAGAAGAATCGCCTTGGCTTATATACTTTCTTTATCTTTATTATTTGTTTATTTACTTGAATGGAAATAATAATTGCTCATGTTCATAAGCTCCTTTGATACTTGTGTACATTTGCAAAATTCAATTTAAAAAATCCTGCTTATACTGATGCTTTACCTTTATATTTTATTTTTAGCGTTAAGAACACATCTCAATAAAATTAATAACAAGAAAAAAGCAATGTATTTTTTTACAATTATGCCTTAAATTGATGAACAGACTTGTCATTGAAACACTTTGTAAATAAAAATATTTCCATTCGATTTATAAAGTATAGTGTTACAAAATATTAGAAAATTTTCTAACTTACTTAAAAGTAGATATGATCAAACACAGAAAAAGTGATTCAGCAAGAAACTACCAAAAGCCTATGGAATTATGGGATATGCCGGATCCGGTAGTTATTCAGCAAAAAATGATCATAAGTCAACTCTAACTACGTACGTAAAACCTGTGTGAAAAACGATATTTAAAGTTAATAAGTTTCATCTTAGAAGTTATGCTATTTTTAGTAGAAAATAATTTCAATTGAGAATTAAATCATTTTTAAAGGTAAATATTCTAATGAGAAAAAAGTAATGACAACAGTCAGTATCAGCTTTCCTTTACTTGGTTGGAACTATGCAAACAAACAAACAAATTGTTGATAAACACTTATTAGCACATTCGTGATTCATGCTACGCATGCAGCAGTGTTCCTAATACCACTAAATACAGCAAAAGAATCCGTCATTCATATTCTTTCTTTATCAATCACCATGATACAGAATTTGCTCAGGATCTAAAAAATTATCTCTCTGTTCCTATGACCTGGTTGGGCCATGTAGGATTTCCTAAAAATTGTAGTTACGCTAACCAAAAATAAATAGCACGCCTCCAAATTCGGTTAGCTCGGCAATTAAAAACGGTAAATTTGCTTTTTAACGCCCGCGCTGAATATCTCTAAAATTTTCCCAAATCGTCATAATTCCGTATAAATGATCTAGAATTAACAATTAAAATTTAATTGTTAATTCTAGTTAATTAAATTATGAAAAAAACTACCGTTTTGGTCTGGAGTTACCGACAAGAAAAAACCGGACTTCTTGTTGGTCATTCGTCCACAATTACTGCCATAATGAATGTTTTTTTAGTAATTTACTGTGGGATACACCCGGCGGCGAAAGCACAAATTTTGCCCAATTTACTTCTTTTACAGACTTTCGAAAAAAGTTAAACGTTTATTAAATTACGTTGAAAATTGTCAGAGTTCCCTTTCTTTACTACACAGATCCCCCGTCCGCAAAAAGCTGTCCCTAAAAAAGCGCTTTGTTCTAGAACTAAAACGTCACCCTGAGGGTAACAGTTCAAACAACCAAGTGGTACTACTCGGGATGCATGCTGTCTTTTAGGTACCGCCACGGACTCTCTAAAAGAAACTTATTTAAATGCCTCCGTTGAACTTAAATTTCGGTTCTGTCTGAAACTAAAGTGGTCTGGGTAAAACTAATCCGAATTAAAATAAAAATTAATTTCTGTAACTATTTCATTGTTAAAACACTGGCACATTTTTTCGTCACTCATCGAACTGCCATGTATATAAAAAAATAATGTAAAACGGCTATCTGCAGTGTATGACCCGCGCTCAAAAAATTCAATATTTATCGAGATGTTTCATATTTACTAAATTTAAGGATTAATTAAGTAGATTTTGTAAATATAATGTTTACTTTTTAAGTTAAAACTTAATGAAAATATTTACCTGTGAGGTAAAAAATATTTTTTTAATCTAAACGCCTGACAAAAAAAGCGTGCAAAAAATAAAAATTAAAGAAATACGGAACACCAGCAGTCAAGAATTTGATATGTTTAAAAATAAATTTTCTTTTCTTTTCATAACCAAGTTTTAGAATATAATTTTTTTATTCTCTATTCAATTCTATTAAAATTGAACTTAGTAAAATGACTAAATTTGAAGGCATTATTAAGGCGCTACCGGTAAAGGTAATTTGCATGTGAAACACTACAGTGAAAAGAAAAACTTTTATTCTCAACTCAGGTATGTTCACACTCACAGATTCGAGATTCCTAAGGTTTACTTTAAAAAGTTTTTTGAAAAATCTTTCTTGAAGCTTTCTTTTTAGCTTTAAAGGTAAAGGAATATGTGGGCTCGTTCATAGCCCAGTTTTACCCTCTTCGCGATAATGCACTATTCCATTACATTAACTTTCATACAAGCAAATGTCAGCGAGCTACTATTGGTTATTCTCTTCAAATCTAGTTCACTGATTGGTCCTTTTCGACTAATTAAGTCACCCGCACGTGCACAAGCAAATTTTGGCGCAATTCTTTCCGGAGCCACACCACTTGACTACGACCATATATAAACCCCAAAACATGTGTAACCAGAACACAGCAACAGCAGAGCAGAGACCGAGAGCAGAGATCGACAGCGCAGCAGACAATATCGACCGCTCACTCCAAGCTTCAAAATATGACAATTACGAACACCTGTCTCGACGAATCGAGACGTTAAACTTTACAGCAACACTAATGTCAACGAACCTAACCTCTCTACGTCAAAACATCACTGCCATAAATGTGACTCTCAAAGAACTCCCGTCTTGACTTACGCTGTCAGACGTTAAAGATTTTTACAATAACTCATGCAAGTATAATTCTAGCATCATTTATCCAACTTGCATAATACATAAATCAAACTCTGACTCAACAACCAGTTGACATAAACTTTCTCTCTCAATCAAACAAAAACTTTTCAAACCTCAATTATTATACTTAAAAAAAGTGACATTTTCCTTCACTACGAAATAAGTCATAATAACACAAATTCACTCAATCTTATAAACTGCATTTTTAGTAATCAACTCTTTCATTATGAGTCATGGTACAAATAATTACCTAATCAAATGGATGCAACTAAGTCTCACTTCTCAGTTGACATGCATGTAATTTCAATACATAATAAATTCAATTGTTATGTTTTTAACTCTATGTTTCTTTTGGTATTTTACCATTGCTGATTATTTCCACACCTTTCCTAATAAAAATAAATAATTGTCGGGAACAGTCCTTCAACATGCAACAGACATGGCTAACCATTACACACGCCTTCTCAGTCAGGGCCCGTTTCCCAACAAATATACTCAGTAAGCAAAATAACTTAAAACCAAATCTATATTGATTGGAAAATAGACATGTTTTTGTTTCAGTAAAATCGAGGATGTCCGTCCTTTTTGACACATTTGTAAACAAAAGTTAATTCTCCGTTTTAAAAATCTTGCAAGGATAAAATATACTTTTTTCAAAGATTATTTGAGGAAAATTAGGAAATTTAAAGTTTACTTAATCTAATTTGAACAGTAGATTTTATCAAAATTTCTTTGTTATTTTTTAATTAAGCATATACATTTACACCTAAATGTGGTGAAAATAAAAGAACTCTTTAATCTTTATCTGACTTTCCAGGACTGAATGATTTCCCTTTGTTTTTGTCTTCCTCTCTCCATGATGTAATCGGCCATTTTCTTGTATTGGTTCACTACCAGAGTAGATTTCTAGTAGAATAAATCTTCACTCAAGCTATACAGACTCAGCTTTCTTTCGCTTCCACTCAAACCCTTTTTCATAACAATTTATTCTACTAAAATTCTATCAGGATGGAAAAATACCTTAAGCCAGAACACCTAGATCTAAACCCAAATAAACCTGACTCGGCCAACACATGGCGACAAGGGAAAAGATCCTTCCATATCTTTCTCGAAGCAGCTGGTGAAACACAACAACAGACTTCACTGACAGACAGGCTGAAACTGAATCTACTTATCAACCTTGTCTCTCCCACTATCTTTGAACACATCTCCGACGTGGACGATTACGATTCAACCACGGACGTTCTGGAAGGTGTGTTTATGCAGCCTAGAAATACCATCTTCTGTAGGCATCTGCTGGCTACTCATTGTCAACAAACTGATGAGAGTGTAGACCAGTATTTGCAAGCTTTAAAGAAACTTGCCAAGGATTGTGAGTTCCAGGCTGTTACAGCAATACAGGCAAGAGATGAATACATATGAGACGCATTTATAAATGGAATTTTGTCTAATCACATCAGACAACAACTCCTGGAAAACAAAACACTAGATCTAGGCACTGCTTATGACCAGTTGCTAACAATTGAGATGGTACAGAAACAATTAGTGTCCTACTCTCAACAGAACTCACTAAACGCATTTGTCTCTACTGTTCAAGCTGAGGTAACTGATGATGACGATCAGACTGGGTGCTATGAGAAAAATACCATAGCCACCATCTCTGGACAAAATGCAGGAATCAGAGACATGACAGAATTAGATGCCCTGCCCGTAACTCCATTTGCAAAAATTGCAAAAAGAAAGAACATTTTGCTCGTGTCTGCAGATCACCTACAGCGGCTGCTATCAACCACGGTGAATCTATTCTTGTGTCTTTCATTTCATCTTATAATTTCTCAGAGAGTCTATCTTGCTCGACATTGCGTGGAAAAATCAAAGGCAAGTCTCTAAAAATACTTATTTATACTGGCAGCTCAGAAAATTTCATTAATTCTGATGAGGTTAAAAGGCAATTTCGCCAAGTTCAGAAAGAATTTTTATGGCTAGCAGTTCCCATTCATCCTCTACTCTTGGACATTGTATAGTATCCCTCAATCTAAGCAGTAGAGAGTACAGTAATGTCAAATTGTCTGTTATAGCTAACTTATGCTGTGATGTCATTCTTGGGCATAATTTCCTACGTCAGCATTCTTCAGTAAAAATACTTTTCAGAGGACTGCTTCCACCTCTCACTGTGGACTAACTGCAATTAATAATGTCCCTTACCTCTCTCTGTTTGCGAATCTAACTTCTGACTGTCACCCAATAGCAGTAAAATCCAGGAGACATAGCCTACCTGACGCTAAATTCATTCATTCAGAAATATTGCGTATGTTGAAGGAAGGAATTATAGAGCCATCTCAATCAGCATGGCGAGCCCAAACACTGGTAGTGTCACCAGAAAATCACAAGAAGAGACTCGTCGTGGATTATTTCCAGATAAATAGGTTGACTCTTCTGGATGCTTATCCACTTCCTCGGATAGAGGACATGGTAAATGAGATTGCCTGTTATCAGGTATTTAGCACACTTGATCTAATCAGTGCCTATCACCAGGTTGCCATCAAGCCAAAAGAATGAGTATATACTGCCTTTGAAGCTGCTGGGTCTCTGTACCAATTTTGGAGTGACCAATGGAGTAGCAAGTTTCCAGCAAGTCATCGATGACATTATCAAGCGAGAAGACCTCAGAGGAACTTACGCCTATATCGAAAATTTTTACTATCTGTGGTCATAACCAGGCAGAACATGACAACAATCTAAAGAAATTTATGAATAGTGTGGCAAAGTACAACCTAACACTGAATAAAAGCAAATGTCATTATTCACTTAGTTCAGTGGACTTGCTTGGGTATACTATAAGCATGGGTTCAGTAAAACCTGACCCCGACAGACTCAAAGGATTGGTGGATCTGCCAGTACCTCAACACCATACCTCTCTCTGATGAGCAATGAGGATGTTCTTTCACTATTCTAGACGGATATCAAATTTCTCAGAAAAATTACATCCCTTAACTAGAGTTACCCATTTTCCTCTCACTAAAGAACAAACAGATGCCTTCAAGCATCTAAAGAAGGAGATCGCAAAATCTGCTGACTATAGACTCTTGTAGAATCGTCCGTATTTTTCCACTCAACCTGTTTAAAGGCGGAATTTTCCATAAGAGCTAGTTTCGACCAATCAACACCACACATTGCGAAACTCGGCTTATTATTGGTCGAGACATCCGGTTAACCAGCAACTCCATTTTCTGACTACCGAACTAAGGAACCTGTCTTTACGCCTAGACAGAATTCAGAGCATTCCTGGACGGAGTCGCGATACTTCAGCTAACAGACACAATCCTGGTAGGCGGCGATCAACGTCAAGACATACTCGTCACCGCCAGAGAAACTATTGCTGGTATCATGAAGTGTTTGGCGCCCGCGCAAGAAAGTGTCAGCCACCATGTGCGTACAAGAACGCGGGAAACTCCGAACCCGGCAGCCATTAAGGGCGTGTGCTGCTGGGCTAAATAACGGAAATCGCCTATTTTACGTTCTCGACAACAACAGCAGATTGAAGTTCTTAGTTGACACTGGCGCTCAGATCAGCGTTATACCGCTGAGTTATTGTAAGAAATCGTCATTAACGCCCAGACAAACTCAACTCAAGCTTCAGGCTGCAAACGGCACATCCATCAGCACGTATGGCGAGCGTATTATGTCTCTAAGCATCGGCCTACGGAGAGAATATACATGGACCTTCACTATAGCCGATGTAGAGTTACCCATTATAGGAGCGGATTTCCTCGCACACTTCGACTTGTCCGTGGAGCTGTCATCTCGGACACTTACCGATATGCGCACGGATATGCGACGACGCGGATTTTTATCCAAGCTTTCCACGGTTGGACTGACTGCTCTGGTACCTAGTGCGAACGGTTGCGAAGATTTGCTTAAGCAGTACAAATCTCTTTTAGCACCGTTCACTCATACAGAACCCATAAAACACAACACAACACATACTATTAAAACAACTGGACCCCCAGTCCACGTGTCACCCCGTCGTCTACACCCAACTAAATTACGGGTGGCTAAGGAAGAATTCGAAAACATGCTCAAACTGGGCATAATAAGACCATCTTCCAGTCCGTATTCCACACCGTTACACATGGTCCCTAAGAACGAACCTGATGCCTGGCGACCGTGTGGAGATTACAGACTCCTAAACGCTCGGACTGTGCCAGACAAATACCCAATCCCTCATATTAAGGATTTTGCTTTGTCCCTTGAAGGCGCTACTGTCTTCACCAAGCTGGACTTAAGGAAGGCTTTTTATCAGATTCCTTTCGAACCATCTGATATTCATAAAACAGCAATAACGACACCGTTCGGTTTGTACGAATTTACCCGAATGCCGTTCGGACTCCGTAATGCTGCGCAATCTTTTCAGCGTCTTATAGATGAAGTCCTCCGCGGATTACCTTATACTTATGCGTACATTGACGACGTACTGATAGCAAGTAAAACGCCCGAGGAACATCGTAACCATCTACAGTCGGTCTTTGAACGATTGCAACATTACGGACTAAAGTTAAACATTGATAAATGTTTATTCGCTGTCCCCGAATTAACTTTCCTTGGTCACGTCATTGATGAGAATGGCTTAGCTCCCCTGGACGAAAAGGTCAAGGCCATCAGTGAATTCCCACCACCGTCAACATTAAGACAGCTACGGCGATTCATTGGCATGATCAACTACTATCGCCGATTTATACGCGACTGTGCCATTGTACTTCTTCCACTGACGAATCTTCTTTCTAATCATAAGCGAAAAAACCCGAAGATTGTGTTATCTGCAGACGAGCTGGACTCTTTTCGTAAAGCAAAACAAGCTTTGCAGGATTGTACCAAACTTGTGTACATTACGTCCTCACCCGACGCGAAACTGACGCTAACTACCGATGCGTCGTCGGATACAGTTGGTGCCGTACTTCACCAGATAGTCGACGGTGTGGAAAGACCACTGTCATTTTTCTCTATTAAGCTAAATACGGCCCAACAGAAGTATAGTACCTTCAGCCGTGAACTGTTGGCAATTTATTTAGCCATCAGACACTACCGGCACATCCTGGAAGGTCGTGACTTTTCAATTTTTACAGACCATAAACCACTTACATACGCTCTACATGCTAAGTCGGATAAACACAATCCGCGAGATATCCGCTACATGGATTACATATCACAATTCTCGTCGGATATACGCTACATTAGTGGAGCTAGTAATACCGTGGCCGACACCTTGTCTCGTACAACTCTCAGCGCAGTGCATAGTACAACACTGAACTTTGATAACTTAGCTGACGAGCAAGACAAGGACGAAACCCTGCAAGCTATCCACTCGGACACTTCCTTAAAAATTGAAAAAAGACCGCTCCCGTTTACAAACAGATCAGTTTATTGTGACATCAGCACGGGTAACCCGCGTCCGTACATTCCGCCAAATATGCGCCGTCTGATTTTTGAACATTTTCATACACAAGCACATCCTGGAGGCAAGGCGACGTTGCGGACCATATCGGACAGATTTATCTGGCCCGGTATGGCAGCTGACATTAAGCAGTGGTCCCGCACGTGTTTACGTTGCCAAGACACCAAAGTTGGCAGACACACAAGGGCACCTACATCAACCTTTGCCGACCCAGACGGTCGTTTTACTCACTTGCATGCAGATTTGGTGGGCCCACTTGAAAATGTGAATGGATTCGAGTACATTTTGACGATAATCGACCGGTTTACTCGGTGGCCAGTCGCCATCCCACTGCAATCAACTACAGCTGAAACAGTGGCCAGTGCTATTTTTAATAACTGGATCACAAACTTCGGATGCCCTTCGGTAATCACGACCGATAGAGGTCCACAGTTTCAATCAGCCCTTTTCAACGAATTCACTGATCTATTGGGAATTAAACATATTTCCACTACAGCATATCACCCTTGTTCCAACGGCCTCGTAGAAAGATTCCATCGGCAGCTTAAGTATGCTATAACTGCTTCAACTAAAGGCCGAACTTGGGTTGGTAAACTTCCCCTGATCATGCTGGCTTTGAGGAATACTGTCAAGCAGGACTTGAACTGTACCAGTGCTGACTTGGTTTTTGGGACTCCCCTAACCTTGCCAGGACAGATCTTCGGCCCTGTATCGGACAACCTACCTACCAGCCAGTTTATCAGCGACCTTCGGCAGAAAATGTCTGAAACTGTTTATACGCCGACCAGAGCCTTTCACAGGCCATATTACATCCCAGCTGATCTGCATACAGCCAAGTTCGTATTTCTACGCCGAGATATGGTCCGTAAACCTTTAACACCCAACTACACTGGACCGCATCAGGTCATTTCTCGAGCGTCGAAATATTTTGTTCTAGATCTCACCGGCAAGCGAACTACGGTCAGCATTGACCGGTTAAAACCAGCTTATATCAACAGTGACGACCAACCTGTGACCACTCAGCCAACACCTGTTTCTGAGACATCACATAAACACCCATCTTCTACGCCTGAACCCCAAATTAACCCACCTACACGGACCAGGTCCGGCAGGCGCGTTCATTGGCCAGCAAAGTACACCACCTTTTATACATATTAATGTCCAAACTACGTTGACCATTAATCTCGTGGGGCTATTTGTAGAATCGTCCGTATTTTTCCACTCAACCCGTTTAAAGGCGGAATTTTCCATAAGAGCTAGTTTCGACCAATCAACACCACACATTGCGGAACTCGGCTTATTATTGGTCGAGACGCCCCAGGATAAATTTCGGCGGGAATGCGCTGGGAGCCGATCTGATCTTTGCAGAGTAAATAAAAGGACGAATCTTAGTCCGATTCACTAGTCAGCAATTCACTCTCAGAGAGATTTCTACAGAGATCCACGCGTGTCTACATCTTGACTTAAAGGACTTTTCGCGCGTCAACACCTGACTCAACCTTCAACCTCTTTCTCTCTCTCTCTCTGAAATCTTTGCACGTTTCTAAAAAAGTGTTATTCTACACTACCAAACAGAAATTATTACTAAAGCAAATATATATAAAAAATACGGTCCAAGGTGAATAACTCTGACAAAACAAAAACATACAAAATTCAGCAAAAAAATCTCGCAACTACAATACTTTAAAATTTATCTCTCGATAAATTTTCCTCAAATTTTTATGTGAACACTTTTCCTAAACAAACTTTGAGTTCATAAAATATTCAATTCAACTTTTGTTCAACAATTCAGTTATTTCAACTGAAACACAACTTTTTCCAAAATTGTATTGTAATTTATTTGTACATAAATATTCAATGTTTGTTTCTAATTGAATTCACGACTACCTTTATTTCTTCGTTCAATATTGCCTTTGAGATTTATTCAATTTGTATTGTCTACGCTAAAATTGTTGTGATTAATATGAAGAACATGCTTTTCACGTTTATTACCACAAACCTAAAACCCTTCTGATTACACACTAATTCATTGCAATCCCAACACTCTACTCTACCTTTTGAGATTGAGACTGATGCTTCGGAACATGCTATTGCTGCCAAAACCGTCAGCCTGTAGCTTTCTTTTCAAGAACTTTAACTTCTGCCGAGCAAAAGCACTCATCAGTTGAAAAGGAGGCCTATGCAATTGTAGAAGCGATTCGAAAGTGGCGACACTTATTACTCGGGAGACATTTTAAGCTCATCACAGATCAGAAATCTGTCTCCTACATGTTCAATCTTAAAAGTAAAAACAAGATAAAAAACGAGAAGATCACAAGATGGAAATTAGAACTTGCCTGTTTCAGTTACAACATAGCGTATCATCCGGGAAAACAAAATGCTGCTGCAGACGCTTTATCACAAATTTGCTCTTCTACCATCTCTGTTGACAAACTACATATCTTGCACAAAAATTTATGTCACCCTGGGGTAACTTGAATGCTGCATTTTGTCAGAAGTAAAAATATGCCATACTCTGTAGAAGATGTAAGAGTGGTAACTAATAATATAACTATTTGGGAAATTTTTATTAGATACTTAGCGCAGGGCTTCAAAAAGCAAATTACCCATTAATTTGCAGATTAGGACCTGCACTCAGTTTGCAATAAAAATTTCCCAAATACTTACATTTAGGTGTAAATGTACATTCTTCATTTGAAAATTACACTTACAGCATATTGTTTTGCAAATTAAATAATTTCATCGTAATTCTTAAAGTTAGGCGAGGAGAATTATGAAAGAAAAAATAAGACAGATTTTATTTAAAATAATACAAACTTTAAAGAACAACTTCTTATGTTTAATTTTAGTTCTTCTTGTATACAAGAATCTGTATATAAATTCAGGAAAGCAGACACGTGAAAAAAAAAACACCCATAAATCAAAAAACAGTGCTTTCAAGACACAAAAACTGACTGAACGTGAGTTATAAAATTAGACTCTTTTTTGATATTGGATAGTCAGTCAAAGCAAGAGATCAGAATTATTTCCTGTTTTTTTGTACATTCATAGCCAAAATAATCTAACAGTTGTTAAAAGGAAAAATAAAATAAAATTCTTTTAAAAAAAAATGTTAACACTTAAAAATGACATTTAAACTTTACCTTTACAATACATTTTTATATCTTCAAATATGTCTTTATTTAAAACTCTTGTTGTGACCAACAGCAACAGGATGAATTTCAAAATTGCACTTAAAAATTACAAGTCATTTTTTAAAAAGTATTTTTTTAGTCCAGTCAGAAAGAAAATAATGTGTTTAATTAAATTATGCAAGCATCAGTTCTCAAAACAAATTATTTTTTTGAGTTTTATTGAATTATTTTTGGTAAGATACGGGACAAATTTTCCATATGATAGTGCATAATCTTTTTACTGAAATAATATTTTCATTGATTTTTCTTTATATAACTCAAATTGTAAAAAAATTGGACGAGCATCATATAAAAGAAACGTGTTGAAAACTTCAAACAAATCATCTCCAACAACAGCATGGCTGGCCAGTGGATGACTTCAAACCAAACGTATCATCTCTAAACAACAGTGGCAATCAGTGAATTTTTGCTGATGATAAAAGTCTTTTCTCAACTGCAGGTTTTTATGGTGGACCAACTCCTAAAAGTCTTTTCTAAAGTATAGCTTTTTCTATGTACCAACTATGCAAAGATTTAAACTCAACTAAAGACTATTTTTACTCTTTTATGACTCTTTGAATTCATGTACATATGTTTGTAAATACAAATGATTTACTTAGAAGAAATACCAATGTTTTCTTTATTGTTATTTTATTATTGTTTGGAATTCAGACATTTCGATATTTTATATAAAGAAACCTGGACATATAGTGGCATGGGGATTAAAGGTTAAAATGAACAGTTGATTTACCCACTCCAAGAAGGTTTCTGATGTATGATAATGACAAGGAAACATAGGTAATTTTAACAAAACAATGCGGAATTTATTCATGAATTTATACGCTTGAAGAAGTGTTAATCGTTCGTTTCAGGAAAATATATCAGAATTCTTAAAGTCCATAGTGTTAATGTATTGTCATGAAGAGGAAATGTTCATACAACAGATTAAATGATTTACAAATAATATTAAAAAATGTTTAAAAAATAAGGTAGGTGAGTTCATTGTTCACTGATGAAATATATGGTTTGCATATGTTCAAAAGTTGATGAAGAGAGATAGTTTGAAATACTTAGCTTTCTTGGATTGTTGAGATAAAATATTTTGAAGTATCACATGCTTGGTTAGAGGCTGATAATATAACTAGTGAATAATTTTACACTGGCAAGAACTTCAGTGCTGGACACAATGAACAGAAATAAAACCCTTCGCACAACTTCAGACATTCTTCTCTGATTAATTTAATTTTTGTCCTCATTTAATATCAAAAAGAATTTTGCGTAAGCTTTCAAATTTATTTCTTTTTCTTCTTGGCTCACCAACTAACTTTTGTAAAGGCAAAAATTTTATTGGTCCAAAAACAATTTCACATTTTCTTGTGAATACCTTTCTTTCTTCTTTTCTGCTCACTGCACAATTTCTTCCTCAGTTTTCTGAATTTGAAGGGAGTGGGTGAAGGAAGTTAGTATTTCGTACTCACTACAAACAGTGGTAATAGTAGGGAATTACTTTATCAATTCCTGTGAGGTAGTATCTGTTGGTATAGCAGAACTAATTCCTCTTTAGGTGTACAGAGAAGTGACTCATTTGGCTGTCAACTTTGTATCATTGTCAGTGAGGGAGTGTCCTGCCATGTCCACTAAAAGGTGGAAATGGGATAAAAAATCTGCACCAAGGATATGACGTTTTACTTGGGCTTGTGTAAAGATCCAGGGAAAAGAACACCATGCATCCAAATTTAATCTGTTTGCGGCCTAGAGGGTATATGTTGATGGAGTGAATCTCTGTTTAGGGTCAGGCAGAATAACATTGATTTGTGTGACAATGTTGACTAAGAATAGATATCCAGTACTGTTATTCCAGGTGCAAAATAGATAACTTTTATGATGTCTCCCAACAGCTAATGTCATCTTTAATTGCTGACATGTGTTGCGGGATTTTATGTTGTTTGGGTAAAAATAAGTCACCGCTTTGTTGTGGGAATCAACACTTTGGAGACAAGTGTGTTGACCTTTTATGGTAGATATTTATGAAGTTCTGGAACATTTGTCCTGCAAAGAATATTGATGGACACATTTGAGTTTGGGTAAAAATAAGAAACACAAAACAATGAATTTAATAGACAATTGAAATGAAAGAAAAACACATTGAAACTAGTTATAAGAATGTGCTTCTTTGTGTGTGTGTAAAACAAGTGTGTGAGATGGACATGTGTGTGTATGTGCATGCATGAGAGAGTTCAGTTAAGAGGAGACCATAAAAACGAACATGCCCCAGTGGGGGACATCTTACCTAAGTGTGACTACATCTGGAAGCAAGAATTAAAAAAAGAAAGAGAGAGCTTGCCTTTTTTAGACACCCTATGAGTGTTCTCAGCAAAGCCAAGTGGGGTAACCCACATGGGTTCACGTTTCCCTGTTTCTGTGTGATGCTGGGATTTCTCCTATAAAATGTGCAGGGTTCTATGCATTTTCAAGTCTTGTTCCCAAATCTATAGTCATACCAACAGGGAAAATTTGACCGGCTCCTGCTTTTATGTGGAAACTTTGGTTGGTTTCTGAAATCCTCTTGGGAACAAAGGAAATTTGGGTTACTTTGTATTTTCATTATCTTTTGGAGCTGAATTTTCAACAGCTACATATTTTTTCAATGCAAGACATTCTGTTAAAATATTCGTCCACCGGTGTACTGTTTGATGTTGTGGAGTACACATGTTTTTGTAGGTTGCCATCATGTATCCATGTCTTCAGGTAGGGAGGCAAGTATCCTTATTATATGTGTGTGAAGAAGTTTATCACTCCACAACTGCTTAAGGGCTGTGTTGCATGTGGAGTTTCTGTTTATTCCTAGAAAAGCTTTAATTTTTTTTGAGTAGCTGTGAAGGCTTCATATCACTGAGATTTAAATTGTTAAACAAGTTATGTATATGCCTTGTTTCAGATTTACTTGTGTGCCTGATGATGGCATTCTTTAATGTGTCCTCTGGCATATATTCCAGTAAATCGGTCACCCCTGTTACAACAACATGGGGAAGCTTCACCATATGTGTATTTAGTATGTTGTGACATGCTCTGCTTGGCATTCAAAATTGCCTGTAGTTGGGAGAACCAAGTTTTTACATTCTTAGTGTTGTATGCAGGCAGATTTAAAGTCAACGCAGTTTCTGTGGAATCGCTGTTATAATTCTGTGTCCAATTATTGTTTTGGTGATGTCAATATTTCAGAAATATTCTAATGTCAAGTTGTTGGCATTTGTGTGAAGATGGCAATGTTAAAGGCTGCGTGTGTAAAGGTATCCGGAGGTTGGTTTTCATTGTTGTGTTCACCATTTGTAAGCAATTTAGTTGTTCAGGATTTTTATATTAAATAATCAAACATCTAAATTCCAAATAATGATAAAATAAAAAGAAAGAAAACATGGGTATGCCTTTTAAATAAATCATTTGTATTTACAAATATATGTACATTAATTCAAAAAGGAGTAAAAATAGTCTTTAGCTGAGTTAAAGTATTTGGGAAGTTGGTACACAGAAAAAGCTATAGTTTAAAAATAACATTTAAATAGTTTGTCCACAGAAAAAAAAAACTGTGATTGAGAAAATACTTTTAAATAGTTGGTTTCACAGTAAAGAAGCTGCGGTTGAGAAAATACTTTTATCATCAGCAAAGATTCACTGACCATCTCTGCTGATGTTGTTGGGGATGATTTGTTTGAAGTCACAGACACATGCTTATTTCAGTATGTACTGGGGAAAAGGGCAAAATTGTGTAGCCACATCTACTCTTGTGTTTGAAGACAGTTGCATCTCTGCTCACTGAAAGTCCAAATCTATAGATATTGTGAAAAAAAATAAAAAATAAAAATTGAAGATTGAAGAAGAAATAAAGTGGAGAAAATATAAAACTTTCTCTAGAGAGATATAGTGTCTCCTGTGCGTCAGTGTGAAGGTTGATGTCAAAGACCCAAATTTAAATGAAAAATTAAACCGTCAATCAAACTTAAACTTTACCCGCATACGATCTTAAAGCAATATATTTAAATTACAATTTAATACACTAAATAACACACAGGACTAAACTCCCGATTTCTTTCTCGGCTTCTTCAAAGGAAATCAACAACAAACCCACTCAATGAAGCGGACGATATTATAAACAACTATACCGTTAGTGTTCACAAACCAAACATTTATTTCAACAAATCATAATTACATGCATATTGGTCCATATGCTACGTGGGTAACAAACAAAAATGAACAAAAGGATTATTACTTACAAAACAATGTTGTCAGCAAGCAGACAACGCAAACATCATTCAACTTTTTCTTTACAACAAACAATATTGTTAAAGCATTTTCTTTTTTTTTACAATCAATTCAATTTCTTCTGTTTGTGTCTCTTCTTTCTTCAAATATTTTCTTTTCTTTCTACGAGACTCTTTTTCACTTCCCCTGGAGCTGAAAGGGTAAATTGAAAAAACACAAATCCTAACCTAGTCTAGGATCTTAAAAACTTATTCCATGAAGCATATCTTTCAAAATATGTTAAAACTTTAGCTTTGGAATTCATTTAAATCTTATTCTTTTAAATCTTATTTTAAAAGAACGTGAACAAGGGCGGAATTCCTGGCATCGATTGACTCCGTCAAACAAATAAAAACGTTGATTCTCCGAATCAACAAACAAATCAAATGAAACAATTCCCCTTCTAGGGAATAAAATTACTTCTTTTAGCTTCGGAATTCTACCGAAGCTAACCAAATCTTTTCTTCCAAATTTCACAAATCTTTGCTACGGAATTCTACCGAAGTTCACAAAATCTTTTCTTCAAAGATTCTCAAATAAACAAATCGTAGCTACGGAATTCTACCGAAGCCAGTTAAATTCTTCTCTTCAAAGTTTTTCAAATATAAACGAATATTAGTTACGGAATTCTACCGAAGCCAATTAAATCTTCCAACAAAGCCCTTCGATGCGTAAACTCACACTCCCCTGTTCCCATCCATAATCAGTAATATAGCTATTAAAAGCTAAATAAATTAATTCTATAATATTTAAAGGCAAATAATTCGATACTGTAATTCGAACTATTTAAGGTAACATTAATTTACGTGGCCAACTATAGTAGTTCACCACGGAGCCAGAATAAGGACGTCCGTATCGTCCGACGACAAAACTCTGACTGAAGACAAAATCTTCTGATACAAAGGACTCGCTTTCAGCTGCCAAATTCCATGACAATGGGGCCATAAATTTTCCGCCCGCCCCGTCCACAGGCCACCGACCCCAGACATTAAAACAACATATCATCTCTAATACCGAAGTCGTTGCAAGCCCTCTTCTTACCTCATGTTAAATCTCTGTCAACAAAGATTTCCAAAAAACACTCAAAACAAGAATCTCACCACCGAAGTCACTGAATTTTTGTTTTCTCTGATTGGTCAAATATTTTACATAGTGATGTTAATTTCTAACCAATAGATACTTTGATTTAAATAGTGTGCATTGTGTTTTGGAATCTTTTTGGCATATTTGTAATATTGTCTGTTATTGGGTACAAAATGAATTTTGGGCGTGTTTTAATATGGTATATATGTGGGTATGTAATTGTGTTGGAAATAAGGTTTATTTTCTATAAGAAAGCAGTGATCTGAGACCAGAAAGGATTCAACCACCTGGACAAAAACAGCTATTATCTGAGATGAGAAAGACTACTACTACTACTACTATTACTACTACAGTTGCTGCAATCCCGAAGAAGACAAAAGAAAGAAAGAAAAACCCTTAAAAACCTATGAGAATTCTCTTTATGAAGAACATATTTTCTAAACCTCTCATTCAAATGTATTTTCTAAACTTATGAGTTTATTTTATTTGAATGCCTTTTCTAAACCTGTGAGAATTTATCTCAAATTTATGAAAGCCCATTTTGTGTAAAGTTTCCAGAAAACCAACATTACCTGAAGTAGGTCTACCTTTTCTCATCACCTTCAGTCTTTAACATTTCAGACTGTGAATATTTTGAATTGATAAATTCCTTTTGTTGCTAAGAAATACAATCTGTTGCTTTATGAGAAAGTTGTTAAGATTCCTTTGTTATTAAGGAGAACATTTGTTTTATGTGAACTATTTTCTGAGATAAAACAGACTTACATTTTGAAAGAACTGTTAACCTACATTGATAGTTTGAGGTGCACAAGGAAAATTTTGTGCAATACCTATATTGTAATTTGTGCAATTTGTATATTGTGAAATATATTTTGTTGTATGTAGAAATGTTTGTTTCTTTGCAAATTTCACTTTAGGTAAGATTCTTGTCTTTTTCGTTAGTGCCTTTAAACGTACTTGCAAAAGGAAGGATAAGATATTTTAAATCTTCCAATGAAATTCTCCTCCTCCTCTTGAATTCTGCCTCTTTCCTTTCTTTCTCTTTTTTGCTTTCTTTGAGTTGCAAACTACTATGAGTGGTATTATAAAGATGGTAAATGTTACCAAAAGTAGGCTTCTTAAATCATGTTAAAATCATATGATGAAATGAGTTCTAAATGTAAAATGCTCATTTTTTAGATTGAAGCTCATTGACTGATGAGAAGTCATGTATTATGACGTATCTTTGAACTCAAAGATGAAATGTTTGTTCTTGACAATTCTATGCAATGTGACATTATGAGTTTTAGCTTTCAAAATTGGTTTATGTATCTGATATATTTGAAATTCTAAAACAGAGAAATTCTAACAAGCAGGGAAAGAAAGAATATATTTTGATGCTTGACAAAGAAATGTGAGTTTCCTTATCGGGCATATGACTAGTGACATATATTCTTAAGAAGTAAGGTACATGTAGTAGTATTAGGTAGTAGTAACACCATATGGAAATATACTTTCCTTTTTACTAAGAGAATGACAAAGAAAACTCTCTCTCTCTCTTCTCTATTACACATACTTCCTTTCCTTCCTTCTATTGTTCCTATCCTCGGTAACTAACAGAACCCAGACATAGCTTATGTGGGTTAGTGAACATTATAAAAAAAATATCAACCAATGAGAACACATCCCACAAAAAATCAAACAGAAAACACCGATGTGTCAGGCCCAATAAAAAGAAGAAAACAACATGTGCGCAGCAGAAGAAGTGGGGAATTTGTTCGATGTAGCAATTAAACTTGTAAACAGACATTCACCCTTGAAACTCTGTACCTATGATATATAATAATTTATCTGAAAAAATACAGCACTCTGCCTCTTACCTATGAGCAAAGACATTATTAACCAATGAGGTGTTTATAAGTAAGTTCGTTTTTTTTTGATAATCATTGTTTCTGAGCCTAATTGTGGAGATGCTATGTCTTACATAAACATGTCTTACGTAATAAAAAATGAATGCTCAAGAAAAAGGATTGAAAAACTCATTCTCTGGATTATTTTCCACCAATCAGAAGGATAGAATTTGAAACCTGTGATAATTTGAAACAATAGATTCATGAACCTGTTGATGCAAATATAAACAAAATTGTTGGCCAGTTAAATTGCTCTTCATTCACCCTACATCAGAGTGGATAGCCAGGAAAGATTGAGTAGTAGACTAGTTTCAGCAATGAAGAGAAGAGGACTTTAGATTCCAAGATACCATTTGGCTAACCAACAACTCTGGGCAACATACAAAGCTTAATGCAGATAATTTTGGACATATGAAACAAACTCACCAAGTTTTCCTCAATGGTAAATGACAACTCACTTGTCATCATGATTTTACAAAGCTGTATCAGCTTCAACAAGTTTACCACAACAACTTTCATTTGGGACTCATCATTCAACAACAGATTGTTTTGTTACTGCATTGACATATCAACTCTGATAGCTAAGAGCATTAACAATACCTGATGAACTTCATTGTCTCCTATTAATTACATTTTTTAAAATTTATCAGCTAATGTAAGTCCCTATTTTCTCATGAAGATTTTTCTCTACTAATTTTTATTAAGTGTTCAAGAATATTTTAAGTAAGCCTTTATACCATTCTTTTCATATAAAATAAAAATAAAAAATAAAATAAAATAATATTACCAACTCTACCTTTTTGAAAAATCTTTTTCAGCATTAAATGGCCCAACGAAGGTCGATATGCTGGTTAAATAAACAATCTATCTATCTATCTATCTATCATATAAAATATTATAAATAAATTCTTTTTGATTCAATTTCACATTGAGTAAGCATCCTTTTTTATTGTGTATCTAAAGACTTAACTAATTGATATTTTTCTATATGGGAAAATGCTCATAGATATGCAAAATTAAATTTTCAGTAATCTCTTTTCACCATAAAATGATGTGACGGACTTCACCACATTTATTTAACTTAGATTAGGAAACCAAACTGACATGAAGAAAAAGAGGATAAGCCAAAGACATCATTACACGTAAAATTTGTATTTAACAAGATGTACAAACAAGGATGTGAAAGAAAAGGATCCAATGAGTAAAACAAGAGTTGTTTCTCTTTAACTGTCAATTGTTCCAAAGTTCACTGAAAGCAATAAGGTTGTAATAGTTTCTGGTAATAAATGTTTTCAACAGTTTTGCTGTGTAAGAAAAAATGTTATGTGAGTATAGGGAATATTCAGCATGTGAGTGGTGGTGTGAGTGAGAAGATGGTTTCAACTGTCGTGGATTTCTGTGGCAGCTGAGATCTCACTGGTTAACTAAGAATTTTCTTTGCTTATATAAGTGATCATCGGCTCCAAAAGCGCTGCGCGGGAAGAATCACCCTTCATGTACAAACAATCTGATTGGTTGGCATTGACCAATCAGCGAGCAAGCTTTGGGGAGACTCACGAAAAGCTTCTGGGATCCGATTCTTCCAAAAGTGCATGAAATCGACTACATGAAAATATAGCGATTATAAAATTGTTGCGTTACACAGTAGTGTTGATTTACTATCCAATGAATGCTTGTTGTTGTATAATTTGAATTTGCATAAGTATGTATGTGTGTGTGTGATGATGATCGTCACAATGATATGAAATTTTCAGATGAAATATAGAGTAAATCATCATTTTTCTGTTGAAATAGCTAGATGTAACCATTCTATTCTAATAGTTTGTTTTCTCACTTGTGGAACTCTCTTCCAGTTTCTTGCATCCTTACCAACTACAATCTTCAAAAGTTTAAATACAACATCAATCACCATCTTCTGTTTTCCTGAATCCTGTTCTTTTACTGTCCTTTTTCCTCCTTGCATCTTATTGGCACTATTGTGTTGCTTGGGGGAAATTATAAAAAAAAATTAAAGCCAGTACACATAGTGTCCAGCAATCAACAGCAGCAACTGCTACTGATTTGGTGAAAGTGGAATTCAACTGAACTACATTGAAAATGATAAGATATTAACTAACCTAAGATAATATTTTAACCAGCTATGGGTAAAAATAGCAGGACAGACTGGGTGGTAACCGGTCTAGGAGAAGGAAAACTCTGAATTCAAACCCTTATAGCTCTGGCAAATCACATACTCTGCAGGTAAGGGAAGGATCATTTGCATTGCCTTGATGATCCCGACTATGATTAATTCCTTTAAGATAATGTTACTTGTTATTTATATGTTAAGTTAAAGTAAGTTAAATTAATAAAAACGTTGTTTTTTTTTTTGTCTAAATGCTAAGATCATAACTGTTATTTGCTTATTTTGACATGCTACTGCACACGGTCCTATAAAATTAAGAATCTGTACTTGCCACCAAGCTCCAATTTTCCATTGGTCAATTAAGAATACATTGATTTAATAATATTTTCATAATGTTCTTGTATAGTTTGGTAAAATAAAAATGTTTTCTGAATTTGTGCTCCCATTTTGTTTAGGATCAAAATTCCTAGATAAATGGTCAAATGTTTTTTTAATCAACTACCACAAACTTTCAATTTAGAGATTGCGTATTTTCAGTATTGGGAAGTACAAAAGGTTGAAAACTTGTACTCGTTTATCATTTTCAAGTTCATCCAAAACCAAGTATTTAATATTACTACAATACTACTACACAATGAAGGGCACTATCGAAGGAAAGTAGTGCCTTATAAAGATTAGAGTCTGAAAAAAGAACAAGTGTTCAAATAATATCTTAACATTCATTGTTTATTAAACTTATATTGGTATCTAATAATTGCTAATTATACGATTCGAAAAATTAGAAAAGATAGCTGAGTAAAAAGGGATTCATTTCACTTTCAGTCTGTCATTTTAAGTTTTGTATAAAACTTTTTAAAACAACTCATATTTATATTTTGATATGTTAATTAATAATACAGCTGTAAATAAATTAGTACTTAAAAATAAAGTGCTGTTGTATATTTATGTTTTAAATCATAAAAGTACATAATTCAGGAAGAAATTTAGTTACAAACATTTCTTTAAATAATTTCGTTCCACCAGAGTGGGTTGCCGATCCACTATTTCACTAGTTTTTTAGGGTTTTTTTTTTAACTGTTAGAACAGGAATAGATTTGTCATCATGGCCGACACAGCAGCAACATTAACTGTTGGTGGTGATAGAACCTCTGGACAAACTGTTCGCAATCAAAATGGTAAGATTTTGACTATTATAATATTATTTCTTGTTTATATGCAAAGCTTCTTGAAGATTTTGTTTCATTTATTACCATTAGTTATCAAGTTGTATGAAATGTGCTGCCGGTCTCACATGGGTCTCTCTACTCAACTGTCTCACGTGCTACGAGAAATTTCTAGAATGAATTTTGGAGATTACTTTAATGTTTCATACCAGGCATATAACATTTAATGGTGATTAATATTAAACGATGTTTCAAATAATTCATATGATACACTTGATTAAATAAGTGAAATTCGAAAATTGTAACTAATTTTTTTACTTGATGAAAGTCTAGTTTTTTTTAATTTTTTATAATGAAATAAAATATTCTTCACAAAAAAATCTAAGCAAGATGTAGTTTTTCTTTTTCTGAAAAAATAATTTTCGTTAAATATAAATCTGAAGTTTTTTTGTTTTTTTTCCATTCGTTTTCAGTCATTTTTTTTTTTTTTTTTCTTTTTGTCATATATTGCAAAAAATGCCTTGTTTATTCTTCTTCCTTCGGGTTTGAAAGGTCTTTAATAAAAAATAAAATGAAAAATAACTTTCGAAATGCAACATATTTCGACTGCTGTACTGCCCTTTAAAAATATATTCGTATTTTTTCTTAACGTGGGGATTATTAAGTTAAGTAGTTGTTATAGACTGAAGCATTGTAATTTGGACGTTATTTTTCGTTTTATTTCTGATGTATGTATGACATTTAAAATTTAAATCGAAAGACTGGTAAAGACATTTAAGGACGAAAGTAATAAATTCAGTGTTTGGTATGCGATTTTTGTTTCGGACATGAAAATTGACGATGCCCAGTCAAAAAGATTCAAGTTCAAATTTAGTTTGATTTTCTTTGAGAAAATATATTTCAAGTATAAATTTTATTTTATTCAGGTGTGCATCTTTTTTTAATGATGCGAGAGATGTTCTCGAACCGAAATGCCATGTTATTCCACATCTCACAGTTTAGCATTCTTGGCATACTATTTTAGTTGTTTTTTGTTTTTTTATCCCAGTTTCAGGAATTCTTTTTTTTTTTTTTTTCTTTTTTGTCATAAAATCTCCACACATTTGGACACCACTTTTTCATAGTCACACTTATAAGAAAAGAACAGTGTCTTAATAAAGTTTCATTTTTAAAAATTTTTTTTTTTATTATTACTATTGATTATCTATTGCTAATTACATGATTCTAAAAATCACAGAAATTAGTTCTTGATAGCCCAACACTTGAAAATTCCTCATTTTCTGTTCAGTGAGCAAATTAAAAACACTCCAACTACAGTACACTTACAGTTGAGTAATAGCATAACAGCACTCAGATTTTGAGAAGTAGATTGGATTGAGAACTTTTCAGCACCCTCTTGTAATTAATTATCTCTTGGGTTTTTGTTTATGACTGATAATCCTGGTTAACACACATGTTGTAATTTGGGTAATGCCAAGTACTTACTAAAAAAAAAAAAAAAAAATCACTTGAAAACACACTTTAAATGTCTTAAGTTAAATTTATTTTATTTGAAAGATAATTGCTGAAAGTTTAAAGATAATTTTACATATTTAAATAAGAATTTAGTACCAAAAATGTAAAATAAGTTATTTCGTTAAGTGTAAATCTTTCATGTTAATGGGATTAATGTTTGTGAAATTTTCTTCTGTTCATTTCATGACCACATGTAACAAAAAGTATACATTGCCCATCCCAAGGATTGAACTCAGTTACTGTCATCAGATTCATGAACCAATACTTTAATCCTCTAGGCTATTGTTCTGTAGGATTAAAGGGTTGGTTTGTAAATTCGATGATGTAGAGTATTTGTAAGTTCAATTCCTGGGTTGGGTAGTGTGTACTTTGACTCAGTGAAAACAGATCAAGCAATAACAGAGTAGTACTAAGAACTAAATGAGATATCTCTGGACAGGGTCCGTGGAATGAGAACTATCTATCTTATAGATTAAATAAAGGGTTCAGTTTGAAATTCTCTGAAGCTTACCCAGATCGACAAGCACCTGATGAAAGCTGGACACTATGATGACCAAAACATTGTCATAATAACAAAGATTGGGACAATAGTTTGAATGTAAATAATAATTTGAAAAAGTGTTTTGACTTTAATACTTAATTGAAATTACTATAAATTTTTTTTCTATATATCTATATTTTATATATATCAGAAACTTTTTTATTTATTTTTTTCAGTAATGGCTGCATGTGCCATTGCCAACATTGTAAAGAGCAGCCTTGGTCCTGTTGGTCTTGATAAGATGTTAGTGGATGATATTGGAGTAAGTTATTTTCTTATTGGTTTAAATTACACTTGATCTAACATCAATGAATTTTAAAATTCATAAAATATAATGATTACTAAATTCTTGCACATTTTTAATTTTATGGAAATAAAAGCTAGAAGCCTATTTCTGCCTGTATTTAATGTTTAAATCTATGTTATTCAATTTCTCTAATTTTCAACTAAGAATCTAATTTGTGGATAATGATAGCTACTTATTTTTTCCTATTGTAAAGGACATTACCATCACTAATGATGGTGCAACTATCCTGAAGCTGTTGGAAGTAGAACATCCAGCTGCCAAAATCCTTGTAGAGTTGGCAGAGTTACAAGATAAAGAAGTTGGAGATGGTACAACCAGTGTAGTAAGTTTTTACTTTCATTCATAATAACTATAACCTAGGTATGCTCAGTGTGTGTGTGTGGGGGGGGGGTGAACACCCAATATTAGTGGGTTGTGTATGAAACAAATCTGATTTGATTTTTATAAACATTGTAACCTTAAAGATAAATGATGAAAAATCTGGTATGAAAAATGACTTTTGTACAGTACAATAGAGGATATTCATGAAGAGGTTTACTTTTAAAAACGTAACAAAACCACAAATTAAAAAAATGGAGGTTTAAATAAATGGGTTTTAATAAAAAGATCCTCTGGAAAAATCGACTGCCGGGCAGCTTTTTAGCTTATTTGCTAAATAATACTTGTCTTGTATAAAAAGACAAAATATTCACAACATAATGTTTTTTTTTTTCTCTTTCTCTCTCTCTCTAGTAGGTACCTCTGCACTTTTGTTAACAGGATAAGAAACCCTCAAAAATTGTAACATGATAATTTTTTTGTAATAGTCTTTGTCATTTGAAAGAGAGTGAAAAAGATATATATATATATATATATTAAATAAAAACAGACCACTTTAAGGTTCCATGTAATAAATTATTTCACCACACTCCTTTTAAAGGACCGCGAATCATCAGACTTTACTTCCAAAGGTTGAAACGAAAAATCAAAAAATATAATATTTATGAACTCTCAAAGTAAAGCAAAACAACAGTGCCTATTTCGGGCCTTTCATTCCAAAGAAAGTTAATGACACTTTCTCTCATAACTTCTTTCTCTCTTTATGCCTTTTTCTCCTCTCCCCCTTCCATATCAATATATAACTTCCGTTAAGTTAGCCGATTTAATGTGTCAATGTCTGGATTTCCTCAAACAATTTAAATTTGAAAGAATAGAAATGTTGCATCTAACTCAATCATGTCTCTCTCCCCCCTAACTTCATTAATTTACATATACTTAGTACTGCCCATCAAAAATGGGTAAATTTCTTTTCCTTTTTCGTTTCAACCTTTGGAAGTAAAGTCTGATGATCCGCGGTCCTTTAAAAGGGCTGTGGTGAAATAATTTATTACATGGAACCTTAAAGTGGTCTGTTTTTATTTAAATTATTAGCTCTGATTTACATTGAGCTCTCTGGATTTTATCCTCCTTGGGTCTACCCATACGGATTACCTAGTTTTTCGTAAACTAAATAATATATATATATATATATATATATATATATTATAAAAATGTATCCAATATACAAAACCAGAATTTTAAAATATATCTTTACACTTAGCACCAATTTATACCTTGAAATAACATGGCAAAATATTTTGAAGTGCTTTATATTGGGTCATTGTAAAAGTTTGTGCCTGATTTTCATTGACTGCATCTTGACATTGGTGTTTGTTTTTGCCAATTTCTGATGTTTCAGATTGGAACCTTTCATCGTTCAGTTGTAAGTCTTTGTTAAATGTTGTCATTTTTGTCCACAAATCAATGCTTTAAAGATTGAGTATGAAAAGTTACACTTTTGCCATATTATTCTCTATGAATTTCGGAAAGGAGTAAATGTCAAATGCAGGAGGTATTTGGATTGTGCTTCAGTTCTCCAGATAATCAAAAAGTAGTTTGGCAGACTTTATCAAGGTGACTTTAACCTAAACAATCAACCATACTCTGGGATGCTCTGCTTGTCACTGTGGAAAATAAACTGAAGATTTTGATGGAAGAGACTGCTAAGAGTTTGGAAATTGATATCTCGAGTGCCTTTTGTGTATTTTAAGGCACTTTGGTTCAAGAAAAAATGGTCAATTTTGACAAATTGAAAAGGTGTCATTACAATGCAAGACTGCATGTTGTAAAACAGACCTTGCCGAAGCTTAGTTAAAATGAGAAATCCTCCAGCATCCACCATATTCTTCTGACTTGGCACCATCAAATTTTCATTTGTTCTCGTTTCTACAGAATAATCTAAATGGCAAAAAGTTGATTCTAGACAGTCAGTTGAAAACTTATAACATTTTTCTAAAAAAAAAAAACAAATACTAAAATGGCATCGAAAAAACTTGTAGAATGATGATAGACATTGTACTTGACTAATGATTTTTTTTTTTTCTTTTTTCTTTTGTAAGTATATAAAATTTTGTTTTTAATTTTCTAATCTTTTACAATGACCTAATAATTTATTTGATTCAAAAACATTTTCAGTACTTCATTTATGAATAGGGAAATTGTTTTTTATATTTTATTTATTTATTTAATCCACTTATTCCCTCTTAATTTTATGGAATCGCAACATATTCTGGGTAACAAAAAATGTAAATTTTTGGAGAAATTAAATCAGTTGAAAATTTTATATGATGTAAAAAAAAAAAATAAAAAAACCCCCAAAATCAGAAAATAAAAGCTGTAATGAATTTTATATATTTGACAGGGATTTTCCCAGGGCTTGAAAAGTCCTGGAAAAACAGCAATAGTCAAAAAGATCCTTGAAAAGTCCTGGAATTTGCTAAATTGGGCTGCCCACACATCTTTTTTCTCAATCCATGAAAGTCAAAATGCCAAATCCCAGAATTTTTTTTTTTTTTTTTTTTTTTTTTTTTTAGCCTAAAATTGCCCTTTAAGAAAAATGTATTTTTTACATGTCAGTAATATTTGGCAATTATTGTGAACGGTGGTTTGTTTCCTTGATTAGACAGAGTTCATGACCTTGTAGTAGGTGATGAGAAAGAAAGATAGAATATGAAAGTGTCTTCTCTTAGCTGCTACCCTCACTCCACAAGAAAAGAGTAAAAGCAGAGATAAAAGGCATCAAACAAGTAAACATCTCCATCAAAGATAAATTAATTCATTGAATTTGTAGTTGAAAGTAAAATAAATTATTTTACAGTAATGAAATACATTTTAGTAGGATGTCGAAAAATTTATCGGTGCTTTTTAAAATTTGAACAATTGAAGAAATTTTATTCATATGTCAATTTCAAAAGTAGGTCCTGTGACACTAACCCCTGGTTTTGGGTGGTCGCGGTCGATGTCTTGGTCTCATCACCAATTGTGTGACACCTACAACCACTTGAGAAACGGTCACTGCCCTAATATGTGACACTGACCTCCCGGTGTCTGGTTTGATTCGATATTAGCTTTGTCGTTCTCAGCTCGCCTCCAACATCTGTTCACTGAAGTGACTGCTTTGATCTCTAGTCTAACCTACCCACGTTGTGATTTGATCTTAGGTAGACGAAACAATCAGGCATCTGGCCATAGTGCACGCTGAATCTGGGGTGAAGGTGATACTGCACAAGTGTATGTAAAAGAAAAATAATGAAACAAACTCAAGAGGTTCAAATGTGTTGAGAAATAACAATTATTTTTATATCTGTCTGTTGTATACAAGAATGTGTCTCTCTCCCAGCCTGCTTCTATGGATTCATGACACTTTTTGTGTTTCTTAAGCAACTTGCAACTTGAGTCGATATTCATTAAAACTTGCTTTTGGCATCTTGAGTCGATATTCATTAAAACTTGCTTTTGGCATCTTGAGTCGATATTCATTAAAACTTGCTTTTGGCATCTTGAGTCGATATTCATTAAAACTTGCTTTTGGCATCTTGAGTCGATATTCATTAAAACTTGCTTTTGGCATCTTGAGTCGATATTCATTAAAACTTGCTTTTGGCATCTTGAGTCGATATTCATTAAAACTTGCTTTTGGCATCTTGAGTCGATATTCATTAAAACTTGCTTTTGGCATCTTGAGTCGATATTCATTAAAACTTGCTTTTGGCATCTTGAGTCGATATTCATTAAAACTTGCTTTTGGCATCTTGAGTCGATATTCATTAAAACTTGCTTTTGGCATCTTGAGTCGATATTCATTAAAACTTGCTTTTGGCATCTTGAGTCGATATTCATTAAAACTTGCTTTTGGCATCTTGAGTCGATATTCATTAAAACTTGCTTTTGGCATCTTGAGTCGATATTCATTAAAACTTGCTTTTGGCATCTTGAGTCGATATTCATTAAAACTTGCTTTTGGCATCTTGAGTCGATATTCATTAAAACTTGCTTTTGGCATCTTGAGTCGATATTCATTAAAACTTGCTTTTGGCATCTTGAGTCGATATTCATTAAAACTTGCTTTTGGCATCTTGAGTCGATATTCATTAAAACTTGCTTTTGGCATCTTGAGTCGATATTCATTAAAACTTGCTTTTGGCATCTTGAGTCGATATTCATTAAAACTTGCTTTTGGCATCTTGAGTCGATATTCATTAAAACTTGCTTTTGGCATCTTGAGTCGATATTCATTAAAACTTGCTTTTGGCATCTTGAGTCGATATTCATTAAAACTTGCTTTTGGCATCTTGAGTCGATATTCATTAAAACTTGCTTTTGGCATCTTGAGTCGATATTCATTAAAACTTGCTTTTGGCATCTTGAGTCGATATTCATTAAAACTTGCTTTTGGCATCTTGAGTCGATATTCATTAAAACTTGCTTTTGGCATCTTGAGTCGATATTCATTAAAACTTGCTTTTGGCATCTTGAGTCGATATTCATTAAAACTTGCTTTTGGCATCTTGAGTCGATATTCATTAAAACTTGCTTTTGGCATCTTGAGTCGATATTCATTAAAACTTGCTTTTGGCATCTTGAGTCGATATTCATTAAAACTTGCTTTTGGCATCTTGAGTCGATATTCATTAAAACTTGCTTTTGGCATCTTGAGTCGATATTCATTAAAACTTGCTTTTGGCATCTTGAGTCGATATTCATTAAAACTTGCTTTTGGCATCTTGAGTCGATATTCATTAAAACTTGCTTTTGGCATCTTGAGTCGATATTCATTAAAACTTGCTTTTGGCATCTTGAGTCGATATTCATTAAAACTTGCTTTTGGCATCTTGAGTCGATATTCATTAAAACTTGCTTTTGGCATCTTGAGTCGATATTCATTAAAACTTGCTTTTGGCATCTTGAGTCGATATTCATTAAAACTTGCTTTTGGCATCTTGAGTCGATATTCATTAAAACTTGCTTTTGGCATCTTGAGTCGATATTCATTAAAACTTGCTTTTGGCATCTTGAGTCGATATTCATTAAAACTTGCTTTTGGCATCTTGAGTCGATATTCATTAAAACTTGCTTTTGGCATCTTGAGTCGATATTCATTAAAACTTGCTTTTGGCATCTTGAGTCGATATTCATTAAAACTTGCTTTTGGCATCTTGAGTCGATATTCATTAAAACTTGCTTTTGGCATCTTGAGTCGATATTCATTAAAACTTGCTTTTGGCATCTTGAGTCGATATTCATTAAAACTTGCTTTTGGCATCTTGAGTCGATATTCATTAAAACTTGCTTTTGGCATCTTGAGTCGATATTCATTAAAACTTGCTTTTGGCATCTTGAGTCGATATTCATTAAAACTTGCTTTTGGCATCTTGAGTCGATATTCATTAAAACTTGCTTTTGGCATCTTGAGTCGATATTCATTAAAACTTGCTTTTGGCATCTTGAGTCGATATTCATTAAAACTTGCTTTTGGCATCTTGAGTCGATATTCATTAAAACTTGCTTTTGGCATCTTGAGTCGATATTCATTAAAACTTGCTTTTGGCATCTTGAGTCGATATTCATTAAAACTTGCTTTTGGCATCTTGAGTCGATATTCATTAAAACTTGCTTTTGGCATCTTGAGTCGATATTCATTAAAACTTGCTTTTGGCATCTTGAGTCGATATTCATTAAAACTTGCTTTTGGCATCTTGAGTCGATATTCATTAAAACTTGCTTTTGGCATCTTGAGTCGATATTCATTAAACTAGACCGAAATTGTCGATCAGATCAACCAGGCTACGATCGCCCTTACACCTGCTAGCTCCCCGCCCCCTGTCTAACTTGGGGTCCAGGATGGCATTCCAGTCCCCCACTAAGACTATGGGCATTGAATCCGCTAGGAACGGCCCCAACCGCCGAAGCAATATGTTTTGCCCACAAATTTTCTTCAAATTCCTACATTTGACTCGTCTAGAGTATCCTGATTTTCCACTTAAAATTGCATATGACTCCATGAATTGGTTCAGCTCGCAAATAAGTCAGTGGCTCCTTGTGACTGTATTTTTCCTAAATATTTTCATGATAATTGTTTCCATGAGCTTTCCTCTTTGGTACCTAGACTTACTGAAATTATGTGAGGTACCTCCACTAATTTGCAATATCTTAGGTTTAAAATGAATTTTAAAAATTAAAAAACTCTTTCTTGAAGCTTTCATTTTAGCTTTAATTGAAAGCTAAAGGATTAAATTTACTATTTCCAGTAACCAAAATACTCTGTTGTGTTTGATTGGAGTCTGATTCACATTTTCCTGGATAAAATTAGCTGATTAGCTTTTTTGTCATCTGTCTTCACAATGTAATTTTCTTTATTAAGAAATCTTCCAAAAATAAAAGATTCTTTTCTGAAACTTTGAGAAATATTAGCTGATTTAAAGTATAATTAATCTCATATTTGCTTTAAGTTGAAAATAACAAAGAAATGGATTTTAAAAATAGTAGTGGTGATTAAATACTTGTCAACATTCGTAAATCACTTAACTGCTTCTGATGGTGTTGACAATTTTATTGTTGTTCTACAGAGACTTTCTGTTAAAACATAATTTAAGAAAATGATGGGTGAATGCTCTTTTTATATAATTTTTAAGTATTCATTAATCTTAAAAATGTTGGAAATATTCTCCGTAATCTAATTTTAGCAATGGTGATTTTAAATTTATTAGTCATCAATCTTTCTGATAATGTTGTGTATGATCAGCCATACTCTCAAAATGGACATGTTTCTACACATAAAAAAAATTCATTATTTTAAAAATCTTGGTGCATGCTGATTTGTATTAAGCTTTTCAATTTTCACTTAGTAAATATAGTCCTCACTTAATGAGATAGAAGCTTTGAATTTTTTAAGTTTTTTGAAACTTTATAAATTACTATAATTAAAAAAAAAAATGAAAAACAATTCTCATAAAAATTTATTATTCATCATAAAAAAGGTTTTTCTTCAGACTATAAATGTCCTTTTATATATATATATATATATATATATATAGATTTATCATTTATAAAAGCAATTAAAAGCTCATCTAATTAAATTTCATAGTTCTATTGCAGTTTTTATTTTATGATTTGGAGCAGATTTTTGGGAATTGAGTAACTGTTTTAAAAAAAAAAAAAATGAATGATTTACATTCACCAAAAAGTCCTGCATTTTACTAATAAAACAAATTTGGAGGATGGAATTTAATTTATAGAAATTTTGATATTATGTGGCAGGTAATAGATGCAAAAAAAAAAAAATTTTTTTTTTTTTAACCAAGATTTTGTAAAAATAATTTCAAAAATAAATTCATTCATTTGTGAATAAATCCTGAAAGTTTCATTAAATTCTGGCATTTATTTGGATTTTGCAAGAATTTCCAAATCAATGTGTTATTTTACTGGAAAAACAAGGCGTTAAAATTTTCAGTTACACTGTTGAGGCATTAAAAAAACAATTTTTAACCAAAATTTTGAATGTGTTAGAAAGGAATAAAGAATTAAAAACGAATTATAAAAAAAATACTTTGGTCTTTCCTCTTAACAAACATTTTGATGATAAGACTTTGTTTTTATTAAGTTTGGTGCCTTTTTTCATCATGCTACACTATTTTAGCAAAAAAGTTGAGGTACCTAATTTAAGTGTACTACTAGATTGGCGGTAAGGTCTCATATATGTAACCATAAGTTCTATGCTAACAGTTTCTTCTATTTCACTTCTCACTTGTGGAACTCTTCTGACATCTTTCTTTCCAGTTAACTTTGATCGTTAAAAATTTAAATGCAATATCAATTGTTATCTTCTGCCTTATTAATTCCTATTCTTTTATTATTCTCTCTTAATAATGTTTTCTTTTTCTCATTCTTTTGCACTCCGTAACCCCTTGCATCTTAATGTTTTGGGGTTTGTTTTTTTTTTTTGCCTTGTCTGAGGTGAAATGATTTTTTAAAAAACTGTGTTTAACTGAAACCCTTGATTTTTCTGACAATTTGTTGTCCAGCTACATAATGTTAGTTGAGCTTTATCTGCAAGAAGAAATTTCAGCTCAACCGATTACATAATTTTACTTTGTTTTTTTTTTCCATAACTTAACCACCTCCTTCTTCGTAACCACCTCCTTCTTCGTCTTCTTCAAATTGTAATGCAACTTGACACAAGATGCTTACATTATAATTTAATGTAGATGTCAAACTATGTACAGCAAATTTATCTTTATTTTAGGTAATTATGGCTGGAGAGCTCTTGAAGAATGCTGATGAATTGGTCAAAAGCAAAATTCATCCAACAACAATTATCAGTGGTTATAGGTTAGCTTGCAAGTAAGTTCATTTTACTATTAATTTGATATACTAAAACTTGTTTCATACTTTATCTTGATTTTTCTTTACTTTAAAATGCCTTTGTGTATTGTGATGACACTTAGTTAACTTTTGCTGTAGAAAAGATATCGGTTTACTTTAAAAAAAAAAAATCAAGTTTTGATTTAGCTGACTGCTGATGCACTGAACTGATAAGACTGAATTGGAAAATTTATGCCTTTTAAATGATCTTATTGGAGAGGGAAAATAATGGCACATCACTGGAGTAATTAAAAAGGATCTTCTAGTGTTTTTAATCTAGCATAAGATGACAAGAACCTAAAGTGGGTCAGCATTGTTAAAGCTGACAAACATTATAATAACTAATGACCTTATATCTAGAAAGTGCTCTAAAACAATATTGAAAAGTTCTTTCATCATAGAATTTACCCTCTGTACAAAGTCTTTATGGAATCATTTGTCACCACTCCAGTACATACTGAAGATGATCAGGGATAAGAACCACTTTGAATCTCCAGTTTAAGTATCTGGGAAATCTGTAGCTATATGTTATCCAGCTGTACTCTAGACCATTTTCCCTTTGAAATTTTATCATTAGAGAAATTATTCCAAACACAAGTGTGTAGTTTCTACACAGACATGATAATGGAGGAAGAAGAAAAAAAAATTGAGGTAAAAGTGTAAGGATAATTGCAAGAGTTATAAAGTTAAAATTTTGTTTCCGTTGTTTTTTTTTTTTTTTTTTTTTTTTTTTTTTTTAAGGACAATGTTAATAAAGTAAATTGATTTCAACTCACTCTTGAAAATATTTGATCAACTTTTCAACATAATGCAACCTGTATAATTCATTTTAATGAGGAGCTGAAAATTATTCTATTCCACTCCTGAAAATCTGATTTTATGTCCTCTTTTGGGGTTTCCTTTTTTTGGACTATGAACTTTTCAGCACATGAAAATATCAATAAAAACTATTTTTGTAGCATGGACTTAGTGCTTACATAAAAGAAAAAATTGAGCTGGAACAAAAGTTAGTGGTATTTTAAAATGATTTTGTTTCACATGTGAAATTTGGCATATATGCATATTCTGAAAGCTGCCATTTCAACCTGTCTATACAATTCATTTGTCAAAGGTGAATTTAAAAAAAAAAAAAAAAATTTTTTTTTGTCATCATTTGAGGCTTTTCCTGTACATAGAGAAAAAAGATATTGTGCAATTTATGGAGATAGGGCCATAGCTGAGAATACTGTTAAGTAGTTTGCAAGATTCAGAAGTGGAAATTGGTCTGGAAGATGGAGAATGTTTTGACAGGTCTGCATTCATTGATGATCAAATTAAAATACTGATTAAAAAAATAATGCAGCTCAGATCATATAGGACATTGCAGAGATACTCCAAATATCTCATATCAGCATTGTAAGGCATTTGAAAACTCTTGGTTATGTGAATTGCTACAATGTTTGGATGCCTCACAATTTAATGTATAAAAAGAATTAAGACTTAGACTGCATTTCCATTTGTGAGTCTGTGCAAATGCAACAAAAACTACCCATTTTAGGAGGAAAAATAAACAATCACAGATGATGAAAAACTGATTGTTTACAAAATGAAAAAGATGCTGGGGAAAATTAATCCAGCTACCCTAATCCACTTTAAAAATTGGTCTGCCTCTGAAAAATATGATGCAGTGTATGTGGTGAGACTGGGAGGGCATTGTGTACTAGGAGTTCCTGCAAAATCGGACAATTTAGTTTGCAATTGAATTAATTAAATATAGTAATTGATGAAAAGCATCTGGAATTGACCAACAGGATAATACCAGAGTACTTGTCTCTTGAAGACCTAGCAGAAGTTTGTACGAATTGGCTGGGATATCCTACTATACCTTGGGGCACTTCGAGGTGGTGTAATGGTTAGTAAGCTTGTCCTGCTAAAAGAATTACGAGTGAGTAGTGAGTTCAGTTCCTCACTGGGTGCCCCCACACACACACACACACACTTTCGGCCTTGTGCCACATCTAAGCTATGCTTGGAAAATCACTAACCTACTACACTTGCTATACTCACCTGACCTTGCACTTTTAGATTACCACTTGTTTTGATCTATACAAAATTCTTTTAATGGGAAGAATTTGAATTCTGTAAAGCTTTATTTTAACTTTAAAATGTAACTTTCCTCTTCTGTAATACTATTATACTATTTATTTTTATTGTTTTGGGGGATTGTGTAGTGCTAGTATTCATAAAGTTGGTTTCATAAAATTGGAATTAATGTGAAACTTATTTTTATCCCTTGTTTAGTAGTCTGTGTCCTAGACTTTATGGTATTGTCAATTTGGGAATTTAATGAAACATTTTATCTCGTATCAATTCCGTAGTATCATAATTTTTTCCTTTGTGTGAATGACTTCAACTTTTGATATAAAGTTAACTTTCATATTTTTGAAAAGATAACACCTTTTTATTCTCTCTAGCACAGTGCTCTCCCTTTGAAACAGCAACTTCTCAGTATAACATACCTTACTGCAGCAAATTGTTACCCTATTTATTCCAACTGTAATATATTTTCCTTTTTGTATGTCACAATTTTCAATTTTTGTTAACTTTAGGGAAGCCTGCCGTTACATTCAAGAAAATCTGTGTGTTGGTACAGATGAATTGGACAGTGAATGCATTATAAATGCTGCAAAGACTAGTATGTCTAGCAAGTTGATTGGAGCGTATCCTTTTTGTTTTATTGCATTATGTCCTATGCCTATCCGTGTTTTGTTTTTTTCACTTTTATTCACTTTAACATTGTTTACTGACATTTCTACGAGCTAAAACAATATTGTAACCATTAAACATTGTCATTAATATATTTATGAACGTTATTTTCAAATAAATTTATATAGATTGTTTAATCCTCCATATATCTAAAGTGAAATGTATTCATTCCTTAACTCTTAAATGTTAATAGTAATTATTTTAAAAGAAATTAATCTATTTTGTCTAAGAGTAATAAAAATAGTTATTTTTGCATAAGTATGTTCAAAGGGTTTAATAACTAAACCTTTTGCCCAAGAAAAACTATAACTATTAATAACTATTCAGTTAGTCTTTATTATACATTTATTCTGTTGTATTTAATTTCCTATTGGAAAAGTCTTTTTTTTTTTTTTCTCTAAACCTAGTAGTAAAGAAAAAAAAAATCTTCAGAAGTCTCATTTAGGTTGATTTAAATTGATCAAACAATTGTAATTTTTCATGATTATAATAATGTGTTGTTATAAATGGTCATTTGAACAAGTAATTGAAAAACATTAATACATCAGTATTTTTAAGATTCTTTACTACATTTTATTTTTTAATCTGCCAGTATAATTAAGCAAAGAAACATTTAATAACTCAGTTTTTTTGCATTAAGTGGTGAAAAATCACAAAACTTACTTTGTTGTTTTTTTTTGTTTAATAGTAAACCTTATACAATGTCATTTTTAATGTTTTGTATACTTCCAATTTCTTTAGCATTTTTGTAGTTTCAATTGTTTAGCACATCTACACTTGATATATATTTTGTGTTTTTTATTGATCTCTGCTGAAGAAATTGATTGTATATTGACTCTTAATTTTAGAATTATTTTTCATACACTGGATCATGTTCAATTCCTTTACTTTCTCTCAGTGAAGCTGATTTCTTTTCCAAGATGGTTGTAGATGCAGTGATGGCTGTAAAGGTGACTGATAATAAAGGGAACTCTCGATATCCAGTGAAAGCTGTCAATGTTTTAAAGGCTCATGGACGAAGTAGTAAAGAAAGCATTCTTATAAATGGTTATGCTTTAAACTGCACAATTGCTTCTAGAGGTAAAACATTCATTTTATGTGTATTTAAAAAAAAAAAAAACTGATATTCTATGCCTTGATTTAGTAAATACTTAAACAATATGAAGATAAATGTGTTTGTCTAATATGGCATCTTTTCCCTCTAATTGTCTTGACCAAATTTAATTCTGTTCAAATATATTGCAGGTAATACCATCACTTGTGTAGAAACTCCAGCAATTCTAAAATCTTTAGCTTTGAAAGAAAATTTTCTTACAGACCATAGTATTTTTTAACTTTTTTTTTTTTAGCTATGCCTAAGACTATTGTTGGAGCCAAGATTGCATGCCTGGATTTTGGCCTCAGAAAAGAAAAGATGAAACTTGGTGTACAACTTCTAATTGAAGATCCTGAAAAACTTGAAGATATGCGGAAGCGGTAATAGCTTTTTAATCATCAATTTACAGGCTTTCATGGTATAATCAATAATATTGTTTTGGGGCTAATTTCCCATTATTTTGCTGCTCTTCTCTGTAATAGGTGAACAGTTATACGCATGGGAAACAGTAAAACTGCTGCTGGAAAATGTGGATGGTTTCAGTGTAACCAGAACCAAATTTTTTGGCAGATACAACTATTGGAATAATTTTATGCAATGAAATTACTTACATTACTTTTAGAAAAATATCAAATTTACATTTTATTCTTTACTGAGTTCATAATTTAAATAAAGAATTACCACTGTTAGCAAATATGGAAAAATATTTAAATGCTGAATTCTGCAGTTTTAACATAAAAATAATTTTTTATATCCTCTAGGGAATCTGACATTACAAAGAGAATTGAAAAGATTTTGGCAACTGGTGCCAATGTAATACTTGTTTTATTCACTTTAACATTGTTTAACCAGAACCAAATTTTTTGGCAGATACAACTATTGGAATTTTATGCAATGAAATTACTTACATTACTTTTAGAAAAATATCAAATTTACATTTTATTCTTTCATGGTATTCATGGTATTTATTCTTTCAGGCTTTCATGGTATAATTAATAATATTGTTTTGGGGCTAATTTCCCATTATTTTGCTGCTCTTCTCTGTAATAGGTGAACAGTTATACGCATGGGAAACAGTAAAACTGCTGCTGGAAAATGTGGATGGTTTCAGTGTAATTAGAACCAAATTTTTTGGCAGATACAACTATTGGAATAATTTTATGCAATGAAATTACTTGCATTACTTTTAGAAAAATATCAAATTTACATTTTATTCTTTACTGAGTTCATCATTTAAATAAAGAATTACCACTGTTAGCAAATATGGAAAAATATTTAAATGCTGAATTCTGCAGTTTTAACATAAAAATAATTTTTTATATCTTTTAGGGAATCTGACATTACAAAGGAGAGAATTGAAAAGATTTTGGCAACTGGTGCCAATGTAATACTTGTTTCTGGTGGAATAGATGATCTTTGCCTTAAGTATTTTGTTGAAGCTAAGGCTATGGCTGTAAGACGCTGTAAACAAGTTGATTTGAAGAGAATTGCCAAAGCAACTGGAGGTATTATTTTCCTTGTTTTAGCTAAAAACAAAAAGTAAAGTGAATTTTGCATGTATGGAAATTGGGATCATTCTGAGGATCTTGTTTCTGTAATAGAATTTGAAACCTGAACATTTCTTAAATCACAAACTTAAGTAGGTGTACTTGAATGAGCAGTTTAAAAGGTGGGATTGAATTGTTTATTTATTTAAAGATTAATATTTATGATTTAATAGCTATTAAAATTAGAAATCTAATCCATTCATCATATGCTTTTAAATATTTTTTTTTCTCATTCTAGTTGTTGAACATATTTAAGGAAGGAATAATTACATCTTTTACACAAATTTGTATTAATATTTTGATGCCTGAAGTAAGCTTCCTTGCACCATGTAAGATATCTATATAAGCAACATATTGTATTTCATTTTATAATATCTATGTATTAAAAATAGGTACCTCCACTGAATTTTCAATACCTAAGGTGTAAATTAATAATTAAAAATTAAAAAAGCATTCTTGAAGATTTCAATTTAGCTTTAATTGAAAACTAAATGATAAAATTCCAGTAAGTAAAATATTCTGGTGTATTTCAGATAGAAATAATATAGATTGGAATGTCAGATATTTGCTCAATTTTTTTTTTTTTTTTTTTTTTTTTTTTTTTTATATGCCACCATTTTCTTAATTTTAAGAAATGTGTAAACAAAACAAAATTATCGATTTTAAAATCTTCCAAAAATATATATTTGTGGCACATTATTTGAGTAAAATTAGCAAATTTAAAGTTAAATTAATCTGTTTTGAAAAAAAAATTACTTATAGCATAAAAAATATAGTATACAAGCATTTCTTAACAGGTGCTCTTTTTCTAATGTCTTCATAATGTTCATTATTTACATTATTCGGACTATTGTCCTCATCTTTGTCGCCATGTTTATTACAACGTTTCGGCCATTGTATGCTCCGGCCTTCTTCAGGTGGTTGGAATGTCAAACTGAACCCTTTACTTCACTCACTGGGGTAGACTGTTCTAGTTCCACGTGCCATGTTTAATGGATATCAGTTATCTCCCGTTAATTTTTCCCTCTGATAACTGACATCCATTAAACATGGCATGTGGAACTAGAACAGTCTTTTCCCAGGCGCTCTCTCTTTCCAACTATCAGTAAGTGGTGAAAACATTGACTTGCATAATAATATTTTACATAGTGTATAAGATTTATTATGACTTCTGTTTTGAAAATAAAAACCTTTTTCTATATCTGTGCAGAGGGTTTTAAGTGGGTAGTAAAGAGTCCAGGTCGATTCTCTCCTGGAATACCATATCAGAAATAATACATACTTTTCTTTGATGATAGATAAAAAGTTTTACATTCTTCAATAAATTCTCAGATGTATTTTCATAATCATGTAATAATTAAAATTTTGTTACATTGTGTTTTTTCAAGTCACCTTATGGCAGTCACTCCTCTTTCTTTTTTTTCTTTTTTTATCTGTTTATTATATATATATATATATATATATATATATATATATATATATATATATATATAAAAGACAATTGATTTCTATTTTCTTGATCCTGTTGCTATCAAAAAGAATAAAAGTGGAATGACACATTGCAAATAATGTTTTTCTTAGTAAATAAACATAGTGGAAAGTAAAGAGGGTTTTGTATTTACCATACCTCCTTGCTTTTCAGCCATAACTTGCTTTTACTAAATTGTTTTTACTCTTTATAGCTACTCTGACTATGAATATGTCCAATTTGGATGGTGAAGAAACATTTGAAGTATCTCAATTGGGACAAGCTGAACAGGTTTCTTTGGATCGTGTCTGTGATGATGAACTTATTATCATTAAAGGGTACAGTACATCTCCAAAAAGTTTTCAATCTTCACATAATTCTCCCACATTTTTACTTTATATAAGATTATTTAATATCAGGTATTACATAATTCTCAATTAGTCGTGGGCAAACTGCAGTCTGTGGGGCTTTTCTGAATTTCCTAATTTTGCAAGGAAATTTTTTTTTTTTCTCAGTCTCTCTTTGGATAAGCTAGTGTGAAATGGGAATAACTATTACATGCCTGACTAATCTTGCTTACATTGTTGCATTGTGGGTAACCCAGTCAGAAAAATATTTATCATTTATGTAATTTTTTCATGGGTCACAATCTCTAATAATGCCTTAAATTGGCATCTCTATTCAGGACACTATATCAGCAATAGAAAATGATTTAATATTCAATTTCTGATTCCACCACTTATAACAACAACTCTTGATAATTCAGCTAATGTAAATAAGTGTAAACAATTGTCTAGTATTGTCAAGCAGGATCAATGGAGTTTCATTTTCAAAGTATAAGTGTGCAAATTGCTGCATTTTTAAAATTTTAAGTTTTGATGTCAACACACATGGCAAAAAAAAAGTTTTTCCCTATTTCTTATGCAGATCCTTATCTATATATATATCTATATATATTATATTATATAATATATAATATATATATATATATATATATATAATATATATATATATATATATATATATATATATATATATATATATATATATATATTATATATATATATATGGTCTTTTGTAGTGAAAATGGTTGATAAACCTTCCTTGGAAAATTACCCTTTTTTTTTTTTTTTCCTTTTTTTTTTTTTACCATTCTCTTGGATTTAATATTTGATTTCTGTGTAGAACTCTCTTAATTGTAAAATGTATTTTACAATTTCATATATCTCTGTCTTTTCCTCATTGATTTTCTGAATACTTATGCTACCCTGTCTCAGTAGATAAAACCGGGGAAAAAATGTCTTTCTTTTCAAACTGTTATTTTTTTTTCTGTTCTTTAGTTGACTACTAATTGCTTGGCTTAGATGTTTATTAGATGTTTGCCCAGGAAGCAATATAAAAGGATTTGGCTTGGGTCCCTCAAGGATAAACTACCTAAAACAGTTTTATGTAAAACATCAGTTAAAGTATAAAGAAAATGTAAAATATACAGATATTTATGAAAAAAATACTTGTCTTTTCATTAGCCACTAGGAAACGTATTATTTTATTAAAATCTAATGGCTTGTTTTAAGTTGTCAAGTAGCTTTTAAATATGAATTGTAAACACCTAATAAAATATCAGATTGACTTTCTTTTAAATTCTGTACAAAAAAATTTATAAAATAGTTTTGTACTTAAACGATGCATCTGATAATTTTAACTAGGACGCTTTTTTATTACTTTAAACTTCATGATGACATTTTGAAAAAAATCATTAACAATGTAGATGATATAGACAATATTTTCAATTATTTTGTTTCATTTTCAGGCCCAAAGCTCATTCTGCTTCTTCCATTATCCTACGTGGTGCCAATGACTACATGTGTGATGAAATGGAACGGTCAATACATGATGCTATGTGTGTTGTCAAACGTGTGCTAGAATCTAAGTCTGTTGTTCCTGGAGGTGGAGCTGTAGAAGCTGCTCTCTCTATATATTTAGAAAACTTTGCTACATCTTTGGTAAGTAAGCAACCTGCTTTTTTTCTTGTATATCTATTAAAAGCTATGAAGTTAAATGTTTCACTGTGTAGCTTAGTTTTTTTTTTTTTTTTTTTCTCTCCTCCCTGTGGTAAGTTTCCCCTCTCCCTGTGCCGAAAAGAAAGAAATGGTGTATTTTTGTAGCCTTTTGTATATAAAAATTCAAAAATTAAATGCTATACATGATATTGGTTAGCTGCCTTGACAGATGCATAACATTTTGATCTCAAAAAATGTAATCAGTTCTTTATATTTGTTGCCAATAAAATTGAATTATTAATTTTCAGAATTTATTTTTAATAAAGAACCTTGATCTACTTTTACTTTTTAAAATAGTGCATCAGAAAGTATAACATAAAAATGGAATAACATCTAATTTTGATTTTCTTTGGCTAGAGCATTAATATTTTTTCTTAACTATCAAATTTAAGACATCTGTACTAAAAAAAAAATAATAATCAGTAATTTGAAAGTGCTGCTTAATAATGAATGATTTTTCCTTTATTTTCAAAGGGTTCCCGTGAACAATTGGCTATTGCTGAATTTGCTCATTCTCTGCTTGTGATTCCCAAACAGTTGGCAGTGAATGCCGCACAAGACTCTACAGAATTAGTAGCCAAGTTGCGTGCATATCACAACATGGCTCAAACAAAACCAGAACATTTAGATCTTAAATGGTAAGGTTTGACTTTACAATTTATTTTGTATAGAAGGACTGAAATAGAAATATCTTGCACCTAGAAATTCATTTTCTTTTTCGCATACCTGAATGCCAACTGTTGCTTTCCTAATAATACATGCCACATTAATACATTTAAAATCATGGTTTTAAAATATTTTCATGAAAATCTCAAATTGCTATTTAACTTTCTTTTTTTTTTATAGGACATACAGTAAACGTTTTAATTTTTAAGCATGCTGTATTATTATAAATTTTTGACTGAAAAATGCTACATTATGGATGAACATAGTAAATATTTTCTCTTGTTAAATTAGTGCTTTCCCTTCATCTTTCCCCTCCCCTCTCTATATTTAATTAGTCACACCCAGTATATGTGAAATAAGTTCATACATTGATACAATTACAGTAATAGGAAAGAAATATATTAAGATGCGTGTTGTTTTTCAGGATTGGTTTGGATCTCCATGAAGGCACCGTGCGTGATAACAAGAAAGCTGGTGTACTAGAACCAGCAGTGTCCAAGATCAAAGCTTTGAAATTTGCTACTGAGGCTGCTATTACAATTCTTAGAATTGATGACATGATTAAATTAAACCCTGAACCAAAAGAACGTGACCCTCATGATGACTGTTGTTGAGAGGATCTGTCAACTCCAGCTATTAAGTGGGTCTGTTTTTTGTTTTCCTTATGTTTTTGCAAATCAGATTTTCAAAAACATTATCACTTGTCAGTCTGCATTGTTTACATTTTGACCACATCTGGTCAATCATTTCAGCTTCAACGTGAGTTGTTTTTTGTCATTTGCTCTAATTTTTTCACACTAAAATTAATAAAAACCATAAACGTATTGTATTTTTTTTTCTTTTCAATATTCATAAACTGAGAATCATTTAAAACTTAAGAGATTTTACATTAATTTATTAATGCAATGCACAATTTACATTGTTTATTATTGAAAGTTTTTTTTTTTTTTTTAAATTATTCAAAGCAAGGTGCTAAAAAGCATTTAAAACTTGAACGTTTTAGTTGGGTTTTAGCCACTGACTATTTTATCAAACTAAGAAATCTGATCAGAAGTAACTTTTTATACCACAAAGCAAATCCCTGTAAAGAAATTCTATTATTGTACTCTAAGAATTAATCTTTATTATTGACTGATGTTAACTTTTCTTGGATTTTCAAAAATCGCTGATAGACTAAATTTTTATACCATTTTATTTTACCAACTTTAGTGCTTGTGCTTCAAATTTTAGGGTAGTATAACTTCATTTGAAATGTATGATCTCTCATGTAGCTCTTTCATATCCCCATGTTCCTATTTAAATTGTCCCTCCAAATAATGTCTTGATACATTTATAGAGTACATATTTAGAATAAAATTCACTGTTAATATTTTGTTGGATTCACAAGTTATTTGCTTAATGTTGTTTTGGGTAATTTAACTAATTTTAGTTAAATATTTAAAACGTTCAACTTTTAATTAAGTCTTATTTTAATTTTTGACTGTTACAGTAAAATTATTCACATTTTACTTTTGAATTAATGCATTGCTTAAATGATAAATTAATGTTTTATCAAAGCTTGATTACTGCAAAATGTATAGTTTGGAATAAAACTTTCTTCTACACTGCAATATAAAATAAGCCTTACAAAATTTCCCCCACACTTTTAATCCTTGCTAAATAAAGGAAAGAAAAATTGCTTACAATTCAGAGTTTTTAGAAATTATTTAACATTGTAATCAAAAAAACTAATTTTTTTAAAAAGTGGATAACAATGTATAGTTCAGAAGTTAGAGTAGGCTGTGTTTTCCATGTAGTTTTCCATTACTTGCATCTATTTTGGGAATGCAACATATCTCTTGTCTTTGTCATCAGGCATGTGCTTGCAATGATGTAAACTAAATATGCAGAATATGGTGATTGTCATGTTTACTCAATATCTTGGTTGATTCAAAATGCGACGTAATAAACTTAACTAGAAAAATATTTTTTAAAAATTACTTTTCTTTTTTTTTTTTTGTTCTTTTTTTTTCCTCATGAGATAATCCATAAAACTATGTGGTGCATTTGTGTCATCTCACAATGCATTACAGCATACTAGCTAACAACACTTTTTGCCCCAAATAAATTTCATTTGAAACAAGGTGAAAAAGATGGTAATTTCAATCCTGTTACTGAGGATACACAATTTGAGAGTGGAGAAACAATTATTCTTGGAAATGGTGAAGGAGTTTGGGCAAATGTTGGAGTAAGATTCTTTGTAAATAAAAAAAAAATATCTATATTCTGATGAAGAAATCAAATCTTATACTCCATTTGCTCTTTCTTTTAATAATGGGATATCCAATATACAGGTACTGATGATGTCTACAGTTATTTAATTAAAAAAAAAAAAAATTTGCAAATATGCTAAATGCATGCAAATACAGCAGAAATGAATCACATTTATGGATCATTTGAGAAAAGGCAAATGGAATGAGATTAGCAAAATAATATAGAATCTTGTTTATTATACAAATTCTTCTCTGTGTTGAAACTGCTTTTTAAAGTAGAAAAAAGAAAATGGTAAATGATTTGTACAAAATTTTTATTCCAGACTTCGCTGCAAAAAAAAAAGAATATACTAAGTACATTGCTCCTAAACATACCATCAGCTAGTATTAATGTAATTCATTAGGCAATTAAGCAACTGGACAAAATGGAATAGTGGTAGATATGTTGGTATACAGCAGTCACAATTGCTTTTTGATTGACAAACAAAATTCCAACATGTAGGAAACAAAGGATGCAAGAAATTAGACAAAAATATATACAAGCTTTTATGAGGATCATAAAGAATCGACTTGGCCAGACTTCGGGAACAACTAGAAAACCTATTTTTGCATCATTAGTTGTACATTTCCAAGAAACCATCTGCTGAAATTATCTGAGGTCCTAGATTATGGCTTTTTTTCTTTTTTTTTTTTTTTTTTAATTCGACTGGATACCACAGCTCAATGGATGTTTTTCTCTTTTATTATGTTTAATTAAAGGCTTAAAGAGATTACTTAATATATCTTGTTAGTTTCAGAAATGGATCATTTTAATATGAAAAGAGAGCATTGAATTGTCAAATATATTTTCAAAAGTTTTTGTTAATTTGAATCTCCTAAGAATCATCAAAATGATTTTGAAGTTGTCTTAAAATTTTAGTATGGTATTGTTCATATTCCATAAAGACAATGTGGGTGAAAGGTAAGACTATAAATATAATATAAAAATAAAACATTCTGAAATAAAACTTTAAAATTGTTTCTCTGAATCCCATTGTTTCCTAAATTATTTTAAATATTCTCTAAAAAAAATGAAATCATTTTCTGATTGATTTAGGCAGGGTAAATTTTCTTTACTTTCTTGGCAATTGAAATAGATTCCAAGTATTAGGTTAATTAGCCAATTATTGGATATTACTGACAAATCCCTTGATAAAAATGCTCTAAATAATTGTAGGTTAATAGTAAATGAATGTGTCTCCATTCAGAGAGACGGGCTGCGTGGTTGATTGGCCTTGGGGGGGGGGATACAAACTATAGATAACTGCTGCCTACTAAATGTAGTGCATGTCAGCTTTATACGTTGATTTTTTTTTTTTTTTTTTTTATATCTGGAATGCTGATATTAAAAGCCTCTGAAGTTTGTTTTTTTTAAGCTATTTGTAACTGTTAGCTTACATAAAAGTACTCAATGGTTTTCATTATTTTCCCTATGAGGTTTTTCAAAACAAACTTTTGTACTTGTATGCCTAATGGTAAGTTTGATAAATTTTAATTTTTCACTTAAGCTTTAAAAAAAAAAAAAGAGGTGGGGGATTTGGAAAATGTCTGTGGAGCAGATATAAGGCCATTTTCATCTAATTTGAAAAGAATGTATAAGATTGCAAAATTGTCTGGAAAGGTATAAAAAAAATTATGACATGACCTGACTAATATTCCCATCATAATATTTTGGCCATTGTACACTAACCTTTAGGTGTGTGATTAACTCTGTAACCTTGAAATTCTGAACCAAGCTCTAGTTAATCCTTGGATGTAGATTGTTCTCACATTCTGCTTTGTATGCTCAGATGATTTACCTTTGTACTCCTTATTCATTTCTTCCACTGGAACAGAGTACATCAACAAAAGAAAACCGTCTCATTCAACACATTTCAGTTGCCTTTTAAAGTCGAGTCAAAATGTGCTAAATGTTGATATTTTGCATATTGTAATGTGGGAAAGTTTAGCTTAAAAAATGACTGCATTTGTGGAGGTTGAGATTCTGATCAATGCAGTTATTTAGCAATTAACATATTCTTGACAGTCTTAAAAGCTAGAGAATTAATACAAAAAAAAAAAACATTGATTAAATGACATGCTGTACAAATTATTCTACTTTAAGTGAAATGAACTCTGCTTAATAACTAAATTTGGGCCTAACCTAACATTATGTGTGGCCTTTTGAATGAATCCCAATTTGAGTGTTTTTGTTTCTTTTATTACTTTCATTTTTAAGTTGAAATAAAATATTTAAAACACCAAAGAAAAAGAAAATTCAATGAAATAATTCTTCCCACCTGACTACCACAATTTTTAAAAAATTGTGGTAAAGTCATAAGGGCTATTCAACACCTGCTATGCTCATGACTTAGTTCTAATGCTACTCTACAATGAGAATAGTTACACAGCCTGACTGTATCCATGTATTTGTTTGTGGGTTTTTGTTTTGTTTTTCTACATCATCCTGTAAAAGAAAATCAGTTTTAATGAGGATTGGGAACTGCAGTATTATTTTTTTTGTTTGCTTTGTGATACTGCAATATGAACCTTGAAGAAATTGCTCATCAGCATTAAGCCACTCCTAGGGATGGCAAATATTTCAACTTAGAGTGCGAATGGTTGCATTGCAGAAATTAAGATGAAAAGCAAAGGCAGTTATTTCAAGCAGTGGAAAGACCTGTAAATGATGCCACGGAAGCAACTTATAAAGTAGCTTATATGTTGAGGGGGGGGGATGCAGTGATGTGGAAATCATAAAAGAATGCATTGTCGATGTAGAATGATTAAACCTTGATAATATTTCAAAGTACAAATAACTGCCTCTTTCAAAGAGAATCCTAACTTAGCAGCAGCATGAATTAGCCCTCAACGTAACAACTTCACACAATACCCCAAAAAGAAAATATTTATTATTTAATTGCTTTAGATTAATCAACTGATATCGATTTGATGCAGGTTTTATTCAGGCCACAACAGGAGATTTTATTGAGTTACTGGCTTTGGGCACTCTTACGGATAGAACAGAAGTAGATATCTTCACAAACTTTCAAGATAAATGTCATCAAGTTGGACATGATTTGGTTAATTTAGTGAGTGTACATACAGATAGTGTACCTTCCATAACAGGAAAATATGATGGGTTTATTGCATGGATAAAAAAAATGTATTATCAGATCCAGATTCTTTCATTGTGTCTTTACATCAGCAAAATCTCTGTGCTAAATCTTCTTTAAGTGACACTTTGCAACAAGTTATAAATATTAACTAATATATATATATATGTATATATGTTGCAAATGCAACATGCTAAAGTTAGACAATGAAGTATTCTGTGCGAACTTGCTGTATCATTCTATCGCAGAGACAGGTGTTAGCAAAAATTTTATCTTTGCAAGAACAGATAATTCAATTTTATGACTAACAGAATCAACAATGTGAATTATTGAAAGATTTATATAGAAATGCTACATTTGCATATGACAATGTTAAAACAAAATGAATATTTCTTTGCAGGGTAAAATAGTCTATATTATGATATATGGCAAAAATCCAAGCATTTCAAAAAAGTTATCTTTTCTTAAAACTCTCTTGAAAAGGAAATTTTGGATGAACATATTTTCCCCAGTTATCAAAGGTCACTGATGAACAGTAGGCTCCCTGCAAATCATTTCAAGAATACAGTTTATAAATATAGGGATTTGAGTACTGTTGATAGCAAGTATTGATATGTATATGTAATCATTTACTGTAATCTGCCTATATTAATCCATAGATTAATGTAGAGAATTTTTTTGTGAGTGTTTCTTCTGTCAGTAAACTTTCATGTTTCATATACAAGGTGAAAAGTTCTCAGTCTGACCAGTGATTCCTCTGCTGAAATGGGATGTGTGCTAGTTTGGTTAGATTTTAGAAAATGTCTTGGAACAAGAATTTTAGTGTCCACTGTGTGTGTGCGTGTGTTTTATTTACAGTTGATAAAGAAGTATATACTTTGGAGTCAAAGCTAATCAGAAATTTTTAGGCTATTTTGTCATGAATTTTTAATGTACAATGTTATAGATTTGTAGAGAATGTGGGAGGATAAAGCTGATGCAAAGCCATGCATTATTGTAATTGCAAAACACCAATCTTCTAAGTTGGTGTGTTTTCATTTGAAACCAATATACTAAATAGAAATGAACCTTGATTGCAAGAAATGGAAATTAAACTTGCTGTTCGAGGCTTCCTTCAGATATCCTGCAGAGAATTGTCCTAAATGGAATTTTTAAAAACCGAATTTCTCAACAGATTTATTTTTATCAGGTAAGTTGTGCTATCTTAAAAGAGCTTTTAACAAAATAAATCTGCCTGAAATCAGTAAGATAATAACCTACAGTTGCAGTAATCATTATACCTAACAAATATATTACATAGAGAAGTGTGTTTTGTGTATTTCATCTAGAAAGGATCAAAACTATTTCTAGTTAATTTTTCTCATTCAAGATTTTTGATCATCTTTCATAGAGGAAGAGATGTGATATTGTTTATCCCTGTGGTAATGTTGACAGGTGATTAGGAATCTGTTGTTTTTTTTTTTTTTTTAGGTCTACGGCCATGAGTTAAATAGCAAGACTGACTTTTCTAGCTTTAGGTGGCTGGCAGCCTAGAAGGAAAACTGAATTCAAATCCATAGACAGGAAACCACTCCACTATGTTTCCCATTCACATAATAAAAGAAATGGAATCTGGGGAGAGGCATGATCGTCTGTGTCCTGAAGGGACATAATATTTTTTTAAAAAATATCTGGTGTCATTTTTTGATTGATAAAATTTTAGGTTCCATCAGGTGTGAATGAATGGTTATTTTATCTTTCAATAAATTCAGTACAAATATCTGTAGCCAGTCTCATCCATGATGTTCTTTACTTTGGATCAACTCATATGGGCCAGAACTGGAAGCCTATTTCTAATCTTGTCATTCCACTGGAAGTAACATGGTTTGGGTTTGTGGTAGTTTGAGGCTGTAGTTGGGTTAAGGAATTTGCCTTTTTTTACATTTGGAATAACATTTGGCTTGTTTAATTGAAGTATAAGATTTAGTTTTATTTCCTTTGAACTTGCTATATTATTTTGTTTTCATTGTAAAAAAACTTTTGATTTGAAATTCACTAAAGAAATTAATGTAAGAATCTTTATCTTTGGAGTTCATTTAATATTTTCTGAAATTTTTATTTATAAAAGCAGATCACTAATTTTCTTTTTTTTGCAAAGTCTATTTCTAATAAGTAAAGAATTTTACTGAATTTTTACCACATACTGTAATATTTAAAGTAATTATTAAATCTGATTTATTTTAGTCTTTCTTACAAATGTTACGAAGCCTCTCAAAAATTTAATTTTAATGTTTTTGTTTTAAAATTTTGTTAATTTAAAATAAACTTTTGATTTGTTTTTTACAATGCAACATTTATTTAAAAATGCCATTGTCACAGTTAATTTAATATTTTTCTCTAATATTACTATTTATACAAAAATATTGATAACATTTAGTTTTTTATGAGTAATTTGTGTTTTCCATTATATTTTAAAAAAGTATGTTTAATTTTAGTTAGTTTAGTATTAAAACAGAAACAATTGCAATATTTTCATACTACAAAATTACTGAATAAAGTCATTTATTAAAAATGTTATGTAAAGTTGATGTCATAATTAAATTCAATAAATTTGATATTTTTAGACATTATAAATGATGTAAATGAAGTGTTAACCCTAACTCTGCTGCTGAACCACACATTTTTAAGACTTCAGTTTTTTTTTGGGGGGGGGGTTCCAGGTACTTCTCTAATCATAAAATGTATATTTATGATAAAATAAATTACTTGATTTCTAAAACTGTACATTTCATGTTTATTTTGTTTCATGTCTTTTTTTTCTTTATTTCATAGTTCAGATATGGTTTTTGTTTTATTAAAACAGTTTAAGATTAATTTATTCAAAGATTAAAATGCATATCTAGGTACTTCCAAAGAAACACGATACTTCAGGTTTAGATTGAAAATTTTATTTCTCCAGAAACCAAAAGACTAGCTTAAAACAACATTTTTTTTTCTACGAGAGGGACCAAATGGTGATATTGTGACAATTGATGACTATCAGTAAACGTACTGGTCATAAAAACAGAATTGGATAAGATTTAAAATTACAATTTGGAGATAAGGGTTTTCTTGGAATGTCCCTGATGGGACTGAAAAGAAAAAGCCATCTGGCTTGTGTCTAAATTCTGGACAAAAACATAGGATGATGTGGGAGTTTTTGTTTTCGTTTTTTGCATAAGAAGTAAACAAAGAAGGAATCGAGAGACATTTAGAGAAGGAATGAGGAAACAAATGAAGTAAGGCAATGACTCGCTCAGCATAATGTCCGGAATAATATAAGATGCACACATATTCTCTCTGCTAATGTAGGCTGTATGAATAAGATCTGTACTCATTGCAGAGCTCTACTTTTTCATGGAGAAACTGCTAATTTCTGTTGTATTAATGGTAAAGTAAGGTTAGCGATGCTACAACCATTACCAAATGAACTACATCATTTGTACAGCAGTGAGGACACAATTGCTATTGACTTCAGGAAAAAGTTAAGACAATATAACACTTTTTCAAATGTCATTTGGAACAAAAGAAGTTACTCATTGTCTATGTGCTTAGTGTTGAGTATGAGATGTGTGGTCTACCACACTTACACTGTTTATTGTGGATCAGTGAACCTTAAACCAAGACCACAAGATGACAGATTTGTGCAGGCTGAGATTCCTGATCAAGTTGAAGACCCAGTATGGCATGAATTGGTACTAAAGCACATGATACATGGTTTGAATTACTCAATCAACTCTCCATGCTGGAAGGATGGACAATGTAGTAAAAGATATCCAAAGCCTTTCAGTGAACATGTGGCAACAATTCTTATTCTATTTATAGACATCGATTGCCAGAATCCGGTCGCCATCAAGAAGGGAGACCACATCAAGCAATTACATTTGAATGGGTAGTGCCCCATAACCTTCAACTACTAAAACTCTTTAACTGCCACTTGAATGTTGAAATATGTTCATCTGTAAAATGTTATCAAATCGACTAGAAGGAAGTGATCAAAGCTGTTTTTGGTGTGAGCAGAGAAGATGAGGTGGTACAGTACTTGATAGGAAAGTATATTGGTTCATCAGTCTATATCAACTATTCTTGGATTTCCCATTCAGAACAGAGAACCTGCCATAATTTGATTACAAGCACATCTCCCTGAGCAGTATCAAGTTTTCTATAGAGAACATGAAATTCAGCACAACTTAGCAAAAACTACTCTCACAGAATTCTTAAAGCTTACTACGCAAGATTGTTTGCAAGAACACTATTTGATCCAGGCATTCCAAGATACGATGTTTGGAACAACAAAAGATGGGAAAGATGAAGAGCAGGAAACCAAGTAGAGCTGTATCCAGGAATATATGAAGCAAACGTTCTTGGTTGAGTCTATACACTTACTCAGAATAGCGGTGACTTTTACTACTTCACAATGTCAAAGGTCCTGCATCTTTCAAAGAACTGCAAACAGTAAATAGATATTTCCTTCATTCAAGGATGCATGCAGAGGACAACTACATGATGGTGCTCAATGGTTGCAGACAATGTAAGATGCAGAAAGAACACCGCTACCTAAAGCTATGAGAGACCTATTTGTTGTACTTATCGCAAGTTAACAATTCCAAAGACTTATGAGAAAAGTTTAAAAACTTAATGTCGCAAGATTACCTATGTTATGAGCAAACAGCAACAAACAATGCCTTTTAAATAGTAAATGACAGGCACCATGATCAGGCTCTTACATATCTGCAAGAGAAAGTTGATAACTTTGGAAAAAAGCTACAAGAATTTAGTTTACCTGCAGCACAATATTTTGGTATAATGGTCAGATTATAAACAACAGAGATGCTTTTTGGACAGCAATATAACAGAACAACAAAGAGAATACCTGTAAGTAAATGAACCTTGAACCTCTATTAAACAACAACCAAGAAATTAATTTGCTTGTCATGAATGCCTTGACAGAAATGTGTCAGAAATAATATTCATAGATGCTCCAGGCAGCACAGATAAAACTTTCTTGTGAAGGCATGAAATGAGGCAGATGTTGAACATGCATCAAGAATTTGTTTTTATGGCCAAGGTTTAGAAAATTTCAACTGACCCAAAACATGCGCCTTGATGAACATGGTCAAATTTATGCTAGATTTTTAATAGACATTGGAGAAGATAAGCTTCTAAAGAACAATGAAGGTGAAATTGAGCTTCCTGAGGAAAATGGTTTTGCCACAGAGAAACAGCGATGACTGTCTTCAACTTGTGTACTCGTCATTTGATAATCCAGTTGAAATATACTCTAAGAAATGTTATAATGCTACAAAACGAATCAGTGAGAAATATAAACTTCATATGCATCAACCATTTCCCTGGAAACTTAAGAGAATACCTCTTATTTAACTCAGTGACTGATGGCACCAATGCCACCCATTTTCCAACAGTGTTCGTCAACTCCATTGGGCTATCTGGATTGCCTCCACGCAAACTTCAACTCAAGATTGGTTCTCCTATCATCATGATGAGGAACTTAGATCCTCCCTGTCTGTGTAATGGTACATGACTTGTTGAAAAGCTTTACCAAAATTTGATAGTAGCCAAAATGATAGTGTTGGTATTCAAAGGAGAAACTGTTTTTATTCCCAGGATAAAATTGATATTATCAGAGAGCCTCCAATTGGAATTCAGCCATGCTTTGGCATGACAATTCACAAAGCACAGAGTCAAACAATGGATAATGTTTTAGTATACCTAGAAAAACCTGCATTCCAGCACGGTCAACTTTATGTAGCATTAAGTCGTGGCCAAAGGCAGCAAAATGTTAAAGTTTTTGTTAATAATAATGGGAGATGACCTTGTAAATAAATATAAAGTTTAATAAAATGTATTGTATGTTTCCTAAACTAACTGCAAATAAATGTATCTTTAAAATATCTCTACTTTCACAAACTCTTCATGAAACTAAATGTAAACAGTAAACACAAGGTTGACCCAGTGGTTTATGGGTGGTCTAGTAAGAAATAAAAACCTTGTAAAATATTTCATACTTCTGTTCAATTGAATATCCTGCTTTGATGATAAATGTTTTCTTCTTTACAAGTATTCAGCAATCTTTTAAGCTTATCTCTTCACAAGAAAACCTAAACTCAGGGCAAAATATAATATTGATAAAATCATTAACAAATCAGATTTAACCATTTCATTTCCAGTATTAAAGCAGTAAAAATAACCTTAGAGTAGTAACCAGCAAATTAGTGTATGAACATAAAAGCACAGTTTCCATCAACTTTCTCTGACTTAACAGCCAAGGGTCCTTTTGTTTAATTAGACCCAGTGGATAGGTGAGGGCTTGATGGAGATGTCATAAAATGTTGAACATGATGTCATTGGTGAAATGAACATTTCTGCTTCTGGAACCAGACTCTGAACAATCTCAGTACAGAAGCAGAGACACTTGCTGAGATCTGTTTCATCACTGAATCACAATGTTGCTGAATGGATTTGGGGTTGATTTCACAAACATACTACAATAACTACAGCAAACCCCAAAAGGTATTCTCTTAAGTTTCCAGGGAAATGGTTGATGCATATGAAGTATAAAATTTACTTATATCAAAAATATTAACTGTCACTGTGATGACCTCAAACTCCACAATCTGCTGCTGTAATATTTCTATAAGTAAGCAACTTGTTTTCTAATGGGATTTAATGGAATCAGAACCAGATTAAAGGCCTTTGGACTAAAGAACATTTCGGGTTCCCAGCCTATATTTACAAGAAAAGTACATGAATGTAATAAAACAATGCTGAGACCCCAGCATTGATCCATGCCAATCTAAAACAAGACACATGCATTTAATAATTATAATCAGGGGAATCAAATCTCACAATAAGGGTAAGGTGATGACCATGGGAAACTGCAGTTTGGCTCGAGTGACACAATATGCAGCCTGATTAATGCCACTCAGTATTGCATCTTGAATTTCATTAGCTATATGGACTGTTAAAGGCAGATCTTTTTGGCAAGGTACAAGAGGCTCTAATCAACTCACTATTGTTAAATATCTCACCTTGCTGGGTCTTTTTTTTAGATAAGCAATATGGCTTTCCCGTTTCTAGGTCAACTGCCAATGTATTAATGATTGTTGCTGAAAGAGCCTATCAAGCTTTAGATAAGAATGGTGAAGCTTGGCTGTTTAGATATTTAACAGGGTTTGGCTGGTTTTCATAAGTTGAAAGATTATGGTATTTTTGGGTGAATTTTTTAATCTGATTCAATCTTCCCAAATCACAAAATGAAGTTGTCTTGAATGGTCACTGCTAGATCTTTTGGCATTAATGCAAGTGTCCCTCAGGGCTCTATCCTTGGACCTACATTGTTGTTAATTTTCATCAATGACCACCTTGATGTCATCAGTTCTCAACTCTGTATCTATGCTGATAGCATAACTATTTACTTTCCTCCTGTCTTAAGGGTAAGTCTAATCAGTTCAATAGGGTCAAATTGGCAACTGATATAAAAAAAAAAATGACAAGCTGTTGTTAACTGGGGCAAAAAATGGTTTGTTAATTTGAATACCTCCAAAACAAAGCTACTCTCTTTTAATCATCTGAAAAAATGCTTTCTACCTTCCATCAGCACAGATGAAGATTTACTCATTGCACCTACTTGGGCTAATGTTTTCTGCTGATATGAAGTGGAAAGATTATTCAATCCATTGCAAGGTCTGTTACTTGGAAAGCTTATTCACAGTGCCATGCTAGACAATTTTTACTGTCAGAATCCAAAAGTATCAGCATTATTACTGGTGCTGGTGCTGACCTGATATCTTGACTTAAGTCACTTTCCCAACACCATAATGTAGCTTCTCTGTGCTTTTTTATAAATATTTTCATGGTAATTGTTCTGATGAACTCTTCTGTATGGTACCTAGACATTTTGAATTTAAGTGCTGTACTAGATTGGTAGTAAGCTCTTATCATTTTACTGTTAAAATGGCAAGATGTAACTGTAAATTCTGTCTTAACAGTTTATTCTCTTGCACTACTTGCTCGTGGAGCTCTCTCCTTGCTTTTCTGTTAACTTTGATCTTCAAAAATTTAAATGAAATGTCAATCATTCCCTTTACTGTCATTTTAATTCCCGTTCTTTTATTGTTCCCTCTCCTTCATAACGTTTTATTCCTGATAATCTCTCATACCAAGTAACCATTTGTCTTAGTGGCTTTATTGCCTTGCTTGAGATGAAATGATAATAAAATGAACAAAATCAGAATGGAAACTGGAAGTGGGGCACATTAAGAGAAGTGTTAGTAAAATCAGCAGTCAAGATCATCCTAAAGAAAATGAGACAGAAAAAGAAATGGGTGACAGATAAAATTCTTGACATGATGAAAAGGAAACAAAACAATGCCAAAGTATGACATAGAATATAGAACACTGCACAATGAATTTAGGAACATGTGCAGACAGGCTGAAGAAGAATGGCACAATGAAAAATGTGCAGAATTATAAAGAATTAGTATTACAGATAAAGTATTACAGATAATGCATAAAAAATAACAAAACTAACAGGACAAAAGATATGCTCATGAACAGGATGCATAAAAATCCAAAGACAAGACACCAATATTAGAGAAAGAAAAAATACCTCTGAGATGGAATGAAGATATTGGAGAACTCTTCCATAATGAAAGAGGACAAACTGCAATACACAGAAATATTAAAACCTGAATTGAAATCATTACTGGCTAAATTGAACAGAGACAAAGCAGCAGGACCAGACAGAATTGCAATAGAGATGCTGGCAGCCTTAAATGATTTTGACATTGAAAAGATTACAGACATAATAAATGAAATATACAACTGTGGTGATATACTGGAAGATCTAAGTAGATGCAATTTCATAGAGCCAGGTGCAAATGAATGTGAACTCTATTGGACAATCAGCCTAATGAGCCAAATAACAAAACTTATCTGAATTCTGATGAATAGGGTGCACAACAGAATTAGACTGGAAATAGGACCTGAACAGTGTGGTTCATTAAAGACACTAGAACAAGGAATGTTCAAAATTATATCAGAAAGAGCAATACAAAGGCAAAAGAATGTATACCTATGTTTTATAGATTATACAGAAACATTTGATAAAGTATGTTACAAATCACTGTTAGAAATGCTTGGTAACCTTGACATATTAGGGAATGATATTAGAATAATTCAGAACCTATACTGGCAGCAATATGGATAGAAAACAAATACAGTAAATATATAAAAATAGAAAGGGGTGTAAGACAAGGAAGTGTCTTCTCACTGGACTTATTTAACCTTTACAGTAAGGGGATGCAGAGAGAATTAGAAGTGCTACCAGGATTCATTATTGGTAATCTTAACAACATAAGATATACAGATGAAACTGTTGATAAGCGATATAGAAAGGAAACTACAAGCATTCCTACAGAAGTCAATGAAGGAAAGTAAGCAGAAAGGACTAAACTTCAATTGCAAAAAAGATCAAATGCATGGTTGTTAAAAAAAGGAACAGCACAACATGCAAATTAGCAGTTGAAAATACCAAAATAAAGCAAGTACCACAATTTAAATATCTAGGAAGTGTTTTCAGAGAATGCAACATCGAAATCTGAAGCTGCATTGGAATAGTGAATATGCCTTTTAAAAGCTAAGCAAAATATTTAGAAACAGGAAGATTTTGTTAAAAACAATGAAAAGAGTACTGAACTGTGATGTAATATTAGTCCTCCTATATTACAGTAAATGCTGGAATTTCTCAATGACAAAGTTTTAGAGAAAATGGAAATAAAAAGGACACTTATATTTAACATAAGAAAGAGAGAGTTGAAATTTCTAGAGCACATAATGAAGAAAGACGGTTTCAAGAAGAGAAGAAATTGTGTAACATCTTTTGGACAAGTAAACTGGTTGACTAGATCTTTTATTCCCAGGTTGTTTGATGTATGCATGAAGGAAGAGAACAAATTAATTCCAGCAATCCATGAAAACTGACCGCACTTTCTTATTGGATATGTTAACATTGAGTTCATATGATTTTTTGAGTTTTTGTGATCTTTAATAAGATGAGCATGATGTCAGTCATCAAATCCAGTAGAGGCTAGAACTGTAATTGAAGTTTAGTGAGAGAAAAGTTTACACACAAAACAGTAGACTTACTCTTCAGATGTGGTATATCCTAGCCATTCCCATGGATATGTTTTCCATGATGAAATGGAATAGAGTCTTTGAGCAGTATCGGAATTAGTTTTGGGAGATTCGCTCTGAACTACTGAAAGATCCATTTCATTGCTAACATCCCGTTGAGTCTTTCTCAACTCTGAATGATAACTCTTCGTTATTCAATGTGGTCTGTAAGCCTACATCATCAATGTATCTGAAATCACAACTAGTATCAGCAGTTAGTATTTCTGGGTCTTCACAAAGACGATATTGAACCATAACCGCTCCTTTTCTTTTAGGACCTTTGATTTCTTTGTATTGAGGTTCTGTCATTTGCCTCAGGAATTTCTGTACTTGCCATCAGAATTACGGAGCATGATTTGTCAAAGTTATCTCCTCCTAAATTCTGACACCACCACTTGGGAGAGCTATCCCTAAACTATATATACTTGAGACCCTGTTTCATTCTCTCTCTCTCTTTTCTTTCATTTTCAGCAAACTACAACCATGTAAAGCTCTCACAGAAGATACATGTTCCCACTTGTGGGAAAACACCATGAAGATTACACACGCACACATACATGTACATATGAACATTCACTCACACATTTCTTAAAACACAAACTTTACACAATTATTTGTTATACATACACATTATTGTTTATGTAATTTGTATCCATTTGTTAATACATATATAATTGTTTGTATATATATATATATATATATATATATATATATATATATATATATTTAGGTCTTGGTTGTTTTCTTTTACATTTCTTTTGGTTGGACTCATCTTGAGCCTGCCATATTTGTAGTGGACTTTATTTCAGGAGACCACGCATGTTACATACAACACGTATTAAACCCACGGTCTGCTACAAGTTTGGTGAGCACCCAATGTGATTTATTTTACTCCTGATAACAGAAATTCAAGACTATGTATATGTACAGACTCATACATTATACACATTTTCCAAAATGAGAGCCAGCTAGATAAACATCTGACAGATATATTCTTCATATCCTGCCAAGCATGGCAAACACAAATTTTTCTTCGTATTCCACTATGCACGCTGGACACCATTAGCAAAACAATTTTTACAGCTACAAATTTGTGGTTAATCCCTATGATGTGCAAAACTGCAAGTTTCATAGACTAAAACGCACAATATTCTCCAACATTGCAAATAGATTTTTTTCTACAACATGTGGGAACGAAGAAAAGCACGAATTGCCATCAGGAATTGCTACTGTTGCTGATTACTACTACAATGGCACAGTAAGCAGGCAATATTGCACACTAATGGAGGCACGGTGGAGTAATGGGTAGTGGCTCGGATTGAGGAATTGGAGAGTTGAGTTTGAATACCAGTTGAATCCATTACGTTCACTTACGTGCCTCATCAGTCATGTATCGAAAGATACATGATCGCCTAAGCATGTATCATGCGTGGCACATAACTGACTGATTACACACTCCTTTTCCCCACATTTGCTTACATCTTTCTTTCTCAAAGGCAAAGTTCGACTCAATTTCACCTGGAAGACATGTCTACAAAATGGAAAACACAATGTCATTTTCAATTACAATTTCAATCAACACTCTCTTCTTCTAGACTGAAACAGATAGTGTGCCATATCTTCACGATGCATGAGAACACGATAAGAATTTTGCAAGTATTATATTCATTCAACACTCATAGCAAATTTTTCTTACAGTTCTTAAACATGTTCGACATGCAGTATAACACTTGAACTTTGCTACAACACCATTTTCTATGCATTTTCCAGAGTATGCTACACATTCAATCTGAATATACTACTAGCACCCTGATGACAAGACACACGTACACTTCAACACATACAATGCATTTTTCTAGAGTGTGCTACATTTGACTCAAATATACACAGCATCCTGATGAAAGCACAAACACATTTTGACAAGCATCTCAACCAACACCTTTTCTTTCCAGTTCACAAGGACAGAAACAATTTTTTCGAATTGATACAAACAATCCTCTAGAAGGAGGGGGTGGGGGCTTTGTTGGAGGTTTCTCCTCCTAAATTCTGTCATCACCACTTGGAGGAGCTATCTCTAAAATATATATACTTGAGACCTTGTTTCGTTCTCTCTCTCTCTCTAATTTTCAGTGAAATGCAACCATATAAAGCTCTCACAAAAGATACACGTTCCTATTTGTGGAAAAATGCCATGAACATTACATGCATGTACATATGAGCATTCACTCACACATTTCTTGGCACACAAACTTTACACAATTATTTGTTAAACATACACATTATTGTTTTTGTAATTTGTATCTGTTTGTTTGTTAATACACATATAATTGTTTGTGTATATATATATATATATATATATATATATATATATATATATATAGGTCTTGGTTGGACTCATCTTGAGTCTGCCAGGTTTGGAGTGAACTTTATTTCAGGAGATGACATGTGTCACATTACACAACATGTATTAAACCCACAGTACGCTACAGATTCTCTGAGATTCTTTTAGTGCCTGCCTGCACGTAACACCAAACATTTTTAATGTCAAGAAATCATTTCTTTCGGCTTCTTGTACAATACCAGATGATACGACTGACTTGAAACACTTCTATATTTCCTTCTCTTCTTTTGCTTACCAGCGCCATGGAACCCACTTGTAGCATTGAATTTGGAGAAAACTGTTGATCCACAAAACCTCAGTGATATATTATCTAAGTTTGGCAAATTCCACAATGGATTAATGCAACTATTTACCCATTGTACATAGAAAAGTACCTCAAAACTCTAAATCTCAAAATAGTAATCTTACTTTATAGAAAAAGAGAAACTTGGAAACTATTGCCCTATCACATTACTATCAAACATTTGATAATTATTATTATTCTCTAAAGTACTTTGAGACTAATAATAAATACTGGAAATGAAAACCAATCATGTAAATAGACAGGTTTTAGGGTTGGCTACTCAACAATAGACCATTTACAAACAATAAATCAGTTGATCCAAAAATAACAAAATATTGTTGTTTAGCAGCTGTTGATTCTGAAACAGAATTTGACATAGCAGTTTTTTAAATGTTTTTGGTAATACTCTGCAAAAAAGGTAAGGAAGGAAAAAGAGGGAAGACAAAAAGCAGGTTTGACAGGGACAGCATTTGATGGTTAGGCTAGGGGTGGAAAAAGGGTAAAAAACAAACAAATGGAGTAAAGAAAAAAGGTGTAATTTATATACTGAAATACACAAAATAATTATTGGAAAGAAAGGTTTATGTTTGTTGAATTTCCATTTCTGTCATGAAGTCCACAGTGAGTGTTTACAGAATTGATTTACTTGTAGTCCATCTGTGGACTGTTGTTTGTATTTTAGTGAGGTGTAGTTGTGTCATCCTCATGAAGTACGAGACAAAACTGCTGTGGTCAACCAGTAGTTGAAGATAAAAACTACAGCAATGTCTAAACACATGCATGGGGGACCACTAGAAGAAAAGGCAAAATGTAAAATTTGAGGCATTTTTATGTTTTGGTAATATTGTAGAAGCATTCACTGTATCAGTCTGTGGCACTTTCCAGTTGGTCAAAAAAATCTTAGTCCTTGATAACATGACCTACTCAATTCTGTATATAAAGACTTTCTTTTCTACAACTTACTCAGACGTGGTTCTATTTATATTTGGTGCCGTTTCGTTTACCCAATTGTGCGCCTGCGCCCGGATTGGTTCGACTTGGCGGAGAGACACCTAGCGAAAACCCACGTGGCTTCCTTGAGATCAAATTCACAGCGTGGGCAAGGGAGTTCACTGCAGGTGGAGTCGACTCAGAGACCGGCTTCTAGCTACCTGCCTCGTCACTGTCAACGAAGAATTCGTTCCGAGATGAGGGACCTTCGTGTTCTGGTTCTCGGATGCCCGATCCAGCGCCGTGGGAGGGTCACAAGAAGACTATCTGCGATTACCGCCGCCTCGTTAATAGTCTCTACATTTTTATCATCAAGATGTGTTTGAATCTCCTGTGAAATGCTTCAATAAGAATGAGTTGACATAACTTATAATCATTATTTATTTTTTTCGCCCTAACCCATCTATCGAAAAGATCTGCTTTTTCTCTAGCGAACTCAACGTATGTCTACCGTTCAAATTTTTTATATTTCCTGAATTTTTGCCTATATGCCTCCGGTACTAATTCGTATGCATTTAATATGGCATTTTTTATTTTTTCATAATCTGTGGCCTCTTCAATACTGAGAGCCGTGTATATATCAGCAGCTCTGCCGACCAAAACCGTCTGTAAGAGTGTTGACCAGATTTCGTAAGGCCATCCTAAATTTATTGCAATTTTTTCAAAATGAGGAAAATATTTTTCCACTGTTTTTTCATAAAACATAGGTACTAGTTTGATATATCTTCCTGCATCAAATGCTGCACTTAAGGAAGAATTATCGGAATGTTGACTTCTATTTTCTCGTTCTAGTTTCAATTTTTCCAACTCTATTTCAGCTTCAATTCTTAATCTTTCCAATTCTATTCCTCCTTGCATCTCTAAATTCTTTATTTCTAATTGAAGACGTAAACTACTTTGGTCATCTTTTTCGTCAATAAGAGGATTTTAATTTTTATCCATTAGTTCTTTAGCTACAATACTTTTTATTTCTGCTTATTTCATTGACAGGTTTGTATTTAACCTGAAATAGTCTGCAATTTGTAATAGCTCCGATTTTTGAAAAACTTCGAATGATTCGCTCCGATCGGCTAAACTTAAAAAAAAATTTCCACGGAAAAAGGCATGTTTTTGTTTTGGCCTTTTTTTTTGTGAAATACGTATTGAGTTTTTTTTTGTTTTTTTTATACGATATTATCGAGTTGGACGAGCCCCCATTTTGTTACGTGTTGATAATTGTAACAAAGGAAAAAAGAATGATTTGCCAAAACACAGAGCGAAATCACAAACAATAATTTACTGAAAAAACAAAAAATATATACAAGATATACAATTGGCTATACAAAACTGAAAACACAGAGTTACTGGCGAAGTGTTACGAGGGAGAAAAAGGAGGAGAATCAAGTGTCTTTACTACGTTAAGGCTAGCAAAGTAATCTAGTTGCTATTACTGGAAATCCACAAATGTGTGTAAATAAAGATAAGTTTTTAGCTTGGTCAATGAAAATAGTCAAAATTCTATTTACCAGATTTGTTCCATGAAATTCTCTTAGGATTTATTCGTATAAAATACAAATTGTGGCACAAGGCCTAAAAAGGGGAGGGGTAAGGCTGGTCTTAACTAACTATCCTATACCTAGCTAATCTCCATGAAATTCTCTTTTTGGGTTTTTGTTGGTCGGCAACTTTTCATAGAGATTCTTTCGGCTGGATATAATAATCCTCGAATCAAAAGCCGGAGTTGATACTGGCCGCAATTCCTTTCTTACACCAATTGAAAACACTTTAACAAAAACCTATTTTATAGGGGCTAACACCTAATTTGCATATTTCTAGATTCTTCTCGAATATACTGGAATGATCTCGAATCTTCCAAACGTTCTATTTCAAATTTCTCTATTTTGCCACTACTTCATGACAGAAAACTTTTTGTACTAACAGGTAGGACTCAGTAGAATCCCTTACTATAAATGTTTACCTTATTGCGACTTTCTTTTTATAGAAATACATCCTCGTAACAGGATCATTTTTTGATTTGGTCCATATAGTTCTTGGTATAACAAAAATTAACCCTTCCCACTAAAATTTCTTTAGTTTCACTTTGCTTATCAGTGCAAATTCTTGGAACAAGGCTCAAAATAGGGGATTCCCTTGGCAGCAAATTGCGTGGGTCTCAGCAGTACCTTCGTCTACCACTGTCTCTCGTCTCTTTGCCCGTCTCTGACTGAGTTACTTAAGCACTCTGCTTATATTGACTGACAGTGTTTGGGAATTTGGGGTTCCCCAGGTTCTTTATACCTGCTTCATATTATTATCTCTCTAAAATTGGGAGATTCCTTCTTTCTACAGGTTTGGCCCGCCTGTATAACTCATTCCTCTTATGCTTCGCACCACTACTTCCAAATGGGTGGAGATAATCTAATCTCACCATCTCGGCTGTCTTTTTGACAATTCCGACTTTCACACCGTGTGTGCGCGAAAGGGGGTCTTAACTTTTAGTCATTAATTTTAATTATCTTTTAATTTTCAACAACAAATTTTTCTGTTATCTTGTTCACTTAATCATACTTATGAATCTTACAGGGTCATTTCTTATCTCAAATTTACTGTTTACTTTGACCTGCTAATAGTAAATACTTGTCTTCATATGTCAATTTGTTTACATTTCCAAAATCGGTGAGGCCATTTCCACTCTCTGACAGATGGGCATAAATCAGTTTCTCAATTCTGTCTTTGTCCTCAAAATTATCAACTAAGCTCAAAATGCACTTTCACTATGAAACCTTCCACCTGGCCTCTGATCTTTTCCTCCTTTCAGTTTATATGTTATTTCATACTTTAAATACTTTTCATCTGTTCCAGTTCATATTCTAAATTAACCTTTTCCTTTTATCAGTGTCACAGTATAAGTTTAATAGAAATAAAACAAATAATTACAGGATTTCAATATGAAAATAGTTACTGAAGAACCGAAAGATCTATAAGAATGTACAGGGTGCAATGGGTAAATTATCACCATTTTATATATTTAATTTCTTGCATACACGTTGTTTTTGATTTTGTTGACTGCACAGTATAGTAGGGTCAGTTGGACACTAGGAGAAAAAGAGTGTCATGATGAAACTCATTCCAGCAGAAATTTGGAAATGGCATGCTGTACTGCTTGGTATTTACACTGGAAGCTCCAATACGAATATTTCAGAGTATTTGGGTGTCAATCTGAAGACAATGCAGAGGATTTGGAAAGAGTTGGATGAATCTAATGGTGATTATGAAGATGTTTGGAATGATCATTAGTGATCCATTCTTCTTCTCGCAGGGCCCACCAAGACTTAAAACGGAAGCCTACATCAGGAGCCTTGAGGAGGTAATGCTGCTCTGGGTCAAGAGGGTGGCTACTGGAAGACCCTATGCCTAACAACAGGACTCTGCACAATGCTACACAAGCAGGTCATGGCTCTTAAGACAATTTCTGCGACCACATCACCCCTTACATCTGGCCATCTAACTCTGCAACCCTTTTGATTATTATATGTGGGGTGCAGTTGAGCGAGAGACCAACAATACTCCTTGTAACACCAAAGATGAACTGAAGGCAAGGATTATGGCAGCATTCACCAACTTAACTAAGGAGACTGTCTAGAAGAGTTGCAGTAGATTCTGAAGTTGTCTGGAGGCCATAGTTGAAACCAATGGTGATTTTATAGAATAAATTTACTCTTTAGTATTTCAAGATATTTTTGTATAATTTTGGTAAATATATCTGTTAAAATGAAATGTCAGTATTTTCATTTTTGCGTAATTTAGACAATTTATCCATCTCACCCTGTTTATACTTAGGAAAGGTGATAACAACAAATAAAGACCATGAAAATGAAAGTAGAAAGCATTTGATAAGTAGAGATACAAAGACATGCCAAAGTATTGAACACCGGATTTTTTAAAAGAATATTATTCTTACTTTTTACTACTAACCTAAAACCTGAGCTGAATATACTAAGGAGATGCTAATTATAAGGAGAAATATTTGCCTTTCAAATACAACAGAATGTAACACATTGGTTGCTCTTCTGCTCCTATATGCTATGGAAGCTAAAGAATGCTGAACTGACTTGCTGAATATGCATCAGTTACTTCCTGCATTTAATGTTGATGTGATTTGAGCCAGTACTGCTTGTCTGTTAATACAGAAAATTATAGGCAAATATGTATACGTAAGTATCAATAATAACAACAAAAAAAATATTCAAAATTTTGACCAGGATTTTATTTAATCATAACCTCTTTTGTAAAATTCATTTTAGATTGAGAATCCATTTTTATTTACATATATTTTTAGGGCTGAGTTAAAGTCAGTATGTTATCAACCAGACTCCTGTCAGTAGCTGCCCGTTTTTATTTTCAGGCCAAACAAATAAATTGTTTCTGGACAGTTTTCCTGCAAAATATAAACTTTCTGAAATATTCTTTGTATTAAAAAACGGCAGCTTTGCCTGAGAACAAAGGTGCAGAGAAAAATGTTAAATGCCATTTTTCTTAAAAAAATTATTTATATCTTGTTAAATTTAATTTTCTCATAAATCAACAAGATAAAATTTGAATAGGCAAACAATTTTTTTTACGTTGATCTGTGACCAATTGTTGTTAAAAGGCAAGGTAAGGGAGATAACTGCAGTTTTAAATTCATGTTTTGTCCTATGTGGCAGTGATGTTTTCCTTGATCAAATGTCCCCCACTCCATAATAGTCACAAAGAAGATAAATTCAATCAGCAGCTGCTTTTCCCAATGTTATCTTCATGCGTGAAAACAAAGAGGACCATAACTTGAGTTATTTTTAATGTTTTCGTATAGAAATAAATATTAATTAAATAATTAATCTCCACTCAAAACTATTTGTTGAAAAGTCTGAAACATTGTATAATTTCAGCATTTTTTAGATAGACAATAAATTTTATTTATAACTCTTGTAGTTATAACAGAGAGCTAGATGACAATAAAAATGTGATAATTCTGTTTAAATAATGTGTTTTTGTGCCAAATATAACTTGAAATATCTTTGAACTATGATTTACTAATGTTAGCTTTCCTTAATTTTTCATTAATTTAGGTTCATATTAAAAAATGTGTTACTTGTCTGTTAATAATTATTGCTGTTATTGAGATATTGGTCTTTATCAGAATATTAATTTAGGACAACTGTTTATCATATAATGTCAGGGGAGGAAGGGTCATAAAAATATCCCAATTTAGAATAACAGACAGGGTTAACTCGATTAAAGCAAAAGTGCCAGTAGGTTCCTTGGAATTTGATGGCAAAGATTGGGTGAACTTCATTCAAGCAGATAAAAAATTTACAGCTTTCTCAAAAAGACAGAGTGAAGAGATTGTAAATAGGGACGATTGAAAACAATTACTGAAATGATTTACTAAACTGGTCATACATAAAAAAGCTTTTTTTTTTGTTTAGTATAATCATAACAAAACCATTTTGTGTCTTTGCTGATCATATTCATTATGTTTGAACACAAAGCTTAAAAATGTTGAACTTTACTGTGAAATGATGAGAAAATAACTTGCGTATTTTTTAATATCAAGTTATTTTTTATGTATTGAAAACTGAAGCACATTCAAAAGTGAAGGAGAAACAGAAAATACTTTGTCATTTGTATTCAAGATACATTTCATATATTTTTTAATCTCTGTAATTTATTTGATGTAATAAAAAATACAAGCAAGCCTACATAAGTGTGCTAATTTTTGTTAAAGACTGAATGCCAATTCATTTTTGATGTTCATGTTTAAAGCATTGAAGAGAGGCATGTGCAGGATGAGTCGCATCCTCTCTTTCCATGTCCTATTGTTGTGTACCAGTGCCAAAACAGTTGAATAGCAAAGGGACAAAAGAATTTAGTTTTCATGCTTTTTGCAAGAACATTAGTGCAAATAATGGTAAGGACTGGTAAAAAGATTAAAACCAGATTAGCTATGTTTGCCTGTTTTGTGAATATTGTACCACCTTGCATTCCTCTGCATTGGTGTGCATGATGAAAATAAATTATTACAAAGAATAAAAAACAATTTTATTATTAAGATGCTTCAGATATAAAAATAGGAGTGCTGATTAGAATCACATCAAAATTTAATTTATCTAATCAGTATATTTGTATACTAATATTTATTCTAAGTTAACATATTGCTGTCTTTTTTGTCTACATTATAAAAAAGGTCAGTTTTGTGTGTAAATTTTTATAAAGGCCTCAGTCTTGGAGAAAATGGTAATAAGAGAAAGGAATTGATATTTAAGCATATAATTATTTCATAACCTAACTTTTTATACATATATTAAGAATAATTTTATAACAGCTGCCTGAAATCACAAATTAACAGCAAGTGTGGATTGTGTATATAAATGGAGGTAGCTAGATATGTTCAGTCTTAATTAGCCCAATTGTTATGTGTTAGAATTTAGCTTTCATTGTTTTTGATGGAGAGATAGAGTTGAAAGCATTTATTTTTTGCTTTTAAAATGGACATCAATGTCCACTTTGAATTGTTTTTCTTATTTTGACTCCAGCAACAAAGGTAAAATGATACCATTCAGTGGTAGAACATGGAATAAGAGAATTGCATTTGTTTTTTTTGTTTGGCTGATGTCCAATTCCAATGGATGATTTAAACAGAGAATAAGCAAAGAGAAGATAAAAAAAATTGTCAGAAATATTTTTCACCAGTTTATGAGTGTACTGTTGAGCTGTTTTCACACCAGGCTCTACCCGCTTCTTTGTAGCTTTGTTTCATTCATTTCTGGTTTACATGTGATATTTGCAGGTTTTATACTTAATTATTTGCTGCTTCTGCAAGTGTCTTTGGATATATGTTTGTATAAACTGAACCAATTTGTACTGTACAGTCATACTTTCAAATTGACAATGCTAAATAGATGATATTTATAATGTAAAATTATTTTTGCTTAATATAAAGCAGTGATTATTTAAATAGGATTCCATAATGAAAAACAAATGTAACTTTCAAGTGTTACAAATAGAAATTCATTTTAATAAACTTTTAAAAATGAATTACCAAACGAGAAATACAGTTGTTGATATACAGAGATTTCAAAAACTTAATGCAGTACTGAGAAAAATATACTGTTAAGCTATTATAAGTTTTATTATAATAATTAATAGTTGTCCTACTATAATTAATATTGTGAAATAGAAGGGCTTTAAGATTTAATGATTATAATAATGAGAATTTTTTCCATTTTATCAGTATATATTTACTAATTTGTAATAGCAATAAATCCAATTCATTTTTGCATATGTACAAGATTTCAATAATAAAAACTAAACATTGTTAGGGAAATGTCATTGAAATCTGTAAAAACAGCAATATGTTATGTACATGTTCAGAATTAGACACTTATTTGTATATCTTCTACTTACTGGTTATCATAAAAGGGATTTCAATATGAACATTGAAAGAAATATTTCAGAAGAAGCTGGGTATGAAGAGAGTTTTTGAAAACAATTACAGAATATAAAATGATACATTTCTGAACAAATTCTGAACCTTTTGAAATTTCTTGCTGTTAGATCAGCTGAGGAAACAAAGTAATTTTCTGCAACATAAAAATCTTATTTTGTTAGAGGATGACCAATCTGAAGAACAGAAAAATCACAATTTCTTTTTTTACTGGTGACATGAAAATATTTCAGAGATTTTAATCTTAAATGAATCAGGATTCGAGTTAAAAAAAATCCAGTTATTGATTGAGTGGCAGCAATATGTTCAAATATATTCTTTGGAAAAATCATAATTTATAACAACTATAAAATGTGTCTTTACATTATCATCATCATCATTATTATAATTAAATGCCTGTGTATCAGAGGCATTTCTCCTTCTCTATCATTTGCTCTTTACACTGAGTGGATCATCAAACAAGCTGGTGTCATCATCATCATCAAATATAGAAGAGATTTTGTTTGATGTTGGTTTCTCTGATTTTTTGGCGGCACCATTGTCCTTTCTAACTGTGCTTTCCTTCTTGCTTGGCAGACTATCAGCAAAAATGTCATCTGTAACAAAAAGTAAACTATTTTTAATACTAAAATAACAATGGAATACAGAAAAATTAACTGGCAATGAAGATCAAAGATGAATTTTTTTAACCCTATCATAAAAAACTTTATAAAAATGTTTCTTGTATCAGTTGTGTTTAGTGTCATTGCACAATCTGCTTTGACTTAAATCTTATCAAATAATCTTCTAACAAATGTCTATTGTTGATCAAGGATTAAAAACTAGAAGTTATCATCTATCAAGTAGCAACTAAACACTTCATTATTACAAATTACTGTCCCATTAAAAAAAATGAAACAATTTTAAGTATAAATGTGTTAGAGAAACTCAACCTAAGCATAATTTGTCACTTAGAGTCCTTGGAATGAATTACTTGCTAAATAGAAAAATGTCTGTCTCATTTTCTGTTATCCCAAATACCTTAAAGAGCACAGATTTAAGCAGTTAGATTGTGTTCCTCTGATATAATTTAGAAATCAAATCAAATTTTTCTTGGCATAATTCTGTAGATATGAATGTGCAGGTGGTGCACATTCATATCAGTGGTTCAGAATGAGAAATCAGTGGAGCTGAATTTGAATTGCAGTCAAGATTCTTACATTGACTTTTATACAAATACTCTTGAAAAAGATATGACTTCATTTTGTCTACTCCCAGCTAAGGGTTAAATAGCAGGACAGACTGGGCTCTTCAGTTTTCGTTGGCAACCAGTATAATGCGACCATGTTTGAGGCTGTTGCTCCATACTACAAAGTTGGAATGCAAGAAAATTCTATAGATGCGAAATTTTATTTACCATTACTGGCATAGAAAGTATACAATATTATTACTTTTAAAATAATTTTCAAATTGAAAATTATCACTTAAGAAATTTGTATATATCATTTGTTTGAAACTCTTAGGAAAGTTTTCTAAGAATTTTCTTTTCAAACTGTTTATAACTGTTAATTTGCTTTAAATGAAAATTTAAATAAAAAATGTGCAATTTATAATGAAATGTTTCTTGAAATACCAAATAGTAAACAGAATGAAGCTCCATTTGCTAAATAATTAAAATAAAAAGGAATTAAAATTGAATTAAAGACAGTCATTAAGATGTCACATAGGGTAATGTAAGAACTTGCTGAGCACAAAGATATATATATATATATATATATATATATATATATATATATATATATTAGAAGTATTTTTACATTTTATAGGGTAGAGAGAAATGCCATACATTATGCAAAATTATTTATAGATATAAAACTGATTTTGAAAGAAACAATCAAAAAATAAAATGTGTCACATAGCAGAAGTACACTGTTTTTTTTTCCAAGATAGATACATTGATTGTGAAAGAGGACTAGTCGGTATTTTGATGCAAGTGATGTAATAGCTGAAAAGTAACATAAAAGTTTAAATTCATCTACCATATTTTTTGGTGTACAAAACACACTTTTCTACTTCCAAATTTTATATCAAAATCAACTTGTACACCAAAGATATGAATAATATATATATATATATACAAAAACCATGTGTAACTATATTTAGATAGACATGCACAGTTCATTCAGATGTATTATTTAAAATATTATGGAGTTCAAGTGTTCAATTCATTTGGCTTGTCAGAGTGCTTAAGGTAATTAATATCAGTCATTATAATCGCCAGAGGTTACTGCCACAGTTCTTAGAATGGACCACAACAGTGAATGTCATTGCTTGAATTCAATGCTTAAGTAAGAAAACTGCGAATATAGAGCTCTTAAGCAATGAAGAAAAAAGAAGGGTCAAGCTCGCAATCCTTGGACTTTCTCAGCAAGATGCTTTCAGAGAAGAAATACGCTTGTTAGCCAAAAGGCTGGAAAGTTATCTTGCAATTACCAACCGTACAAACTTGATCCACTCCTTTAAAACAACATAAGGGTTGGTTGGAAATTGAGAAGAGCATCTGCTCATCTTGATGTAAAACATCCAATAATCCTTCCAAAGGAAGGAGTGGTCACACATCCTTGCTCATTACCAATACAGCACCAGGGTAGAGGACAAACATTGAATGAATTAAGAGCCAATGGCTACTGGATCATAAGTGGTAGTAGGGTAGTAGCCAATTATATAAGGCAGTGTGTCACCTGTAGAAGATATTGTCAACTACTGGAAGAATAGCGAATGGCAGATCTTCCAAATGAGTGTGTTGATCCATCATCACCATTTCCCTACTGTGGCAGGGACTGTTTTGAGCCATACCTCATCAAAAAGGACTGTAAGGAATATAAATGATATTGGTTGATCTTTACATGTCTCTGTTCAAGAGTGATTCATATAGAGACGTTGGAAGATATGACAACTAATGCCTTCATCCATGCCCTTCAGTGTTTTATCACATTCCGTGGAGCTCTCAGACTAATTCAATCAGATCAGGGGTCTAATTTTGTTGGAGCTAAAAATGAACTTGAAAGAGCTCTAAAGAAAGTTGACAGAGTTGAGTAGCTGGATACTGGACAGACAAGCAGTGCAAGTTCTGTATGAATACACCGGATTCCAGTCATGCTGAGGGTGTATGGGAGAGACAAATCAGGACAATGAAAAATGTGCTTGCTTCAACTTTAGCAAGTAGTGCTGGAAGACTAGATGATGCTTCTTGGAGGACATTCTTATATGAAACTATGTCAATAGTAAATAGCTGCCCATTCACTGTGGACACTCTCAGTGATCCTACAAAGTATGGAACCATTAACACCCAAACGGCTCACTATGAAACACTTTCTGTTCTATTGCCTCCACCTGGCAAATTTATTAAAGAAGAATTATATGCCAAAAAACAGTGGAGAAGAGTGTTGTATTTGGCTGAACAGTTCTGTAACAAGTGGAAGAAGGAATATGTCACCAACATCTCACTTAGACAATGATGGCACACTCCAAAACAGAATGTATGAGTTGGTAATATCGTGATTGTCAAGAAAGATCAGTTTCCATTCTCGCAGTGAATAGAAACTGGCCAAAGTTTTGGAAGCCTATACAGATGATGAGCTAATTTGAAGAGTTAAAATACAGGTTGGAAATTGAAAGTTAGAAAAAGGAAAAGAACATCTCCTCAACAAGGCTTGCATTATAGAGCAAGCTATCCAGAAACTTGTCAGTAATTCTGTTCTTGAATCTCTAACCTTGTCAATTCCTCATCACTCAATTTATCTACTTCCCAGCCAATGAGATGGGCAGCATGTACTTTTCTGTGTAGAAAATATCATTTTCAACAGATTGTATCCTTTGAAAAACAAAAAAAATACAACCTCCCCCCCAAAAAACAACTTATTTCTTATTTACAGGTTGACTCAATTATACAATCCATAGATGTGGACTAGACACATCACCCAGTAATAATGACATTCCTTTTATACAGAGAAGATGCCTGGAAATTACCCTTGACTTACCTCAAACAAAATATAGAGTTATAAACTAATAGTTAATGAAAAATCAAAGGTAATTTGGTGAGAGTATAACAGCCACTGAGACACCACCATAGATTTGTTTTCTTTGGTAAATGTGTATTGTTTGTGTCAACAATGTGAAAAAAGGTTAAAGGCAGCAGCATCAGCAGCAATAACATGAGAACGCAACAAAGTTTTACGAGCAAAGTAATTTGATATTAAAACAAAACAAATTATTTAATGGGTAAGAAAAATACATCATTTATCAATGTTGGAAAAATAAGGAAAATTAAAATGAAAGAAGCAAAAATAATTATGAATGTACTTTAAGAGCACAACAATTATTATTTTATAATGATGTCAAAGCAAACAAATACATTTTTAGTATTTATCAAATAATGTTTTCAATTGTTGTAACATTGACATTCTAAAGAGAAGTTTATTCAACTCTCAGATATTTCATAACACCAAGTATCCAGTTATGGCAGATAGATTTGATGCTTTCTCCACAAAGGAAGTGTAAGGCTAAATATGAGAAACTAACTTACCAATGTCTTCTTGGAATAAAGGCTTTGAAGCAGATTTTGTGGTGGTTACAGTTTTCTTTTCTTTCTGTTTTGTGGCTGGCAAATTAGCAAAGATATCTGTATCATCAGTAAAAAGGTCATTGTCTTTTGTAACATTATTATTTTGGATTTTTCTCCCAGCTGTTTTCAGACCTCCGTTTTTAGAATCTTTCCCCAACACCTGAAAAAAAAACTCTAATTTCAGTTTAGAAAACAAATCAGACTTCAATTTTAGTGTCATCAATATATATATGTATTGTATTCAATTAAGAGGTAGTGTCCGTGCAAGTATAGAAATACCAATATTTGCATCTAGGCTATTTTTTAAATAAACATTTTATAGATTGGAAAATAAAACAGAGTCATTGTATTGATTTTGTTGAATTGATAACAGAAAAGATGACATATGTTCTTATAAAAAAAGTGAGTGAAGTGTACTCATAACACAAGAAGAATAGTAGCAGCAACTGGAGTCAGAATAATGAAAACAACAATTATTTAGTGTCCCTGTTTCTCATAAAATCTTTTCACAAACATCTAAACATGAAATAAGACTAATAAACGTAGCAGAAATCAGTGGGGGGAAAAAAAAAAAAAAATTCACTGCTGCGAAAATCAATGTTCATAGTAAATATTAGAATCCAGGAAAAATCTATTAAAATTGACAACTTAAATTGAGCACTTTTACACATAAATATAGCTCATTGTAAAATATATATATATATATATATAATAAAAAGGCTTAAACACTAATATTCCATAGTTATAATTTATTAAAGAGAGAGAGAGAGAAATTATTTGATTAATAATCAATACAATACTTCAAGGCTGAAATAAAATAAGAATGAAATGATTAAAATTGATTCTGTATTGTTTACTATAACTTTGATAAAATACAGAATTTGTCTGAAGGTTCATTAAATTGAAGATCATGCTGATTATTGTAAACTAAATGAAAAGATAGGAAATATGGAAGAAATAAGAGATTTAGTTTACCTTTGTGCTAACACTGTTTGATGCAAATATATCGTCATCACCACCACCATCATCAGGTTTTATAGCAATCTTTTTATCTGAAAAAGGAAGATATTAAATTTAGACAAAATTGATTAATATCATTTATTTAGAGGTGGAAAACTTTATAGTGTAATGAAATTATCTCATTGTAATTTGGATGTCTAAGTTCAAATTATGCTGATATTTTATAAGAACATTATAAGATTTTTAATAAATTTGGGAAAATGAATCAAAATAGTTAATATCTGATTTCAGAATTTTTAGAGTACTGATTTTGTCATTGTGTAAAGAAAAAATCAGTTATCATTAAAATGTCATATCTATATAAGTATAAAAAGAAACCTTTTTCAATGTTGTTAACATTAAGTGAGGAAAGTAGAAAAAATATATAGAAATGAAGTTTCACCTTTCTTTTTATTTACTGAAATGGTAGCATCAGCAAAGATGTCATCATCATCATCGTCGTCATCATCATTGTGAATGTCTTTTTTGGCAAGTTCACCTTTTGGTAATGAAACCTCAGTTTTGGAAGCTTCTATGTCAGTTTTAGTTGTAGCAGTTATGTTCTTGGCTTTTTTGTTGTCACTTGGCATAGAACTTGGACCAAACAAGTCATCAGTATCATCTAAAGTGTCTTTGGAAGGCATTTTCTTTGCAGCACTGGCAAATAAATCATCCTCAAATGGAGATGATACTGCTTTGTCAGTTTCCTGTTCTTTAGAAATGGATCCCTTTGAGAGTAAAGGTGCAGATACCTTGGGTGGAGTATCTTCCTGTGTGGGTGTAGAGAGAGCAGAGGGTTTTGTCTTGCTATTGAGTATTTCTTTGTAATTAAAAGGATCTTTGCCAGAATAGAGGACAGGTGCTGACATGACATCAATTGGATTGACCGGTGAGAATGTACCCTCTTCATTCATATAGGGTACCGCTGTCATAGGAGAAATGGGAGAAAAATCTGTGCTATCAAATTCTGACCCTGCTGCAGCTCGTCGGGCTCTTCTACTTTGAGGACGCCGACGAGACAAGATGCGGGCCCGCTCCTGCAATTAAACATATGATGAAACAAAGAATTGGGATTGAAACAGTGTCTCAGAAAAATAAAGCAATATTCATTATTCAGATTTATATATTTTTTTGTCTTTATATATCAGAATAAATTATACAGCATGTATACTTATTGGAAAGTGAAATATCAAATTTTAAGCAACAAATAATCCAACTAAAGAAATGGTTAAAACAATAAGCTCTTCTGCTTGTTAAATAGAATATATTAGATCACCTATAAACCTGTTGGATTTCTTTTAAAAGCAGTTCACAATACAAAATAATGAGGTAACAATATTATCAATTTTATTATTAATTACATATATTTTAATTTGTATTTGCAGTATAAACTATTATAATAATTATTATTATTCACATTACACAATATATTTAAATCAAATGCAATAATAAATTAATAAAAAATGGTTACTTTTTTAGAATGGAATCGCAAACAGATATCACATTAAAAACCTTTTCATTTAAGTCAGGGTGACAATTTATACCAATTTTATTATTTACCATATTATAATTTTTCACAGTGAAGGTCATTTAAAAAACCCCCCAAAAAACAAACAGAAATCAACTACTTAGGGAGATTTATATGTATTGAAATAACAAAGTATGGATAGCTCCTTTTTGTGCACTTTAGTTTCATTGGTTTTAGGTAATTTTTTCAAAATAATTATATTTTTATACATACTTATTTCTTCTTCACATTTCACAATATGTAATGGCAGTGAACCATCATACACCTATTTATTTACTATCTAGTCATGTGACAAAATTTTCCAGCCATACTGATACTTTTACAATGACACACTGACAGCCTCTTCACCTATTAAGTTGTTGCCAAACATCTGAGATATTTGTTTATAAAAAAGTTCTAATGTAGTGCAGTGAATATGCTGTATTATTCATATTTAAATTTATTTAATCATGTTATAATGTATTATGAATGTTTATTATTTTTCACATACATAATAGTTGAAATAGAAGATGCACATGTTCGTTTATATATGCAAATTGATACCAGAATGTGTATTGAAAACAACTACTGAATTTCCTATTAAAAATGCCATAAAAACAGAAAAAGGCCCTAGCTCAAGAACCCATCATCTAATTTTAATGAAGTCTGGCATTGCATTCAGCAGGGGTACAAGGTATAATATGCTCCTAAACTGAATGGGGTATTATGTATTGTTTGAGCTGTATCTCAAGAACACACATATCTACAAGATTAGAGTTTTAGAATGTACTACTACTACGTTTAATAATAATATAAAGATGCTCCTCAGCTATGTAATAATTGACAGCTATAATAGAATGAAGTGGAAAATTCATTTAGATAATTCATCTGACTAGGTTTTTTTTAGTGGCAAATCTCTAAGAATTAGATGATGATTTAAAATGCTGTGAGCTTTAAACTCAGTTGTAGAGTATATTTAAAATAATTTTATCAAAGGAGGAATAAATTTTAATTGTACCTTTGTGACTGTTGCACTCTGTAATGGCTGTGGGGTGGGGGGGTGATCAAAGGAAACTCCAGGGGATTCTAATTTGTCAGTGCCAAAACTGGTTGGAGGCTGTGGGCGAGGAATCTGTAGAATAAAGAGCAAAACAATTTTATTTGTGGGTGACTGACAAAAAGAAGGAAAAAATAAAGAAATTATAGGACAAGAAAAAACAAAACAAAACAATAAATTGAAAATTCAAAATAAATCTATGAAGAACAGTTTTTATTGCTTCTGGATGACAATGATCAATAAAATAATGGATAATTTACAAGAAATTGAAACAACAACTGCAAGATATTAGTTTTTAGGTTCAAAGATGACACATTATTCATAAGTAATTTTGCTCTAAAAATAATTTTTTGAGGAATGCATTTTGATTAAATTATTAAATAGCAGCAGATTATACAACAAATAAGAGAGAGAAGAAAAACTCCCCATCATGACTAAAACACTAACAACAATAATACTTACAAAAGAAAAAAAAATTGTAATGTTATGAAAATGCAGTTAATGCATTTACTTCTGTAAATGATTCCATATTTGAATTTAAATTATTTACATTATTTGGACTATTGTCCTCATGTTTGTCGCCATATTTATTACAACGTTTCTTCAGGTGGAATGTTGAACTGAACCCTTTATTTCGCTCACTTGTGCCATGTCAGTTATCAGTTATTTCCTGTTAATTTTTCCCCTCTGAAAGTTCTCCACTGCCTTAACCGGGTATTGAACTCACACTCTTTGGGTCCTGTCACTGGATCTAACCAACACCTTTATCCACTGTGTCATGTGTCCTTGAGGACATCTGTGTATGAATTTCTGGGTATTATAAACCTAATGTCTTCAGCAGCCATTTTTACCAGGTCTCATATTGCAATTTTTGCTGTTATCATATTATGTTTTTACCAGAGCTCATACTGCAACTTTGTTGTTATTATTGCTTTTCTCTGTCACTCCTTATTACTGGTTCCCATATTGTATTCATTTCTATGCTTGGTCAGCTAAATATATATATATATATATATATATATATATATATATATATATATATATATATTTTTATAGCCTAGCATATGTGCTGATTCCTTAAGTTTACGAATTTTCCAATGGTGTTCCTTGGCGGTGATCTCCCTTCTCTCTCCATATATGGTCAGCCACGCCTGATTTTTCCACTTCCCCTCATGTTACAGCTTTCTGGTGTTCTTGAAGCCTCACCTTAAGGGGGCGGCCTGTCTCTCCTTTATATTTCTTTCCGCAGCTGAACAAGATAGCATACACACAGTCTTTAGTCATGTTCTCCTTTATGGGGGGTCTTACTCGGGAGAGATATCTGCGAAGTGTTGTCAAGCTTTTGAAGGTTGTCCTGATGTTATATGAACCGCAGATCCTTTGTATTTTCTCTGATAACCCCTTCACATAAGGCAGGCAGACTGTTTTCTGAGTGTTGTTGTCCTCCTCCTCCTCCTCTTGTACCCGCCTATCCCAGTTTTGGGGGGCTGCTGCCATGTACCCAGGGTAGTTGTTACGTTGTAGGGTACTACTTATATTGACCAATTCTTTATCTAATGTCTCTGGGTCGCCACTTATGACTTTTGCTCGGTGTTGTAAGCAGCGGACGATCCCTTTTACGCTGTATGGATGGTGGGAGTTGAAATTGAGGTACTGTCCGGTGAATGTCGGCTTATGATATATGGATGTCTTGAACCCATGCTCTGTTCGAGATATTAGAACATCCAGGAATGGGAAATTCATACACAGATGTCCTCAAGGACACATGGCACAGTGGATAAAGGCGTTGGTTAGATCCAGTGACAGGACCCAAAGAGTGTGAGTTCAATACCTGGTTAAGGCAGTGGAGAACTTTCAGAGGGAAAAATTAACAGGAGATAACTGATAACTGACATCCATTAAACATGGCACATGGAACGGGAACAGTCTACCGAGTGAGCGAAATAAAGCTGTTCAGTGTGACATTCCAACCACCTGAAGAAGGCCGGAGCGTACAACAGCCGAAACGTTGTAATAAATATGGTGACAAAGATGAGGACAATAGTTCGAATAATGTAAATAATGTAAATAATGTACATAATACCTCATCTCAGAAATATAGACAGATATTGAATTTAAATTGTTTAATAATGGATGTATTTGGAAAGCAATTTTTCCATATATTTTATTATTGCACATTTTCTTTGTTATAATTAAAAACAATAATTAAAAATAAAATTATTAAAGTTTTCATTACAAATCCCTATAAATTTAAATAGAAAAATACCATTGGCATAAAAGAGGGATAAACATTTTTTAAATTAAGTATAAACAGTGCTAAAATATGACAAGTAGAGGAATGAAGTGGACAAAGAAATAAAGATTCACTAGTGATAATGTCAAAAGATGTCATCCCAAGGGAAGTGAGGTAAGAAAAAAAAGATGTGGATGACAGATGAAATTCTCAGTCTAATGAACAAAAGTAAGCAGATAATGGCAATGAATAGGACAAAATATAAGATGGTAAGCAGACATAAAAATGAAATGCAAGCAAGCAAAAGAAGTTAATGAAAAATGTATAGAGAAAAACTACAGAACATAGACATAGCAAGCATTTCTAAAAGGACAAAATAGTGAAACATAAGGCATCCTCATTGACAAAATTCTAAGAGGGAACACTCAATAATATAAAGATGAAACAAATAGATTGTTTCTTCCATGACAACAGAGGAGAAAAACCTACACTACATAAAAATATGGTATCCATAGTTAAAAAAATCTGAGGTAAAATGGGCACTGGCCAAGCAGCAGAACAGAGGTGCTGCCAACATTAGATTATTTAGGGATCAATAAAATTACCAAAATGCTAAATGAAATATATGACAACAATGAAATATTGGAAAATTATATATAGGTAAATATATATATATATATATATATATATATATATATATATATATATATATATATATATATAGGTAAATATATATATATATATATATATATATATATATATAAATATATATAGGTAAATATATATATATATATATAAATATATATATATATATATAAATATATATAGGTAAATATATATATATATATATATATATAGGTAAATATATATATATATATATATATATATATATAGGTAAATATATATATATATATATAAATATATATATATATATATAGGTAAATATATATATATATATATAGGTAAATATATATATATATATATAGGTAAATATATATA
>OZ038487.1:68431134-68886134 GCA_964036315.1 Acanthosepion esculentum
TATCTATACCCATATATATATATATATATCTATACCCATATATATATATATATGTATATACCCATATATATATATATATATCTATTAACCCATATATATATATATATGTATACCCAATATATATATATATATTTATACCCATATATATATATATATATTTATACCCATATATATATATATATATATATATCTATATATATATATCCATGTAACGTAAATCATTCATACGAAAAACAAATACTGAACAATTTAGTTCATGCCACCTTTCTTCAGTACAAGAACGCACAATTTTCAAATTTAAAAAAAAAAATTTCAACGTCAGCGTCACGACTGCACGCTCCAAAATTATTCTTACATTTAACAATAACACATTGCTAAAAAAACACTTCTTTCGGTCTGCACTATCTTTCAATGTCTCATTTTTACCTGGAATTTAACAAAAACACACTGAAATGTCTACCTGATGATGGTCTTTCGAAACGATTGAAAGCCCGGCTAGTAGAAAAAATAAGACCTGATAAAACCGGAATTTATAAACAAGGATTATACCATTCATTAACGGATTGGAAGTTGATTGTATTTTATTATTAAATATTGTTTGCGAGAGTGATTCTTGGCATATAATTAGCTTCAGTATTTGTTTTTCGTATGAATGATTTATGCTATATATATATATATATATATATATATATATATATATATATATATATATATATATATATATATATATATATATATATCTCTATATATATCTATCCCTTTTTTTTTTCATCTTCTATTTCCTGTGTTCTTATATTTGTGAGCATACATGTTTAATTATATTTATGTGTCTGTGTATTAGGATGCGAATGGGTTTGTTGTGCCATCTGTATCATTTAGCACACTTGTGCCTAATGTAGTGTTTATTGCTACTTTTCACATCAGCGTTGAATTTACCGGATCAATTGGCACTTAGCTAAGAATAGTAATATTATATATATATATATATATATATATATATATATATATACACATACACACAGAAATCTAGTTTTAAAGTGTGCAATATTTATGGGCTAAAGTGCTCAATATCAGAGATAGAGTGTATGTAAATATAAATATAAAAGTGAACATTGAAGTCATCACTCAGAAGTGGGTAATCCATTCTCGTGGTTATTTTGGCGGGAGTGGCTTGTTTATTTATTTGTTTTACTTGTTTTTTATTTTCATTTTTTATTTTATATTTATTTATTCTTTTTGGTTTTCGATGTTTTATTAACGTAGTAAAAAGTTTTGGGGGATTTGTTTAGGTCTCTTATTTAATAGTTTGTTTTGGTCTGGGAAGATAAAGCTATTTATTCATCCAATTTTTGGATTGATTGCTGTAATCTATTCCGCTATTTTGGCGGGGGAGGGTAGTTTTTAATTTGTTTATTATTTTATTTATTTATTTGGATTGATAATTTTTACTTGTTTTTGCTTATTTATATTTATTTTTATTAGTTCTAACAGTTATTTTAGTGGGAACGATTTGTTGATATATTTATTTATTAGGATAATTTTTTCTTATTTATTTGCTTATTTTGTATATTTTTATTTACTCTATTCGGTTTTCGATTTTTTATTGTTATATAGTAGTTATAGCTATTTTTTCGTTCAATTTTTGGATTGATTGTTGTAATCTATTTTAACGGTTTTTGGTTGTTTGTTAATTTGCTTATTGTTTACTTTATGTAAGTAAACTGGGATTGCAAAGGAAATGTTTATCGCAGATTATTTCCACGTCACAGAGAATAAATTACTAAGTTCACACTCGAACTACGGGGACAGAAAGAAATGCCGAAAACTTGATTCGCAGGTACTATTTCACAAATCACAATGCACGCAACTAGTCAGAAAAAAATAACTCGTTCTCCAACAAACACGGTAGCCAAAATGCCCCCAAATCACCAGATTCGAGAACACTAACTGCTTTTATCGGCCGAACATTTTTTCCATTCGTCGAAAGCTGGGAGAGGATGTTCAGTATTTTGCATATCAAAATACTTTTATTGCGACTCCTGTGACAGACTTGTTTTTTTAATTCAAATATTCAGTCTTCAGCATGTCATGCGGAATACGTGCCCTTTTGTTTGGTAAGTAATTTTCTTTTTCATCACATTTTCCGTCGTAGAATACACATGACGCGCTGTCGGCGTTTTCTTTGCTATACTCCCCCCGATCTCATTATCACATATCAAACAGCCTGGAGCAGCTCTCTTTACCCTGGTGAAAATGTTAAATAAAAAAAGAGAAGCCAAATTACTGATAGATGAAATATTTCATAAAAATGTGCAAAAATTCCTAATGTGTACGTGTGTGTATATATATATGTATATATATATATATATATATAAAACAGATGATAGAAAATAATGACTTCCAGTTAATATTGTTGATTTCATACCTGACCCAGCATGACTTGGCTTGAATAATGTTTTTTATATTTGAAAATAAAAAAACGTAGCATATTTAATATAAATACTAAATATTTCATGCAAATGTGTTACAGTGAGTCATATAAATTTGATTAATACCTGTCAGACTGCAGTTGTGAAATTTATTATCTAGATTCTTAGTAATCTATAGTTATTAAATCTGTACATAATCACTTTGGTAGAAATATAACACTATTTGGGTTGCATGTAATTAATATGGGCTTTGAATATCAAACAAAAATGAGATATTGATAAATAAACTACCATGAAAACGGTTAAATGGATAACAAGGACAGTAGACTGATAACAATTCGTTCTCAGAGAATCGAAAATTCTAAAAGGAACCAAGTGGTTGGCTAAGATCAATACTTAATTTGTATGATAGGCGAGGTGTTGACAATTGATAGATAACACCACCATGAGCATGTCTGTGGATTTGACAGGAGGAGAATTGGATAAAATTTTAAATAATGATTCTAAAGTGAAACGAAGGATATGAGAACCAGGTGTCCAGTATCTGATTTCGGACGGGAAGGAAATAAAATCTTTCTGCAGAGATGTCAGGATTGAAAATAATAACTATCTGACTTAATTTTTTTTTTAATAAAAATACACGGTGATATCTTGACATTTGGCCAAACAATTGTCACCATAATGTAAGTTGCAAAATTTTCCCTGGGAAAGTGTCTCTGGGTTGAGGGCAAGAAGGCCAATTGTTTATTCAACTTTCAGACCAGGAAAAAGAAATCAACACTGGTGTCAATTCACTTATGAGGTGATAGCATTTTGAACAATAAATTTTTAAAAAAATTAGTCTTTGCTGAATTGTGGAGGTGACAGGTACAGAAGAGCAATCAAGGAAGGAAGAGGAGCTGCCTGCACCTACTTAAGGGTAGCAGGCACAGGTGAGATGCTAAGGAGAGGAAGAAGAAACTGTGTGGGGAGACTTCCAAATTGAGAAATAATTAATTTGTCAAGACCAAAAACAATGAAGATGACATGTGGAGGAAATACCAACAATACAAAAGTGGGTTTCATATTTCAAGCCTTGGTGGCCCAGGTTAAGTGTTTAGTAATAAGATCTTTGCCTTCCAAATTCTTATTCATAAAAGTTTTGTTTTTTAGCAGAAAATATTGTGTTGAGTAAAGTTAATTTCTCTAAGGAGGCAAGAACCAATTGATAAGAAATTCTCAATTAGGGGCTTCAAGACAAAAGGTTTGGGAAAATTTATTATGTATTTCATTGAATCTTTTTGTCAAAGGAGAGAGATGAGTGAATTTTAGCAGAGGTGAAATGGGTATGAAAACTGCTCTACTTGTTGGGGATGGAGGTCTGTTGCTAGATACAAGTACGACACAAGAAAGAAATTGTCAAGTTTCTGTGAAACTTCTGTCTTAATGCTTGAGCAACCATACTCAACTTTATTAAATATAACCAAGTTGAAAACAGTCATTGTGATTTTTCTTCCTAGCATAAGGCAGTTTGGACCAAGAGCAATCAAAGTGTTAAATCCCTCTAAAGGTTATTCAAAGGTTAGTAGCAAAACATCAGCATATACCAAAAGGAGTGAAATTATAAGAAAGAAAATCAAAATTAACAATACTTACTGGTAACTGGTTGACTGAATCATGCTGTTCAGACTGTAAGAATAAAAACAACAAACAAGCAAAACTACAGGGTGGCTTCATTCTTATAAGCAATCAATGAATTGGGAAAGCAAATTGTTATTAATTTGATTTCTATCTGAATTATTCAACAGATAAAACTATTTCTAAAAATGGAGGCTATGGAGCATATGTAGATTACTAGTTTCTTTTAGGACCCGGCAGTCAACAGAAGCTGTAGGTAAAGTTAATACATTTCTGTTTTCGTCAGTTCCCAGTAAAGCTCAAAAACAGAAGAATTTGGTCAGAATTCTAGTTTAGTCTCTAATTGTATGACACTAGAGATTCTTGAAGCATTATAAAACATTTCTTGAAATGACATATTAATCTTTATTATTAAAGTTTAAATTTTGAACTTCAACTGAATTGCAAAAATTTTTTAAATTGTTAATAATTAACATTGTTGTTTCTGAAAATGTTTTTTCTTTTTAAGAAGACAACACCTTGTTCCTTATCTAATTTTAGCAATATTTGAATTTACTCAAGTTTAATTGCCACTGGAAAAGGTAAAAATAAATTGAAAGGTTTAATGGAAAGGAAAAAGTTAGGATTATGTTAAAAATATCATTAAGAAAATATTTTTCAGACAGAAAATGTAAATATGAGTTAAGGAATTAACTACATCAACAGCAAATAATGATAACATGCACAATTTGTAATTGTGAAAATAAAAATATAACAGTGACAATAAGGTTAATAAAAACATCAACAAAGTTTCCATAATTTGTAACAAAAATTGCTATATCATTAACAGCAATAAGCATAAAGTGTTTATAGCAGCAAAATATATAAATAATTAATATAATGGTTTCTGAAATTGTATAAATTTTCATTTAAAAAAAAATATGTTCTTCATTTTTAATAATTCTAAAACATAAATATTACGTAATATCTATATACAGGCATCCCTCAGTTAATATGTTTTCAATTAGTACACTAAAATTTTTATATACCAAAACTTGATTAGTGCATATATAATACTCGATTAGTGTGGTAAAACATTCTTCAGTTTAACCATAGTAATTGAAAATTGATTTTTTTATAGTTACTGATGTACAAATTAGCTGCACTAATTTTTTAATAATGATAATCTAAATTTAGAAAAATAATATTGAGTTGGTATGAAGAAGAAATCTGCAAAGTCATTCAAATCTATGCTAAATATTTATTTTTACTATATTCATTACCTTACTAGTTATTAATAATAATGGCGTATATGATTTTTTTTCTATTATTATTGTTCTTTCACTGAAAGATCTTGAAACAGTCTATTGAGTTATTTTCCTTGCATTGGTTTTGCCAGCACTTGGCATATCCTATGGCGTATTTCATCTCAATAATTAGAATATTTTAAAGACAGAATACCAAAAACATGAAAAAAATAATCATCTGGATTCACTCTTAAAATTTTATCTATGTACAAAAAAAAAAAAAAAAAAATACTGTAAAAAATACTGTAATATAAAAAAAATTAATCTTTTTTTTTTTTACAATATACCAATATTTTTTGCTATTTTATTTACAAAAAAAGTATTTCAATTGAAAGCTAAATAAAAAATCTCAACTTAATTGCAAATATCTTAAAGAACAAATCTAAACTAAAAGAATATGAGGTAAAACATAATTTGAATACAACTTTTTACTCATCAGATAGCCAATCTTATGTAACTGTCTTCCTTTCAGTTGCATTATTGACCATAAAGTTGAAATGTATTAATCAGACCTACTCTATTGTTACTGAGAGAAAGACTCCAAAGAAAAAGTAGCTATGTTTAAATGAACATATACCTGCATATGACACAGTTCCTAATTAAAATGCTAGGTTGAAAACATGTGAAGAGAAACATCACTATCTTCAGTTCACAGGGCCAACTGCTTATGTTATTTTTAGTATAGTGTTAAAGGTCCAGATGAGAAGAATTTCTTAAATATTTTATTTGCAAATCTGGTGAAAAATCTATTAACTTTTCTTAAAACCAATTTTAAAATACAAGCAAATTTAAATTTGCATAATAATGTATAGTATAATTATGGAATTAACTGAAATCTTATACATTTATCAAAATAACAAACACTAATAAAGTTCTATATTCAAGCTGAAATAAATATCATCAATCGTGTCTTAAACATTATATGCAAAGGACAGTTATTTATGCAATTGGAGAGGGAAAATATCTTATAAAATAGAAACATTTCCAAAATCCAAAACAAAGAGCATTCCATTTCAATCATCTTCACTATCCTCACCTCAACTCTCAAAGGCTTTCTGATTTTTGGAGGAGGAATTGATTCTTTAACTAATGCTTGATGCCCTTCACCAGATTTTTCAATAAGTGTTGTGGCAGGATTTTCTGAAATCATGTAATAGGCAAAACATTAAAATGTACAAAAGTCAGCAGAAAGAAATAAAACCAAAATAATGACTTAATAACTGAGAAATATTAAATAAAATTTTCCAGCTCAAAGATCTAAATCATAGTAGGTATCGCAACACTCAGCTTACAGCCGATGAAATTCTTAACTGAACACTAAAAAGGCATATATTCAACTCACCTTGTTATTTCATTCAATATCTCCATAAAAACATAATGCATACCAAATAAAAGCTTATTTCATGAACTTTGTTTCTATCTTATTTATTTTTATATGTACTACAGTGTGCGATGAACATTACAGTTTGAAAATAGAGACATTTTGGGGATTTCACAAAATTTTGGCCATTTTTTTCACTGATGGCAGTTTAGACTTCCTCAAATTTTGTAATATGCGCACTCTGCAGAGTTTATTACAATTTTGGTAACACGCTAGTTTGAAAGTTAACATTCTAAGCATCATTTTCATATATTTCATATTTTTTAATTTTAATAAGAAGTTTGTAAACAATTCAAATGAAAAGTTTGAATGTAAAATTCAAATGCTTTTTGTAAAAATAAAAACACATAAAATATATCATTAAAACTCATTTAGTAATATATGAAACTAAATCAAAATCAAATATGAAACGATAGCTCCATTTTGCGCGCGTGCGATTTTGTGTAATCATGTGCGACTCGCTTGGCCATCATTTCATCTCCACGCGAGACTCAATACACAGCGTCAACACGGACACACAAGAATTGACCAGCATAAGGAAATTAGTAAGAACTTGTTTTAAATATTAATTTTCTATCATATGTAAAATGTAAATGGGATTTAAAACCCTTTTTCGTCATAAAAAAACATGAAACAAAAATCGATTTGTTTACTTTATGCTTAGATTCAAATCATCAAAGAAAACTTAGGGCTTATTGATCGAAAAATGTTCATATTCAAGGAATGAGATAAAAAACATTCTACAAAAATATGCAAAAAAAATTCTAGAATGTCTTTTATGTTTTTGCAGTATTTTCACAATAATTATCTGCATTTCAGTTACCAAGTAACATTTTGTTTAAAGTTACCCCTTCAAACAATTTTCTTACTTTTTAAATTATCTAATGAATGGATTTTAGTTATGATTTATTGCTATCTACATACAAATTTATGATTTAATATTCTTTTTCCTAATTTATTTCTTAGTAATATTTATTTCATACGGATTATGATTGTTTTATTCTAAAATATTTTAATGTGTCAGTTTTAAGGACCAATGTGGAAATAGGTCTGTTGAGAATATTTTTTAGTGCTTCCTTATTTGTTACTCAGGTGTATGGAGGACTCTAAATTTATATTTATTCCTGATTGTATTTAGTGCAAATTTTTTATGAACTGCAAATAAACTCAAATTCAGTAAGAAAACGTAGACAATAATTTGTAGATGACTACTAAGTAGTACTTCGACAACATGGGATAGGATTATAAATTCATTTTTTTTCTTTTTGAAGTTGACGATGTACAGAATCAGTTACAACATTGTTTCATGACAAAAGCACGTGGAAAGAAGATGTCTTTGGTAAAGTGGAATGTTCCAAGAAGGTTTCTGGGATTCTGCTATTACTTGGCTACAGAAATTGTTCCCAATCTTTCCTAAGAACAGATGGGCACACCTTATTGAGAAAGTTGTAGCAGAAGTTCAGAGTTGTTCAAAAGCAGATCATCCTGCATTGTACCATGCGGTAACAAATTTGGGATTCATAGGTGAAAGATGTGAGATTGTTGGATTGACTCTCAGTGTTTTGTTGGATCCAACGCTGGGTCGTAAGCTTTTATGTGCGGAAGTAACAAATGGGATCATTCTTGAACTATATAAACTGGATACGCCAGCAAAGATATACTAGTCAGACTAGAAGAACTTGGGTAGTGCCTGAATTCGATTATTTGGCAGGATTGTATGAAGAGTATGCCAAGACTTACTTTTGACTACTCAGTGAAGAGGTATCCCAACACCCAGCCCACCATTACTGAAAATTTCCAAATAAACTTTATTTGATTAATTTTATGTCTTTGTTGTTTATTTTTATGTGCATAATGTGAGAGGAACATTACAATTTAAAAATTGAGACAGTTTGGTGATTTCATACCGCTTACGTAGTGATCGAAACTAACATGTGTCAGAACTTCAACCTTTTGATCAAATTGTGACAGATAAAATATTTTTATTATAATGATTTCAGTTACAAATTTAGTGGTTGAATACCACTTCATGATATGGTGAGGTTTCTGTTGTTTTCTTATGTTCATTAGTGGGTATTGCTTGGCGTGTGTTAAGCTTCTCTCTCTCTACAGTTCAGAAATTGTACATGTTGAGTCAGGACTGTACTTGTTCAGCATCTGCTCCATATACATTCTAATCTGTTGATTTTAGGTCATTTTAACCATGATAAATGGAAAAAGCATCCCCAGAAATGGCTAGATATGACATTTGGTGTTTCTAGTGTAAGAAGTATTCATTTTATGACACAATTCAAGCAAGTCTAAAATCAGCCTTTCAAATACCTTGTGACAAAAGGTTAAAAAGCAATTTTTTTCAATTTTGAAGTGGAATAATCCAGAATATATCCATTCTATCACTCCCCCAAAAATTAGGCATATTACTGGTACTGTCATAATGTGATATTTGAAATTTGGGATGAATGTGGGTCTTATTTCCAGTTTTATGAAATGTCAAACCTCAGGTTATGAGTTGTTTGCATGTCGTTGCAGAGGTTTTGATTTATAAAATTTGCATATTCAGACTGAATTTATTTAAGAAATATGCAGTGATACTATCTGTAATTTTATTATTAATTTCTTTGTTATGTACCTAACAAGCTAGTATAATTTTAACTGTTGTTCTTAATTGCTTTTTAAAATATAGCAGTCAAAATATGGTATTTCGTCCTAATTCATAATAGACAAAAAAATGTGTAAAAATAAAAATAAATCTGCCAAAATTAAACGGTTTGAGATATTTTGATGAAATAAAAACTGCTAAGTTTCTTTAATCATGTAGATTAATAAGATGCAATCAGATTATACCTAGTACCTGTTTGAAATTTTCGTCTGTGATACCTAATCATAGTTAAGCTTTTATGCTATTTCCAAAAGAGAATTTTATATTTTATATGTAATGGTTTTTGAAGAATATAAAATTCCATTTTTGTTACAATATAAATTGACACAGGAAAATGAAGCAAATACCTTAAAAATGAGAAACAACTATAAAATTTAATTTTAAATAATACTTTACAGACCTTTCATTCTACTTTCAGATGATATTAATTTTTTAAATCATAAAAATGATTATTAATTTTAACAAACATTATACAAATTAGCAAGAGTAAATTAATGAGAATATTGGAAATGGACTTTAGTATCTATTATAAAATGGGTTTCTTAGATTGTTAATGCAATTTTGACAATTGTATACAACCCAACCCCTAGATGGACATTATCAGTTGAAAGCAGGGTAATGTTAAATTGTCATAAATTAATGCAATATTTCTGAGTACTTATTTATGAAGACACTATCTGATAAATTTGAAAATGAAATGTTTAAGATTTGAGAAACTATTTTAGAACATTATCACATGGAGTAACATTATTAGCCAACTGTTTTAGATGCCAACTGAAATGTTAATTAAATCTTAACCATTTTCTTCTTTTTCTTTTTTAGATTCTGCAGCTTTCTTCTTTTTCATCATCTCAGCAAAAGGATCTGCTCCACCAAACAAAGACACACCACCAATGGGCTTCTTAACAAGTGGAGGGGCTGCATCTGATTTCTAAGTTAGAAAAATGAAAGAGCTTAATTAGAAATTCGAAAGGAATATTGAACAGATGTATTAAAAACATGCACAAAATGGTAAGTAATATGATGCAATTAAGTTATTTAGGCAAAGATTGTAGCAATTGTCTGCCTCAGAATAATTACCATTTATAACACTAAAGACATTGAAATTCTTATATTTTTAATGATAGTGAGAAGTTCTATAAAAAGATTAATATAAAAAAAAGAACTTGCTATTTTTTATTATTTTAATGTGTTTCAGAAATATTCTGTGTATATTTCGCTAGATAGGTTTGAAAGCTGTTGACATTCATAAAAAACTGAATTTAGGTTATTTGATTGAAATTTCTAATGTATGCTTATGTAACCCCATTTAAGACAATTGATGATGACATCATTATCATACAATAGAAAGTACCAGTACTATCTTCGTGTGACCTTGACAAAGAACTTGGTCATTAATATCTTAAAGTGACAAAGCAAAACCTTCTTTTCCGAAAGTTCAGAGACAAAAGTATCACATGAAACCGGACACAGGTTTTATGCATTTGATAAGACACAGAGTAGAGATAACAATAAAGGAATTTGTCTAAAAGGTTATTATTATTATTATTATTATTATTATTATTATTATTATTATTATACTGCAGTTGTTTTATTAAAGCATTCATTCTTTCATCAGTTAATTGAAAAACATAACTTCTTTTATGATCCACATTAATAATTCATTATTCAAATTTTAATATTTTAAGCATATTTAAGCAACAAATATAATTTGAACTTTTACCTGATATGATTAGTTTATTTAAAAACTTTTAAAAATAGTTTATTGTAGCTTTTTAAATCATTCTATACATTCTGGCAATCATTTCTAAATATTGTTGTAAAAGTAGATAATATTTTTAAAATCCGTGTATACAAATCCCATAGAATACATGTAAATATATCCAATAAATGTTCCCATTCTGATAGCATTAACAAGTGCTTCAACTCACTGTTTCTTTAGTAATATCAGAATCAGCAGATTCATCTTCTGTGACCCCTCCAATATTTAGAGTCCTACTAGTAGCAACAGTGGAAGCAGAATCAAGTTGGTTGGAGTCAATTTTCTATAAAGATATAAATATTTAAAAGTAGAATTATTATTAATGAAACATTTAACTGCAATGGTTGGTAAAAGAACAACAAATACAAATTATAAAAGGATAATGTTCAAAAACTAATAATTTTGGGGAAACTCATAAAGGTAAAATTATAGAACAATAATGATATGTAGAGAAAAATAGTGTACAAACGACAGACAACCTTTGGTTCAGATTTCTTGGTCACACTATCTCCAAACAAGCCTGTGGCAGCATCAGTTGCTTTGGATTTAGTTGGTGCTGGTATAGAAGACTTTTTCTAGAGAAAAAGAAAAAAAATCATGCTTAAGCCAAGTAAAAGTATAAAGAAAATAAGATTTCATTAGAAACATTTTTATTATATTCTGAGCAATGGCATGCTTTTTTAGAATGTCATTTTTACCTTCTTAGGTGCCAATGGTCCTTCTGAACTAAAAAGATCAACAGATGGATTCTCTTCAGGTGTTCCAAACAGGACATCCTCATCCTCAAACAGTGACTTTGTTCTTTGTTTTGTCTGCAACATAATTAAGAATATAAAGATATATGTAGTTATAAAAATGATAAGCAATGACAAATTTCAAACAGTTTAATGTTAGATTAACTAAAATGTTGTTAATAAATGTACAAAAATGCATTGCAAAAAATCATATGACTCAAATAGTTGTATAGGCACATAGTAAAATGAATTGCAGGAACTTTATGCTGTTGGTAGAGAATATTTTAGAAGTGTGGAAATATTTAATACCAGATGTAAGTGCTTCCCAAAAGAATATAATTTAACAAATATTACTATATTGAACAACCAAGACAACCATGTTGTTCACTGCAAATAGACCAAATAACAACATTCAGTATAATAAAAGCAGCAGAATACAAAGTTTACTTATATTTTCATTAAACTATTTCTGACATACAAGTGAACATACAAGTGACTACCTCTTGTTTATGTTTCATAATGACATTCTCAGTTGAGAGAGTTTTAGCATAAAAACCATTCTGTTGATTCCAACATTTTGTAAGATAATTGTTTGTTAAGGAGATATGAATCTTGCTTACTTGGCTTTGGAGATTGAATCAGAATTTTTAGACATCCCATTCTAATGTACTAACCATAGTTCTATATCTTGGTACATAAGTAATAAATACAATTTCATATGGGTGATAGAAACGCCATATATGTTAGCAGTTGAAAAAAATATTAAAATTTTATGTAATCAAAATAATAGTTTAAATATAAGAAATATAATCATGAAAAATTACTTTTGCAAGTAATAAATCATTTCAGTTATATTTGCACATATGGGTGTACTGAATAGTGCTTAATGAAATTAACATAATTTAAAAAAGCAATTACTTTCATTAAAAATTGACATATGTAGTGAAAGATTCATCTTAATCTTCTTAGGTGAAGATTTATTGCTGCACTGTATTGAAAAATACAATGACAATAATCCCAATCTTTTCATATCAATGACTAACAAAAATCAAAACTTGTGAACAAATGTTTGGTGTATTATCATGAAAAAAGTATTATTTACTCATTTCTATTCTACTAACCTTAATTACATAGTATATCACATTTTTAGCTGCAGTTAACTTTTCCTAATCTTTAAAAAGACTAATGAAGAGATCTGCAAGATATTTCACAATACATATAAATTGTAATAGAGTAATTGTTACTCTAATGATCTGGCAATAATTTTGTGTATTTTACCAGACTTTCAAAGTTTCACATTATTAGCCAGCTTACTGGAACTACAAGAGATATTGTATTGTAATTAAAAGTTATAATCTATCAAAAAGTACAATCTTTAAAAAAAAAAAGAAAAAATTAAAATTGTAATGACATCAAAGTTATAAAGGCAACATTAATTTGAAAAGTATGCACCATGCTGTGAAATTTGTTTTAGAAATCATTCCTTCATTGATTTTGTGAGCTGTTATATTTCTTCATATGAAACAAACTGCAGCACAGCACCCAGACTAGCATTCCAAAGTTTATCTTTACTGGTAAATTACTGTCTGCCAATATAAGCCATCCTGTTCAGAATCTTTTCAATTGGGTAAAAGTTGGGTGAACTTCCTCAAATGAGTGATTTTGAAATCCCTTTTATCCAGGTACTCATTAGTTTTCTTTGCTGAATGTGAAAGAGTAGTATTGTCTATGACATGGCCCAACACATTTCTAAAGAAAAAAAAAGCATATGTGTCAGCTGTTATCTTAACAATCTGAAACTTGCCATTGGTCCAATACTTCACCAATAATTCCACCCCAAATCATCAAAATATTACACCACCTCTTCATTGTTGTTGATTTTGCTCTGTCTGGCGCATAAAGTGCAACATGGTATTATTCAATGAAAACAATGGTTGAAAAATTGGTCTTCACATATCAAGTGTGAGAGTAAAATTGTCCAAATCATGTAACAGCATAATTGTCCATCCCACAAAATGTTTAATATCTAAAAACCCACTGAACTAATTGAGTTTCTTTTTTCCAGGTTTTCAAATAAGATGTTTAGCCATCTTGATACGATTTGTCATAAGAATTACTAAAAAACCCTTTGAGTTATTCAGCTAGAAAGTGAACAGGGTAAAATCGTTTTGTGTCAGCCCCACTGTCTTCAAGAGAAAGATCATTCAGGCCTTCAGTAATGGTACCAACATTCATATTCTAGCTTCCATCCTCAAAGTCCATTCAGGAACCATCAAGAGAATGGTGAATAAGTTTAAAAAAGAGGGAAAAGTAGAGAGGAAAATTGGATCAGGAGGTCACAACTGGAAGAGGGATCATCATTTCAAATTAGAGCTAAAGAGATCAATTAGAAAAGATCAAACTCAATCCATAAAACGCTTGGCATGTGAGAGAGGAGTTTCAGCTATGACAGTCCAAAAGAACAGTGAAAAACAACTTGGAAATGAAATTGTATGTAAAACCTGTGAGTAGGTATCCCAACACTCAGCTTACAGCTGATGAAATTCTTAACTAAACACTAAAAAATGCATATATTCAACTCACCGTGTTATTTCATTCAATATCTCCATAAAAACATAATGCATACCAAATAAAAGCTTATTTCAGGAACTTTGTTACTATCTTAATTATTTTTATATGTACTACAGTGTGTGATGAACATTACAGTTTGAAAATAGAGACATTTTGGTGATTTTGCAAAATTTTGGCAGTTTAGACTTCCTCAAATTTTGTAATATGCGCACTCTGCAGAGTTTATTACAATTTTGGTAACACATTAGTTTGAAAGTTAACATTCTAAGCTTCATTTTCATATATTTTATATTTTTTAATTTTAATAAGAAGTTTGTAAACAATTCAAATGAAAAGTTTGAATGAAAAATTCAAATGCTTCTTGTAAAAATAAAAAAACAGAAAATATATCATTAAAACGCTCATTTAATAATCTATGGAACTAAATCAAAATCAAATATGAAATGATAGCTCCATTTTGCACATGTGCGATTATGTGTAACCATGTGCGACTCGGTCGGCCATCATTTCATCTCCACGCGAGACTCAATACACAGCGTCAACACGGACACCCAAGAATCGACCAGCATGTTTTCTATGGACGAAATTTTCAAGGAAATTACTAAGAATTTGTTTTAAATATTAATTTTCTATGATATGTAAAATGTACATGGGTTTTAAAAACTGTTTCATGACAAAAGGACATGGAAAGAAGATGTCTTTGCGTAAAATAGAATATGCCAAGAAGGTGCTGCTTCGAATATATTCATTGAAAGAGAAGTATCAGGAAACCTGGGATTCTGCTATTACTTGGCTACAGAAATTGTTCCCAATCTTTCCTAAAAACAGATGGGCACACCTTATTGAGAAAGTTGTAGCAGAAGTTCAGAGTTGTTCAAAAGCAGATCATCCTGCATTGTACCATGAGGTAACCAATTTGGGATTCATAGGTGAAAGATGTGAGATTGTTGGCTCTCAGTGTTTTGTCGGATCCAACGCTGGGTCGTAAGCTTTTATGTGCGGAAGTAACAAATGGGATCATTCTTGAACTATATAAACTGGATACGCCAGCAAAGATATACTAGTCAGACTAGAAGAACTTGGGTAGTGCCTGAATTCGATTATTTGGCAGGATTGTATGAAGAGTATGCCAAGACTTACTTTTGACTACTCAGTGAAGAGGTATCCCAACACCCAGCCCACCTTTACTGAAAATTTCCAAATAAACTTTATTTGATTAATTTTATGTCTTTGTTGTTTATTTTTATGTGCATAATGTGAGAGGAACATTACAATTTAAAAATTGAGACAGTTTGGTGATTTCATACCGCTTACGTAGTGATCGAAACTAACATGTGTCAGAACTTCAACCTTTTGATCAAATTGTGACAGATAAAATATTTTTATTATAATGATTTCAGTTACAAATTTAGTGGTTGAATACCACTTCATGATATGGTGAGGTTTCTGTTGTTTTCTTATGTTCATTAGTGGGTATTGCTTGGCGTGTGTTAAGCTTCTCTCTCTCTACAGTTCAGAAATTGTACATGTTGAGTCAGGACTGTACTTGTTCAGCATCTGCTCCATATACATTCTAATCTGTTGATTTTAGGTCATTTTAACCATGATAAATGGAAAAAGCATCCCCAGAAATGGCTAGATATGACATTTGGTGTTTCTAGTGTAAGAAGTATTCATTTTATGACAATTCAAGCAAGTCTAAAATCAGCCTTTCAAATACCTTGTGACAAAAGGTTAAAAAGCAATTTTTTTCAAATTTGAAGTGGAATAATCCAGAATATATCCATTCTATCACTCCCCACAAAATTAGGCATATTACTGGTACTGTCATAATGTGATATTTGAAATTTGGGATGAATGTGGGTCTTATTTCCAGTTTTATGAAATGTCAAACCTCAGGTTATCAGTTGTTTGCACGTTGTTGCAGAAGTTTTGATTTATAAAATTTGCATATTCAGACTGAATTTATTTAAGAAATATGCAGTGATACTATCTGTAATTTTATTATTTCCTTGTTATGTACCTAACAAGCTAGTATAATTTTAACTGTTGTTCTTAATTGCTTTTTAAAATATAGGAGTCAAAATATGGTATTTCGTCCTAATTCATAATAGACAAAAAAATGTGTAAAAATAAAAATAAATCTGCCAAAATTAAACGGTTTGAGATATCTTGATGAAATAAAAACTGCTAAGTTTCTTTAATCATGTAGATTAATAAGATGCAATCAAATAACACCTAGTACCTGTTTGAAATTTTCATCTGTGATACCTACTGTGAGGCACAGAAAGTTAGAAGGTTAGAGAGGGTGAAGATCATCTTGAATATGTTGGAAAATGATCCTGGAATAATATAAATGTTTGAACTTTATTTCAGTCCATCATGAGCTTCCAATCCCTAACTATGATTAATTAATGATGAAGATGTCATTTTTGTTTATGATCAATTTCATCACGATTCTTCTGTTAAGCTTGGAGAATAATTATACATTCTTATTGCTCAAAGTAGAGTCCAATAGTGTTATAAAAACTTTGGAGAATTCCAGTAAGATACCTTTAATCATTTCCGAGATACAATGGTTCAAAGCTCAATCTAATGATTGGACAATTTTGCTGTTATATCCAGTATATTACCTATTTCATTTGATTTTCTTTTTGGATTTATTTTAAAGGAGGACTAGTGATTAGTTTGTCTTGCCACTTAATTTAAGACCTGAGATCTTGCACTTTTCAACACTTCTTCACTGCCACAATGCTCAATATTTTCTTAACTTGATAAAGATGTTTTTTTTTTAATAACTTCTCTTGATTGGTGATATAAAGTCTTCAACTAATATATATATATATAAAATATATCAAATAAGACCTGTATCAGAGTCATGCAGTATCTTCTCATGTAGTACCTACCAATCATTTTTACAATTTTCACAATTGTTTTACTTTTTGCAAGCTCTTAAGTCATCAAGCATTTCTCTTTATCCATCAAATTAGACTTGCAATTCATTTTAAATTTTCAAATTTTCAATATGGTCATTAATTTGAGATTTATGAATTTTTTTTTACATCTGTGCAGAATTTCACCTTAACTGCAAATCTTTAGATTCCAATAAATATTTATTTTATATATCAATAGAACATGGTTGACTATGAGAGATGCAGTGTATTTATATAAAAAATACATTAGGCATAAGGAAATTTTTGAGCTGCTATTTAATAGCAATGATAGACTCACATTAAAAATGAATATTAGTTCAATTTCCAGTATAAAAATGTATACATGAAAATATTTATTAAGCTTTTTAGACAAAAACATAATTCCAAATTATATCTTCAAACCATGTATCATTATTTTCTAATTGCTAATTTGCTTCTTTCATATTTCATATTTTACATTGTTTTTGTTATTCTTTTTAAATAACAGAAATATTATCTATCAGTATCTCAAAAATTAAATTTTCATTGAGATTTCTGAATTGGTGCTGCTAATAAGCACTCACAGTAATTTTATTTCTTTGAAGTTTTAATAGTGAACACAAATGTCAATAACAAAATTGTTACTTGTGGGTTCAACAGCTAAAGAATAACTCTCCTGCCTTCTATTGATTCAATCATACTTCTAAGACTCAATCTTGTTCAAATCTGAGTTAGATATTCTGACTGTACTATTATGAAATTTAATCACATAAATATGCTTATTAATACAAAAATATATTAATGAAACTAAAAAAATATATCAAAATAAATAATTTATTCAATGTGTTTTCCATTATTCTTAATTACAGCCTCTACACATCTTGGAAAAACTGTGCAATTCTTAACCACGAAGTCAATGGATATCTTGGTCCACTTCTCATATATCAGAGAATATTTCAACAGTGGACCCATAATTCTTGAGGTAACTGAGCACTTCATTGTACCTTTCCAGCCTCCAAGTACACCATGAGAAACTGCCTTAGCAATGATGTATGGTATAAAGTTAAGAGTCCCACTTTTAGCACAATAAGTGTCTTATGTGTAAATGTTTACAATTTGGGCCTTGACGGCATTAAATCTCATTTCCATTTCTTCTTGATTCTGCTGCTTCCTAAATTCTTCTGGATTCTGGTGCTCATGTTGATGCTGTAGACAGTGTGTAAAAATACAGCAACTATTCTGGGGCATGTTTAAGGCTTGATTTGTGCATGAAGCAAGTCTGAAAAGTTTTGTTTGTCTTGTGAAACCATTTTCAATTATATTTCTGAAAAATATCTGTGACAGTATACTCTTTGTTTGCATTTATTTTCATATCATTTGGTGTAATGGCTAGTGGGAAAGTTTAGTTTAAATTTTATTGCACATTTTACTTCCCCACCTTGTACATAATTTTTCTGTAGATTACAAATCAAATATTATCATTACCTCCAGATTTAATTAGACTAGCATTTTCATTTTTGTTGTTTTCAACATTAAGTTTTCACTTAGTGCAAAACTATTCAGCCACCAGACATATTATGTGTAACTGCTTTAAACTTATGAAACAGAATCCCTTACAGACTGAATTTGGAATATTGATGTGTGTAATGATTGGTATCTGAATGAATCATTAAATCATGTAAAATTTTCTCAAGAATTTATTTTATTTATTGTGTTAAGTAGATATAGAAAAGTTCAGAATATCTAAAGCCTTCATTTTATGATTTCCCACTTTTTTCATTTTTGGATAATTACTTTTATGTAAATTAAGATTGTTTTTTGAAAATATTCCCAGACCAATACTTACTTCAGGTTTTGCTGCTGTTGGGGTCACACCTGCAGCAGGTTTAGATAATGAATTGAAAAGTGTATCTGTTTCATCCTCATCTTCATCATCATCAAACAATGATAGTGTACTTTGTCTGGGTGGGGAGTTTGCTGATTCAACCTTCTTTGCTTCTTCCTATCAAATGAGAAAAAGAATTCATCATAAATGTTGATGTTCCTAGGTTAAATATCTGTTTAATCAATATACAATTCTTCAAATGACCTAATTTAATGTAGGAAAAAGCTTATTTGTACAATTTGTAACAAAATGTAATTTAGCAGTGTTATTAACATTCTAGGTTAAAGACTTAGGCCATGCTACTATCACATTAATTTGGGACAATCGCTTTTGAATAAAATATACTTGTTTATGTCTATAAATTTTGAAAATTCATTTATTTTTAGTCATATTTTGGGATTAAAGACTGGGAAAAAATTATAGTTCTTATAATATTTTTAGCAATGAATACTACTTTTGCTACCATGTTTAAATAGAATTATACTGTTAGCCATTTAAGTAATGTTCATTTGTTTTAGCAGAATTCAGTTTTCTTGTCATCAGAATCAAGAGACTAAAGTATCCATTTTTATTTTCTGCTTTGTCAAAATGTATGGTTGCATAAGATTCAAATCTATGCATTTAACAGGCTGAGCTTAGGAAAACTGTATAGTACCAATCTTATATTAGTTTCTCTTACAAATATATGAAATATTCTAATAGGATCAAATGATTACCAGTTAAATGCCAAAAATCACTTGTGAAAAACTACAGTAGTAATGGAAACGTAATTAATACTAATTATTATATATTGTGCTGAAATTGTAAAATATGAAGCAAAAGAATGCAAAGTAGAAAGAAGAAAAAGAAAAGCATGAAATAAATTACAATTCTTTACTTGCATTCATATTTTTTCTGGTCTACCAATCCTATTAGCTACCATCATGAAGTGTACGTTTTTTGGTTTTCTTTCTTTTTTTTATCTACACCATAGACAATTCCTAATATGGTAAGGTTATGTTCTTACACTTCACGATTAACAACGATAGCCAATTACACTTCAGAATATTTAGTAATTCATTCAGGCCTAGTGTTAAAAGGGGAAACCTTTAAACATTTTACTTAATAGATTTATGATGCAACAGAAAGAAGAATGAAATCCAGTTCTTAATCCAATATTTAGTAAATATCCAGTTAAGATTGTAAGTATATTATTGAAATTATGGCCATTCTCAAATGTATTGATGCTATTCAGTTGTTGTAAATATCCCTAACCATTATATGGAAATGTTCTGACCACTAGACATCCCCATAATATAATTGACAATGGTTAGTGTTTAATTTTTTGATAACAACTCCAAAAACAAATTTACTGTTGTTATTATTACTATTTTTTCATCTTATTTTTCTAGTTTTTTTTATTGCAACACTTAATAAGTTATGGTTGTAGAACAGTGATTCTCAAACATTAAGCACTTGGCTTCTAGAGGAAGTATTGCAAATTTAATGGAAGGGATTTTAATCATTATTAAACAATGATAGTGTACGTTATGAGCAGAAAAGTTCTCAAGGTCAACTACACATTTTGATGTTTGGTTTTGGGAAGTGGTTCAGGCTGAGAATATTTCAAGCACTCCCTTGGATAAGTGATAAGTTTAATGCTGACAACATTAAAAATTCTTTTTATCAGTAAACTGCAATCTTATTGTTGTGTTTATGTATGGTGACATCAGCAAATGATATCATCTCAAAGTAGAGAAGACAAAGAAAAAAATATGAATGGATGACTAATGAGATTCTTGACATGATGGAAAGAAGACAGAAAACTCTGCCAACATTCAGAATGGAGTACAGAAAATTACACAATGAAATAAGGACCAAATGCAGGCAAGCTAAAGAAGAGTGGCTAAATGAAAAACCTGCAGAAATAGAAAGATTGAGTACTACCAACAAGAGATATGCACAAACAAATAAAGCAACTAACAGGATAGAAGACATACTTGTCAACAGGCTGCTTAAAATCAAAGGATGGAAAGCTTATATTAGAGAAGGAAAAATTCTTCAATGCTGGAGCATGTAATTCTGAAAACTGAAGTAAAAGCAGCACTGGCTAAATTGTATAGAAACAAGGCAGCTGGGCTAGATGGAATTGTAATGGAAATGCTGACAGCCTTAGATGACTTTGGCACAGACAGGATCACCGAAATAACAAATGAAATCTATAACAGCGAGGATATACCAGAAGACCTCAGCAGATCTATCTTCATAGCAATGCCTAAGAAACCAGGTGCAAACGAATGTAAACTCTACCAAACAATAAGCCTAATGAGCCACGTGATGAAACTCATCATCTGTGTTCTGATGAATAGAGTGCGCAGCAGAATCAGGCCAGAGATAGGACGAGAACAGTGCAGGTTTGTTAAGATACCAGAACAAGGAACATGATATTCATGCTCAGAATGTTATCAGAAAGAGTGATACAAATGCAGAAGGACGTGTATTTATGTTTCATAGACTATGCAAAGGCTTTTGACAAAAGTATGCCACAAAGATCTGCTGGAACTACTCAGCAACCTTGAAATATTCAGGAAAGATATCAGAATAATCAAGAACCTATACTGGCAGCAAACAGCATGCGCACACATAGAGAATGAGTTCAGCGAATATACAAAAGTAGAATGGGGCGTAAGGCAAGGATGCATCTTCTTACCTGACCTGTTCAACCTATACAGCAAGGCAATTCTGAGAGAATTGGAAACCCTACCAGGATTTAGCATTGGCAGCCACAATCTTAACAACATAAGATATGCAGATGACAGACATGGAAAAGAAATTACAAAATCTCCTACAGAAGGTAGCAATGGAGAGTGTGAAGAAGGGACTAAGCATAAACTACAAGAAAACAGTTTGCATGGTCATCAGTAAAAGGATGAGCCTGAAATGCGATTTGCAGGTTGGGAACACTAGAATCAAGCAGACGCGGAAGTTTGAATATCTGGGAAGCGTTCTGACAGAGGATGGTAAATGCGACACTGAGATCCGCAGGCGTATTGGGATGGCCAAGGACACATTCCAAGAGCTGGGCAGAGTATTGCGAGACAGGAGAATTTCTTTGGTAACGAAGAAAAGAATACTGAGCTGTTACGTGACATCTGTCCTTCTTTATGGCGGCAAATGTTGGACAATTTCCTCAAAAATGAAGAAGATACTCGAGGTAATGGAGATGTGGTTCTACAGAAGGATGTTAAGGATATCATGGACCGAATGTGTGAGCAACAATGAAGTCTTAGAGAGGATGCAAACAAGGAGGAGGCTTATACTTAACATCAGGAAGAGGCAGCTGAAGTTCCTGGGACACTTAATGAGAAAGGAGGGGCTGTAGAATCTGATACTCATGGGTCGAATAGACGGAAAGAGAGAAAAGGGAAAACATCGCATGACATACCTAGTGGTCTTAAGCAAGTGGATGACAGAATGTGGTCTGGGGGAGGTGGCAGAGAGAAGGAACTTGTTGAGAGCTGCAAGGGATAGAGGGAGGTGGAAAGCCATGATTGCCTACCTGCTGAAAGGACAGGGCACATAAAAAGAAAAACAATGTACACACAAATATTCATGTGGGAAAGACTAAAATATGTTACTTGCATAAATGTGCTCCTTTCCAAAACACATTCACACACATTATAGGCTGAACATATATTCCTGTCCACATACAAAAATCCTATACAGTAAACTTTATACTAGCAGCTACATTAATAATTAAAGTTATTAATTATTAAATACCTTGTTATTTGAACCAGCATGCTTACCTTGGTTGTTATAAAACAAAAACAAAAAATCAAAAGATAAATAATTTTTACAAACCTTCCTTTCTGGAGCTTTTTTTAACTTTGAAAATATGTCTACCTCTCCAAGTAAGGAAACTCCACCAGCTGGTTTCTTTTTCACACTAAAAAGACAAATTGAAAGAGAAAAATTAATCATATATATTTTGTGGAACTAAAATGATTACACTTTAATCCTTGGTAAATGTCTTGAATACAAAATAGGATTTACAATATGCAAACTGTTTCATGCGTGATTTGAAAACATTAAGTACGTAATTGTTGTTGTAGAGAAAAAAATACCTGTAAACTTATAGTAGCAATAAACGCCTGCAATAGGTTTCTTTTGTCTTTCATCTGCAAATGTCTTTCATAGCCAAATCACAGTTCAAACGATAGCCCATCGTAACAGTCTAACAGGCAATATAGAAACAACAAAATGGGGTCACAAATTCAACCTTCACTTCTCACCAGCAGAAACGCATGTTTGTCCACCAAGCTCAGAAAAAATCGTACTGCTGGTAAGCAAAAGACAATGGCTTTTATTCACTGGGTATTTTTCTGATTGGTCATGCCATTCAGGGGAGGAAAGACCATTAACATAGATTCTGATACTTAAAGTAGTAGATTTTTGCTAACTACTTTTGGTAATCTTTCTTCAGCAGATTGCACACAAAATACAAACTCTTTTTCGAGGTAGGTGATTCTCTCTTTCACTACAGCAATAAAGACTTTAATTTTTGTCAGAATTTCTGGGATGAGGAATTTTTGTTATTTACATTTGGACTTGTAGAAAAAAAGTGATGGGGGGGTCAGAGAGTGCAGTGCGCCGTTTGCCGGCAAACCAGCTGTTATTCTTTGCCATCGGTCGCCTCAAAGAAATGAATTGTGAGACTCCTTTTCTCGGCCGTTACACCGGACAGTTGTGAAACAGACACCCAAAATCACCCAAAGCAGATGTGCATACTTCAACTGCCTCTTCGTCTGCCAGTCAATTTGCACGTCCAACTCTGTTGCACGAAGTCCACCAAATGACTCACTGTCTGTCGTACTGCTGCCCACTCGCCTTTTTATGCTAGTCCGAAACTGCTGAAATTTGCATGTGTACTGGTATAATCTCGCTTTGGATGAGACTGGCATGCATAAATCGCGTCTTCGACAGCGGCCATGTTTCTTTTCGGCTGTATCGTACACACAAGACATGTTCTCACGTGTTTCGAGCTCCGAGGTAAGTCATCACAGGACTAATGTTCACACCTTTGTTGTTATTCTCACAATATTTGGCTGCTTTCTTCAGGTGAACTGAACCCTTTATTTAATCTATGGGGGTTGATTTTTCTAGTTCTGCTGTCCATGTCTAGGGACATCTTGTCTAGTTCTTAATTTTAGTATTGCTCAGTTATTGCTTGCCCTGTTTCCATTGAGTCTAAGTGTGTACTACCCAGCCTAGAGATCACAATATAACATGCCATCTAATTCACAAACCAACATTTTATTTCACTAGGCTATTGTCCCATAGGAAAATATTTTAATAACAATAGCAATATTTTTTTAAATAATTGTATTTAATATTCCCCCAGAGATCTGTTTATAGGATTGGTAATGTATGGACATGAAACTTATTTATGCAATGGCAGCTGATCTGAAAAGTTTCATTATATAAATGCAAAAAGAATGTGTGCATGTCTCATAAAAAAAATCAACTGCTTAAAGTAACTTTGTGGATCTACATAATTTATGTGTGGTATATAGTTTGCAGCCTTCTTTTACATATAAAATTTTGTCGTGTAAGTAATTTCTGAAGTTAAAATTTGTGAATTCAATAAATGTGTCTTAGATTCCATTTAAACCCCAGCTCCTTTATGTTCATATAACTGTAGTTATTCATCTTCGCAGCAGGACAGATACTCAAATAAATCAATTTATTACAAAAAGAAAAAGGAAAAGAAAGCAATTTTAATGCAGTCCATATCTGTAAAAAAATGCAATGATTTCAAAAACCAGTCCTTTTCATGCTTTACCACACACAATATGAAAGAAATGATATTGGATTTATGCTATACTTGGATCGATTATTTCCTTTTGCATGGACTAACTCAGCATGTTACTCCACCAAAATAAAAGAAACATTAAAAATTGAAGATGTGGATCATAGTTTATATTAAATATGTCAGAAAATTTAATTTTCCAAGCATAATCCTTTAAATATAAGAGGGAATATCAAAGTTCAGCTGTTAGTAGATTGCTATTAGGAAATCATGCTGGTGCTTATTCAGTGGCATTGACAATTCAAGTTTAGCCTTTGTGATTTGAATCTATGCTCTTGATAATCTTTACCATTTTAAGCTTAGCATCAGCAAACAGATATTAGAAAATATGAAAGATTTGTAAATCAATAATGTTAAGAAAGAACAGAATGCATTGTTACCAAATGTGTATAGAAAAGATACATTTTTTAGAAATCCTGGAAATGTAAGAGAAAATAGCAGGTTTAGAAACAGAAACTGTTTACCATACATCGCAAACAACTTAGAAATAAAATTATCTGAAACGTGATCCTCTTTCTTTCAATGCAAGCATCCTAGCTATCCTGTGTACTCTGATTAATTGCCAATAGCTTTCTCACTTAATTCACACAGGCTACAACAACATCTTAGAGAAAAGTCATACTTTTGTGCTTGACATTTGCAAATAGGACAAATAGGAAACCATTCTATCAGCTGAAAAAGTGGGCAAAAATCAAATTATGGTCTGTAAAACTATTACAAATTTTTTACAGGATCTGTTTTAAAATAATTTATCTAATAATAATTAATAAAATCATTTTAAAATTAATTTTTCTAACCAAAATTTTGTAATTCAATCCAATAATTTATCAGCAATATCAGCTTTTTATCTGGCTAAACCTCCAAGCAGAGACAGTATTAGACAACTCTTAGATATTTACTAACAATATTAACATTGTTAAGATGAGATCATGTTTTAACTCAGCTGGTCATTAGCATGTTTCATTATGGTATGCAAAGGAAGAAAGTTCAACTCAGATATTAAAAAAAAGGAAGCTAATATTTGCCATAATCAAACAGATCCGTGAAGTTATTTAAAAAAAAAATAATATTATGAATGTGTTAAATAAATTCTGAATAGTAAGGCTTATTATTTAAATTATAGATACAAAAAGATTTAGTTATAGACTGAAAATAAATGCACAGGATTTACTGGAAATGAAAAGTAAATAGCATTACAGGATAGTAAAAACAAGATTCTAGCTTTCAGCATTTTGCTTAGATGTTTTTGCTGTTCACATGTTTCTAATTAGAAAGAATTAAACATTTGTAATATTTATAAATATAAAATCTAATATTTTCTTACTAATGTGAAAATTCAAAGTGAAGAAAGGAGATTATAGTATGCTCCAAGTATTACTGAAATAGATCTTATATATGAAGCAAGAGACAAAGCTAAAAAAAAATTATGTAAGTAATGAATCTATTCTTTACATTATTTTTTTTAATTGATTCACCCTAATCAATGCAGGTTGTTACAGAGAGTGATGGTGAGAGATGAGAATGGGTATAGGGGGAAATGAGGAAAGGATAAAAGTTGAATGGGTTCAAGAAGATAGAAGATGGTGACTGACATTGCATTTAAATTTTTGAAGAGAAGAAAGGGAACGGAAGGGAGTTCCATGGGTGGGAAGTGCGAGAAAAGAAACTATTGGAGTAGAAGTGGTGGTTACATTTACCTAATTCAATAGTAAAAGGGTGGGACTTAGAAGTCAATCTAGTCGCATGCTTAAACTCGTAGTCTGGGCAGCAGAGAAAAAAAGCTTATCAGAGGGGTTGCCATGAAAATATTTGTAGAAAAGACAGTGGGAAGCCAAGTCATGTCAGAGAGAAATAGAGTGATGTTGAGATGCCAAGTCAGGACTGATTACATTGCAGATCCTTCTTTGGATTTTGTCAAGAACCTCAAGACGAGTAGCAGGAACACCAGACCAGATATGGCAACAGTATTCAATGCACGGATGAATGTTAGATTTGTAAATGTGCAATATGGACTCCGATGAGAAAAACCTTCTGGCATGAGACAATGACTCAACTTTCTTTGCAGTAGATGCAGCTATTGATTCAATGTCCTCATTCCACTTCAAGTCAGTTGAAAACGTTAGGCCAAGAAGGCACAGTGTATTGCTCCCTATGAGTCTACCATCAGCCATGCCGATGGTGGACAGGAAAGTTTCTCTATGGTCATTAAATGAGAGCAGTTTCATTTTAGAGGCATTAAAATTTATGTACCATTTCTTTCCCCAGTTAACCACAGATTGGAAGTCCTTTTCAAGAGCAGTGGACAGGTTAACTTTGTATGCTCTGGTGGATTTACTATTGAAATAGGAGTAAATAGTAGTGTCATTAGCATAAATGCCTACCTGGGAACTGATGACATCAGGAAGATCATTGGTGAAGATCAGAAACAACATAGGACCCAGGATAGAACCATTAGGGGACATCCACGTTTGTGTGAAAGGATCCGGAAGTGAGCCCGTTCAGAATGACCTTCATTTCACGAATTGATAGGAATGGTTGGATTAAATCAAACAATCGTCCAGTAATACTGTAGTCCATAGAAGACCAGCTTGCTAAACCCTGTCAAATGCCTTTGAGATACCTAGAGCCACAGCTCGAGCTTTGCTGATATTATCAAGAGCTTGATATGCATAGTGATAGTGATGGCTATTAGCACATCAGCAGTAGACCTGGCAAAATGGAAGCCATATTGTTTGTCAGAGAGTAGGCTGTGGGAGGAGGTAAGATGCTTTTCCACTTCAGCATTAATTAAAGCCTTGAATACTTTGCCAAAAAGTGGTAGGAGACTAATAGGGCAATTGTTAGAGGGGTCAGAAGGTTCTCCAGAGTTCTTAAAAACAGGAACTACAGAGGAGGGCTTCCATCAAGCAGGAAGCAGTGAGGTGCAATATCTAATTTATACTGTATTATCCATAATAAAATAAACTTAGATGCGTAATACAAAGGTAATGGTTGATATGCTGCTAAACAAAAACCAACTAACCAATACAAGAGTGGGAGCTTAATAATTTGGGGTATCAGAATTTTTCTTAATATGAGGTAGGCTATAAAAATAGGGTGGAAAAATCAATTAAAGTGTCAAAATGTACTAGAAACTGACAGGAAAGTGGATGTAAATAAATATTTTTAATTACTACCACTCATTGAATTGAACCATTTATCTGCTTAATGTGTGGGTTTCTTTAGCACTTTTGCATACAAGAACATTCATAGTATTCATTAAGACACTGCTTTTCAACATGGGAATTGGTAGCAAATCGGTAAAATCAATAAGAATCTATTCATCTTATTTTTATCTGACATTTTTTTGTCAAAATAGACATGTATCACTGTCACCTGAAGAAGACAAGAAATTACAAATTAAGATCTTGTGAGTTTTTACCTCAATTTAGGATGAGTGTACAATTCAAACCTTTTTCATTCTATAACTGAAGAGAATTTATCATAGTTATAATTATTACTAAAATACATCTATACGAAAAATAAATTTACAATTATTACTAATTAATATTGATAAGCTGGAGTACAGTAATTATTTGTTATAATTATTACTGTCATTAGTAATAATAGTAATGTCATTAAAGTGTAAAAAATGGGGTATGAAAGGAAACTTAGTTACCAGAAAAAAAAACAGCCTATTATCAAGATAGATTCAATATATCATAAAAACAAAAAAAATAGTAATTTAAAAATTCTGAAATAATTTTGCACCATTAAAATTAACAATGACTCAATAATCAATCTGTGATACAAAATTTGGGCTGTTGGATACTTGTTAGGATTGATGATGGCTAAGAATAAATGATTAATGATCCTATCTACATCTCAGTAAGTAGAATATATATATATATATATATATATATATATATATATATATACATTAATGACTATGTTCCCTTGCTCAGTAAATATACTGGAAACCTGAACAATGGAGAAGGTAAAGATTGAAATTAAATCATTTATTTTAAACATTATGACTTGTGGCAATATAGGGTGGAATTATGAACTTGATAAAAAACAACAAAAACAATAAACAAACCTTTCTTTAGGTTTTGTTGAAGAAAATAAGTCATCCTCCCCTTCAGAAAATAGGCCTGATGCTGGAGATTTCTTCTCTTGGTTAACTTTCTGTTAAAAATAACAATTTTGTGGATGTTTTAATGTGAAATAAGAATAATTCTCAAACTTTAACTGGCATAGTATGTTTTTTTTCTTGTTTTTTTTTTTTTAAAATCAACCATATTAGCATATTATGAGTTTCACAGCAAAATAGATTTTCTGAAAAAAATGTCTGTGTTCAATTTACATCTCTGTTCTGTAATACCGCTCTAAAATCAATGGATTGATGGACTAAGAAACTTATGACAATGCACAAACCTCTACACCTCAATGATGATACATACGGATTATATATAAACAGAAAAGACGATGGCAGGCGTATCATCAGCATTAAATGGTTAAAATGGGACTGAATGAATACATACAACAATGTAATGAAAATATGAAAGCTAAAAGCATTGGAAAAAAAAGAAAAGAAAAACAACAAATGAGGGAGGTGTGAAGAAAAAAATAGGAAAAGGAAACACTACACAGAATTTAAGAGGTAAATAAAAAATATCATAAATGATAAATAATAGACATGACAATACTAGGGATACTTGAAGAGAGAAATAAAATCCTACATCATTACAGTCCAGAACAAGTGCACCAGGACAAAATACATCAAAGCAAAGATTGATAAAATCCAGAAAAAAACAGATGTCACCATGTAATACTATACTGGGGAATGAACTTGTTCTGATCACTAAATGTAACATTTAAGTGTAGCATAAAGAATTGGAGACATGTTGAAAAAAAGAAAAAAAATGAGCTCTTTGATCAGTCTTTTGAAAAGGGATTACTGATAAATTTAAAAAAGGAAAGCTAATGAAACAAGTCTCCTTTTCAGGCCATTTTTAGTATTGATGTAGTTTAGTAATTTAATAGACCTATATTCACGCTAGCCAAATAGTACAAGAAACTTAAGCTGCTTGAGTGTGTATCATCTGCCTTTCAGAAAGAAAGCAGACTTTGGGCTCTTGTTTAATGTTTGAATTTAAAAAATATTTTTGGTACATTTTGATTTGAAACGAAAAGTAAATGGAATTACAGGATAATAAAAACAAGATTCCAGATTTTAGCATTTTGGAGTGTAGCATGTTCATGTTTAAGCTTTTATCAACAGTCCTCTTTGAAAAAGATTGATCGAAAAAAACTATTTCTGGTTTTTCATTTCTGACATAAATGTAAATCTACAGCTGGAAGTATCAGCCATTTATCAAAGTCATTGGTTTGGTGACATTCTGGACAGGAGACTCCTCCAGCCACATTGTATTTGAATAAGATCTGAAGATGTCCCAAGCTCAGAGTTGAAACCCCTGAGCCAGTCACATGTTACAAAACTAAAAGTGACAGATTCCCAAGATTTATAGATATCTTGAAATAATGATGAGGAAAACCAAAATAACTAATTAAGATTTTAACAAAACAGTTTATTTTAGTTGGTGGTTACATCAGTGTTTCAAGCTAGTATCTTCCCTTTCTCAGTTCTAATGCTTGATAGCAATACACAGTAGACCGAACTTTGAATCACTTATTTACAACTGTAATGTTAATGATAAAACAACAATAGTATGTTTCAGTGTTTTTCCACTTTTCAAATGTTAGGGTGATAATCTGCTACTATGATTAGCTTTTTGTTTGTCTCTCTTGCATCTCACATATGTCTTAACAGAACTCCCTAAGGGCACCTTGCACTTGTATGTGTGTATATATACAGTGCCATGCAAAAATTTACAACACATTACAAAAAATGTTTTTTTTTTTGGTATTTCTAATACAGTTACATTAATTAAACTTTTACTGCTCATAGAACATATTTAGGTATCGAGTCAAACAAACAGATTTTTTAAAAAACTTCAAAAAAGTATCCCATGAAGAAAAACCAATATTTAGTAACTCAAAAGTTTACAACACATTTTTTTTTATATTTACAACAGCTTTCTTTATAAAAGTGTTCAAACTTTACTAGAATGTTTCAAATTAGGATGGGGTTGTTTTTAGAACATTCCAGATTAATTTTATGATTACTTTTAGGAATGACTAAAAGTATTGAGTCATTCTTTTTCTGTCAATCATCCTTCAAACATTAACAAAATGGGGCAAAGCAAAATAATTGATCAAGACCTCTGTAAACATATTGTTGACCTTCATACAAATGGACTTGGTTATAGGAAGATATCTAGTCAGTTAAATGTGCCATTGAGTTCAGTTGGTTTGTTACTGGAAGATGTGTCATTCCATTTGTCCCTAAAAATCTCTGGTTGTCCTAGAAAGGTAATGGAATGTACGGCAAGATTATTGGCGAGAAAAGTTGGCAACAAGCCCTGAGATATGCTTAAAGAACTTCAGTGGGGACTAGAAGTAAGTGGAGCAAAAGTGAGTACAGATACAATTAGGTGTTCCCTTCATCAATATGACATCTTTTCAAGGACTCCAAGAAAAAAACACTTCCTAAGCAAAAACACATTCTTGCTATACTAGATTTTGCAAACAAGCAATGTATCAAACCTCCATCATTTTGGGAAAATGTACTTTGGTCAGATGAAACCAAAATTGAACTTTTTGGCAGAAATGCTGTGGCAAAGGTCTGGCGAAAAAAGGGTACTGAATATACCCTAAAGAATACTATCCCAACAGTAAAATTTGGAGGCGGATCAATCATGATCCGAGGTTGCTTTAGTGCCCAAGGTGTAGGGAACATTAAAATAATAGAAGGGAGGATAAATGGAGCATATGTTAGGGATATTTTGGAGAGAAATTTACGTCAGAGTGCATATTCACTAGGCTTGAAACCAGGTTGGGTCTTTCAACAAGACAACGATCCTAAACATAATGCAAATGCTGACAAAATCATGGTTAAGTTCAAATAGAATAGACGTTCTAAAATGGCTAAGTCAATCTCCAGATCGCAATCTGATTGAAGATTTATGGAGAGAGCTGAAACTGAGAATTCAAAGAAGGAACCCACATGTATGGACTAAAAGAATTTTGTCATGAAGAATGAAAAAATATTAGCCAAGAAACATGCAAGAAATTTGTAGAGAACTACTCTAAATGCCTACATGCTGTAATTAGCAACAATGGTTACACTACAAAATATTAATAGATGATTTAATAAATGTATTGTAAACTTTCGCATTATTAAATATTGGCTTTTCTTTGTGGAATAGTTTTATTAGTTTTTAAAGTTGTTTGTTTGACTAAAGGCATAAACATATGTATTATTAGCAGTAAAAGTTTCATTAATCTGTCTTAGAAATACCTAAACAAACATATTTTTGTTATGTGTTGAAAACTTTTTTGTTGCTATATATATATATATATATATATATATATACACACACACACACACACACACACACACACACACACACACACACACACACACATACACACATAATTTACATGGTTTGGACGGTTGTCTTTATCTTTATTGCCATATTTTGGCTGTTGTACGCTCCGACCTTCAGGTGATATACATTGTAATTTCAAATCAAACCCTTTGTTTAGCCCACAGGGATAGATTGTTCTAATTTCACATGCCATGTCATGCCTTTTTGGGATCTCATTTTCCGTTAATTCCCTTTAGTACCTCAACTCCTTAAGTTTTTGTTCCCTCTGCTGTGGTCAGATACTGAATTTCCTTTTTGGATTACTTAACCAATACCGTTATCCACTCAGCCATGTGTCTGTGTGGGAAATCAGTGAGTGAATTTTTGGGACTTATAACCCTAATTTTCTCAGTAACTGTTTTTACCAGAGCTCATATACAATTTTTGTTGTTGTTTTTCTCTAGCTCACTGTATTACTGGTTCCCATATTGTATTCATGTCTAAGCTTGGCCATCTTAGATTATTGTGGCCTAGCATATGCATGTATTCCTTGAACTTTCATATTTTCCAGTGATGTTCTCTCTTTATTATTTCAACTTCCCACAGAGAGTGGTGATCTCCAGTTTCCCTCTATATATGGTCAGCCATGCTTTATTTTTCTATTTCTCCTTGTGTTATGGCCTTACAGTGTCCCTTGAGTCTTATCTTAAGTGGGGCAACTTTATATTTCTTGCCACAGCTGCATGAGGTGGTATACAGATAGTACTTAATTATGTTCTCCTCTATGAGTGGTCTTACTCAGAATGTTGCATAGCCCCTAGGTACGAGTGGTCTTAGGGCGATGGTGATCACTTGATAATAAACTTGCACTCTTCTCACGCAGCTGGTGATTGCTAGTCATTTTTGGTTTGGACAAAGGGAATTTTAACTTTACTATTTTATTAAACATGTCACCATGTACATTTCTAACATGCCAGTGGGGTTTTTCTCCACCTTCACATATTACAGTGGATATACAATAATAAATTTGTCTAACATTATTTTCGGACAGTTTCTTTTCTAAATTTCCAATCAATATTTTCATCCTAAAATATCACTGACACAATAGACTTTTCAAAATAAAGCTGCTAATTTTAAACTGTTAATTACTTTTTAATAAACATACATCACATATATCATTAGTTGTCTTTTAAAAATTGTGAATATATTTTACTTGTGAACTAAATAAAAACTGATCAATTATGAACATGGAGAATGATAAATATGACCAAAACCTGGTATGTAATTTTGTAAACAGTGACCAAAAAAGAATGGAAGAGAGCGAGTAGGTATCAACATGTTGTTGACTGAGTAATAAACTTTGTACAAACCAAATGGTTCAGTATTCACAATAACAAAATAAAAAGTTATTAAGAGAAATGGCACTGATCAATTTCCTTGTAATGACATCTAGTTAGGCAGTAAAATATTTCTGCTATAGACATTTAGCAGTGCCGCAGCAACCTATATGGGTGGATATAAGCATCATCTGTTTTGATGTATATACATTTCCTGTTTTTAAGTACATCACAGATAATGAACATTTTTTAATACAGGATGTAGAAGGTTTTGTATGTAACAAAAACAAAAAGTAATACTGATGTAATGTAATAAAAAGTATGTTTATAAAATACAAATTCCATTTGTTGATACTGCAAATCAAAAATGGTGGAAATTTGTAAATGATGATTTTTAAATTGTTTGCAAAAATTGCTATAAACATTCTTCACTGAAAGAAACTATTTTGAGTTGAAGCAAATTGCTAAAAGAAAACTGCATTGCAAGATAGCTGTTAACTCATGCTTTCCTATCCCTTACTGTTCAGTTTAGTTCTAGTCCAGTGGTTCCCACACTTTTTCTAACTACTGACCAGGACACATCCATAGCACACAACCATATGAAGACACTTCTTTCTTAGTATTATGCATACTGCAAATTCAAAACAACTAATCTAACACTAAAAACATGCTTTTCACAAAAAACAACCGAGCAAACCAATTAATTTGGCCGGTTTATCAACATGAAAGGGTGAATTTACAGTTTTAATAGGAAGGGTGTTACTAATATGTATTCTTTAAATAAAAAACTGCTATAATGAAGCCAGATAGTAAAAAAATGGTTTGGCTTGAATAAAAATTGATTTATAAAAACTTTGCATATGTGAGGCTCAAATTGATGTTGTTAGAGAACCACCAAAATGAAGCCTGATGGTTTATAAAAAAGATGCATACATAAAATTTGGTTTTCAAAATTTGAAAAAAAAAAAAAAAAAAAAAAATCTGATGGTTTGAAAAGCCAGTTATAATAAAGTTTGTCAACAGGTGTAATTTAAAGAGATACATTTCATGATTTTTTTTAATCAATGGGGAAAGTAAGCTATGAACCCATAGTATTAAATTTTTTATTCAATTTGGAGCTGATTTGTGGCTATTTAAGAAGTAGGGCTTGTCAGATAGCCAGTAGGGATTTGGCTTTCACAGGTGAAAGTTGTTGGTAGTTGCTGGGAGCTGAAGAAGAAAAAGAAAACAGAAAGAAGAAGGATTTTGGCATTTACAAGGAAGATGTCAGCTGGTTCTGGGGTCTGAACAAAGGAAAACTAAAAGTTGCTGCTGGCAACTACTATGAAAAAAAGAAACTGAAAGAAAAAGAAAAGGAAGCAACAGAAGAAAAAGTAAAACAAGTAGCAGAAGAAAAAGAAATAAAAGCAGAAAGGAGAAAATTCTACAATTTTAGAAAGATTTATGATTATCTTTCTTTAGTTGTTTGTGAAAATTTGTAACAAGATTAGAGGTATTAACCATGATTTTGAACTTTTTATGAAAAGACAAGATTTATCACATCTTAGTTTGTAAAAATTAACTATTATTTAAACCAGGGGTTCCCAGCCTTTTTTGTCATCACCCATTTTTACATAGAAAAGTTTTCCACCACCCAACTGTAAATATTCAAAAGCATACCAAAATTGTTTGGTAAAAGTTTGTTGCTGGTTTATAAACTGACTTTATAAATTATTAAAAATTTATCAAAGGGAGGTAACAAATAATGCTGATTTATGACTAGTACCATATTAAAGAACAAACAAAAAAAACACTGAAAACTATATATACAATTTAGTTTTATGGTTAGGGTTAGCATTGCAAGTGTTGACAAAAAATTAAACAATTTTTGTTCATAATTATGAAATTAAAAATAATATACACAACAAGCAATTAATAAAAATTCAGCAAATATTTTTTTGTTATGTTTGATACCTTTTCAGCACTAATTTTACTTTTGCACGTGCAAAAAATATAACCATTGTTGAAATCACTCACTTGATGTTAAAAATAATGCATAACTTTTGTTCACCATTTTAACATTGAGAGAGCAAGTGTGTGGCAAATTCATGAATGAGAAAACAGGAGTTAATACGAGAGGCAATCCTGTTTTCAAGGCATAGGTACAGAAGTGAAATACTGTTTCTTAAATAAATAAATTCATGTAAATAACTTCCCTAAAACTAAACTATATCATTTACAATTTATTAAATACAGTTTTAAATTGTAATGGCTTTTAAAGCATTCAAAACCTACCCAAGGAAATGTTTTTATGCACAAAACACGTAAATAGAAAAAATAAAAATAACTTCCGTGCATAAAAACATTACCACGAGTAAGTGTGAGTAGATTTTGAATGCTTTAATTGGGTGCAGAAAATGAAAATACAGCTATGGAAGAAGTTTTATCATTTATTCAGACCAATAAAAAAAAAAAAAAAGCTACTAAATAATTAAACAAAATGTAATCATAAAATTTCACTTCATTGAAAATTTTAAATAGGCACGGAAAAAGTAAATCATTCCAACTGTAACTTGAGTTCAACAGCATTTTGCTCAGAATAAGAATATTCATGAAAGAAAACAAAAGAGAATATGTACATTATAATGTCATTGCTTTGAATAAATTGTTTGTTAAATTATTTTTCTTCTTGCTTATTTCTTGTTATTTCACACTCACTCAGAATTCCAGTCAGTACTACCTTGGTTAAATTGTGGCAAATGTTTTAACTAAACCTTATGACATTTTCATGATGGGTAAATTATGTTTTGACAAAAACTTTTCCTTCCTTGATAAATTTGAGATGGTCAATATGGTAAAAAAAGTAAAATCAATTTCATATTAAATAAAAATGAAAAGAAATAAAAAAATTAATGAAAGAAAAACAGAAGAATTGTTTTTAATAATGATGGGAAACATGGAAAAAAGGAAACCATTTTTTTAGTAATTGAAAAAAAAAAAAATTAAAAAAATTAAAATTCATGAAAGAAAAACAAAAGTTGTGTCAAGTGGATTTAATAAAATCTTATATCATTTTCCTGGAAACTATATGCTGGACAAATTCTCTTTTAATGGCCACTTTTCCTACCTCAATAAATTCAAGTTGGAATGACTTCCTGACAGGAACTTTTCTGGACAATAAAAAGTACAGCCATCATAAAAAGCCATTTATGAAGTAGTAACAATTTTTTTTAACTCACAAACAAAAAAAGAAAACATTAACAATTTTTGCATTACAAGATTCTGTTGAAAGTAATGTAAAAAGTAGTAATATCAAATATTTTGGCATACACATACCATTTTTATATATCATCAATGTGCTTTCTGTGCCTGGTGTGACAGCTAGTACAGAAACATCAGGTTTCAAATTAGCCATCTTTAACCATAAGTTACTTTGCTTGATTATATCCAGCCTACTTCTACTTTCAGATAACAAGGTATTAACATGGTTGAAGCCAGCTTCTGCCAAGTAGAATGTTAGGAAGGCAAGCAAAATCAACTTTCATAGATTGGAATAAGATCTCACTATACTTTGATGATACCACAAGCCATGTTTACCATGAAGCCGATACTGAATTGTAGCATCATTGTCATTTTATAAATTTATCAGTTCTTTCTGTACATTGTCTTTGCATCAGATTACTTGAACTTCAAATATACCAAACTGGAACAGGCAATGTGATAATATCCTGAAATTGCTGTACCATGTCATGCAATGATTGTAAATAATTGTAATATATAATGACATCCTCATTAACTAATTTCAAGCTATTCAATTGTTGAAATTGGTAGAGTTAACATCTTTAAATGTTCATCTTATAGTGTTAATTTTAAAATGAAAGCAGTAATGGACGATTTACAGTCGACAAGTGTTTTATTTGCTTTCCTTGTAATAAGGTGTTGAGATCATTTAGTTTGGCAAATATGTGACTAAGGAAAAGTATATCACATTTTGAAGCAATCAGAGAAGTGGATAGTGAGGTGCCTTGAAAGAAATTTATTATTGTGTCAAACAGTTTGATAAAACAGACAACACATTTGCCTTTTGACATCCATCGTACTTCAGTATGGTACAAAAGCCTCATGTAGTCATCATCGTTATCAAGGCACAGTTGACTGAAAATCTTTTTCAGACAAAGAATTAGATTTTAGTGTTTACAGTTTTAATAACTACAATTCATTACTAAGCCCGCCATCAATATTTTTTGCCACTAAATGCTGCCAGTGAACCCAACCATAAACTATTAAAACAGGATACAAAAGTTCATGATTTAAGAAAGAAGAGAAACCTCTGTATCTACCTATCATAGCAGGCGCACAGTGGGCTTAAATGGGGGTCAAGCGGACATAAGACAATAACATACGGTAAGCACCTGCTTCAGGTGCTTAAGTACATTTTAGACAAATTCTAGGGTGTGGTATGCAAAAAAATTGATTTTCATGAACTGAGATATGATTTTTTATGAGTTTTTGGCTGAAAAATCCAAGTTGGGGCCAAAAGATAGAAGGGTAGAAATTTTGCGGAAATCCGACATTTACGAACGAACTTCAAACAGGCATATCTTGAGAAACATTTGGAGTTAGAAGACAAATTAGACCATTTTTTTGACACTACAGACAATGAGCGTTTCAAATATTCAAGTTTAAAAATGAACAATAAATCATATACAGCTACAACTTATCACAAAGATTACTGAAAAAAAGTTAAGTTATTCATCTGTGAGGAAGCACAACAAAGATTCATAATGACTGTTACAACCATACATAGCAGCCTTCAACTCCTCACAGCTGCGAATGGTGTGCCCTGTCCCTTTGCAAGACAAGCGTTCCATGGTCTTAAAAGGGCTTAAAAAAGGGTAAAAATCACTTATACCAAGAGCATGGTGCAGTTTTATGGTGTTCTGATGCCAGATTTGGATTCAGCACCCCAAAAAACATGGGAAAAGTGGGCTGGATCATGAAATTTGAGTGAGAATTACATAAATTATCCGGATTTTGGATTCAAAGGGAATTGAAGGTTGTCCCAAATTTTTTCAATATAAAAGAATTAAAATGGTTCCCCAGAGTGAATTTTTTCACCCAAATGGATTATGATAGCCCTACATGTCTAGATTCTTATATGTGAAGCATGAAAAATTTCATCTCGGGGCTTTTCTGCAATTTTTCATCACAATTTATCAGCGGGGGCCAATTTTGGGGCTTTTTTGATGGAAAAAATGCCCATTTTTACAGTAAATTTTGTGGAAAACTCATAAAAATATGTCAAAAACCTGTCCATATACCCAATTTTTTATATTGAATCAAATTTTGGGCATTTGGCCTTATCTTAGGGGCTTATGGGACATATTTAGAAAAAAAACTTATGTTTCCAGGATGTATCGAAAACTTGAAATTCACGAGCTTCAAATGGGCATATCTTGAGAAATAATTGGAGTTAGAAGACAAATAAGACCTTTTTTTGATACTACAGAAACTGAACTTTTCATTTTTCCATGTCCTAAAGTCATTTGAGGAAGTTGTCAAAATTCGATATGTCCACTTGGGAACCCACTGTGAGGCGCTCCATCAGATGCACAGGCAACAATATTATTCAATGGGTTATTACACTCATTAAAAACACCTTAAATAAATCTAAAATAGATATATATTTTGAGTCAAGCAACAATTGATTAGTGAACAGCATCTCCTCAAAAGGTTGAATATTTTTATTAACCTTTAGCGCTCTGCATTATTATTACTTCCTACTGCATTCTTTTTCAAGGGTTCTCAATTGCAGTAGCCTTATTTTTAATTTCACTCAAAGTTGTTTTCTGTTGCCATATCAGAATATGACAATACAACTTTGAAATTCTTCAGGGATCAGAGTCACATTCAGTGGCAGAGTAAACTTTTTGTACAGAATATGAAGTCACATACAGTGTAATAAAGGTTAAAAATATATACCATTATCAAAAACTGACATCCCACAACTGTCGATTCATCAACTTGCATGGAAAATTCAGAACTCTAGAGAATAAAGACAAATTGCTATTTGACATCAGTGACCATTTCATCTATACATTGAGAAATTGAGTTATTACTGAGTGGGATTGTTTTGATAATTGTGTCAGGATCTTTATGCATTACAGTTGAGGGAAATGTGTCTCCTAAAGTGTGGGACTTACTGGCCTTTGCAATCAGTAATGCAATGTTGTACAATGTTGTAATGGGCATCATCTCATTATCTTGTGTAGTTGCTTTCTGAATTTCTGAGATCAATTTTTTCCGATTTTCAAATGAGGTCTTAAGCTGTAAGAGAAATGACAATGGTTCTGGCCAGCATGATCAGAATATAAAGGATACTTTAAGTATGAAGACTTCATGGCTTTGTTACTTAAAGTTTGGTTGCACATAAGACATGTAGGTAATTGACTACCCTGAGGAAAAGCTATAATGCTGTATTTATGACAAACTTTCTTAACTGGAGGCAGTGGGGGGGGGGTTTAAAAATTGTACAACACACAGAGAAAATAGTAGGAACAACAGATAACTAAATTTTTGTTTACAATGTTATTTGAAGTCTGTTTACAATAATCTTCAAATACAAGAACAAAGAGAGTTGCAATCACTTGGCAATCAATGCAGCCATCCGTTTATATGAGCATATGCATTGAGCTGTGAACAGTTCCCATCTTTTGATTCTCATATTTTGTCTGACATTGAAGTTGATGCCTCATTATTTATGGTTAATCGTTAGAATGTTTATGACCCTTCTCAAAACTATAGAAAATTTCCTGTATTTCGTGTTTGCAAGGATATTTATATCTTATCTAGGAATGTGACTCGGTTATTCTCATTCAGCCTCCTGTTGTTTTTATTTGCATATCTCCTTTGAATATTTTTTTTGGGGTAGTGTATGTTGAAATACCTTTCTACTACTCAAAATCCTATATTGCCAACTAAAATTTCCAATCGCCCCTATTTTCTGTTCAGTTGTTCAGTTCCCACCTAACAGTTGAAATCGCCCACCAGTTGGTAATACTGTCCAGGTTGGGAAACCCTTGTATAAACAAACCTGAAATCTAGCAATGTCCAATTTCTCAAATCCTTTCAACAGTTGAATGGATCAAAGTAAGTGGACATTTTTGTTGATAATAATTATAATTGTTTTTATGAGCCCGACAAAATTGTAATTGAAACACAAAGGAACATTTTGTGTTATTTTGCATTATAAATTTTGTATTATCATTTTTTATGTCATTTAATAAATATAAATTTCTTTCAAATTTCACACCAGAGTAAGAGTCATGTATTTCTTCATTTGTGCCATTCATAATACTTAGGATAAAAGATTTGATGTTCTCTCTTCTCTCCACGAATCCTTTTACAAGCTCAGTAATTTTCAATCTGTTTCTTTGCTTGAAAAAAAAAGAACAAAAAAACAAAAAAACACCAAAAAAAAAACAAACTGTGTGACTGTACTTAGAAGCATGCTCTACTAAATATGAGGTTGGGAATGTAATAAAGTATATATTGACTTTATTTGACAGTGCAGAGTAACAGTCAGAAACCAAAAACTGATATGATTTTTGAACTTCAACCTCAACTCAATATCATTTTTCAGTGAAATCAGATCTTTCTCAAGTATTCCTGTTTCCTCATATCTAGGAATGGATTAATCATCCAGTCTAGTATTTTAATAAGAAAAAAAAAGATCATGAAATCTGTCAGATATTTATCTATGCAGCTCCTCCAGGTGTGCACAATATAGTTGAAAGTTTATCAGGTCTGCTCGTCTCCAATTCAGAGAGTAAATGTTTCACATTATATTTAACCAAGAGCTATTTGTATCAGTTTTAAGTGTGAAAAAAAGTACATTTAACTTGATTACAGCATAAATTTTCAGGAAATGTGTTATTTTTAGATTAGCCAGAATATAAAAATTTATATTATGCTTTGTGACTACTACTGAAGATAAACATTTGAAGTTCAAATGTCAAAAAAGGAAAATCTTAAATTTCCATTGTAATTTTTTAATGTCATGTCCTTCAGAATGCAGGTGATCATGACTTGCTAGATTCCTTTTCTTTATTATTTGTGAATAGCCAAGCAATCTTTGGAAAGATAGTGGAGTGTTTTCCCATTGCCTTCCATTGTATATAGATTTCCAATCAAGACCTTCTAAGGGCAAGAAGATTGAAAATATATTATCAACTCAAAGTGAGCCACAAGACCAGGGGAGAAGTGAAACATTGTTTTCTTATTAGAAAGCAGCAGCAAGCCACTTAAAATAAATCAGGAAGCAATAAATTTTATTACAAGTATGTATCTCTGAGAACCTGAACACTAGATTCAGAATCTGAAATAAAGCCAACACACACTCAAACATTTCTGATGCTGAATTGATTAAATACAAATCACTATGATCAAAACACTCCTACTGAAAACATGTCTCTAAAAATCTATAAAGAAAAGAAGAGAAGCACATGGGAACAGAGTCAAACTCTGTTAGGTCAGTACTAATTTTATACACACAGCTAATGCATCACTTGTGCTTTTGAATCTCAGCCAAAAATTGATTGTGGATATTTTTTTATGGAGAACATTAAATGGTAGTCAAATAACACTAGTGGCCTGATTTCCAAAATGAATGGTAGCTTTAGTGGGAAAGAGGAATGATAGTAACTTACCTCAGAATCAGCAGATCCATGAGTATTGTTAGTCTTGGTAAAGGGGTCTGACTCTTCTTCCTCTTCCTCATCATCAAATAAATCTAATCCAGCAACTTTAGCTCTGGCCCGACTGAAAGTAAAATAATTATAAGAAATATATGACTGTATTTAAGGGCATAAATTAGTGCATGCATTTAAATATATATATGTCAAGAATAATTAAACAGACATGCACTCATTAACATTTTTGGCTTGACATAAACAAGTATTTTTCATGGATTGCCATTCATTTTTCATTTTCTTTACTGATATCAAACTGGACCCTTTCCTATTGCTTTTCTTTCACAACTGAATTGCACTTTCTTTATCCCAAGTACAAACTGATCTACTTTGTTTTAATTGATCCTTTTGTGAACATGTAAATACCAACTGTTAAAGCAGTATAAATTGGAAATGGAAAATGTTCTCATGGAATCAAGTAAGTGAGCATTCATGACAATCTTGTTTACAAAATTCAGATGTATATATAGAATTAAAAGTGTAATCTTGCAGCAAGTGTGCAAACTGTATTAACAATTCACTTGTAAAAATGATAAAAAACCCCATTTTGGACAATGTCTATCTCACCTCTTCCTTTTTCCAGAAGAGAAAAGTGTTTTCTTTTCTACCACACATTGATTTGTTGATACTTCCTTTCCTATCAGCTCTCTTCTTTTCTCTTTGTTTTCATCTTTTAAAAATCTATAAAAACTTATGTAGAATAACCATACAAACTCTTATGGTGGGCTTAATAGAATAAAATTAATTTGGAAAAACTACAAATTTCTTTTAAAAATATGACTCAAAATAGACTACTGTATAGGCAAATATATTGGTACCTCCAAAAATTCATATACCTAAGGTTTAAATGTATTTTTCATAAAGGAAAAATCCTTTTCAAAGCTTTCCCCCAGTTTCAATTGAAAGCTAAAGGATTAAATTTTTTAATTCCAGAAAAAAAAAATACCGTGGAGTATTTCAAATAGAAATTTGAATGATTTTTACTCAATGCTTCTGAAAAACAAATCCTAACAGCTATTTTTAACTTTTTTAGAGAAATGTAAACTAAACTTATTTTTTCCTTTTTGAAAATCCCACTAAAATAAGATATACATTTCTGAAACATTACTTTCGTAAAATTAGTAAATTTAAAGTTAAATTAGTCTGTTCTGAAACAAATATAACTTACTTACAAAATAAAATTTTCTAGACAAAAATTTCTTAACCTCGGTGTATTGTTATTTTCATGTCTCCATCGATAATTTGATGGCTGAATGTGTTGACATGTTTAGTATGGTGCACCAAAATTGACATAAGTTTTTTTTTTGTTTCTTATAATAATTTAAAATATTATAAAAATTTCCTACATTATTGAGTTACCTCTATCTCTTTCATTATTTAATAGCTAAGATAATAAATAATTTTATTAATTATTAATATGACATTAAATTATTACATTTTTAATTTAATAACTGAGATAATAACTAATAAAATTATTATTATATTGATAATTAAAATATCTCACTCAGTTATTAATTGTTTAAATTGATAAATGAGATAATTTTATTATCTCAATTTAATTTTTAATTTAATAACAGAGTGAGATAAGACCTTCATATGTCAAGGGGCTTTCCCCAAGGAGGAGACAAGCCTTGAAACACGTGACCTTTTAACCATAATATCACTTATGAGATATCATACTAAAAAAAAAAAAAAACAAAACATTTTGACGCTCAAAAAAATATTTTTAATTATGGTAAAAAGTTTTGGTAGTATTATTCATATCAAGCTTTTATTTTGTGCTTAGTAAATATAGTCTTCACTTAAAAACATAACCTACCCCATACTCTGTTTGGAAGAATTTTAAAACATTTTTTAAAATTAAAGAAAAATGAAAAAACTAAAAGAAACAATTCTTGTAAAAATTCTTTATTCATCGAAATTTTTTTCTTCTTCAGATAATAATGTCCTTAATGTATATTTATTTATAAAAGCAAATAAAAGCCTTTCTAATTCAATAATTAGATAGTTTTATTGCAGTTTTTATTTTACAATTTGGAGCAGATTTTTAAAAAGTTGGCAGTAGATGTAAAAAAAAAAAAAAAATTGATGATTTAATTTCTCCAAGGCGTCCTGCTTATAAGTAATATAAAATAATTTGCGAACTGTTTGAAATTCTAGAAAATTTCATAAAATTAAGTTATAGGGGGAGTAACAGATGTAAAAAAAAAAAAAAATATTTTTACCAAGATTTTCTAAAAATAAAAATTTCAAAAATAAATTAATTCATTTTTTAATAAATCCTGAAAGTTTAATTAAAATCAGACAATTATTTGATTTTTGCAAGAATTTCCAAATTAATGGGTTTCCCCTGGAAACTGCTACACTAAAATGGCTATTACCACAAGTAGTACAAAGAGAGAGAGATTTGACCCAAATTTAGAATGTGTTAGAAAGGAAAAAAAATTTAAAAATAATTAAAAAATACTTTGTTCTTTCCTCTTAATAATAACAAACATTTTAATGATAAAACTTTGTTTTTATTAAGTTTGGAGCCTTTTATCATTATACTATACTGATTTTTTAGCAAATTATTGGAGGTACCTATAAATATGCACCCTTATTTTTAAAACCTTGAATAATAACTCACTTCTAGTGCATCATCATAATTTCTGATAAAATAATAATCAGTTTGCTATACTATGAATTATTTTATGCAAATTATTTGTTTAATTTATGACCAAAAGGACATATTTTAAAATATTAACTTTTGAGGAAATGTGTAACACATTTCTTTAATATTATGTGGGAAAAGAAAATAAATACATTATTTCTATTGAAAAGGCTAGATATAAAATTCTATTGAATTAAATTGTATGTAGAATTTAACAGGAGAATAGCAATAAAGATAAAATATCAATAAAAACACTGAACCACAAAATATGTTCACCCATGTAGTGTTTGTACAGTTATTAAGTAACTAAAAGTCTAGTTTAATGGTAAAAAATAATTACTACAATACTTAATTCATAAAATTTAACTTGAAGTTATTGAAAATATTGAATTGAATTTTAGAGGGTCGATATGGTTAGTTATTCAATGTTAAAAATATTTCATTGAATAAGTGCATTTAATATTTTACAAATTTTTAGAATTATTTGCAAATGTATTTATTTTTGTAAGTATTTCACTTTTAATAAAATGAAAAAAAAAAATCCTAAAATGAAAAAATATTATTTTTCTAAATTTGATCTTGTCTTCTTTTTTATATTTATGTTGCTATCTATACATAACAGAGAATGTTTATGATTTTTAAATTTCAAAACTTTTGTCATTAGCAGCATTTACATTCATTTAAAAATATTGCTTTGATTATATTACAATTGTCATGTCAGCATGCATTTAAAAAAGTCAAAATTAGCATATTTTGTTTATTAATACTAACATTGAAAATCTAAGAAAATAAACAATATTTTGGCATATTTTATATTTTTTAAGAAACCCAAATGCAAAAATAAAACGTGCAGTTTATGAAAAATGATTGAATGTGTCAAAAATTTGCAATGTTTCATGCTGAGAATTTATTGCTGTATGATGTTCTATGGTTGGATAGATCAATTAAGGTTGTTACCAATCAAATCAAAGTGATTTTTGAGAATAATCAGCATTATACAATACATAAGATGGCCATATATAGTCAAAATATCTAAATAGAGTGTTGAAAAATCATATTTGTACCAGCTTTGATGTGTGACTGCCCCCTCCCCCACTAATTTTTTCTATTTAAATATAATTAAAACAATCTGTTCTTTTTTTTGTGAAGGTAGGTACTTTATATCAAATGTAGAAACCAATAAATAGCCAAATAATTAATCAGACCAACAACAATCAAGACAACAATTGATAAAAAGTATCTGGAATTAGTTGAGAAAAGATACAATATTCCATCAGAAAAATGCTAAACTGCATGCTTTGTTGATAAGCAAAGAAAAATTGTTTCAGCTTGGCTGGAAATTTTTCACTTATCTACATTCACTAGATCTTCAGATTACCACTGATTCCAGTCTATATAATTCTTGTAATGAAAAAACAAAAACAAACCCTTCCTTGTAAGACTGTAAAAGGCATTCTTTAACAATTCTTTACTCAGAAGGATAAGAATTTCTAGGAAAATGATTACAAATTTACCTGAAAAATGACAGAAGACAGTGAAACAAAACTGTAAATGTTATTTAATAAAGTTAATGTTGAAAAAATATCTTATTTTTACTTAAACTGAACAAATGTCTTTGGTAACCTAATAACTTTTATGAAAGAATAATCATTTATTCATCAGATATATATTAAAATAAATGGCTTTTCTATTTAATCTACATTCATGTACTACATATTTGTGAATATCTGGGTATATATATTTTGTCCTTTTGCTATATTTCTTAATTGTTGTTCTGCCAACCATTTACACAGGCTTGTTAAGCAGGTTGTGCACTGCTTTCCTCCGTCCCTCTTGCCTTCAATAAGTTCTATGTGTCCAATTTTCCAAGCCCTTTTTCTTCATTATGTCTCATAGAAATTTCAACTGTTTCTTTCTGATGCTACATATAAGTGTCCTTTTTGTTGCCTTTTTTTTAAAAACTATCGTCATTCACATGTTCAATTCATGGCATTCTCAGTATCCTTCTGTAGAAGCTCATTTCTTTTGCTGACCTGAGACCTGAGTCTTTTTTCCATCTGTGATGAGATTTTCTAGCATCCATTGCTGCATAAAGTTTATGTTACCAAATAATAAAAAGGTTGCTTTAATAAGATAAAAAGCATACACAATATCCCTTAAATCTTATATAATCATGAGATCTTTTCTTTTACTAAGTATTAACACAGAATTTTTATTTTCAAATTATGAGAATGAGTTTCATCTGCCTGTCCTGAAGTGTAGACAATATGAAATCTGAATAATCTATCACTAACCAGGAGTAATACAATAAAACATAAAGAATGTAGTAGAAGAGAAATTAAATGAATTAATTAATATTTGCCTGCAATGTTTATACTTCTAAACTTTTCTAAAAATGATCGCTGTTCACAATGTTATTGTAGTGGGATTAGTTAGGCTAATACTAATTAGCATAACCATACCACTATATAGGCAGAACTTGAGATAGACTGGGGAGAGTGTCACTTGTGACTACTACTATTGTGTGTATATCAACTTCATAACAAAATGGCGTCACCAAACGAAGCTATGTTGGATTTGGAAAACCCTGAAGAGGTTGTTATCTGGTTAAAGTGTTTTGAGGCAAGGGCCAGAATGAAGAAATTAGTGGATGACCAGAAGCAGAAACAAATTGCGGATTTATTTATGGCCACCATGGGGGTGTAAAACCATTAAGCAAGTATCCTTAATGACTTACCCAGAGGAGATTGAAACTTTAAAGACATTAAGGACATAATTTTAAAGTATATCCAACCAAAAAAAGATTGGTTATTGTGGAAAGAACCAAATTTCTAGCATTAAGACAAGAGTCTGGAGAACCTATCAGGAAATATCTCAGTAGACTAAGAGATACTAGTAGGTATTGTGATGTTAATGAAGTTGGATGAAAAAGAATGACAACAGAGGAGGAATTGATTCAGCTTCGAATGGTGGAAGGATTATACAATACTACACAAAGACTTAAATATTTGGAGAGGTTGCAATCCAATAATATGAATTTGGAAGCATGTATTGAATTTATACAGCAGGACGAGAATCATTTTAAAGCTGTGTGTAAATGGCAATGCAACAATGTAAAAAATGTGGAAATAGTGCAGCATGGAAAAAAAAAGAAAAAAAAAAAAATCAAACGGATGTTTTTGTGATAGAAATGAAAAACAAAAGGAATACGTTCAAGAGTATAAAGTTGAATGGTATAAATTTAAAGATGCAAGTCAACACAGGAATTGAGGTAACTTTCATTCCTAGAAATTTTTATGAAAAATTAATGAGACCGAAGTTAAGAAGAAGCCCAGAAAAACTAGAACAATTTGATGGAACCTGTATCAAAACAGATTCCTTTTAAGGGACATTTGAAACAGCAAAGTGATTTGAAACAATCACCATCATAGTAGTGGATTGTATAAAAAGTCATGGCTTAATAGGTACTGACTTAGTAAGTGTTGATAGTACAGAATTACTGAAGGCGGTCAATGTTAGAAGTGTTGAAACAGGAACATTAAAAAATTATAAAGCAAGCATTAAGCTAAAAAATAATGTTACGCTGTCATATTTTCAAAATCATAGGCTCCCCATATATATAAAACCGATGGTGATTGAGAAGTTGAACAAAATGGTAGAAGAAGGAATACTTCAACATGTTGAACCAGGAGGCAATAAATGGGCATCCCCTATTGTCGTTGTAAGGAAACCTAATGGTGGTTTTAGGGTCTATGGTGATTACAAGGTAGGTGTGAATCACAAAATTTGTTCACATTCATATCCTATTCTAAATGTAGAAAACATTGCATTCCTTTGTAGGAATGAAATATTTTGCTAAAATCAATTTAAAGAATGCATACAACCAAATCCAAATAGACAACGAATTCAAAAAATTACGACAATAAACTCGCCCATAGGCTTATTGAGGTGGACTCGCTTACCATTTGGAGTTAAGACAGCCAGTTCAATTTTTCAGAGAGCCATGGAAAATCTACTAGAAGGAAAAGTAAAAAATATAATAATATACCAGGATGATATTGGGCTAGGTGCCCGTACTGAAGAAGAATTAAAACAGAAAACTAAAATGGTAATGCGTATACCCAGAAATGCAGGAATTAATTTAAATGAGAATAAATGTATATTCAAGTGCAAAAAATTAACGTTTTTGGGATATCAAATCTCAGAGAAGGGTACTTCACTGGATTCAAAGTTGATACAGAAAATATTGAATGTTTCACCTCCAAGTAATAAGAAAGAGTTGGAATCATTTCTTAGATTAGCTAATTTTTATAGCAAGTTCTTATCAAAATATTCAGAAAGAACTGAGCCTTTTGCTGATTTATGAAAAAAAAAAAATAATGAGTTTCAGTGGACTAATATTCACCAAGAAGCCTTTGTTAAATTGAAGTTAGTATTATCCAAGAAACCAGTTGTCAAGATTTTTGACCCTAAAAAAGAAGTTATGTTAACAACAGATGCGAGTGGACAGTCTGTATCAGCAATTTTGTCACAAGAAGGACGCTCAGTAATGTATCTTTCCAGGAAATTAATGACAGCTGAAAAGAACTATTCAAATATGAAAAGGAAGCGTTGGCTATAGTATAGAGCATGACCAGAGCAAGAGAATTTTTGTTAGGAAGAAAGTTTTTGCTCAGATCGGATCATAAACCGCTAGAATTTATATTCCATCCCAGAAAAGAATTGCCAAAGGTCACATTGTCAAGGATACTAAGATGGGCAATGAAGCTGATGACTTTTGACTACAAAATAGAATATGTGAAAGGAAACACGATCCAAAACATAGATGCACTATCACAACTAAAGTATGAGGAGGAACAAGAAAAACGAGAAAGTGGAAGATGGAATTTTATATTGGGTGGAGACTGATGTATTGCCCATTAATAGACTCGTGATGGAGATGCTACAAGATCCAGTATTGAATAGGATCATAGAGAGAATAAGGAACAACAAATGGAGTAATTGTTCTAAAGTGGAAAGACCGCACAAAGAGATCAGACAGAAATTGTCAATAGAGAATAGCATAGTTTGCAATGGAGATCTGGGGGTACCACCAGAAAAGTATAGAAAACAGGTAATCAAAAGTGTGCATAATGATGTGCATTGCAGAATAGCTGCTACACAAAAACGTGTAAAATTGGAAGCCTCGTGGCGTGGAGACGTACGTGAATAAATAAAATGTCCTAAAATTTTCAACAGAACAAGACACATTCGTGACCAAAGGAAAGTGAACCCTGGTCCAGGGTTCACATGGACCATGCACATGTGAATGGTATAGGATTGTGTCTGATATTGGTGGATGCGTTTTCGGCATGGCCCAAAGTTTTTAGGGTTCAGGATAGAAAATCAAATACAGTACAACAAATTTTATGAATAGTCTTCGCCAGGAATGGCATACCAAGGACATTGGTAACAGATAATACTCCAGAGTTTTGTGATGAAAACTTGTGTTCATGGTTAAGAAACATTGGATGCATACTGTATAAACCCCCCTCCTTATCATCTGCAATCAAATGGAATAGCGGGGTGAATGGTGCAAACCATAAAAATGGGTTTAAAAACGTTTTCCCCACAGCATGAAAGAATCGAAAATTTTCTACCAAGATTGTTATTAAGTTATCAGACAATACCTCATGTCGGAAGATTACAAAGTCCATCCGCGTTAATGGGAAGACAAATTAGAGCACCATTAACAATGTCATACTCAATGAATGAGAAGATATGGTACAAGAGAAACGGGGAAGAGGGGCCAGAAAAAGTAAGATTTGTAGTGCAGAAGGGATAAAATACAGTGTTGGTTTCCAAGAATGGTAGCGGTCTATTGGTACATGCTGACCAACTAAAATTGTTCCAAAACTATGAAGTCTTAGAAACTGAAGATACTGAGGAGTTAAATGAGGATAGAGAAGAACAAGATAATAGATCAGAAGAAACAATGAGTGCTGAAGGATTTTCTGAGGAATCAGAGAATGAAACAGTAGAGATTGAAGAAGAAAGAAGTAAGTCAAGATCTCCTAAAATGAGAAATCCTCTTGAAACCAGTGAAAGGAGGAGGGTATGTAGGAGAAGCAATAGATCAACTCAGGGAGTTAAACCTAAAAGGTTCTGGGAGGTGTAGTGGGATTGGTTAGGCTAATACTAATTAGCATAACCATACCACTATATAGGCAGAACTTGAGCCTCCGGCCTTGCTTGGGGTGATATGATTAAAAAAAAAAAAAAAATAAATAAAAATAACAGTTATACAAATATTAATTTTGTCATGTGTATTTTTAATATATCTATTTAGATCTTGCCATGTAAAAGTTTTATGTAATATTTTTTAGATTGGTCAATAACGCACTAACACTTCCTAAAAACTGTTTGCCATATTAGATTAAGTGTGAATATTACATTTAAAAATAATGTTTTAGTGAAGATAGACATTTTGTCAATATTTAATGAGTGAAAAACTTTTTTAAAAGTCAGTTATAGTGTATAACCAGTACTTGATAATAACACTGAGCTATTGAGAATGATCAATTACTAATCACTCACTTATTAGGGTTTAAGGATCAGTCTACACCCAATCTTTTCTATTTAACCCACTTAGGTGATTCAAATATTAATAAAAATAAATGAATCAAATTCCTTAAGCCTTTTTCTAATCCAAACAATCTTTCAAATGAATTTATATTTTGAGGTACTGCACAGAAACTATGTTAAAATATATAGAATAGTTAATTAATATTAATCAATGAAAACATGGTCATACAGTAATAACTCTGACAAAGAATTGAAACTATCCAGCTGATAGCATTACTTAAAATCAGTAAGAATAATAAGAATGTTAGTGTTTTTTGAGACTTGATATCACATTTTTTATCAGTGAAAAAAAAAAAAAAAATTCACTAATTATTGGCATGAAAACTCAACAGATACAAATATTATAGTAGCAGTAATAGTTATCAACATCATTATTTGCTCCAGTTGGTATTCAGCTGTAGAAAACTGGAGAGAATTTAAAATTTGATTATCACAGGAATTAGGCACAAACGAATAAAAGAAAAATGGTTTGTTTATACTGAAAAGAAGAGAATGCTCAAAAGTATACAAGACTGAAATCAATTCTATGATAATTATATAGTAAATCCTAAATCCTGTACATGTTATATTACTGTGTATAAAAAAAATACAGTATATGAAAATGTTCACTCTTTGTAAATGTCTTTATTTTATTCTTGATCTACAAATGAAAATTAAATATCTATTATGACAAATCAATTTATTGTGCCTAAAAATATTTGTACATCATACATTAAATGCATTAAACGATATGACTAATTTAACAACCCTTTAGGATTTGAACACTTAAAAAGAGTCTGGTCTTATAACATAGCACTCCTCATTTTGCCTTAATCCAAATGGATCCAATTTTGACTTCACCTGAAGATGCAAATTTTAAACACCATCTTAAGAATTTTTTTTTTTTCTTGTGTTGAGCTTTTATACTGCTAAACCATGCTTGATTAAACTTTTGTGCATATAAAGATGTATTTATAACATCATTTGATATTTAAAAAATTAAATATTCATGAATATGGATAATATTTTTTAGTCGTTATAAGATTATTCATTTTTGATGTTACCATTTTTTATAAGTTGTTACTAAAACAAATTTTCCTACGTAATCTTGAAATAAAAGTGGATAGGTGATTGCATGGATTTATTGGCTTTATATTTTTTTATTCTGGATTTCAAGATTGTCATACACACATTACTGACACCCCACCTCAAAATGTGGCCACTGCTTTATCAATTGTAGGGTTATTGTTTTAGACAGTCATACACAACTTCATATACAGATAAATTAAAAGTTAAGAAATTACTGAATAATTAAGACTCTCTTTTCATTATTTAACTTCAACACCAGTGCAATTTTAATAAGGTTTAATGTTTTATTGATGTTTTCAAAAATATAAGAATAATTTTTAATATATTCAGTTTTTGCAGATAGATAGCATGATTGATACGCAATGCTTGCAATGCATGAGATAATCTTTTTTATAAAAGAAACAAAATTAAAGCCACTAAATTAGGCATTCCAGTATACCATCTTAAAAACAAAATCATATACAAAAATCTAATTAGAGAATAACAGTCTTTGGAAGATTAATTTGAATATTACAAAATATTTTACCTAACAAGAAAATAATTTACAAGAAATCTATTAATCTAAAATTACACTGACAAAAAGCATTTTCATTTGTAAAAGTAATATATCCTGCATTTAGTAATAAGAAACCATTTTTTAAGAAGCAAAAAAAAAAAAAGATTTTATCAAGACGGACAATTAACAATAGAGAAGAGTCAAAAAAAGTATCTTGAAATTCTATATGAAAAGCCACTAACTGGTTTAAAAGCAATTAGAAATATTCCAGTGATCCTTTAATTAAGATAATAATTGTGTGTAAAATAACAGTATTGTCACAAGCAACATTGTTTATGTCATATTTTATTATGCAAGTCAATGTTTTCCCAATAAAATTGGTATACTGATGATAAATATACCAAATGAAATATTTTTTAAGTATTAACTCTAGAAGACAATGGTGTAGTTGATAAAACATTGGTTAAAGTGTATCTAGTTAGCTGGTGGTGGTGGTGGTTTCCATCCTTGGGTAAGTCATGTATGTGGATTCAGCAGAAAAAGCAAAAGTAGTATCTTCAGGAAAGATGACCTGATATGATGTATCCTTTTGCATAGATGGTAGAAAACAGAGAAGTCTATTACTTAAGCTGGAATAGAGGGTTCAGTTCAAAATGCAATTTAACAGAATGGAAGAAAGCAAAAGATACAAGGGTTGAAATGGTTTGACTATACCCAAGTGATACTAATTTGAATAGATTAATATATCATAATGAAAATTCCTCATCTTTGAAATGTTAATGTCTGGTAATTTTTATTTACTATTTAACACAGCTGTTTCATATTAAAATATGAGAAAAATTTCAATATGATGCAGTGCATAAAATTTATGTTTACTCACAGGAAAAATTCTTAGTATTTATGACTTGTCTAGATTGTCATATTGTTACTTAAATACTATTAAAAAGATTGATTCTGGCACAAGTGTCATGAAAGAGACTGCTTTATCAGCAAGATATTTTATAAGTTCAAATCATAGCTAATATTGCATATAATAAAAAGTTAATTTTATTTGTTAACATGATAATAGTTGCTTAGATTATACTTTACTTTCTATAACAATAAATAGGATGACTTTTTGTTTTGTTCTCTCACTCTCTTATTGTATTTATCACATCTCTTTCATTGTAAATATTGTGATGTTGGATAATTGTAAAAGTTACTCTAACACTAGCCATATTTCTCAGATTTTTAATGCAGTTACTGAAGGAATAGAAGAAAGGTATAAAATATAAATAGTTATAATGTTGCTACTTTTAACTTTGGTAATAGTTAAACTTTACCATGCTGCAGGCAAAAATTGTCACCATAGAATTCTCTCCCTTTGCTACTCTAGGCGCATTCTGGCACCTCAAGATGGTTGTTATAAACAAACACTTGTCAACTGTTATTTCCAGTATTTTAAGCCGGAAATCGCCTACTACTGTTTTCAAACAAGGCTAAATTTCTATTTTCCAATGCCATTTTGAATTCTTCTAGATTACACAAAGTGTAACATCGATTAAACCCATCTTGATTTTTTGAGATTTTTTTAAAGCAAAAATGGCCACGTCAATATCCAACAAAGTCTTTATTCAGGAGTTTTTCTTTGATTAGAACTATGATGATAATTTTGAAGGCTTTACTCAAGTGGATGTTGACGGTGAAGTGGTCAAAGATGATAACCACACTAATGATGTGGAGGGAAGCGATGATGATCACTAGCGGCTATCATCCATGCCTGACTAATTTTATCGAAGCTACTGGCGACCACTGATATATACCTGATAACCTTTATGAAGGTGAATTATTCTGTCTATTTATAAACGATGAAATAACTTTATTCTTCAATGAGACAAATAAATATGAGTCAGGTGAAAGAATGGGCAAACAAATGCTAGTGTCTTCTAATATGTAAACATGTGACTTTCAAATACATGCCATACTATTACCATACCATAGTCTACTGAATGTATTTGATATTATTTTGAAGTTCAGAAAATCAGCCTAATTATAACAGCTATGATAAAGAGATATTGTATTATTCTACTTTCGATGCTTGTCTCTACAATCTTTTACTTATAAGCAAAAAGACCTTGATCTTATGTAACAACTTGCAGCAATTTTGTTTATTATTCGTTGTGTTCTTCCAGATTGTAATGTCATTTTTGGTTAATCAATGCAGACTTACTGATATCATGGCCAACACTACTGTATATATACTTTGCTGCTTTCTCCTGCGAAGTTGATGGATTTATTATTTATTGAAAAATGCCATGTACATTGTCATATTCTTTGTTGAATAAAGCCTATTAAATAAATTCTGGTTTTACTATAACTTATTCAACAATGAAATATAACTGGATTTCAACAACTGGACTATGTACAAGTTCTTATGACCTGAGAAGTTTGAGGGAAAAAAAAAGCCCTCATCAAGTTCTTCTACTAAAGACTGGAAGCATTGGGATATTACATCCTGAAGATAAACTGAATGCATTCATTAACTACATTGAGTAAGAGTATATTTCTGATTGTGAAACTTATGATAGCATACTTGGCAGAACTTGTATTTGAGGCTTAAAATATTAGGTCTTTTCATGACAACTTTTGGCAATATAAGGGATACACATTGAATGAATATGTACAGGTGCTAAAGTGGAGAATAATTACAGTGCCATCGGTGCTGCAAAGTGTAAAGAGGGAAATATATGCAATGCTTTTATAAGTGATCTAATATCTAATACCAGCCATTTATGAGCATCTACTTAAATATTAGACATTAAATATCTGCTTAAAATATTAGGTCTTTTCATGACAACTTTTGGCAATATAAGGGATACACATTGAATGAATATGTACAGGTGCTAAAGTGGAGAATAATTACAGTGCCATCGGTGCTGCAAAGTGTAAAGAGGGAAATATATGCAATGCTTTTATAAGTGATCTAATATCTAATACCAGCCATTTATGAGCATCTACTTAAATATTAGACATTAAATATCTGCTTAAAATATTAGGTCTTTTCATGACAACTTTTGGCAATATAAGGGATACACATTGAATGAATATGTACAGGTGCTAAAGTGGAGAATAATTACAGTGCCATCGGTGCTGCAAAGTGTAAAGAGGGAAATATATGCAATGCTTTTATAAGTGATCTAATATCTAATACCAGCCATTTATGAGCAATAGTATGTGCTTTAGAACAGGTTCAAAAGATTTTAGAATCATACTCTGCATGACAGTACAGCAGTAGCTCCTTTCAAAGATAATGTGGAAACATGTACTCGTAAGGACAAAGTAAAAGCAGAAATACTTCTTTTGGAAAAATGAGTACTTTAACTGGAACTGTCCAGTTAAGGTACATGTAATAGATGTAGCAGAAAGAGCCATTTTGTAATAGTATGTTGTTTAGCATAGTTTGGAACATCTGCTGCACTTCAGTCTCCATGCTGTTATGGCAACCAAAATTTATCTCCTGTTACTAGGGATTAAATTAAATGGAAAGAAATTCAAAGCACTTAAGAGCATGGATAGTACTTAGAGTTTCTTGTTCAGAGGCTACATTTGCAAACCATAGTGATCATTTACGTGTAACACCAAAAAAGGGTAGTCAATTACTCTCAGACTGAACTATTTCATACTGTTAGATGTTTACTCCTACCAAAGACTGACCAACTGGTAAAAACTGTGGCTCAATTTCAATTCTTTAGGACAATTAACTTGCATAAGTTTCAATACTAGATGATTGTTTTTTATGGTTTGCCAACTGTAGGTTATTTAAAGCCAAAAATATTTTTGGGTTGTATGAATAATTCTTTTTTTTTTGTGAGTGAACATTGTATTAACAATTTCTGACTTTCAAATACATGCCATACTATTTAACTCATAGCTGGAGGTATAATAGGTGGAGTCATATTTTTCCTAAGTGTATTTGAATGCAATAAACCTGACTGGAATTAGAACTTGGATCTCCAATTTCTCATTCCAAGCTGTTATCCATTACACCACCTACATGCCCAACTTATGTGGTATTCTCAAGTAGTCATCCATCTAGGTACTGACCAGGCTTAACATTGCTTAACTTTGGTGATCATACGAGAGTTGGTGTTTCAATATGATATGGTTGTAAGCTAATACTAGACGAAAACAAGCTTTATAATACTATTGAGACCTGTAGTCAGCTATACTAATTCTGTTGGATTCCATTTAGTGTAAACAATGGAGTTGCCTGCTTTTAATGCAATATAGACAAATTCATTGTTGAAAATTCTTCAACACATGTTCATCTGGATAACAGCTGTTTGTAGGGAAAAATAAAGAAGAATATGACAATAACGACAGGAGATTTACTGAGGTTGTTGAGAGATTTAACTTGACCTACAATCATAAATAGTGAATCATAAACACATTGTGACTTTTTGATGGTTAAATTAAACCTGATCATGAAAAATTTTAGGTGCCACTTCTTCCACAGGATATGAATTCCCTGTCATTATAGGTATGTTCTCATACTCTTACGATTGGATTGCCAATTACTTTGAGAAGATTGCTCCTCTCATACAAGTGAATGCCTATCCACTAAACAAGATCACTAAAAAGTGTGTGAATGCTTAAAAGCAGAGATAGAAAACACTGTAGTGCATTTTATTGATTCCTTTTTGATAGAGACAAAGACATCTAATCATACTATCACTGTTACTTTAACACTGGTACATCAGTGGCTTTTTTTTTAAAAACACTTGTGACCAAAAACATTCAGCAATAGAAAGAGGGCAGGCAATACTATACAGGAGGCATTGTGCAAGTGAGGGACACAAGTTCCTGCTCCTTACTGATCAGGAATCAGTAGCATTCATTTTTTTATTCTAATCAGACTAATAAAACTCAGAGATAGATGATGCAGCTTAATTGCTACAATTTTCACATAAAATCAGTCAGTTATGTGCCATGCGTGATACATGCTTAGGAGATCATGTATCTTTCGATACATGACTGACAAGGCAGGTTTTTCCCCGCAGTAGGTTGCCATTTCTTTCTGTGGTAGACCAGTTGCCATCCAAGACTATAGAACCTGGTCTGTCCTGCTATTTACCCATAGCTGGGAGGAGAAGAAGAGGATTCATACCTTTTACAAGGGTATTAGCATGTAAGTGAATGTAATGGATTTGACTGGAATTTGAACTCGGCTCTCAGATTCCTCAACCTGAGGTGATATCCATTACTCCACCATGTCTCCTCACATAAAATACTGCTCTGAAAAGGATAATATTGCTATGGATACTTTTCCTAAAGTATACCATCCTGCTATTGGTTTCAATATGTTAAGTAAGTGGCTTTATCGTTTAAATGTTATATGAACCAATCATTCTATGTTTAGGATGTAAAAAACAGTTTCAACCTTGTGCAGAGTACAAAGCACACTTTCATTGACCTGGTGTATCAGATGTAACACCTTCAAGTAACTAATACTTACTATAATATGTAAGTTTTCTCACTTTCTTTTTGGCTTGTTTCAGCTAATCATTCATTATTATCTTTAGCATGTCACATTAATACATTCAGACAGAGGTACTTTCTTTATGTCAGATATAAGAAACTTTTTGTCTCACCATGGGATTTCTGGATAAGCCCTTATAATCCCCAAGACAATGGAATGTGTAAATGATATAAAGGAATTATATGACAGGCAGTAACACTTGCACTCAAATAATAATATTTGCCTGTCTTATTGGGAACTTATCATACAGATTGTATTGCATTCAATATACATTTTGCTGTCGACTGTTACTAACATTATTCCTATTTAATTTCAAATGTTGATTGACTAGCAAATGTTCTATTCCATTGTGGTTCTCCTCACTTTTGAGGTGCCATTACAAACAACTGAAGTATGACCCAATTGTTGAATGAGTGGAACCTCTGGAAGCAAATTCTCTTTGTACCCATATTTGTTTTTATAATGGCGTGGAAGCAATAGTGTACAGTGTGAGATTTAGTCTCAGCAGGTCATTTACAAAATAGGCTATCTGAAATTCAAGATAGTTTTAATGCCTGACAATCTGAATACATCAGATAAATAATATCATTCATGACAAAGATTCTGTACAGAAAGAAGCTGAATTTACTGTTCGTGTGGATAAGTCATTGATTTCTTGTATGAGGGATAATCCATATCCTGATAACCAGGACCCATTATGCTGATCTCAGTGTTTACATGAATCACCATATGAACTTCTGATTTTAGTTATGTATTTAGTTTATCATATGTTATGACTTATTCTGTATTATGATTATACTTTTGGCTATTAAGTGTGGGATTGATTGCATCATGACTAACAAGACTGTCCTGATGCTTTCTTGCATGAAGTAAATGGAATTTGTTTCTTACTAAAAGTCTACATAGATTGTTATCGTATGTACTGCCATGTACTTTGTTGAATAAAACCTAAATAAATTTGAGTTCAACTACATAATTATAAAAAACAATAAAACTAACATTGATTTTTTAATTAGCAAAAACCTTCTACAACATGGAATCAACCAGTTTCCATTATCAATAAAATGTAAAAAATATTCTTCTCAAAACTGTTCTAAGAAATTGGAGAAACATTTTAAGATAAAAATTGTAATCAAATTCAAGGTAATGATATTATTTATATATATAAAAAAATAAAACTTAGCTATTCTTAAATTATTTTAATATTTTAACTTTGTATGAAGGAGTACATTTTAAAATTTTTGTATAGCAGGTTCTGCATGTATTTATTTTGATGATTTTAGTACATTTTAATAATTTTAATTTAATACTTTGACTTATAGTGATTTACTAAGTGTATCAGATGTAGCACAAATTCCAGTGAAAATTGAACTCACTACTCAGTCATAAATGGTCTAGTGAGACAAGCTTGCTAACCATTACACCATGTTGAAGTGCCCAAATATCTTGATTTATATGGTTACAAAAATATTTTAGAGAAAACACTCCACTTTAAAGAAATTTCTGTAACTGGTCTCTTAAGCAGGATATCTTACTTTTCTAATAGTTTTTTTCTAGTTGTAACAAAACATGAATTTAAATATGATCATGGTCTTTTTAATTTCTATTTCCAGCATATATTTTAAAAGAATTTTTCACTATTTTTAAATTAGAATTTGAGGAGGATTTACTTGAATTTATTACAGATAACTTTGCCTAATTTAAGAAACAGTTTATTTTGTGAAAGTAATTTTTCATTAGTTTTAATTTGTAACTTTTGCTGTGTGAATAATACTTCTGAAGTTTATAATGGTTATATGATATGTACACAAGAGAAAGAAAATTAAATTACGCTTAGGATAGATGTCTCTTCAATTGAGAGGCCAATGTCATATTGCCAAACACATTATTCTTAGAGGATATGAATATATTTAAGACTGACTCTTGTAGACTCTCATAAGAAAATATTGTAAAGTTATTTTTTCAAAGAAAAATGATATATTAATTTTGGATAACTTTATAATCATAAAATTTAAAGAGTATATTTCTTAGTTTTTAATAATCTGGTGTTACAATACATATTTTCTTACCAACTAAAATGTAAAAATATTTTGATTACAAAACACTCAAAATAAACTTGATAATGACAGGGTTAAATACAACCATGCATTTCTTCATTTTGTGAATTATTTATATATTTTTTCAAGTCAGGATTAAGTTTATTTCACATTATATATAGTTCAAGAAAGCAATAATATAAAACTATTTTAATGATAGAAAATTCATAAGAAAACATTATGAGAACTTAATAGGGACTTTGGATTTTGTGCTTGAATTTTCTCAGAAAAGCAATGAAATTCTTCAGCCTTGATGATAATAGCTCCCACAAGACTGATAAATTTTTTGCATCATAAGAAATTCTATTATATGCCTTATTAGGAAAAGGACTTGGTTAGAAGTGCAGTTTACAGGAATAAGTAAATAGTTACTGCCCTCACCAGAAGAAATAATCTAAGTTGTTAGAACTGTTATAGGCTTTAAATATCAATCAACTTTTAAGTTCCCAATTCAAGTGTTCTTAAACTCACAATTAGAAATACCTACTATGAAAAATTGATAGCTCTGAAACTTTTTACATTGCTTGGATTAGAACTGTTATATTAGTAAGATTATTCTTTCATTAAACTAAAAACAATATCTGTTCTTGCCTGAATTTTATTAGATGAAGTATTTTAATTATTATATCCGATTTGTTTGGACTAATGTCCCAATGTTTGCTATTTATTTCATGAAGATTTTACTGTATACATCAGTCTTTATTCAGTGTCTCTAGAAGGTATACAGCAAGCATATGAAAAAGTAAACAAAAAATATAAGAAATTAGTCCAACTAATCACTTTCAATAAACATAATGTCTTAATAGTAACTAGGTGATTATTAAAGAATAATAGTAAGGAAGGAACAACATTTAATGTGTCAAATAACACTGTGTTCTTAAGGAAGGGACAGTATTTGATGTCTCAAGTATCTTTGTGTCCTTCTCTATTAATAAAGGCCATGATTTGGAAGAGGCCAATTTTGATTATGTCATATTAGAATAGGCTGTAACCAACACTTCAAATTGCTACAAAACAAAAACATTAACCTGAAAACTTGAGTCATGCTCATAAATAGCCTTGTCAGATCAAAACTTTTATATGGATGCTATGCATAGCACTAAACCTGTTTCAAAAATATCTGTTATATGCAACTGCTTTCTCAGATCAAAGGTTAAAATGGTTTTGAGCAAGTGAACCAGTGGGTTTTGATAAAAACCATCCATTTTCAAACCTTGTGGACTGTTGCTCAAGAATCACAAACAAAGAACTGTATCAAATAACAGAAACCACATCACTTGAGAACTTTCAACAGTAGCAACAACTAAAATAAATATCACATATAACTTGAAGACAAAATAATGACATAATCAAGATGTTGACATTCTACACTACTTCAAATAAAATGTTAGGATGGAAACCCCCATCAATACTGGAAAGACTGATAAAAACTACTGGACTTGAGAAACCTATTTTCATGAAAATTTGTTTTAAGAGAAAGATTTTATAAATTTCAATTGACAGTAGTAGAATTTGCTTGGTCAATGAATGCCAAATGTTTCCTTATAAGGAAACAGTTAATATTACATCATGATGCAGCCTTCTGAGATAGAACAGGGTTAAGGTATTTATTTTATGTTGGATTCTTTGTCAAACTGAATATGGCTGCCATAGTACTGGCTGCTTGGTCAATGAATGCAAAATGTTTCCTTATAAAGAAACAGCTAATATTATCATTAACTTATATAAAAGTTAAACATTAACAACACTATATCCTGTAAAATAAGTTTGTTTATGGTGTGAGAAAATGTATACAATTGGCTAATAAAATTGGTTAAAAAAATTGACATTAGATAAGCCAAATCAATAGTAAAAGTCAGGTATGTGATCTCCACCTCGTACAGCCAGAAGGTAAAACAATCATTCCTATTATGTCTGTTTACAATGTAGCAGAATATGGCAATTATTAAATGTTTAATGAACATCCTATGCATATAATCATAATTTCTTTCCTCCTATACAATTTCCTTACAGATGAAAATAAGTCTCAGAGACAGAGATGTAATTTTACTGACAAATACAGAGAATACCATGGACTGAACATGTTAAAAATGAGCAAGTTTTAAAGAAAATTGAAACTAAAAGGGCACTTATACTTAAAATCAGAAAAAGAGAGATGGAATTTCTGGGACACATTATCAAGGTTTGAAAAATCAACACTCACAAAACATATTGAGGGTCAGAGGGAAACAGCGAGTAACCTATCTAATGAGTTGAATGGATGGCAGAGTGAGGATGAAAAGGATGATAAAGAGACAGGAAGCTGTGGAGAGCCATGATTGCCCACATCCTGAAGGGACATGCTACATAAAAGAAGATGCATATAATCAGGCTTCATTGTGACAATACAGTAATACCTGTTCATTTACTACATTTGGATGACAGGCACCAAGATATGAGAAAGAACCAGCTAAACCATTCCAGTACTAATTTAGTTGCACCAGAACTTCATCTGATCTTTTGCATTTCAACTTAATCTCAAAAGGTGACTAAGTTTCAGTAGAAAAAAATAAAAAAATAAAGAAAAGTGAGTGGAGGTGTGCTGCTGAAGCCTTGGACAGTATTATTTTTCACACATAATTGCCATGACTTAAATAACATGATCCAATAGAGAAATAAATTTTCACCAATAACATTGATTTATTTACTACTGACTTTGATCCATCTTAATGAAACACCTTTTACTTAAAACTTCTTATGAAAACAGTTTAATAGGTTTAATTATTCTGATGATTTAATATTTTATACAAATAGAATTTTCAAGGTACAAAGGAAGAATTGAACTAGTATTACTTTCTAAAAGAGTTAGAACAATATAAAGTATTTTTGAAATGATATATTAAAATACAATAATTGATCTGGTTCACCATTTCATCTTTATAGGCTTTAACATAAGGAAGAATCAAATCTATAATCTACCCATAATATAAACATATATCCTGTCATGCTATATTTCTATATAAGAGTTATATTTCTATACAATTTTTGTTGTTTCATTTACAAAAGCAAAACATAGTAACTATTTAGATGAATACAAGTTATATATATATATATATATATATATATATATATATATATATATATATATATATATAAACTTGTATTCATCTAAATAGTTACTATGTTTTGCTTTTGTGACCCAGATACAAGTAAATGTTGTATTTGCAGGCACTTAAATTTTGAAGCTTGAACGTTTTATATGGACAAGGGAAGTAATTCAGAAATGCAAATCAATATTTTTCTTCTAATTTTATCATGCTGAAGCAAATACTATTTGAGCTTGATCATTTGTGATCTCTGAACTCTGGTCTATTTATGTAGCTTGTACAGCTCATTTAATTATTATTTTAATTTCTGAATCTGATGTGCTTTATATTCTGTATTACTGAATTTTATCTTTGGGGTTTGCCTGCTGAGATTGGCATTATTTCATTCATCCAGTGGAAGTCTGATCTGGAACTCAATTTCCTCAAGAGATTTTGAGGCTTCTGGTTTTTATTAATACTTCTAAATTGATAAAAAAATTAAACAAAATCTTTCTAGTCTTTTATGTATTATTATCACAACCATGTCAAAATTCCCATGCACCCATGTGTATCTCCATTATTAAACATTTGAACAAGAGAAATTAGTTTTCTTATACACATACTGTCGAGACCATCTATTTCATAAATGGGCATTTATCAAATAGCAAGAATTTGCTTTTGCTAAATAATAAAAAGAAAAAAAAAACAGATGGAAAGTCTTCATCTAATATTTATACATAGTATAAATCAAAGGAAGGAGAAGGAATATATGAGAAGAAAGAATAAAAGAAAAAGTAAGTAAAAAGATAAGTATAAAAAGAATGAGGGAAAAATTTGGAAAGGTAAAGATGAGAATAAATCATTGTATTTGCAAAAAGCTATTCACTACTTTGTTGAAGTCTATATTTACCCCCATCTTTTCTTGCTAGCAGCACCAGCAGCAGGATTGTAACATTGCCAACAAATACAACCATTGCTTAATTGATTTCTGTTATCTACTTTCTTTTCCACATGCTATGACCAATGAAACAATAGTCATTTACAGTTACTCTGAGTGGATTGGGTGCCATTCAAAATCAGGAAGCTAACTGTCTTCATCTCTGCCTATAGAAAGGTCAAAGTTTAGCAGGAAATACAAGGAGTAACTTCTATTATAATGATCAGATAAAAAGTGCAACTTTTTAAAATGGTTTATTTATACAAAAGTAAATGCAATTTCCAAATTTGATCTAAATAAAGGTAAAATAAAACTTAGCTAAAATAAAATAGTAAAAAGTACAGAATTCAATAAATTTATATATCAATTATAAACTATATTATATTAAATGAGAACTGTCATACAAAATAGACTTTTCTTTTTTAATGAAACTGTGACAGAAAACAATTTTCAGCTGATGAGACAGTAATAATAGTTAAATGACAAATTTTAGCACAGGATATCTTAAATTATTTTAATCTAATGTTTCACAACATCTGGTACTGGACATCAATCAAGTTATGCTTCATTTCTTGTGTTGATTTATAATAAATGGCATTAAACTTTGAAAGAGTTTAGATCTGTTTTTTAAAGTACAAATCCTTAAACATAAGAAGTAAAATCACAGACACAAAACTTTTTATCCAATTTGCTATAAAACAAAGTATTATTTATGAAAAACTTTTATGAGTTTGAAAGATTTAAAGTATTTTTTAAAAAGTTAAACAAAATGCATACACACAGAAAAAAATATCACCATTATTTCATGGTTATTTGTTACATTGCTATATATAATAAATCCTTGATAGTGAGAACATGGAAAATATTTGCATGTAATTGCTATATCTATTATCAGTCATGTAAGATTACAATGTAATACAATTATTACTTGATTTCTTATACAAGAAGATCAATGTAACTGTTCATTATAAAATATGCCAAAGTAAATAGAAACTAATTTTACTTTTAACTGTAATCTACAAGATTTTAAAAGTAAAACTATTAAATAAATAACCTTATTAGTGTTTCTTATTCAGTCATTAAAGTTGTAAGGTACAGCTGCTTTTTATGACTAGTGAAATCATTAATCTTAAAGAGGAAGTGCAGAAAATTGCAAATATTATTATCACATTTGCTACCACACAATGATCTTAGTGGCATGTTGGGTATTATCTCAGACACGTGCCTCCATTCCACCTAACCCAACAAGTTTTTAAAATTTATTTTGCTAAATAACAAAAACCTTCACAGTTTTATTTTTTTATCTTACTTTTTTGGGGTAAAAAACACAATCATAATAAACAATTGTGTTACAGGTTACAAAAAAAAGCATGATTTTTCATAATTTATTAAATTTAATTTTACTTATCAAAATGAAGTATACATAGTCTTAAGTAATTTTAATAATACAAAAACAGATGCCATTATATAACAGTTCAGATATCCAAGTTTGTAGTGAATGTGCTAACAAGTGACCCTGAACAGCTCTAGTTTCATGCTCCACATAATTTCTATTTAGTTTAAATATTGATTCAGTAGCTGTATCTGAATCAGCAAAGATACTCGAATAAGCTATATATATATATATCACACATTAAGGAGAGTTCTAAATCATAAACTTAACTAACCAGTGTTACTCTTGCAGACCAGGCTGTATGGAAGACAGGTGGTTAAGTATACAGCAATTCTCTCCTCCCTACATTTTTTATATCAGTGATGTAGAAAGGAGATACCTGCTGATACAACAAGGTTGAAGACTGCATCAGCCTTCATTAGAGACTCCAGTTCTAGATTTACCCTCCGTGTATACTAAAGATTTTCTCCAGGAATGAACCTTTTTTTTCAAAATTAAGTGTTGTCCTGATTAGACTGGTTGCCTTTAAAAAGGCTAGTGTGCTTTGCTATTTTATCCATGGAGGAGAAGAGATAGATACATGCTTTTCACATGGTATTAGTACAAAGTGAATATAAATTGTCTCAGTATTAATTTAATTTTGGTTCCCCAATTTCATATCCCATGTTAAATGTTAGGTCACCAGCATCTGTTGCATTTTTTAATTATACTGTCCAAATTTGAAAAAAGGAAGCAAGTGACATTTTAAAAATTTTTTACATTAAGTCATGAGGGCAATAAGTGCTATCATTATGTGTAAATTTTTTCTTATCAGCTGAATTATTTTAAGGGAAGTAAGAGACAAATCATTGACAGTTGCATATGTGAAATTTCAAATGCAAAATCTCTTATATCAATTTGCAAAAAATACATTTACATCACTCATCAGTTTGGATTACATAAAAAAGATTATGTACATAGCACAATTATTGATGATCAATGATTTGAAGTTGTTACTATAATTATTTAAGATTTCAGAACATTCCAAAAAGCTAGCAGTTCATAAAAAATTCAAATATATAGGGTGCCACAAATGAATGAAAATCAGAAATGCACAAAGTCCATAAAATCCCTTAATGTATTATGTTGTTCCTTAGCAGATGTAACCAATTTTATAGAGTAATTTGTAATAACGATAACTTTATATATACACTGGATAAAGCCTCATGGTATCTTTCTCACATTATAACCAGACATTGTTGATCAACTACTTTGTGGAGAAGTTGTGCTATCATATTAAATAATCAATGTGATAAGATCAAAACCAGATGATATGCAAAAGTCATGGAGGTTTTGTTGCTTTAGCAAGACAATATATATTATCTTCAACCATGATTGAACTCTATGACCTTCTGACTTCTATCACTTCCTTAACATGAAAAGTACTTGACAAGTATGTATTTTATAAATAAAAAGGATATAATTTCTGTACCTTTCTACAGGTAGTTCCAGGAACAGCATTATAGCTTGAATTTTGTAATTCTCAAAGAGAAAATTAGAAAAAGGTATATAACTCAATTAAAATATAGCAATGCTTAGTGCCTGAAAGTTTTTCAAGAAAACCAACCCATTGTACCTGACTCTGCTGAAAGTGAACATTTTAAAATTAGTATTGAAAATACTTTTATTATCTCTTGGAAAATGTTCAGAAATCAGCATTTTTCTCTTTTTCATTATTTTGTAATATTTGGTAAAAAATCTGTGCTCTTTCTCTCTTGATATATATACAAATAAAAAACTATTTTATTGAATTGGCTGCTGAATATTAGTAGGTGTGTGTAAAGGTTAGTGTGTGCGTATTTTTTTAGAATTAGAATACACAGTTAAAACTATTTTGGAGGGACAGAAACCTTTGCATACACTTAATACATTGCTTTTTACTAAATTATTACACATGTCAAATGAAGTAGGGACTTTTGGAGAATTATATTTAACCATACAGATGCAACTATGATAAAATTATTTTTATCAAAAAAGTGCTAGGTACTTAGGACAAAAAAGACAGTCAAGCATGTTTAAGCCATGTTGCCAGTTCAAACTTATTTCAATAAAAAAATAATTGTTTATATTTAATATGACAGGCAATATTTTGTTCATGTAAAAGTAAAAACATAACAAATCATTAATTTTTCATTTACCAACGATTTTTAATTATACACACAGGATTTTTATATTTTTGCTTTCTTTGGGAACAAATTTTTCAATTGCTTTGGATTATTTTTTTAGGATGAATCAATTTTATTTTCTAATTGGATCTAAGCTCTTAATTGTTAGCAATTTCTAGTAAAAACAATTGGTGTTTTTTCTTTTATTTTCATTCAATGGCTCAAGACAGAAATAAAGAAAAGGTTACTGAATGAGGAATAACCAAAATGGAGGTTGGAAATAGAAATGGTAATCTTTATAACATTAACAAAATACAATACTCGTCAGTAGTGTGAAGTAGGTAAACCACTGCTAGTGGTGGACTACTTAGACAGCATATTACCTCCACTTACAATAGTGTCCAACATATTTATGAGGATTGGGACATACCCATTAGTGTTCATAGGTACGGTATATAACAATTACTATGCTACAAGGATAATAAACTGAGTTTTTTTTTTATTGAATTTCCAGCAAAATAAAATATCAGATCAAGTATATGTATATTAATAATATTTTGAGGAACCATATTAATTTTCCTTTTTGAGGAACTTGTATTATTCCAGATATATTCCTTGTTAAAATTATTCAAATAAGTATCTGCGATGTAAACAATTCTGACTTGGCATCTTGACTTCAGTCACTTTCTCACCAACATGACATGACTTTCCTCTGTCTTTTCTACAAATATTTTCATGGCTACTACTCTGACAAGCTTTTTTTCCTGGTGCCTGGACTATATGAGTTTAAGTGTGCTACTAGATTGGCATCTAAGTTCAACCCTTTTACTGTTGAATTAAGTAAATGTAAATTGCCACTTCTACTCCAACAGTTTCTTTTCTTACACTTCCTGCATGTGGAACTCCCTTCTGTTTCCTTGCTTCCCTGACAACCACAATCTTCAAAGATTTAAATGCAAGGTCAATTGCCATCTTCTATCTTGTCAAACTCCATTTAGCTTTTATCCTTTTATCCCCCCATGTCCAGTCTTTTCTCTCACCTTCACTTTCTGTAAACCCCTGTGTCCTAGTGGTATTCCTGTTGTGCTTGGAGTGAAATGATTTTAAAAAAAAAGATCTATAATTTATGCTACTTTCTTGTCAACTTCATTAAAATATGCATTATCAACAAAATTCAAATTGTAAAATGATTGATTGTAGATTCCACTCAAAAATGTATTTGAAAGTTATTGAGTAGGTGATTTCAGAAAGATCATAAAAGTGATTAATTTAAGTAGCACAATTTCTTGTAAATGCAATTTAAAACATAAAAATGATATTAAAAATTGGTCATATATTGAGAATAAAATATATTAGAATATAAGTGAATAGTGACCAAAAAGTCAACAATTCAGTCTAATTGGGAAAAAAAATCAGATTTCAATATAATAGAAAATTAGCTATTTAGATAGTAATAAAATGATCCTACAGAGATTAATAAGATAATATTGTGAAAAAAAGATCAACCTAAAAAAGAAAAGCTGTTGGGTTGTTAATGAAATTAAAAAAAAAAAAAAAACATGGAACAAAATTTGGCAAATCATTGAAAATGCTGAGAATCCATTGTTATTTGGAAAAACAATATATATAAAGCCTTTCAATGTAATTGTACTAAAATTTGCCACTAACCATAAAATTTTAAATCCTTCGGTAATGATTTATATGTTATACTACTGCTATTTTGGTAAAATCGTAAATAAACAACTTATACCCATCTGTAAGCTTTTTCATTACACTGAATCTATTTATGTTTCAATAGATAATTTTATTGATTTAGTCATTTTTTGAGTGTGAAGATTGACCAAATAGAAACAATAGAAAAATAATTTAAGTATTTTCCCAATTTTATTGGATTTTTCAATAAGAACACTGGGTTCATCTACCAATAGATTAAAAGCAATAAATTGCAGTGAATCATCTAGATGAAGTCAAGTTACAAACATAAAAGACAATGAATAAAGATAAAAAAAAAAAATGGAAAACAACCAACATTTAATTTATTGTAAAAGAAAACATATTCAACTTTTAAATTCATTGAAACTGTATCAGCCTATTTGAAAGTGATAATAATAAGATTTAATGTAAAAACTTATAAAAATATTACTTGTGTGTACTAAGACAGATAAACTTATCTTTAAAAGTATTACTATAAATCACTTAAATATGGTTATGCATAGCTCTATTTTTGACAATAGTGTCCTCATTTTGGTTGTTATACTCTCTTGGATATTGTACTCTCAAGTCTTTTCCCAGTGCCTGTTATATCTGGTAATCTTTTGGGGATTTCAAATCAAACCTTTTATTCAATTTAATTGAACTAGATCCTTTATTCAATTGTTAAGTAGATGCTAAGGGATATCTTTTATCAGATCATTCTTCTTAATTACTTTATTCATGTGATGTCACATTTACATTTTTCATTGAACCAGAGTATATGATTTTTACAGCTTGCCACAATTGCAGAGAATAGTATATATACAATTCTTGGTACAGTATTTACATTATTCGGACTATTGTCCTCATCTTTGTCGCCATATTTGTCACAACGTTTCGGCCGTTGTACGCTCCGGCCTTCTTCAGGTGGTTGGAATTTCGAACCGAACCCTTTATTTCGATCACTGGGGTTGTTGTGTTCTCTTCTGATGGTAGCATTGCTCTGGTGTAGTATCTCCAAAGGATGGGACAGCTGGTAATATTATGACTGCAGAACCATTAAATATTTTCTGACACACCTTTGGTATAAAGTAAACAAACCATGGAAGTTTTTTTGTCTCCTGTTTTCCAATGTGTACTTGTTACTCTGAATGGAGTTCCTTACACTGATCATTTCATGTTAATATATACCTGGTTTGCTACTTAAGAGTTTTGCTGAATGTTCTAAGTAACTGATAAACCCTTCCTTTATAGTGTAAGTGTATTAGTAATCAAAGTTGATGTATGTCCATTGTTGGAATAAAGTATCTGGATGTGTTGAACTCTTTTGCTAATACATCCAGGAAGACTTATTGGAGATCTTTATAGAGTTCATTTCAGTGCAGGTTACCGAAGAAAGCCAGATGGTACAACAGCCAACACATTATAACAAGTGAGAGGAGGACACTATTTGAAATAAATCTGTCTATAAAAATGGTAAGTATACTAAAAAATTCAGTCATAAATGATCATCTCAAATTAGTACAATATCTATATTTACAGACAGGATACTAAATCTAAAAATTCTCTCTATCCAGTAGCACTTTCTTTCACTGGAAGATTGAATTGAAAGATTTTTAAAAAGTTCTTATGTCAGATGAACTTTTAATAGAGCAGAGAATGAAGAAAAAGCATGCAGTGAAGTTGACATATATTTGGAGAAAGTCACCATATTTTTTATGATTTTTAAAACTGCATTTAGAGAAGTAAATTTTGCTGCCTTAGTATATTGTAGAGAGAAATGAGTATGTATTTGGTATGTGTAAAAGTTCTCAGCAGTTTTTGAAATTTAAGGATTGAATATACAGTTTTGAGTGTTTTATGCTCAGGGTTTAATTTGGGGGCAAAAAGTAAAGTAAAATTTTGGTGCACATGATATACATGTAAAATTGTATGTTGTTGCTTTTTTCCAATTGGGCAAAACAGCTGCAGAAACAAAAATGAATAATGAAGACTCTAAAGATAGCTATGGTTGGAAGCAGTATATGTTGCAAATTGTAAAATTCAAGAAAGGTGAATTTAATTTGGAGAACAAATAAGGCAGTGGTAGACCACAAAAATCTGGAAGTATTAATTCTTCCAGATGTTGACCCCCACTAGATTAACATTGGAATCGTCTGAAAGATTTACTCAACAATTGCAAGACATTTGCAAATGAGGATTTGAAAAGTGAGAAAATGGGTTCCCTATGAATTGTCAGAGAAAAATATTAGACAAGGTTTTATTATCTGCATTTCACTTCTTGTCAGACATGAAAAATATTTTTTTGTGGAAGATTGTCTCTGGAGTGAGTTCACTGTTATAATCCAAACTGTCAAAAATAACAGATGGATCCAGGACAATCTATAGCAATAATAAATAATAATAAAACCTAACTTTTTATTCTGCTTAATTTATGCAAAACATACACATCAGAACAACTAACATAACCAAGCTTGTGTAAATGATTTGCAATGTTTTATTTCAATATTTTCAGTATATTACTATCTCACATATATAATAAATAAGTTTTCTTACTGTTTCATCATGATGGTAGACAGTAAACAGAGTGAGTACAAGGTTAATCTAGTCTTTTTTTAGTTCAGGCTGTTATAGCTATTGTTAATAATGTCAGACAAAAAACAATGCAATTTTTGAAATATCTATCAGTTTTTTTTTGCTGATCTGCTACTTAAATTTAACCAATTATAATTTGTATAATAAATTTCAGTAAAGTTCAAATTTTCATTAAAAACTGAATAGTATTTTAGGGAAGTATATTGGGTAATATAAAAACTTCACAGGGTTTATTAAATAAAAATAAAGGAATTTTTTTTATTTTTATCATAGCTAGTTTCAAAAACATAAAATTTCAATGCCAATCAATCATTTCTTTTCACTTATACAGAACTCATACATTGAAACAATTTGAAGGGGCTAAGTCTTTGCTGATAGAATAAGGCACTGTATTGACTCTAAAAACTTTGGCTCTTGTGACTACTGGCAGCTCTGTAACAGTGTATTAAATAAGAGTAAGTTTTCTATTCCTCCTCTCTTCACTCAATTATGTGTTAACATCTGCTGATAAAGTGGAATGTTTTGCCCATAAATTCTCTTTAAACTCAACTCATTATCTTTGCCTGACTTTCCATTTAAAACTGTGTTGCTGTTGAGTGACATGCATATGACTCCTTTCATGGTTTCCATTTCATCTCTAATCTGGATCCCCAGAGCATGTGGACCTGATGGTATCTCTGTAATAGTCCTTATGAAATGTGCTCCCAAACTGGCTACTGTTCTACCAAAGCTCTTCAGTAAATGCCTCAGTTTCTTGCTTGTTAGAAATCCTCTTCTGCTGTTTCAGTCTTTAAGAACTTAGGTGAACCATCTCAGCCTTCTACCTCTTTTTGACAAAGTATCAGATGCCCTAATAAACTCTGAAATGTTTAAGCTTCACACATCACAGGGCTTTCTTTCAGACAAACTTCTCTAGGTTGACTGTTGATGTATTAACCATTATTGCTGAAAGAGTTTATCAAGCTTTAGATAAGAATGGTGAAGCTCAGGATGTTGCTTTGGACATCTCAAAAGTATTTGACAGGGTTTGGCACACTGGTCTTCTTCACAAGTTGAAAGGTTATGGTATTTCTGGACAAAATTTTGAACCGATTCAGATTTTTCTTATCAAATCATGAAATGAATGTTATCCTGAATGGCCACTCTTCTAGATCTTTTTGCATTAATGTAGGTGTGCTCCAGGGCTCTATCCTTGGGCTTACATTGTTCTTAATTTTTGTCAATGATCTTCCTGATGGAAGATTCAATTTGGTATCTAAGCTGATGATACAAATATTTACTTCTGTCTCGATAGTAAGTCCAATCAGTTTGTTACGGTCAAATTGGCAGCTGATCTAAAAAATGATTGAATCTATTGTTAACTGAGGCAAGGAATGGCTTGTTAATTTTAATGTTTCTAAAATAAAATTGCTTTCTATTAATCATCTGAGAGGCCTCTTTCTACCTTCCATCAGTATAGCTGATGCTAACCTTCAGGAAAGTGACTTGTTGCAACTTCTCAGGCTAACATTCTCTGCTGAGATGAAGTGGAAAGATTATATTGAATCAGTTGCTAGGTCTGCTACTAGGAATGTTGGTTTACTGTATTGGGTTAGACAATTTTCCTCTCCAGAATCCATCTTATATATTTATAAGTCTACCATTAGTTTATGCTTTGAATATTGCTGCCATATATGGTCCAGTGCTCCTGCTATGTATTGAGAGATTCTTGATAAAATTCAAAGAAGAATCAGTAATATTATTGATACTGACTTGGTGTCTCAGCTTCAGTCACTTTCCCACTATCATAATGAAGCTTCCCTGTGCCTTTTCTATAAATATTTTCATGGTAATTGTTTGAATGAACTCTCTGTTATGGTACATAAACTTTAGGAATTTAAGTGCAGTACTAGATTGGCAACAAGGTTTTATCAATTTACAGTTGAATTAGCTAGATGCAACCATAAGTTCTATACTAACAGTTTCTTTTCTCATACTTCTTACTTGTGGGAATCTTGACTGGATCCATAATTTTCAACCAACTTTGATCCTCAAAAATTTAAATGCAATGTAAATTGTTATCTACTGTCTTCTTGATGACTCTCCTATTGGTCCTGCTCCTTAATAATATTTCCCTTTTTTCTTAAATTATTAAAAATAACAAAAAAATCTAACATTCATAATTTTGCAAACTACTTCTGATATCTTTCATCATTCATTCTATTTTTTAACTTTATTCTTAAAATAAAAAACACGATATCTTAAAAATATTGCTTATTTTCTTTCATGGTACAATCAATAAACAAAATACACCAATTTAGATATTAAAAAAATGCAAACTGTTTCATTGCAATCAAAATTGATTTTTTAAAGGAAGTTAACTGAATATTTCTAATGCCAACTAATAACAAAAACAAAATGAATATCTGGGCCAACCCAATATTAAACATGAGCTTAAATTTCTAACTTAATATTAGTATACTAAAAGAAAGTAAATGACTACTTCAAGTTTACAGTTTGAATCATGGTAATTTATAATTTTGACAATTAGAATTAATAAAAAAGTATTAACTTTGAAGGATGCCAAAGTCAGTAAATAAAAAAACTGATACATAGATTTTTTAAAAGAATCCAATGTGATTTAAATACAAATAATGCATGTCAACATAAATTAAATTTCTGCTACTTTCCACTTCACTTAGTGGGTAAAAATGATACATTTTTAATTTACATGGGATTTAAAATTTCCATTCTTTCCTTTTACATATTTTAATACTCAAGTGTAAAAACACAATAAATGAAACAATACAACAATGAAAAATAAATAACAATAAATGGTTTCTGGGTACACCCATTCATATAAAAGAATTATTTTTCAAAGAATATTTGAAATGAGGTTAAATTGTTGGCAGTTACCTAAAAGAAAAAAAAAATCAGAACATAAAATAAAAGAATGTTCAGTTTTTACTATGGTTGAAAGGTGAGATTAATAAAAAGAAATAACTGGAGCTGAATAAAAATGATGATAAATGAATAAAAAAAAGGAAAAAATGCTACAGCTGACATTTGCATTAAAGACATTTCTAATGTATTTTGGAATCGTGTTTCTGTAGTGATCTTTAATATACACTAAACCATTAAAAATTCAGTTTTCAAAGTGAAATTATATATTTTGAACGATAAAAATTATTAAAAAAATTAAAATCTTCAGACACACTGGGTTGTAGATTAATATTCTTTTGTTTTTATTATTATTATTTCATTTAGATTCCTCGACTAGTTTTGGCCAACATGGCCATCATCAGGAGAAAAAAATATTTCTGCTTGCTGGTAGCAGTGAACTACAGAAATGAATGTCTTGATGGAGAAAATGAACTTTTGTCTGTAGTTTTCATTTGTTTTTTTATCTTTTTAACATGAGTTTATTAACATTCCTTGTGTTGGTCAAACAGTCTCTTTTAAGTTGTTATTTGAGATAAGACTGGATGGATTCATGTTGCTTTGAATTCCCTTGGTCAGTTTGGCAGTTTTATTGGTATCTGGAGAAGGGGATGGTAAGTATGTGTGTGTGTTATTTAGTTATTTAGTCTCTGGTAAGTGTGTGTGTGTGTGTGTTATTTAGTTTTTAGGGAGTGAGTGAGTATATGTGTAAGCATGTATATTGCTGTGGGTGTGTGTTATCATTTGGCTCATTAGGGAGTGAGTGAGTATGATGTGTGTAAGTGTGTATATTCGTGTGTGTGTGTGTATAAGTGTGAGGACTCAATACCGCCATAAGCATGTCTGTTTTGTGTGGGTGTGAAGTGTGGGTAGGTTTTGATTTGTAGGGTTATATATTACTATATTGTTAAATTTATGGTTTAGCCCGGCTGGATAATGTGTTTTTAAACGTCATATCCATTTATTTTCATGGTACTCTAAAATCTTTCTAATGTTATCTGCTCTAAACTTTTCTATTCTCTCAATTATAGTGAATTTGGCATGGGTTTTGAAATCGTGTTTTTCTATGCGGAAATGTTGTTCTACAGGTAATAATTTTTCATGGGGAGTTGACTTAATTCGATTGGGATAATTATTAATTCTGTAGTGAAAGGGCCATTCAGATTTTCCTACATATTGTTTCCGGCATAGTGTGCATTCTAGGAGGTAAATTATGTTATGACTTCTACAGTTAGAGTCGTGGTAGATTTTGAAAGTAGATTTAGTGACTGAGCTAGTGAATGAATTCGTGTGTCTAACATGGTTGCAGCATAAACTTCTTTTGTTGTTACATGGTTGGGAAAATCCTGTTGTTTTTGTTGTTAGTTTATCACGGATTACTTTGTCTCCTGAAATGTGGTTACTACCTATGATTTCTTTTAGGTTCTTAGGTCTACGATATGCTAGATATTTTTAGGTCTGGTTTGTGATGTAGTATTTCCCAGCGACTTTTGATTATTTGGGATAGTGGAGGCAAAGTGGGGTTGAAAGTGGTTACTAGAGGAATGCAGCTAGATTTATTTATATATATAGCTAGAAGCAATGAAGCAAATAAAATATTTTTGAGCCTGTAAAATCTCATGTCACTTTGCTGGCAGGATGCATGCATTTTCAATTATATTCAACTGCAGCAGCAGTGTATCTATAGCAAAACTACCACATGACCAAACTGATATCTTGTTCAGGGAACTGTGTAAACAATTTACATTTGTAATTATCAAAAAATAATTAAAAACTAATTTGTTGGCTTTTGTTACAGAATGAAAGTTCCCTGAAATTTGTCAACTGCATATTAAGAAGTTATAAAATTTTTTCCTACATTGTTAAGTAATTTTAAATAGTTTTAAAATTCATAAATACCAATAACAAACTATCACTAAACAATATAAGATGTGATTTTTGCAATATCCATCTTATAATATTTATATTCTGTCTGTAAAGCTGCATGAAAGATACAGATAACTTATATGCAGATATATAAAATCAGTCTGGGTATGTATTAGGTGCTTATTAGTACATGTATAGGAAATAAATGTACAAATTATTACATATCAACATAAATAGCTATAATTTTAATATATTTTATTGTAATACATTATTTATATAGACACAAATATTTAAGTAAATGCTCGGTTTATAATAAACAGTATTAACAACATTTACAGGCCTGAACTGAGGAATTTTCATAGAAAATTTTTGTCTATATAAATAATGTATATATTAAAATAATTGTTGGACTTTGTCCATTTTGTAGTGTGTGATGTCATTTGTTTATGTTTAGATATGCTTCGAGCAGATTTAAATGTTTGAGGGAAATCATGGAAAATTGTAGTTTAAAAGCACTAAAATCAACCAGATGCTCCTCTGTAGCTAAACTGGCATAGCACATCAGGCTATATGACATTTCCATGTAGGATACAGGTTCAATTCCTGTTGGAGGACACATATCTTCTATGAAAATTTCTTGGATGTTTAGGCCAGTAAATGTTGTTAATACTGTTTATTATAAACAGAGCATTTACTTAAATATTTATTTTTATATAAATAATGTATAACAATAAAATATATTAAAATAATTGTCAGACTTTGTCCATTTTATAAATAGCTATGTGGATATTTATATACATTTAAATAAATATACAATTATCAATGCATAATGAATAAGTTTATTGAGAAACCAATTGAAAGAGGAATGCAAAGAAAATTGAAGATGTTGAATTTTAGCAGAAAAACCAAAATATCAGATACATAAGGCATTATATTAATATTATTATAACTGTTCTCAATATGAGCTGATAGATTATACATATAAGAAATAAAGTAAATATTATTAACAGGATAATAGAATAGCATTGTCCATAATGTGGTTAATGGACATTGATATAACAAATCCATGATAGTTGTATATGCACCAATAGAACAAAGTACAAAAGAAGAAATTGAAAGGCTCAATGCAAATCATAAGAAATTACAATCATCGTGGGAAATCTGAATGTCGAAGTAAGCAAGGAGAGTGATGGTGAAATAGTTGGCAAGTTTGGACTAGGAACTTGTAATGAATGTGAAGGAAATAGGTCCAATGATGCATGGTGAATGATCATCCAACACCGGATTTCAAGAAAACTCAAGACATATATGGACATGGAGAAGTCCAGGAGGAGAAACGAAAAACCAAATTAACTATATAAATATCAATAAGAGATTCAGGAATAATTTTACACTGCAAAATATACCGAAGTTCCCACTGCAAGAGTGACCACCTTCCAGTGATATGTAAACTCAGTGAAACCACAGAAATTAAAGAGGGCCAAGGTATCACCCAAATTGCAATACGACAGACTTGTGAATGACCTGAATGTGAAGGAGAAATATATAGACACTGTTAACAGCAGATACAATGGACCAAATGAGAATGGAAACTCGAAAGGGGAACACATTAAGAGAATCTTTAGTAACATCAGCGACTGAAATCATCCCAAAGAAAATAAAGAAAAAAAGAATGAATGGCAGATTAAAATTTTGATATGATGAAAAGGAAACAAAAACAATGGCAAATTACAGCACAGAATATAAGATTCTGCACAAAGAAATTAGGAACAAATACAGGCAGACCAAACAGGAATGGATCAACAGAAATGTCGACCCAGAAATAGAAAGAATGAATATCACAGATACAGCAGATATATGAGAACAGGACAAAAGACATGCTCATCAACAGGACGTATAAAATCCAAGGATGGAACACTGATATTAGAGAAAGAAGAACTACTTCAGAGATGGAATGAATACATCAGCAAACTCTTTCATGACAAAAGATAACAACCTGCAATATGCAGAAATATTCAAATCTGAAGTGGAATCAACACTGGCCAAATTGAACAGAAATAAAGTAGTAGGACCAGATGGAATCGTAATAGTGATACTGGTAGCCGTAGATGATTTTGACAAGGTTACAAACATAATAAATTAAATATATGCCTGTGGTGATATACTGGAAGACATAAGTAGATCCATTTTCATAGCACTGCCTAAGAAGCAAAACAAATTTGAACTCCATCGGACAATCAGCCTAATGATCCATATAACAAAACTTATCATCTGAATTTTGATGAATATAGTGTGCAGCAGAATCAGACCAGGAACAGAACCAGAACAGCATGGGTTTGTTGAAGACACTGGAACAAGGAATGCAATGTTTATGTTCTGAATGATATTAGAATGAGCAATACAAATGCAGAAGGATGTGTACTCACATTTTAGAGATTATGCAAAAGCATTTGATAAAGGATGTCACAAAAAACTGTTGAAACAGCTAGGTAACCATAACATATTTGGGAAGGATATTAGAATAAACCAGAACTTATACTGGCAGCAAACCACCTGCATATAGATAGAAAATGCGTTCAATAAATTTCACTAAATAAAAAGGTGTGTAAGACAAGTATGCGTCTTCTCACTGGACGTATTCAATCTATACAGTGAGGTGATTCTGAGAGAATTAGAATTCCTACCAGGTTCACTATTGTTGGCTACAATCTTGTGTTGATATCAGATATAAAAAGGAAAGTACAAGAACTACAGAAGGTACAAAAGCAAGAAGAAAGGACCAAACATTAATTGCAAGAAGATAGAATACATGGTTGTTAACAAAAGGAACAGCCCAACATGCAAATTATAAATTGGAAATGCCTAAATCAAAGTACAACAATTTAAATATCTAGGAAGTGTTTTAACATAGTATGTAATGTGCAGTGCTGAAATCTCAAAGTGCATTGGGATAGCGAAAGATGCCTTCCAAAAGCTAAGTAACGTATTAAAAACAGAAAAATTTCATTAGAAACAAAGAAAAGAGTACTGAACTGTTATGTAATATCAGTCCTCCTATATGGCAGTGAATGCTCAACAATTTCTTCACAGATGAAAAAAGACTTGAATTAATAGAAATAGGGTTCTACAGAAGGATGCTGAGAATACTATGGACTAAACATGTGAGCAACGGCAAAGTTTTAAAGAAAATGGAATCTAGTACACTTATACTTATCAGAAAAAGATGGCTGAAATTTCTAGGGCACATAATGAGGAAAGAGGGCTTGGAAAATTTAATACTCACAGGATATATTGAAGGCAAGAGGAACAAAGGAAAACAATGCATAACCTACCTAACAAGCTTAGTAAATAGATTGTGGAACACAGTTTAGGAAAGATAACACAAAGATAAAATTTATTAAAAGTTACCAAGGACAGGAAATTGTGGAGAACCATGATCACCAGCATCCTGAAGGGATATGGCACACAGAAGATGAAAAAGGAGAAGAATATGATCAAATAGTAATAGATTGAGCTTATAGTTCTTCACTTGATTTATAAAAATAAGTCTTAGAGACCAAACTTCAGAACACTGAGAACCTTTTATATACAACTCATATACGTTTCATTTTGTTTAATACTGGAAAAATTAATAGGAATTTAATGATTTTGTGAAACAATAAACAAAATGTGTTTTGGAAGATATTTTTTTTTTATGGAGCATTTAATAAAATATTAATCCTCATTAAACACAAGTTTTAGAAAATAAGTAAATTTATTGTTATTAACTGAGAATCTATCAATTACATTCACAGTATATAATCAAAAGTTGATTGGACAATGTCCCCAGGTACTTTCAGGAAAGGTGGTACCTAGGAAGTCTCTTATTAGCTAGATCCACTGTGGTGTGCATCATCAGATCTTTAACATGGAAAGATTTAAAGATCCGTAAAGAGTCAGTTTCAATAATTATAAGCTTCATCTCTAAATATCTTTAATCATCAATAAAATATTTTAATTCTAATACATTTTAGTATATTTAATTCATATTAAAAAAATAGTTAAAAGATAAATCTCATAAAATATAATTTCAGATTTTTGTTTCTTGATCAGAATTATTTAGAAGATTAGAATTTAAAATGTAATAGCAACTGAATTTTCAAAAATAAATAAAGTAACAAAATAAAAGCTTCAACTGCTTCATGATTAATGAGTTTAATAGCTTCATCAAAATTAACATAAACATCACTTATATATTAATCAGATCTCAATTGATAGTATGTGACTATTATTTATTTCATTAATATTGGAAGGATAAATACTATAATCATTTTAACAGGTTTCAAATTTGTTATCTTGGAGCCGATTTCTCAGTGAGAGAATCTGGCAAATGTAAGACAGGAAGTAATAAAAAAAAGATGTATTTAAAAATGTGTATGAAGTTAGATATGATACTGTACAATAAATGGTTATGAGCTGGCTAATTGTGAATAGATTTGTGATCAACTTAGTTTTCATGATATTATAGTTGAAATATTTAATTTTCTATAGAGGAAGTTTTTTCTTTTTTTAATAACTATACTGGCATATTTGACAAGATGCAAAATGTTTTGATGTCAAAGGCTGTTTCAAAAGTTGGATGACATATATAGACCAGCAAATTAAGGAAATAAACAGAAAAACCAGTCAAATAAAGCAATTAATGAGAGCAGGGAATGTGCAACATGTAAAAATGTCAGCTTCTATGTGAAAAAGATGATCCAAGTTAGAGGATCATCTGAATCAAATAGTGAACAATTTCATACTCCTATTTGCAATGAATGAGAACCTCTAGAAATATATGTTATTGATATTTATATCATTTTGGTATAGTTATGAAGTGATATTAAAACATTCTCTGTCCAACCCATTTACCAAACTCTGACCAAATGACCAAACATGATAATATTTTGGAAGAGCCAAAAACTTTTCAGCATACCTTCATAAAATATACTAATATGCAATAAAAACATTTTAAGAAGATATTCTGACCATAAAACAATATTTTCTTACAGTCATGCAAATGAGTTACCAACCACAGAGAATGGTTGAAATCATAAAAATATAGGAACTTTTCAAATTACTGGATATCACTTAATAATTTATAGAACATGAAAAAATTGATAAAGTAAAAATATATAAGCATGGATATTATTCTCTTGAGGAAGAGATACAATAAAAGCGTAGTGAAAATAAATTAATTTTTCTGCTCCTCATTTGAAATGTTTTATTCATTTAATATTGTATTTAAAAACTTTTTTATATTTGCAAACTATTTGTATTCTTTGTAGAATATTTGTGAGCAGATCTTCAAAAATCCACCCAAGAGGATGTGATTATAAGGGTTTTGATAAGTGAGAGGAAGAAAGATAAAAACTGAGTGCCATGTTTGTGAAAATGAACTCAAGCAGGAATATTCAGTAGAAAAAGTTTAATTACTTCCTATGCCCAGGGAAAAATGATATAAGATCCAGTAGAAGAGAAATAAATAAAAGAAAACAGAAAAAAAAGAGAACAGTTATAGTGTGTTTAAATAAGGACACACAAACAACATTGTTCCTCTGATTATCCTTGATGACTGTGAAGCTTTGTGATATAATATTGAAAGACTTGATAAACATTTGATTTAGTCAGTAAACCAATTTATAAACAAGAAACCAAGATTGCTCATCGCTAAATAAGAATAAGGCTCAAAATAACTTTATTCTTAAAGTGCAATATATACAGAAAAAGTAGATTTCAAAAGGTGTGGTTTTGTTGGCTACTGATAAAACTGTGATATATCTTGTTATACATTTCTTGAATTTGACTATAGCCAAAAGATTACAATTTAAATAGGGAAACAGTCCAACACAAAATTTCAAAACATTGAAATACAACTTGAAAAGTAACGTCAGTCAAATTTTATCTTTGAAAACGTATTTTTATATTTACAGTTAAGAACTGAGCCAGGTACTGAAGCCAAAAACTATCATTATAAACAACAGATGATATAAAAAGTTTCTTTTTTTTTTATTATGAATATATGTAGGCATATAAAAATCACACATTATGATTACTTACATTTTTTTGGTAAACAATGTTTCAGCTCCTTTTAAATCTTGAAGCTTGTTCTGAGTAGTCATTGAATTTTGTTTAACTGTCCTCTTTATTTTTTTGAAAGATGATATTTCATACTGATATACACTAAATTTTTATTTCTGTACAATTGATTCAGCTGTACTGACAGATAACCATCGTATGAATAATGCTGCAAAATTATTTTTTTTTGTTTTTTCTCCTTGACTTTAAGAATTACGCCAACCTTGTTAAAAAGGTATCAATGTAACAAATGAGCATTTACACAGATTCAAATGTAGATAGAATTTCTATAGGGAACATTTCCAGACTTTTGACATTGATATATGTTCAAGAGCTGTATTCATTTTTATATAAGTTTTTATCAATGTCATAAGACTATTTTCTGCTACGAGTTTTATTTGACTTGCTATATTCAATAAAGCTTTTTTCTTTTTATCAAATTTCATATTGAAATGCATCACCTTTGTTAATTTCAGATATAATCATACTGTAGAAATATATTAAACATTTTTCAAAAGTGCATATATATCTTTAAATATTTAAACATTTTATAGAGTTTTGAATGCAATCAAAATGAAAGTTCCATTTGAATTGTAAGAAAAATGATGAAAGAATATTTTACTAGATTTATAAGATGTTTTCAGTCCAACTCATTTTCAAAATTTGATCAAATGTTTAAAAATCAGAATTTTTGGAGAAGTGCTTCTTGCTCAAGTTAAGAACTTTTCAGCACCCACCTTATAAACCTAAAGTACAGCTTATAAAACTACAATATTACTGATTTTCATTGACTAAAGAAAATGTAAAACAAAAATTAAAACTATTCAAAAGAGGAAATGGACATTGATGTGACATAAACTGCTATAAATATTTAACATGACGAATAGTTAAAACTATGAGATTATGAGCAAATCAACATCAAGTTATTTACATAGGAAATTTGCAATCAAAAGCATTAGGCATTCTACAGCTCTAATATTTCTGAATATATGAAAAAGCTATAATTGAGATGCAAATAATAAAAGATTTCAAGAAGTTAAAAAATAGTCAAATGAAGAAAAAAAATTTTAAAAAAATAAACCTCAAAATTATAGATATTTACTAAGTCAGCCTAGTCAGTCAAAAAAGTCACAATAATGAGGCATCCAGTAAAACTTGAAATAGAAGCTTACTAGCCATGAATATCTGATTAGTAACATTGAAAATGAATCTCAGCTCAAATTTAAAATTACAAGAAAAAACAATAAAAGCAAAAGATTATACATTCATATGGATACAACTATAACAAATATGTACAATGACAACAGTAAATATATCACCCTTTCTTCTATCAGATTTTGTTTTATAATACAAATTAAAATTTGATGAATTTATCACTATCAGATTTTTAAGGTTTTTCAATTTTTCAGGCAGTCACTTTTGTATCTACTCTGAACAGAGTGCAATAAAAAAATAGAGCAAATCTTTATAAGAGATGTATTTTCTATATATACACTCCAAATGTTTCAAACATTTATACTTCAAATTGCTCACTACACCAGAACAGAATTCTTTTTTTTATAATGGTGGTTAAAAAACAAATGAGAACTCTTTCTTATCCTCATAATTTTTGCTCCTACATCCACTTACATTTATATCACACAACTCATTCAGTAACCCTCTGGCTTAGGTGTCTCTTGAGCTTTGTATTGAGTGAACTTTAGTAAATAAAATGAGAGTAAACAGTACAGATGAAGAAAAAAAACATACATCATTAATAACATTTGGCTGACAACTCAACTGGGTTATCAATTTCAAATGTTCATGAAAGCTTAAAAGTAAAATGCTTAAAATATTTTAAGATAAAAAAATATAAAATTTTAATCATACAGAAAATATAACATAGGTAGAACAATTCAGCTGCTTAGATAAAATTATTTTCACTAAATTTTCAAATTCTGAAAATTTGTGACTATTGTCTTCACTCCTAGAAAATTTTGTTGTCAAGTTAACATGATGTATGCATGCTTTGAGTGTTGTCAAAGATTTAAACATTACATATTATGTACAGGCACTTTTTAGCTGATAGATTTTATTAAGAAAATGCAGGTTATACAAATGCTGGTTGATAATATTCCAAGTCAGAGTTTTAGAAAGATGCAACACATTATAACAATTAAACTGTTTACCACATTTAATGTTACTACTACAGTAAATAATTGTCACAAACTTCTGAAATGAAATTACATTTTGGTGTGTACATATAAAAAAGCAAACTTCAATTTGCAGCATACCGAAGGTCAAATAAAAGTAACCTCTCAGTTACCATACAAATTTTGATGTTTTAAATATAAAAAGTGAAATGAAAAGAAGTTTCCTTGACCCACAAATGAGTAAACAGATTTTTTTATTATATTTATCATTGTTCATTTGCTTGTAACATGTTTTGTAAAACTGAAGAGACTTTCATATTTTATATATGCCTTTCATTTATAATCATCTTTAATGACTATCTTTTACTTGTAAATATAACATTAACCAAAAGATTGTTGCTCTGGTTAATTTGGTAGAGTGGTTCATTTTGTAACCAACATGTTTACTTAAAATCCAAGAAGTAAGCAACTTGATATTAGGCAGCATTGTTATAAACATATTTAGGAGCTTGTTATCTTGTTATAAAATGCATCTTACGATGTAATACTTTTTTTTTTACAACTTTTAGGATTCCTTTTATAAAAGGAGTTGCAAATATGATTGTTGTGATTGATGAAGTAAAGATATTAAGTTGGTTCTGATTTAAGCATAAGATCTCAAGTTGACTTACATCTAGTGATATTTAAAATCCATTACATGTCACTGGTGTTTCAAGTTAGCATAAATTGATATCCTTTTAAACTTTTTATAGAAATCTTTTTGTAGAAGAGTTTGTATCATTTACACAGTGAATGTTCATTGGAAATATTGCAACATTTTTTGTATAACTTTTGTATTATTCATTCTAATAGTTTTTAATATTTAGATGTTAATTCATTCCTATGTCTTTAAGAGATTTCATAAATGATATTCCATGAAAAAGAAAGTTATAAAGAGCTTTTCAGTATCTCACCAGTCTTTTTGCCCTTGAGACAAGGAGTTGAAGCTGAGTGAGGTGAAGGAGGAATGAATAGGTTGAATTTCACAGTAGGTGCCTACCCCCCCCAAAAAAAACCGCTTCTGGTCTCAATAATGTTTTGCATTTATTCACAACCACTTTCTGATATTTTCCCTGCTTCAGATAGTGAAAATGGAGAAGTTTCATATACACACAAAATGTTAAAGAAAAAAGTTAAATAGAAATGCAAAAGAAATTAAATATAAATTGGAATGAAGTTCATAAAAGAATTGCAGAATAGTCATTTTATATTTTCAGTTCTTCAGATTTGCAGAGACCTGCTGTCACCAACCATCGATATTTTGCTTATGTATAAAAATACTAAAATATAATTTACCTTTCACACACACAGACATATATATAAAAAATGTGAAAGAAAGGTAAAATATATATATATATATATATATATATATATATATATATATATATATGAATGCACAATAAAAATAATTCATGTCATTAAAATCAAATGTATTCTTTTTAAATATATTATTTAAAGAGGATAGGACAAGCAATCATTTCATTTCATTAGAACCAGAATTATTATGTTTAAAATTTTTCTTTATTGAAAGATCAATTTGAATGACAATGCAGTATTTTAATTTTTAAGCTTTCAGAAAATCCTTCTTAGTGTTGATTTTAATAAAACTTTTACACTTTCAATATCTGTCTATTTCTCTGTGGTATTATGATTATTTATTCATAATGTAAATAATGTTATTTACACTATTAGGACTGTAATTCTCATTTTAATTGTCATATTCACATTTCAGCCATTGTACACTCTGGCCTTCTTCAGATGAAGAGTTGTGAGTTCAATACTGGCTTACAGCAGTGGTGAACCAAAAACCTTGGAGAGTTGAGTTAAAGGCATCTGGAAGAGGCATGGCATGTGGAACTAGAACAATCTACCTCGGCGGATGAAATAAAGGACTCAGTTTATAATAGCAAAGACCTGAAGAAGGCCAGAGTGTACATCACCTGAAATGTGAATATGGCAATGAAGATGAGGATAACAGCCTAAATAATGTAAATTTTACATTTTCATCTTTAACTATTACAGTTAAGAAAAGAATCTGTTTAGCTATAGAAATTTACAGTACAGTGTAACCCGGATATAAGAGAGTTGTCGGGACCGGATAAGAAGTCTCTTATATCAGGGTTTCTCTTATATCCGGGTTTGGTCTCTTATATATACATTAACACAGGCTCTAATTTGGGACCAGAGAAAATCTCTCTTATATCCGAGTTTCTCTTATATCCGGGTTACACTGTATTCTAAAAATTGAAACAAATTATTTTTATTATTATATTTATTTTATTATATTTTTATTCATTTGCAAACAAAGTTCATCATAATGAAAGGCAGATTTGGTTTTATAGTGCAAGCCTATGAGTCCAGAAGTAATTTTTCAGTTTTTGTTTCTTATAGACCAGAATACAGAAAATTTTTTTGAAGTGATTGATTATAAAGAAGATATTGTCATAGTGATTGATATTTTTATTTATTTATTTTATATGCTAAATTGCAACATGCTCTAAAAATCTATACAAAAAATAACTTTTTTCATGATATCTAATTATTTTATTAAAACAAAAGTGCAAACAAAACAAAAACAAGTAATTTCTCTTTAGAAATTCCTAGCATTAAAAATCCAAAAGTTTAACATGTCAATTAAATTATATATATAATAAACTAGCCCTATTCTATCAATAATGTTTGCATTAGTTTCTGACCACTGAAAATCCTTTTCTTCCTGAGTTTTCATGTACAACTGCTGATGGTAATTTTGATCCATTCAGATTCCTATGAACAATGTCCACCTTCTTGTACCAAGATAAACATTCACTAAGTGTGGGCTATTACAAATTTTTTAGGAAGTGTGTGGTGTGTGTGTGTGTGTGCAGGTGTGCAAAAATGCATCCTTTATAGGCCTACCTCTGAAGCAAATATTTTGCCTAAGCTTTTTTTAGAAGTTAGATAAGTATTAAATGACTGACTAATATATATTTTCTATACCTTTTCACATTAAATATACTACAGAAATTTTGGAACCTGTCTTTTAGTATTTATATATTTTAATCATATCAAATGAAATCTTTCATGCATTTATTTAATAAATGTTGCATATAATATTATAGCTTACATAAACAAATAGTTGCAAATATTTTAGAATGTGTCTATTGAATTAAGACCAAGACCTTAATATAGACAAAAACATGTGTTATAAGGTATTTTTACTTTAAATATATGGCATGTTATAAAAGATAAAAATAACTGTGCTAACAATAAAAAGTGCTTGCTGATGGATATTTATTGCAATCAGCTAATGATTTAGATTTAGCATCACTTTGATCTCTCAGGTATTTGTTAATTTTGAAATATTTATTGTGATTCACAAAAAGTTTTTCAACCGCTTAAAAGTGAAATTAAAAATCAATAGTAAAATCACAAATTGATCTTTAAATATAAACAATTTTAAATTTATTTATACTCTGAGGACAATAATCTTCATTCTTTAAGAATGACTAAAATTTATCAAGTTCAGTGAATTTATAGGAATTTTTTGTAAGATGTGCTTAATTTTTGGCCAATAACAACTCATTAAAAATGATTCTAAAAATAAAACATCAAAGAAATAAGTATAAAACTTAAGCTGAACAGTTTTAACAAATCAATTTTTTGAAGCATATATTTTACAGGTGGATATCCTCTCAATATCAGCTAAGAATTTGGTGCAAATTGGTTTACGTGCACTCAGAGAAATCTTAACATAGTAGATTTTATACTAAACTAGATTCCAGCAATATACTTATAAAACTCTACAACAAACAATAACAAAAAACAACCACATAGCAAACAGCAGCCAAAGAGTTAAAACAAAAAGATAATCTCAATAATATTGATGAAAGTGAAAGAAAAATGTAAATGTCAATTGATATTAGGTACACAAAATTATGTTACTTCAGTAATGGAAAAAAATGTTTTGCCTAAAATACAAGCTCTTTTCCAACAGAAGAAATGCAAGGACTCAATTTTTGTCAAAAAATAAATAAATAAAAATAAAAAAATGTTTTGAAAACCTTTTTGTATAATAATTTTGTTTACAAGTTTAACTGAAATAGAAAAGCTTGTTAAAAAACACCTAAATAAATATTCTCTCTGAAGTTGAAGCTACTGACAAAAGAAAAAATATTACAACAAAAGCCATAATCACAATTAAGTATAACAACATCATTAGAGATATAGATTAAGAATGTTGAGCTTAAAATTGCTAAAACCAAATGAAGAAAATATTCATACCTAAATTTGAACCTAATATTAAGGAAAAATTAAACAAAAAAAAAATGGAATAGTTATACACAACAAAAATAGATAGCACTTTGTTAGAGTTTACCTTTTAAGATAGTTACATAGTATGTAAAAACTTGTCAAAAGTAAAAGTATATACCTTGAGTTGTTAAAGAAAATAAAAATTCCAGAACATTTACACAAACAGCAATTGTAATAGGTATTTGTTACATTGAATACTGAACACATGTAAATGGACAATATTGAAAGCATAGATTATATGGTACTATTAGATTTGAGAAAAAAACTTTACTAAATTAATCGTGGCACACACTTCTGTATATAAAGATAGAAATAGTGAGAAACAGAATGAAAGGAAGATTAAGAAAAAGAAGAAAAATTTCTAAAATGAATTATACTAACAATTTTTTTGCTTTTAGGCAAGAGGGAGAGGGTGGGGAAAAAGTTTTTAGTTGAAAAGTTGAAACATTATTCACAAGTGGTGGATAAGTAATGATTATTATTGAAAAAAAAATAAAAAGCACTTGACTAAAGAAGAGCTCAAAACATTGATGATGATGATAATAAGGATAATTAGCAATTCTAGATGTGGCTGTATGTGTGTATATGTAACAGTAAGACATGCATTATATCTGAAGGAAAAACAAACATGTATCACGCATACCCAATAGCTGCGGCAGCTGCAGCAATATTCATCACTGGATATTGGAGAAGAATGGTTCACATAAGTTGTCCAATTGAGGATGATTGAAGGGCAGTTGTGGGCTAGGCCCTAATAGTAAACTCCTCATCACACAGGGTATGTGGAACATAATGTCTCCATCAGGATTTGCTTCTTCTATAGTTTTATGGTGGGTTAGGGCATGGAGACACACGCTTAGATTTGAAAAATGGGTGGGTGGGGTAGACCGTATTAAGTTTGTGTATATATTCGTATTAGAGGAGAAGTACTGTTGAATAAAAGTGTTTTGAGCAAGTCATAGCTACCTGCCTCCTTGCCTGCTTCAGTGATGCTTGCTATACTAAGTAACTACGTCAAAGTGATCACTTCTGCAGTTGAGGAGTGGCATTTACAATGTGTGCGTGGGGAATGATGCAACAAAAATGGTTGGAAGTTCTTGGTTTGGGGAGTAGGTGTTAAAAATCCCTTGTCTATGGGTGGGATGATACAGTTAGTTAAAAGAGAATAAGTCTTAGATGTAGTTAAAATACTACTGGCAGTGATAGCGCATTGTTTAGAAAGGAGGAGTAGAAAAGTGAGAAAGAGAAGGTCATAGCATGAAAGCTGTTACTTGTGATACTGCTGCTGCTGCTCTCTGTGTGTGTGTATGTATGCTGGAGTTAGGCTGCTGCTGATTAAAGCAGTCACAAAGAGGGAGGGAATTACATCTCAAATACCCGCTCTTTCTGTTTTGTATACATTTCTGTATATCATATTGGCTTCATGAAAATACTGCTGGCACCAAATAAGCACCTTAAAATAAGTAACTGATGATAGCAAATATTTTCCTTTGTCTATTTTTACTTGTTATAAATAAGCATCTATTACATTGATTATAACTAATAACAAACCTTTAGTTAGCTTTTGACCCCAATTAAATTTTTGTACAATTGCACAGTTACAATATTGACCTCCATGTAATAATGATCTCTGGACTTTAATCCACAGGTTTCACTTGGCACCAAACCAGAGTCTGTTTATCTAAATGTGCACATGATCTGAAAAACAAACTGGCAGAGGAAGGAGAAAGAGAGATAACAGAATGAATTTAGTCAAAAAAAAATAATAAATAAATAAATAAATAAATAAAAGAAAATTCCTATGAAATTTTGGTGTCCTTGACACATCTTATATTCAACTTATTTTTCTAATGCCTTTGATGTAAGTGTATGTATAGGGAGTCAAATGAATGATACACCAACCGAATGATAAATAAATATTGTATTTTGTCAAATAATGGAGAAAGAGGAACACTCAGTAGACAACACAAGAAGAGTGAATCTGCCACTGTTATTGTTACAACTAAACTTAATAATATATCTGGAAAATTTCTGATAACTGTCCCTGTCATGTCTAGCAAGCTCTTTAATTATCTTTTGCTTGGAAAGTAAGGTACTTATGGGAGAGAGGTTTTCAAAAGTAATTATTTATCTTCTCTTCTCCATCAACCACCATGACATGTCAGCAACAGATTATTACTTGTTAAAACATCTGGACAGATTGCAATGTCATTAGTGCTAAGTGAAAACAAGCCGCTTCTGTCAGATTTGCCAATTCCATTTTCTGTTCTGATAGAATAAAGTTATTAATGGTTAGAATAACCATTAATAACCTTATTCTGTTAGTAACACTTGCCTTAATTCCTGACCAGTGACAATTTTTTGTTGAGTTTTACAAAAATTGGTTCTAAAACAAAAACATATTTTAGGTAAAAAAAAATGTGAAAATCATTAAATCTTGATTTCCCTACTGCCAAGAATATTTAGTTTATTAATGCATAAAAATTAGCAAAGCAAAGAAGGGGAACAATAGAGCAACAGTAAAGTCAGTTGGCTGCAATAAGAAAAAGCCAAAACATTATCTACATAGACTGAGTAAAGTAGAACTATGATTATTTTTTCATGTTTTTCCTCTTAATGGGCAAATTTTCCTTAACTTATGTCACCTGTCAGGTAAATTGTGTATCCAATTAATTTTTCAATATTTAACTTGTTGAAACTGCTAACCAGTCAAGAAGTTTTACAAAGAGTGAAACAAGTATAACCTGAAGTTGATATCTGACAATGACAATGCATTTGGAATAATATCTTATCCTAATTCAATAAACATTTGCTATGTTATATTTGCAGTATAGGATTATCATACAACAAAAATCACAAGTTAATTTCTTTGCCCAGAAAAGGTCTTAATTCTGTTCTGGATTTAGTCTTGATTTTCAAATCTATCTTTCATCACCAGTGTCTCTTGACCAAATATGACTTTTTTGTGTCAAACAAGAAGGGAAATACAAGTATCTAAATACAAACTGATGTCCTTTTCCATCAAACATAGTATTTTAACTTCTACACCCATGTAGATACAACTAATATACATAGGTAAAAGAATGTGTGTACATGTATATACATGGATATTTACTAAGCTTTTGCTTAGTCTGATACAAGAGTAAGATACTAAACAAAAGTTAAACTCACTACGCATAGAGGCATAGTTATAGGGTACCTAAACTCATTACATTAGAAAATAGTTTATGTAACTAGCTTACAATCCAATATTCTAAGTTAGGTGTGTTCAAGCCCATTAATATGTTGATATTGTTATTTACTAAGATTTGCTTAGTTTAGCCCCAAATCCCAATAATAGTACACCAAGTGATAAGGGAACACATTAAACATGCAATGACTGATGAATTGAGCTTGTAAACTCTATAACAGGCATACAAATATTTACTAAACTTAACCTGACACAAGGCCATAATGTAGACTGAACTCACAATGATTTATGGAATTAACTTATAGATGTTCAGTCTCTGCATGTATGAAGATAACTGAAAAGAAGATTACAGATAATCAATATTTGATTTATATCAAATATGATGAATTTGATTTAGAATGATTGATTTTGTTAACATTTAAATGTTTATTCAAGTTAACCTCAGACAATTATGAATAGAGATGACTTCAGAAAAATAAATACACTCAAAGATTACAATATAAAGAGGAAAGTGGTCAATAACGAATATAGAAAGAATCGTCAACTTGACCTTAGATCCAAGGGTTTAGAATTTAGTAGTTCTTTAGAATTCTTTTGGTGAATTGCCTGCTGCTGAGTCTGACTGACTATTGATTGAATGAAGCACTTGACATTTGAGCTGGTTATAAGAATCCTATCATCATCTGCATTTAACTATACAATGAGAACAATGAAAATATCTAGTGCACAGTCTCAGTCACTATTTTTAGATGCATAGTTTATAACAAAAAACTGACACTCAATCTTGTTTGAAAACCTTAAGAGAAATCTTATTCAATTAATCAAAAACAACATATTTCCTTGCCAAATATTCAACAACTCATGTTAAAGTTGTACATTTTCCAATAGTCAAATATAACCCTGTATATTTTATTTTGGAGCAATTATTAGTCAAATATGGCAACATTATCATGTTTACTAACCCATTTTAAAAAGTTGGTAATATTAAATTTCTATTAGAAAAAAAAACATTATTAGCTCCCTTATACAAGGAGGCACTGAAAAGTTTTAAGCCTGACACATTTTCCAAAATGTAACCAAATGATCAAATGGTAAATATTTTTTATAAGTGTTTCTTGGTTGAGCTAAGAAAATTTTCGTATCTTCTTATATTAATATATAAAGAGTTTATGTACTACATATACTATTCATTTTTCTTTATGTCATTTCTGTCCCTTCAACCTTTTCTTTTATGATTTTTTCTTATTTTCATAAACAGCAGCTAAACATATAAACACACAGATATTTATAAAAAAATCATCAGAAATTTTAAGTGATCTGTTCTAATCATGAATCAGTCAGAATTTGAGGCAGGGAAATAAAAAAAAAATTCAAGCGAAATAAAATCTGAACTGATGGATTTAAGGTCAAGCTGTCTGAAAGGACAATTTCTTCTGTTCTCATTAATAGCTACTTAATTTCTTTACATATTATAATTCTTTCTCCTACTCTTTACCATTTATTCCATTTGATCCTATTGTCTAAATTTACATGTACATATCCCTATGAGACAGTGAAAATGTTTTCCATTTATAATATTCTGAAAATGATATGAATAAATATTGAAATATTTAAAAAAATATTACTCTTGCTTCTTCGTTCAATTTGATTAGCTCCAATAAAAGAAAAAAGGTATAATCATATGAACCATAAAACAATCTAAGATAAAACTTAATTCACCTGAACAGTAGAAATCAACTGTAAAATTTTGATGCACAATGAGTTATTAGACTTGAATTTTGGTTGCTTTTAAGTTTCATTGATGTAAATCTATTAGATATTATACAAAATCTTCCATTTTCTAATTGCACTTAACAAGCACATTAAAGTTATTTTAAATGCTTAACACAAGTCTCAAAAGCTTCTCTAATAGTAAATGGAAATATTCTTTACTTCTTTTATCTTCTGACTTTTCATCGTGTATGATGTCATTCATACATTTTGTCAGCCTTAACGTAAATGAAAGAAAATAAAAATCATCCATAATATTTTTTGGGGAGTATTTTTTCTAGAGAACATAAATTAGACATTGATAGTTTAGGGAGTGACAGATAAGGTGTAGTATGATTTCTTCATGACCTAAGATTATCCACTATAGAAAAATAAGGTTTTATCACTATTGACATAATGTAATTATAAATATAATAATATACCAGTTCCATTTCTGAGATGAGGTAATATAATTATTTACACTATTTTCATTGTTTAGACTATTGTCCTCATCTTTGTTGCCATATTCACAACATTTTGGCCTTCTTCAAGTGATTAGAATTTCAAACTGAACCATTTATTTTGTCCACCGGGGTAGGTTGTTCTAGATCCATGTGTCATGACTCTTTTTCCATTTCCCCTTTACAGTTTTATAAAGTTCTTGCAGTCTTACCTTAAGGAGGCAGCCTGTTTCTCCTTTATATTTATATTTCTTACTACAGCTGCATGGGATGGCATACACACAGTCCTTAGTTATGTTCTCCTCTATGGGAGGGGGAGGTCAGACTTGACAGTGTTGTCTGAAGTGCTGAACCACTTTTGAAGATCATCCTGATGTTATTTTTTCCAATAATCCCTTCACATAGAAAACAGCTTTGGTCTGCCTACCCTAAGTGTTGTTATCCTCTTATACACTTCTATCCCAGTTTGTCGGAGCTGCTGCCATGTACCCAGGGTAATTGTTACATTGTAGGGTACTGCAGTTCTTATTCCGATGTCTCTGGGTTGCCACTTATGACTTTTGCTCGATGTTGTAATCAGTAGATGATACCTTTCTTTACACTGTATGGGTGGTGATAGTTGAAGTTGAGGTATTGTCTGGTGAATGTTGGTTTGCAGTATATGGAAGTCTTGAACCCATACTCTGAGATATTAGTACATCCAAGAATTTGAGTTTCTTGTTGTTTTCTCTCTCCATTTTGAACTGTATCAATGATCTTATTGAGGTCACATGGTCCAGTGGTAACTGGACTTCTTCCTGGTGTGACAAAATTCACAAAGACAGTATTCTGAACAAATTGGCGATTTGAGTTAAAGGGAGATAACTGAGACATCCAGCTGGGGCATGGCCTGTGGAACTAGAACAACTTACTCTGGTGGATGAAATAAAGAGTTCAGTTTGAAATTCCAATCACCTGAAGAAGATTGGAGCATACAATGGATGAAATGTCATGAATATGGCAACAAAGATGAGGACAACAGTTCGAACAATGTAAAAAGTGTAAATAACTGTTATTATTAAAAAAATAATTATGTTGATCTTTTGTGTGCTGACTAGTTTGAAAAACTTGTTCTATGGAATTGAGCCATTAATTCAATTTGAAATTCAATAAAGCCATTTTTACCTAAAGAGATCTTGAGTGATATGGAGACTTATTTTAGAAATTAAGCACAAGAATAATTTAGCAAAGTTTTCTAAACAAGATTTGGGGTTAAGTACTGAAGTGTGTGCACTAGTAGAAACTTAAACAATGTTTGTTTATCACCCTCAGACACCTATACTTTTTGTAGTAACCAAAGTGTAGATAGTGAATTGAATCCTTTGAAGAAAATTGGTATGATTTTTTATTGCTGGACTGGTGGTAATTCTGAGGAAAATTAATCTTCTATGTTTGTGTGGAAATTTCTACACTGGATTATATAAGATTAAATAATTTGTAACTGCTATCAATGCTAGAACAGATACAAAGTTAAATGGTGGTAATATCTTTTCAAAAACTAACCTTTCAGATATCTATCTGAAGTAGAAGAAAAGTAAATCCTTATTGATAATAAGTGCATATCAAGGATTATATCAATACAACATGATATTAAATATGCAATGGTATTTCTTCAACAGATTATGGATACACTATTGACAGATTTTCTATTTGTGTTTTTTTTTTTTTACTGTTAGTTCCCCAAATACCAGGTACAAAGGTCACTTAAGGTAGAGGATTACTGAGTGAGATTGTAAGTGGGAAGGGTATTATGAAAAGTAAAAGAAAATATAAGGATTAGTAGGATAGATATTGGTTGACCCTGGACTTAGAGACCAAGATTATAGTTGTTAAGGTTTGGTTTAGTTTACTTAGTTTAACAGCATATCAACTTTGAAGGGTTATTTAATGCCGACAAGATTTTTCTGATAGGTTCACATGAATAGAGTATGTCTTCCTTATAAGAAATCATTTTGTAGATCAGTTTTCATTGACATATTTTATAATATTGACATATTTATTTTTGTCAAGAGTCAAATGTATTGATGGAAATAATTTTCCCCCCTAAAATAGGCTACAAAATCATGTAAGTAAGCAGATTTAGTAAACTGTTTTTTTTTAATATTTTCCTGTAGAGTCCAATTTCTTAAATGAAATTTATGATGTTACTTGGATTGATATTTTCAAAAAGATCCTTTAAGTTATCCGATTTTTAGAGTTTGATTCAGGTTTGCTGGAGGTTATGGTAATTTAGTAGAATGTGTTTGACTGTATATGGTTCCTGGCACAGGACACATATTGGCAGTTCCTCATTTTTTTAATAGATGTTGGTGGGTTATGTATGTGTATCCAATACAGAGTCTGGCTAGAACCACCTACTCTCTCCTTATCTTTCTGGAATTTGACAGTCTTTCATTGATGATTGGTCGGATGTTGAACAGTTTATTGTTTACACAGTTGTTCCATAATTGCTGCCATTTTTCTTTTCTGTTTATGCTGGGTCAGAAGTTGGCGTTTGGCAGCGTTACTTTAGAGAGGGCCATGTTCGGCGATTCCTTTGCCATTTTGTCAGCTTTTCCATTTCCTTATATGCCAATATGGCTTGGTATCCAGCATAGGACTATTACTGCATCTTTTTCCTTATAGAGTCAAACCTATTTAATAATTTATTTATTAACAGATTTCTCATGTTTTATTCTTCAGAGCTGTGAGTACAGATAGTGAATCTGAGAAGATAATGAATTGATCTGACCCACTGGATTCTATAATATCTAAAGCCAAGTGTATGGCTGAAACTTCTGCACTGAAGATTGAGGCTTTGTCAGGCAATCTTTTCTGGATTATGTTGTTAAGGATAGCAGAGCAACCCACTCTGTCCAACATTCTAGAGCCATCAGTGTATATATGCTTATGATTTGGGTGAGCTTGTAGAACATTATGGATTTCTTTCATGTAATCGGATTAAGTTAGAATTAATTTTAGAGTATTTAGTAAGGTTTAGCAAAATTGTAGGGTACTTCATTACCAGGGTGTAACAGAGAGAGTTTGGGAACCACACACACACACACACACACACACACACACACACACACATTTTTTTTTATTGAAATTGGAGTAGATTTAGGATTTTTAGATAGGATTTCCAGGTCAAACCATATATGAAACATCCATAGTCCAGTTTGGATCTTATTAGACCTCTATATAATTTTAGGAGTGATATGTGATCCGCTCCTCAGTTGATGTTAGCAACAACCCGCAGTAATTGTAATGCTTGAAGCATTTCTGTTTTATGTATTTTAAGTGTGGGTGATGAATGTAAGTTTTTATTGAAAAAGATTCCCAGAAATTATGTTGATCAGTCATTTCTATTTTGGTTTCTTCAAGTTTTAGAGTTGGATCATTGTCCATTTTTTTTTTCTGATTATAGAAATGGATACACTTTGTTTTGGTTGGGGAGAACTTGAAACCATTTTCAATAGTCCATTGGTTTAATTTATCTAGGCACATTTGTTGCAGTTGCCATTCTGCTGTATTCATATTTTTTGACCTGTAGCAGATCAGAAGGTCATCTACGTATAAGGAACCATTGATGCCTTGATTCAAACAATTAACAATGTTAATTTTTATATTAAAAAGTGTGACAGACAAGATGCAACCTTGTGCCACTTCTTGGATTTTTGAGTCTGAGAGTTTTGATCCAACCCGAACTTTGAAAACTCCATCAGACAAAAAGTCATTCATCAAATTGGGCAATCTGCCCTTTAATCCAAGATTGTATAAGTCTTTCTTTATTCCCTGTCTCCATGTTGTCTCATAGGCCTTTTCTAAATCAAAGAAAATGGCTATTGCGTGTTCTTTTTTAATAAAAGCCTCTCTAATGAAAGTTTCTAGATGGACTATGTTGTCTATGGAGATTGGTAATTAAACAGTTAGTTTCAAGGTACCAGTTCAATCTTTTATTTACTATTCTTTCTAGGGTTTTGTATATACAACTTGTTAATGTTATGGATCAGAAGTTTTTGGGGTCTGATTTGTCTTTATCTGGTTTTGGTATAGGAATCACAATAGCTTGTTTTCAGTTATTCGGTAATTTTCCCTAAAACCATATCTTGCTAAAGATATTTTATTGATTTTGGAGGAAGTTGTTTAAGAAATTCATAATGAATTTCATCTGGACCAGTAGTTGTACTATGTGATTCGCTTATGGCATCTATAAGTTCATTCAGAGTAAAAAGATGGTTGTAATCTGCTTTGTTGTTTGAGTTAAAGTTCTGCCTATTTTTTTTCTCTCCATCATGCCTAATTTTTTTTTTAATTGCTGTTTATAATTTTCACTAGAGGAATTTTTTTAAAGGTTTCTACAAGTAGATTTGCTATCACCTTTTTGTTTGTTATTTTTATGTTATTTTGTGAAAAGAGATTTAGAGGAGGAGATTTTTGCCAGTGATTTTCCTTATCATATTCCAAACTTTTTTTGGTTTCATATTGGATTTTATTTATGTAGTAGGTATTCGAGGCAAGGACCCTCTTTGAGGCTATGACTACTCATCAGGATTGGTTCAGGTTTAGGGTTCACTTGATGATGATGAAGAAATGTCATGAGTTTAGTTTTTGATGTGTTGAATGATACCAGCCATTCTTTTCCTCATTGAGCTTTGAGAGTTAGGTTAGAGGAGAGATCAATTTCCAGGCACTAGTCATCAAGATATTTGGAGGTGCACTCATACACTGTGGTATCATCTGCATATATATTTACTAAAGATTTGAAAGTGTTCTTGATATAAAGCAGAAAGAGAGCCTTGCAGGACACCAGGATTGATTGCACGTGCCTGAAATGACTGGTCATGAGCAACAACCTTGGGCATGTTATTATCAAGAGCTTTTCTGATACTATGTGACTTAATAGTTAAGACATCAACAATGGACCTAGAAGATAAAAAATGACACTATTTGTCACTTAGGAGTTGTTTTTGTAGAAGTGTTCAATGACTTTCTTGTTTATGATAGCTTTAAATGGCACTAAGGAGGCCTATGGAGTGATATTGTGATGGAGACAAAGGCTCACCAGCATTCTTGAACACGTTGTTGCTTATTTGAACAATATTATAATTATAAGTAAAAATGTTGGAGAGCACAAAGCACATTTTTTTGTTTCTTCCAAAATAAGGCAAAAATGTTACCGAGAGTGAAAGAAGATGAGAAAAGACAATAAAGGTACAGGATTTAGAAGACAGAATATGGCAATTGATGTTGCATTTAAGCTTTTGAAGATTGTAAGTGACAGGAAAGGAAGAAGCTATAAGAGAATTCCACAAGAAAGAAGTGCGAGAAAAGAAACTAGTAGAATAGAACTTATGGTTACATCAAGCTATTTCAACAATAAAATGTCTAAATTCATGTGTTTGAGGTACCATGGAGGAAAACTTGTTAGAACACTTACCATGAAAATATTTATAGAAAAGGTACAAGGAAGTCACATTATGGCAATTGGAAAGTGACTGAAGTAAAGATGCCAGGTCAGGTCCGATTTCATTACAGACTCTTCTTTGAATTTTATTAAGAATCTTGAGATATACAGTAGGAGTGCCAGACCAGATGTTTTAGTAATATTCAATGCATAGATAAATGGTAGATTTATAAACATGCAAGAATTGGGAAAAGATGACATTGGGAAGGTTATTGATAAAGATAAGAAACTAAGTAGATTCACGGATAGAAACCTGGGAGACACCTACATTAATGTGGTAGTATCTAAAAGAGTGGCCATTCAACATAACTTTCATTAAATGATTTGTTAAGGACTGGATCAATTTAAAAATTTAGCTGGAGACACTTGATCCTTCAGCTTGTGAAGAAGACAGCATGCCAAACCTTGTCAAACACCTTTGAGATATCTAAAACCATAGCCCTAGCTTTGCCATTCTCTAAAGCTTGACAGAATCTTTCAGTAATAACCATTAACACACTGGCAGCTGACCTAGAGAAGTAAAAGCCATATAGCTGGTCTGAAAGAAGGTCATGTAAAATGAGATGCTTAACCAAATCAGTATTGATTAGAGCCTCTTGTAGAGTTTAGAAAGAACAGGAGCCAGCTCAGGAGCATATTTATTTGGGACAAGTGTAGAGATACTAGCAAGTCTGCATGACTTGTGGGGATCTAGTTTGGTGATGGTAGCAGAAACCATGAATATCATTCAGTGTAGATTTGGTTCTAGGAGGAAAATCAGGCAGAGGTACTCCGACCGAGTTTAGATTGGAACTGTAAGAGAATGTACAAGAAAAGCATTTTGCTTTATCAGCAGTAGATGATAAAACTTCAATCTGTTAAAGAGAGGAGGAATTGTGGATTTATCCTTGTTTAACAGAGTTGCCAGTAATCATGAGAACCAAACACACGAGAGGCTATTTGGTTACTCGTTCAATCAGTGAATAGCAACTTAGCTTCATTGGGTACATGCTGGCAATTATTATGAGCAGATATAAAAAGGCATCTGTTATGACCTGAACTATCATGTTGGTATAACCAAAAGAAGTGATTCTTGTGGGCAATAGCAACTTTAAAGGTAGGAGTGAACTAAGAAGACTGCAGTTTTCACTTGATATTTTTGCAATCCTACAAAGGTGTTATTGCCAGGTTTCACCTAAGAGGAAACATCTTCAATGGGAAGATTAAAAATTTAATTCTAAGGTGTGTCATGAAGAAAAAAATAAAAAGAATTCCAATTTGTATGTTGGGAACAAAATGATGTTTTGTGAATAGGAGGTTTCCATCTAATAAAGTAGTGAAAAATTATCTACAGCTACTAGTTGTCAAGAGGGTAGAGTTCCAAGTTGCAAAAAAGTCTGGAGTGGAGATAACAAACAGATCAAGTCAAGAAGTATGACCATCAGAATTGCTAGGGAAATGATCGCTTAAAAGAAATATTCATAAAAACAATATAAAATTATACCAACCTCTCCAAATATTGCATGAATTACATATGTCATTTAATACCTTATTAAAAAAATTCTCAATTAACTATAATAATTTGATGATATTAAAAAGAAAACAAAACACTTCAGAATTATTTTTCATTCATTTTGAACAATATTTTTAAATGATTATTATTGTTGATACTTTATAATATGATACTGACCTAGAAATAATGCATAAACAATTACTTTTAGGAAGCAATTGCACATAATTTGTGTACAGTAATTTCAGCAAAAATTATAGTCATATCGAAAAGGAGGGTTTGGTAATTATTTTTACTATCAAAAAATTCCACATTTTAGAACATGAAAGAAAATTTATACTTCAAACTGATCCCAAACCATTATTAAATACTCCTACTCATACTGTAAATAAACTGCAACAAATCTTAATTGACTTTGACTTGAACTTTAGGACTTATATTCTAAAAATGGATCATGCTGATAGTTGAGAAAAATTTGATATTAATCAAAACAAACTAACAAAAGTAGTAGTAATTTTAATGATTAAACTAGAATCAGAAGCTAGAAAATATACAATGTCTCACTGTAGAAATATTACCTATTAAAGAAATAAAGTGACCAAAATGTTTTCATCAGTCAAATCATTGGATAAGTCACAACTACACACAATTTCCCATAATCAAATGGACAAGTGGAAAGGGTTTTAAACACTTTCAAAAGAGTCTGATGTAAAAGAAAAAGATGTGATGAAGAAACATTATACCTCTGTTTTATTACAGGACAACCCCAAACCCATTATATACATAAAAGTTATATAAATCAAATACAGAAAAAACAGTTAAAAATATTGTTACCATCTAATTTTATGATATTTTTCAGATACTCAGAAAAAATTACCAAAATACTTACCGATCATGAAGAAGGCTGAGTCCTGCAGTGAACTGAGAAAGGAGCTGATGATTTATCAGATCATACCTAACTATTGTCATTAACTTGTAGATCACATTTTAATTAAACATGTGGTGAGAATTTCACACAAGATTTGAACTAATCACATTTTTGGGAAATTTTTTAATTTTTTTTTTATTTGAAATATTGCAATATCCAAAACAGAGTAATGTGCAATCACTCCCTGGAATCATCATGTTATATTCAGGAAAGGACTTCTGGACAGATAACATTTTTTTTACTTTTTTCTTAATTTAATTCTTCTTTTGATCCACAAAACTCTATGCAACATGACCATAAATTTATTTATCTTATATTTTATTGCAGCCATTAATGCAGGCATAACAACTAAATATTTTCTGTGAGGACTTATAAATAAATAAACAAACACCCTGGAGAGGATACTATTTATGCTCCTGGTGGCCATTACTTGCACTACAAATGTAACAAGTTTTTTCAAGTCTTGAATTTCTGTTGACTAAAAGAAAGTCTAATATTATAATCACATTGTAAATTGAACACTTTTATAAAAAACTTAAAAGTAAATTAAGAAATTTCTTAATTTATTTTTAAATTTAAATATTGATATTTTATAAATACAAATTTATTTAATTTTTTATTTTTATATAAATTTATTTAAATATTTATTTTTATATAAATATATGCTTAAAATATATTTAAAGAAAGATATTTAATTTATTTTTAAATTTATTCTAAATAAACTGGAACATTTACTGGGAACAAACTACCTGCATATGGATAGAAAATAAATTGAGCAAGTACATAAAAATATAGATAGAACCAGACATAAAAAAGGGATGCCACTTCTCATTGGATTTATTCAATCTCTACAGTGAGATGATCCCAAGAGAAGTAGAAATCCTACTAGGATTTATTATTGTTGGGCACAGTCTTAAGATATGTAACTGACACAACTGCAAGAACTCCTAGGTAAGGTAGTAAAGGAAAGTGAGAAGAAAGGACTAATGATCAATTGTAAGAAGATAGAATGTATGATCATTAGCAAGAGGGGTACCTGAAGATACAAACTATGAATTAGGAATGTCAGAATCAAGCAAGTACAAAAATTTAACTCTCTGAGAAGTGTTATAACAAATGACAGAAAATGTTACATAGAAATATGAAGATACACTCACTGGAATAGAGAAAGATAACTGCTAAAAGCTAAACAAAGAAAAGAGTGATGAACAGCTATGTAATATCAATCATCATACATGGAAATAAATGCTGGACAATTTGCTCAGTTGAAGAAATGGAGATGTGGTTCTACAGGAGGAAGCTGAGAATATCATGGATGGAATATGTGAGCAATGAGAAAATTTGAAAGAAATTGTACTTAAAATAAGAAAGAGTTGAAATTTCTGGTAGACATAATGAGGATAACAGGCTTAGAGAATTTGATGTTCTCAGAACATTTTGAAATCAAGAATGGTAGAAGGAAACGACAAGTAACCTACCTAAAGAGCTTGTATAAATGGTCAGCAGAAGAAAACTGAGAAGAATAGTAAGGGAAGAAACATTGAAGCTGTGGAGAGCTGTGATCACTCATATTCTGAAGGGATATTGCACATAAAAGAATATGCGAAAGACATGCCATAGGGGCCCCATTTTCTGATTAAGGGTATTTTATCGCTTTAGCTCTAGTCATCTTTGAGCAATACCAAGTCAGATGGATAAAAAAGACATTATACTAAGATTATAGTATCTTAGATTTAAGCTTTTCTTAGTAAACTATTATTATCCCTGTAGGCTGTAGTCATATCAGTGTATTTCTTTATCAGAAAACTGTGTATCAAACTACAGCACACTGACTACTTGAGTTTAATGGAGTTTTGATTGATTGTTTATAGTATATCAGCTGTGACAAATACATTCATACTGACTTTTTATTATAATCTTTATGTTAAATAAGTTCATTAAATAAAAAAAGATATGACAAAGAGTAATATCAACACTATGTTGACATGTTTTATCATGCAGGTGTTGTCCACCACAAGTACAATCTTTCAGTCAGACAACTAAGGAGTACTACATCAAACTGCTTTGACAGTTTGGAGAAAATGGTCAAGTAATGATTGGCAGCATTGTCATGACAATGTGTGTTTATTCTTCTTCTCTCACAAAGTTTCTAAGCAAAGCATTGCATCATCCATGTTTATCAGTTTCCCTACAGTCAAGATTTGACTCTTTGGCTTTTCCCAAAGATAAACTCCCCATTGAAATGAATGAGATTAAGGAGAACTTGTTGAGGCAGTTAATGGTGATCCCAAAAGAGGACATTGTAGACTATTTTTAAAAGTGGAAGAAATATTAGGATAAGTCTGAAGAGGAGTCCTTTGAAAAGGTCTAAAGCAATCTTGTCCAAGGTAGGCTATATTTTCAATAATATTAAATGTTTGCAGTTATGGTAGAAATGAACACAATCTTGGAGCTTCTGATTAAGAAAGAAAGGGCATGTAAAAATTCTACTACCTTAAGTACATTAGATTTAAGATTGCAAAATTATACTAAAGGATTGTTCAAAAGACAGATGGCCCAGTAGAATAACTGTGTGTTAAAACACAACTGACAGGAAACCATATACAAGTTCAATCCTGGATTTGAGTAGTGTGGAAAAGATATCTTTTTAGTGTTATGCTGTCCACTGCTTCTAAAATGCAACACTATTTTCTGGCAGCAATTCTTTTAGTATTTCTAAGGCATCTTTCCATTATGCTATTCTTTGCTTGCATGCAAGGATAACAAAATCAAAGCAGGATATTCCATTCATTCATAAACATTTTAGTACAAAATACGGTCATTGTTGGTGAGCAGCACAACCAGTGGACATTATTCATGACAGCAACTTCAGTTAGAGAATAACACTTGCAGAGTCTTGCCAAAGAAATGGTTTCTAGTTTGAAAAACAAATGAGCTTTAAGTAATGTTAACCACTATATAACCTACTTGAAGTATCACTCAGATCCAGTTTTATTTTTTTTCCAGTGCACCAGTACTGAATCTATAGATTGCTTTGCATTCATTGACCACTGCCACTACTACTATTTTTGTTGCTGAAGAATTGACCCAGCTGATAAAGTATAAAATCTACTTTACACTGGGTGCTATTCCTTGGATTCCATTGACATGCACGTCCATGGATAGTACCTCATTCATATCTTGCTTTATGAAGAAATTGTCAATGTTCTCTTTTCCCCACATCTTGCTTTCCTGGAAATCTGTGACCTACTTTACTGCATTGGAAGCATTGCATTTCTTTCTGTGCTACTAATATGAAACTGCTGCAAAATGATGCAAGCAGTCTCTTCCAAATTGATTGGAGCCAGAGGATATGTAGCAGGTGATTTTTGGTAGAGACTGTTTCAGCTCTAATCTGCACTCGTAAGGCAGCTACTACTATTGGTTCCTCTGGCACCATCTCAATCCATTTGATTATGCTAAGCTGTCAAATTTTGGAATCAATTTGAGATCAAACTGTATGATATTCTTTAGGTTACCAAAATAGCTTATAAAAAAATAAAACACAGACAACTCTGCCAACAGCTATAAGCTTCATATTGTAAGGCTTGTTTGTTATTCTTCTAGCAGATACATTATTGTTCAACTACCAAACTCTCACCACTTCCTCTTCTGACCCAAGATTCTCTTTTCATATTGCAGGACACTATGAATATTCAATATATACCTTTTCTCAGGAGAGTTTTCATTTCGTAAAATTGTGGTTGCCAAATAATGTACAGCCTACAATATTTCTTTTGAAGTTGACTGATATGCCTCTAGTTTTGAGTTGTTTTGTTACAGTCATCTTGACTGTCTCCCCACCAGTTAACAAGTATAATAGACACCTGAAGAAGGTTGGAGGGTACAATGGCTGAAAACACTATGAGTATAATGACCATAATGAGTATATTAGCACAAAGATAAAGGCATATAACTTTGATGATATTAAAGAACTTATTTTTAATTCACAAAAACCTTAATGTTATCATAAACAAGTATACACAGCAAAACAAGCCAGCCACTTTCTTACTATCTCTATTTGCATAATTTTATTACTTATATATTTTCAATACAAATGACATTTACAGATGTATATTTAACCATATAATGAAAAACATTTAGGATCTGGTGTCAAACACTATTTTAGAAGTATACTTAAAAAAAATTGTCTAACACTCAATATTAGTTTAAAAACCTCAAGAGAAATAGTATTATTCAATTAATTTACAGTACATTATTCTTTGTTATACATTTTATCAATGAAAAAGATAGTAAAATTAGTCATTATTTCAATTAACAATATCATTACTTTCTTCCTTCACAATAAGCTTTATCATTTAAAGACAGTATTTAAAAAAATCATCAATAGCAACACCAAAATCTTGCATATTACTGATCCTATTTGTTTTTTTTTCCCTTTGATCTTTTTTCTTGTAGCATTAACCATAATAATCAATGATCCTGTCAATTGAAATTTCAAAGTAATAAATGGCCTTCATAAATTCTAATGATCACTCTGTTACTGGATGCCCTTAGAGTTGCTTAACTTGGCTTTGCTGCTTCATTTTTTTATCATCTTTTAGTTTCCTAAGCTTTTATACCTTGCTCTGTAATTCTATCTATTCCCTCAATGTGGCATGTGTTTCATTTGTTATTCTGCTTGTATACATCTTTATAGTCATAGAAAGTCATTTCCATTTAAAATGTACTGAGAATGATGTAAGTAAATAGGAATATTAACAAAATCACTCATGTCATATTTGCTAACCAAATACTGATGAACTACAAGCATGTTTTATTTTTAATTAGTCATTCTTTTGTCTTAAAATTGTCTAGGGGTTTTCAGTTCTGACAAATTATTTGTGTGTAAGAAATCAAGTTTTAGTGTGTTGTAAGATTTGTGAAGTGCACATTAATATAGTTGACTAAACAGGATCCTGATTTTGTAATTGTTATGGAAACTAAAGATTCCAGTTATTATAATGGATACAAAGACATACAATCCAAGCAGCTCTATCTGAGAAAGACAGTTCTTAAAGATTTACAGGAAATAATGAGCATTAACTTTTGTTTGCTTTGTTTGCTTTGCCCCACTGGATTTATTAGCAACCCTACTTATTTATCTTGTTTTTATGACTCCCCTAATTTCTCCTTTCAATTTTAATTACTTGGATATTCATGGAGATTTTGTCATATAATTAAATTCATTCTCAATTAGCATCATTAGAAAATAATGATATTCTAATGCATTGAGTTTATTAAACAATCATCTAAAACAGAACAAATTGAAAATGAAAGTGAAAAATGGAGATGAAAAAAAATGTCAAGGTCCTGAAAGCTCTATGCCAGCAAATTTGTGAACAGAAAAAGTGGTCAAAAGAGTGGACCTAGTCACTGGTGATATCCTTACCAAAGAAGGTTAATTTCAAGTAATGCCAGAATTATAGAACAATAAACCTGATCAGCCACAACAGCAAGGTCATATTCTGTATTATCCTCAACCATCCAAATCCAAGGCTCAAGAATTATTATCAGAAGAGCAGGCAAGTTTTAGAGCCATATGTAGCATAGCGGAACACATTTTCAATTGTAGGACCCTCATTGAGAAATATCAGCAAAACCAGAGGGACCTGTTTAACAATTTCATTGATTTCAAGAAAGCATTTGATCGGGTATGGTATGTTGGCCTCTGGCACATCCTCAGAGCATTCAACATAGAAGAAGGGCTCATACAAATTATCCAGGCCCTCTATGACTATGCTACCAGTGCAGTTCTCTTGAGTAACAAAGTGGGAGATTTCTTTCAGACGCCTATTGGCATTAGACAAAGATGCCCACTCTCTCCAAAACTTTGTCACTATGGATGGTGAACTACTAGAGAAGTGTCCAGCTTCAAATACTTGAGAGCAATCCTGTCAAAAATGGCACCTGCAATGCAGAAATCCACACACAGATTGCCACTGCCACAGCAGTGATGGCCAGATTGGAAAGGATATAGACGAGCAACATCAGCTTCTATACTCTACAAATCACTGGTCATATCCATCCTCTGGCTTTTTTGACAAGACAATCTTAACATGTCCATTTGAAACATTTCTTTTTAAAAATGGCTTTTTTCTTACTTTTTTTGAGATTATCAGTTTTCCAAATAAGAAAGTTCCTACTTCATTATTATGTAGTAATCCATAAGAGAAAAAACAAGAAAGATATTGTACAGCTATTTTGAATGCAATAAGTAGTTAATGTATATTTTGTTTTTTAATTTTATATTAAATATCAATCTTGTATGGCGTTTTTTGGTTGTAGGTTTAAATTTGGTCTGTAACTAATGGACATTAGGTTACTTTAATATTAATTTTTGGTTGGTGTTTTCATTATCTTATTGTTGCCTTTTATCACAACTTTCTAGATTGAATACCTTCTAAGTGTTAAAGTAGTGATATAAGAATAGCTTCCAAAGAGAACTGAGCCAATTTCCTGCCTTACATGAATGCCACCATAACCAAATTGTATATGGATAAAAACAAGAAAAAGGTGAAGAAAAGTCTAAAGAAAATTAATAATGAAAATATTTCATTGAAGAGTTTGAATAGGGTAAGGCTATCATTAAGTAGCAAAACAAACAAGATGATGATGCATTGCAAATTAATGTTTTCAATACAAATTTTAGTAGTAGACTAGAAAGGATTTACTTTTCAAACCTCTAGAGAAAAACTATAATAAACTTTTCCTTACTAGATTACAACAATAATAATATAAAAAAGCAAATGTATAAAATAGATTATTTTGAAAATAAATTTTATTCTGATTTTAGGTTTTAAAAATCTTGGTTCAGTATTTTGATGAAATGCCATATTTATTAGCTTATTCAAACTAATATTCTCATTTGCAATGTTTCTTTGGCTATTACTTTTCAAATGGCATGTTAGACAATCATTCTCAAATGACTGAACAAACTGTATTTATATTGCCATTTTTAATTAATCTCTAAACTTCCTTGCTCACATGCTCAATATCCAATTTGAAGAGAGGTAAGTGTTATTATTAATAAATTGAATATTATGTCAATAATTTAGAGAGTGCAGTAAGTGACTGATTAGGTTAATTTGCAGATGAATACTCCTAATCAAAACATCAGAAAAATGGCTACAAATCAAAATTTAGTGCCCAAACAGTGTAATGACTATAAAAATTGTATAAAGTATGTCTAAACTAGCTTATAATTTACTGTGCTTTTTTTCTTATCTAAAAAGGCTTACTTTGGCATATACAGAGTGTTTCAGAAAATTTGATATCATTTCGTAATAACTTGACCAATTTTCATTCAAATGATATAAAATTTTAACAGCACGTGAAGAAACAACTCAAAATTCTATGTTTAACGTTTTATGTTTCTTCTTTTCAGGTATAGCAATGCCATTTGCAGGAAAAGAAAATGCCTTTTGTATATTAGAATATTCTCGAACACAGTTGAACAAAACTGTGCATCATGCATTTATGAGAGAATTCATTAAAAATGCACCAACTGCAATGCAGATTTGGACATGGCACAAATTCAATGAGGAAGGCTGTTTGTGCAGGGAAAAAGGATCTGGATGACCACCAGTATTGGAAAAGATAGTTGAGCAGGTCCGGGAAACATTTTTATGAAGCCCAGATTGCTCCAATGACAATTTGGCAGGTCACAAGGAAACATTTGTGAATGACATCTTACAAGCTACTGCTGGTTCAGGCTTTAAAAACAGATGACAAGCAAAAGTGCAAGCAATTCTGTATCAATATGCAAGAGAAACTTGAAGATGAGTTTCAAGAATGTCTCTTTTCTTCCTACAAGCCTAGAGGAACTGAAGAATCAATGCCACACTGAAAACTGCTACCAAAGACATGCTACAGCATGTTTGGCAGGAGCTAGGCTACCAACTTAATGTTTCCAATATCACTGGTGGTTTGCATATTGAAAACTTGTGAAATCATTCATGAAATCCACATACTTTTGAATATCTCATTCAGATTTTGATGAATAAATTTTATTTTGCTCAACATTAAGCCTGTTTAGGTTCATTTGCCTAGACTATGTAGTTACTCAGATATTCATATCTTAAATGATATTAAAATTTTTTAAACACCCTGTATATGAATCAACATGTGATAACAGTAATTTACCTGAGCCAGTTAAAGTGAATACTCTAATTTTTGAATTCACTTTTTTTTATGGGTAAATTGTAATTTGTGAGAAATTAAACTTCATGAAAAAGTAATTAAAGTATTACTAAAGCCAAAGAGTTACTCTATCTTATAACATTAAAAATTTCATTTTATTTAGATTCATACCAATTTTTAGGATTTTATTTTTAAAATATTTCTTTTATGTAAGTAATTCTTTGCATGTCTTTTCCTGGAATGACAGTTTTCAAGATTAAAGAATATTTAATAACAATTTAAAAAAAAATAAATTTTATAACTTTGGCATTTGGAGTATACCTGAAAAACTTGTAACATTTCTTTGCCTCACACTGCAATATATCATAGATTGCATGAACCAGTTACTTTGTTGCCCGTGTTGCTACTTATCGGCAGCTGTGTCAGTTAAAGTAGAATAAGGGAAGGGAAGAAGTAGGAGTAGTATTAGCTAATTAATTAGTCATGCTTAATAAGATTCTTCCAAAGTAGTAACAAGAAGGAAGGAATTTATTTGAAGACATAATTATTTCTGAGGATGGACTGCATGAGGGTGGGAGTAGTGAGAAAAGATCAATACGTTTTAAAATATCAATTTCTTGAAATAAAATATTGATTCAGCCCAAAGTGATAGATTTTAGCAAAGATCTTTTTATTACAAATATTAGAGTGTTTTTTTCTCAATTTGATTGGAATTGCCAATATGCTTGGTTTCTGAATGAGTAGGTGTAGAGAAGGAAATTGAATAAACAAAAAAAAAAAAGAAAAAAAAGAGACATTTAAGGAGAGAGTTTCTAAGTGGTTGGTTGAATTATAAACTCTTTGCCTTATGAGAAAATGGAAACACATGTGAGTTATATTCAAATGTTGGTACAAAAGCAAGGAATTTTTATGAATATAATTGATTATTGCTTTCATTGTTCTGGTGACATGAAAAGTGTGTTATTAAAAAAATAATTATGGTGACAAAGAGCTGTAAAATAAGTTTAGGTACAATGTTTTAATAAAAATTAAGTTTAAAACTTATCCATTACAGACTGTCTAATATTATCAAACTTAAGCAAACAAGGGTTGATATTTTGTTTTTTTATAATATTTATATTATTATTTTGCTTGTTTGCTTGTACAACTGTTATGCTTTTCTACATAGGACCGAAGTATGGTATCTGCCTGATCCCTGTCTCTCTTAAGCTGGTATCAGCTAAACTTACTGGTCAAGAAAACTACAGAATAATATTAAGTGAAAAAGTCAAAGAAAAGAAGAGGGTAAAAAAAAAAGGCTTGTGAAAGAAAATTATATATATATATATATATATATATATATATATATATATATATATATATATATATATATATAGATATAGATAGATAGATAGATAGATAGAGAGAGAGGGGGAAGTTGGAATGTAGATGAAAAGAAGACTGGCTGATTGGCTGGATATCAAGAAATAATGAGTGAAAGATTGAAAAACAAGAATAGAAGAGTTTCACATTTTTTATACATTCAAATTCTTGATAGAGAAGTGAAAAGAGAGAGAAAGATCAAAAAGGGAAATTATTGATTAAATGAATATAAATATTTATTCTTTTTTAACAGAAAGTGGTTAGCTAGATGAATGACAGAAGAAAAAGAGCAAAACATTTGAAGGAAAACAGTGGTCATGACAAGATAAATCATGCATCCAATTTTTTTTGTTACTAAAATTTTACAATTTTGTAGAATATAATAAAAAAAATGAATTTTAAATAGATAACATTTTAATAACAATAATTGAGATTATGTTACAAAGCTATCTTCTGCATTATAAAAAAATCCCCATTTGTTTATATTCTCTTCAAATCCAACTATTAAATAGAATAGAGGAAGTAGCTGAGAATGAGAAAGGTAGCAATAAATCACAATGAGTAGAAGAGAGTGCGTAGAAACTAAGTTGGATCTTATGGCTAATAATGGTCATGGAAAAGAATATAAAAAAGAAGAAAAAGAAGAGGACAAACAGTTGTTTAGGCTATCTTTCACTGTATATAGAATGGTTACTATTACAAAAAAATTAGTGGATTAAAGTGTCTTTTTGTGAGTCATGATTCTTGGTATTTAGCAATAGTTCATTCTAGTGAAAATTTCAAAAATAGAATTGATAGGTTCTAACTGAATGTTCAATTAAAGATACCAAGTGAAAAATGAAGCTAGCAAATATTCAAAATCATACCATGGGCAGAAGCAAGTACAAATTAAACATAAAATATATTTAAGTTGCTGATTGCTTTTGAAGCAGCAGTCTCAATACAGCGTAGTATTAATCATTATGGTTTATAAATTGACTTCTTGATGCCCATTGCCACAAAAGAAACAAAGATATTTTACATTTATTTTGAAACAGTAATATTCAGAAATGACTAACTTTCTATTATTTATTCAATCTTTGGACAACATATATATAGTAGTACATAGTTTATTTCAGGCTGATTCAGCCATTTTCAAGAAGAATAGAGTAAATGTATGACTACACATAAACATGTTACATGGGATATGTTGTAGCATATCATCTTCAAAAGCAATTTTATAAATATATTTTACAGAACAGTTTATGTATATTTAATGCATAAAATTCACCAATCGTTTTACTATAAATTACATCACATCATATCATGATACACCTTTCAATTTACCCAAACAGAAGACTACAATGATATAGACTACTCTAACCAGTGTTGCAAGTTGGTATTGGAGCCTACCTAAGTGGTCAGGATTTAGAATACTCATTTTCCAGCTAGGTTCTTCTGACTTGAAAATACAAACTTCCTACTTTCATTTGATCTTGTACTAACCTAAGTTTGTTAAATATCATAACAGCAATATGATGCATTCTTCACGCCCAATAATATAATACAAATTATAACATTCTTGAATTGACAATAACTTTTTCTTGATCTCTCCAACTGAATGTAGAAAATTTCAAATGCATTAAAATGTGTCAATTTTCTAACACAAGAATTTAATGTTGTTTTTGAATTAATTCTACTATATTATACATTTTATATTTCTAATAAGAAAGTATTAATTTCCAATTATTGTTTGATATTTGTTTACGTAAGTGGTTAGCTTACTAATTTTGTATTCGGTCATCTATAAAATCTTAACTGTCAAACAATTTTAAGACATAAAGTTGTAGTTAACTCAGAAAAACATGCTTCTAATTAATAGAGACAATTGTACTTGACTTAGTAAACATTTTTATATTTAATTATATACCCTGCAAAACATGAAAAATATATATGCAAAATGAGAAAATGAACAGAATCACAAAAAATAGAGCAAAGTATTGTATAGAATTACAGGCATAGATAAAGTGTTAAAAGATAGTTAATAGTGAAAATAGAAAGGAAATATTTGATTATCTCCTTGACTCCTGATCCATTACAATAGCGCATCAGTTTTTGATGAATTACCTCCCTCCTTGGTGAGGTCTGGGATGCAGGAAACATTTAACATTTCAGCTTATTTTGGAATGTACAAGGAATCTTTTCTTTTTGATATACATTATCAACATTAGAAAGAAAAAAAGAAAAAAGACAGAAAAAAAGATAGCAAGTAGAATTTTATATATTAACTATGATTATTTATGTTTAAAGGTTTAATAATACTGGACATAATTATAATATTGTCTATAAAGAAGGTAGTAATTTAGATACCTTCATGAATAGTATAATAATAGTAGCAACAGCCTTATATATTATGATAATAACTTTACTACCCATTATTTAGATTAATTTTAGCAAAAAAATTATGCCTATAATTTTATAAGAAAATAATCCTTTCATTTTAAAAACTATCTGTAAAAGAAAAAAATTGTATTTAAATCATTCAATATTCTGGATGGCACTAATATATCTATAGCCTCATTATGAGGCTAACAAAATCAGAAAAATGTACTTACCTAGCTGAAACTGAAGGTTTAGTAAAGAATAGATCGCTGTCTGGCTCATCTGCAAATAGGCTGTTGCTTGATTGAGAAGAACTGTGACCTTCTCGCAATTTATTAGCTTCCAGTAATTTATTGACTGATGAAACAGATGTACTTGATTTGATGGATTTGATGCTGCCGTCCAATGATTTATCACCATCTGATAATTCTGCTTTGTCATCTTCCTAGATTTTTAAGAAAGAAACAATATTCAGTAATATTAAAAATTATTTTAATCTGCTTCATTAACAATTTTTAATTCAATGACACTTGATAAAAAGAGTATCAATAGAGGCCATGGAATTCTATACTACAGCTCTACTTAAGGTGCAACTCAGGGGCCAGGACTGGAGGCCCAATTTCAAAAGCTCTTCCTTCCATTGGGAGCAACATATTTTAGTTTGTTTGGTTTTGCAGTAGTTCATTGATGTGGATGGCTTAAGGAATTCAAGAAATTTTTGCTTTTACATTTGGAATAACTTTAAATTATTTAATTATAATGTATTTATTTTATTTCCTTCAGACTTGCAATATTATTTAAAGTTTATTGTAAAAAACTTTGCAAAAAGAAAATACAATTTATGAAACTTAGTCTTATCACTTGGAAGTTTATTTAACATTTTTCACTTTATTTAATATTCTTCTTTATGAAATTTTCATTCATAAAAAAAATTACACTAATGATAAATTTAAATTTTTTTTTTTTTTTTTTTTTTTTTTTTTTTACAGAATATCTGTATCTCAACATACTTTTTTTAAAATAATCTAACAGATAAGTTGAATTTTTACCACACTGATACTGTAATGTAACTTTTAAAGAAAAAATTGAAGATCTAGACAATCAATACAGTATGGAATAACCAAAAAATGTGTAAATTTAATTGATTTAAAGAACAAATTTATTAATCCAATTTTTTGTTAGTCTCTCTTCCTACAAATGTTAAAAATACTCTCTCAAGAAAGTTAATTTTAAAGTTTTGTTATGTTTAATTTTTAACAGAATTTTCTTCCAAAGACTTTTTCTTTGATTCTGTTTTCACATTGCAAAATTTATTTAAAAAGGTTATTATTCATCACATGAATTTTATATTTTTATAATATTGATTTTCATAGCAACAAATATATTGATGATAAAATTTAGGTTTTCATGAGTTATTTGTGTTTTTTATTCTCAAAAGGTATTTTAAAAAAAAGTATGTTGTGGTTTAGTTTACCATTAAAAACATAAATAAAAACAATAGTAATATTTTTGTTGTGAAGTCAAGGTTTAGCACTAGTCATTCGCTAAGCTTGTACTACTACATTATTCTCAGTGACAAGTTATATAGGCTTTCTCTTGCACTTATGCAAATTAGGCATATTAATTTGCCAGTGTCACTACATCTCCCTGAAACGTATGGGTTTTATACCTCTAGGAGTTCTTGTACTTCTTCTCATGATAGTTTCATTACTTTGCCCTACTTCTCTCTCTCCCGTATTTCTTTCTCTGGGAGACCTAGATCTGTCCCGCGCTAAGCTGTAATCATAGGCATTTCCTGCATTATTTGATCTTCGTCCGAACTTTCAAACTCATTCTGGCCCACTTGATCCTGCATCATTTCGTCTTCTGATGTTTCATTCTGTAACGGTTGTTCTAATAAATCATTAACGGACGGAATCGTAGACATTTCTTCATCATTTTGCTCTTCATATTCACCCTGGGTCCTTATTTGATCTGCATGGGCTAATACACTGTTGCTGTTTTCTCTATTTATTATAGCTGTATTGTGGCCCTTTTGCATGATAAATTCTGCCCTTTCCGGATTTATTTCTTTGTTCCTTTTGTACCACATTTTTTCATTTGTGGAGTACAACATCGTTAGCGGAGCTCTAATTTGTCTTCCCATTAAAGTTGATGGGCTTTCTAGTCTTCCCGCGTGTGGTATTGTGTGATAGCTTAAAAGCAGCCTCGGTAGAAAAACTTCTTTTTCTTTTTGCTGAGAGCATGCTTTTAGTCCCGTTTTTACGGTCTGCACCATTCTTTCCGCTAACCCATTCAACTGAGGGTGATATGGGGGTGTCTTATACGGTTTACATCCTATTTTTTCTAACCATAAATTAAGATCTTTATCACAAAATTCTTGTGCATTGTCAGATACCAGGGTTTTTGGTATGCCATTTCTGGAAAATATGACCCTTAGAATCTGTTTTATCGTAGAACTTTTCTTGTCTGGCACCTGGATTATTTCGGGCCAACCTGAAAAAGAGTCTACTAGAATTAATAAGAGTCCCACTCCATTAATATACGCATGATCCATATGCACCAGACTCTATGGCTCCACTTCTCTAGGCCATGAATGTAGAGTAGTCTGTGTAAAGTTTCTTAATTCTTTACATTTTTTGCACCTTTTTATATATTCTTCGACATCTCTTGAATATCCCGGCTACCATGCTTCTAATGTTATCCTTTTTTGTGTAGCCGCTACTCCACAGTGTATATCATCATATACACTTTTTATTACCAATTTTCTTTGTGTTTCTGGGGGAACTACCAGATCCCCATTACAAATCACTCCATGTTCTATCGTTAATTTCTGTCTTATTTCTTTGTAGGGTCTTTCCGCCCTAGAACAATTTCCCCATGAGTTTTTTCTTATTCTCGATATTATCCTACTTAGTACTGGATCATGTCTAGTTTCCGCAGCCATTCTATCTAAAGACAAAACATCAGTCTCTACCCAATGTAAGAATGTATCTTCAAATTCTTCTTCTGTTTTATCTTTTGACTCCTTGTAAAATCTCAATCTTGATAGTTCATCTACGTGTTGAATTGAATTTCCTTTGACATATTCTATATCAAAATGAGATGCCATCAATCTTATTGCCCATCTTAGTACCCTCAATGTCGTGGCTTTGGGTAATTCTTTCCTTGGGTTAAATATAAACTCTAATGGTCTAGATCACTTCTTAACAGAAATTTTTTTTCCAATTAAAAATTGTCAGGCTTTAGTAGTTGTCCACATGATAGCCAATGCTTCTTTCTCTATATTTGAATAATTAAATTCGGTGTTAGTCTTTTTGATAAATACATTATCGGATGTCCTTCTTGTGATAATATTCCCGATATTGAATGTTCGCTTGCATCTGTGGTCAATGTTATGTCCTTTTTTGGATCAAACATTTTCACTACTGGTTTCTTTGCCATAATTTCTTTTAATCTATCAAAAGCTTTTTGTTGTTCCTCTGACCAAATAAATTCAACATTCTTTTTTCTTAAATTTGCAAACGGTTCAGTCAAGTCCATGTATTTTGGTACATATCACTTGTAAAAATTCACCAATCCCAAAAAAGACTCCAGTTCTTTTTTATTTGTAGGTGTAGCTACTTTTAGTATTTTTTCTATTAAGGCTTGGTCTGGTGATATACCTTCTTTTGAAATGGAATAACCTAAAAAAGATATTTTACTACAATTGCTTACACATTTTTTTTTCCTTTGTCATTCCAACATTTCTTAATCTATTCAAGATTATGTCGGTTTTCTTTTTTAATTCCTTTTCATTAGTAGCTCCTATGCATATATTGTCTTGGTAACAAATCATATTTTTCATATTTTCTAAAACCTGTTCGATGGCTCTTTGAAATATGGCACTTGCGGTTTTTATTCCATATGGCATCCTTTTCCATCTTAGTAACCCTATTAGCGTATTTATCATGGTTACTTCTTTGAAGTTATCATCTATTGGTATTTGGTGGTATGCCGTTTTTAAATCTGTTTTTGTAAAAACACTCATTCCTGCCAGTTCATGTAATGCAACTAAATCACCATCTGTCTTCCTCAACACTACAATAGGTGATGCCCACTTATTGCCCCCAGGGGGAACATGTTCAAGAAGGTCTAATAACAACAAATGTACTGGTAATTTTCATGCCTCATAATAAGAGGGGAGACATTTTCTTTTAATTTTAAACTTTCTTTATGGTTTTTTAACTTTCCGATTTTTTCCATTTTTATCTCATTAATTAATTTGGTAGAATTTATGTTAAGCACGTTGTTTCCAAGAAGTCCGTGGTTCTTTTTACAACTTGTGACAATTATAGGTATTACTTCAAATTTATCTTCTAACTCCAAGGAACCTTCGAAGTATCCTAAAGATTTTATGACCGACCCATCAAATTGGCGGAGTTGTAAACTACTCTTTCGTAAAGGTGGCTTTCCAATGCGATCCCCAAAATATTTTGGTATCAGCGTTACTTCACTCCCAGTATCAATTTGCATATCTAAATTGCAGTTGTTAATTTTAACCTTTAGTATACTGTCTTTTTTCTTTTGTTCAATTTTTTCTATATTCTTATCTTTTAATGTGAACACTTCCATATTGGTTTCGTTTTCTTCAACTCTTTCAACGGTTTTCTTTTTGAATTTGCATACTGCTTGAAAATGGTTCTTTTTTAAGCAATTTGTACAGGTTTTTCCAAATGCTGGGCATTTTTCCCTTTTTATTTCGTGTTCACGTCCACAATACAAACATTTTCTTATCTTTTTTAACATGTACGTATCAGCGAATATTTGTTCGCTGGGTTGACTTTTATGATGGTTGTATTTCTGTATCAATTCTTGCTGCTGTATAAAGTCAATGCATGTATTTAATGACATTTCCTATTTGTAGTTGTTCCATTATTTTATATCGGTGTTATGCATTGCACATACCTTCAATTAACCTTAATTGAATTGAGTCCTCTTCAATAGCCTGTCCGTCTTGTCCAAGTTTTTCAAATTCGCAATATCTACTCGCATTTCGTAGACGGTGTAGATATTTTATAATTGGTTCGTCATTTTCTTGTTTCATCGACATGAACTTCGTTCTTTCTGCCACTACCAGAATTTTTTTTGGTCTTGTATTTCTCCTTATAATCTGACTTATTTTTTCAAAAGTCAGGTCTTCCAAGTTTGTGGGATATGCAGTGGTGGAGACTTTCATTATCGCCTCGCATCCAGCTGTAGCCAAGAATAAATCCGTAATTTCATTTTCGCCTCCCTTCTCCTTGTTGTCTTTCAGCTTTTTACTTCTCGCACTGGCAGAAAAACAGCGAATCCATGCATCCACAAAATCTGGATCTTCTAGAGACAAATGGTATCCTATCGGCGATGACATTGTTGTGAAGTCAAGGTTTAGCACTAGTCATTTGCTAAGCTTGTACTACTATATTATTCTCAGTGACGAGTTATATAGGCTTTCTCTTGCACTTATGCAAATTAGGCATATTAATTTGCCAGTATCACTACAATTTTTATAGTACAAAATTAATGAAAAAGCCATTTGTTAAGAATGTTATTTAACTTTTTCATAAATTTTCCGAAATTCACATATTTTGAAATACGTCTGCAATTCTGGCTCTTAGTTACACCAGTAACCAGCTTGTAGTATAAAACACCATGATAGAGGCCATTAAAATTTTAAAATTGTGTGATCATAGAAAGTTAGTGTTTTGATTTAAATTTCTTTTGGTTGATTGTAATGTTCAAGAAGGTTAATAATTTTAATACTCATTCTACCATTACAAGGTATATTGATAATTTGATCCTTTATATTCCATTTAATATTAAATAAAGTGGGGAGATGATGTTCAGGCCTAATAGATCAAAAGTATTTTTTATAAATAATAATATTAGCATGAACCTAGTAGCTTATGTCTGAATTTCTGGGATGAGGTGTTATTTACATTTGGACTAATGTCCTCATCTTTGTTATTATTATAACAATGTTTCAACCATTTTGAGCTCTAGCCTTCTTCAGGTGTCTGACAATCTGGGTAACTTTCGGGTAATTTCAAACTGATCCCTTTATTTAATCTACAGGAGGTAGATTATTTTCATTCTGCTATCCATGTCTAAGGATATCTCATCTAGTTCTTTTTAGTACTGTTTAGTTATTGCTCACCCTGTTTTCACAGAGTCTAAATCTGCTGTGAGGTTGAACTCAATGACTATGCAACCAAATTCATGAACCAACACTATTCTCCACTAGGCTATTATAGGTTTGAATTGAGCCTATGAATATGCATCAAGGCTTTAGACAATTTTTTGTTAGCTGGATGTGTGTACACATATCAAATACATGTGGATTTTTATAATCTGCAATAGCAGTACAAATATTATTAATAACCTCTAATTTGTCATTTTCCAAGATTTTCCAAATTTGCTTTGTTCAAAATCCCCTCTAGGTTTTCATGCATCTATTGGTTAAAAAATATCTTATTCTTTGGATGGGTTTATGCTGGTTAGATTGTCATCTAGATCTCCTTGGTCAAATTATGATTTTCCCAAACATCCATTTTTTATCTACTATTTTCATGATGGAAATGGAAAAATTAATGATTGATAAACAGCATTCCATCATTTTGTTTAGAAAGGATTCTTGTCCCTTTTTATCTACTTAGTCTGTACTGTCCCATCTAGGTCCTGCCTCATGGTCAGTTGGTTTCTTCCATTCACCCATACCTCCAATAATTCTATTTTCTTTAGACTAATATTTTTTGCTGAGTTTTTTTACTTGGATAAACATCCAGATACCTGGCTTCTTTCTGGTTGACATTTGATGATCAAATCTAATTTTCTCCAGGCTTTTAGTTCAAAACATCAAATTCTACTTCAAAAAGAGTGAGATAGAGAACACAGACCTAGGTAAACCAATTACCTAGTTTGGCTTACTTATAAACTTATAAATTCCACCCCACTCCAAGCAGCTGTCAAGTGTAGATTAATCTACTTGTAAGACCCTTACCAGCAGTAACTATTTTTTTAAACTATGTTACATTTGTTACCTGATCAATTAATTTAAAAAAAAAAAAAAAAAAAAAAATTACCTCATCATCTGAGGATGGTTGGGTTTTCATAATGGCAGCAAATGGATTCGAATTTTGATCAGAAATAGATCCTGCATGTAACTGGAAAAAGTAAATGTATAAAAACAGTTTATCTACATTGTAAAGAGGTGCATTTTATTAATAATTTTCAGCACATTTCATTAGGTGTTTTATTTATTTTCCTTATATATGCTTTCAGTGTTCATACTGCAGTTAAATCCAGTACCAACAGTAAGAATTATTCTACAAAACCTTTTATTAAATGTAAGATCACAATGAAAAGGATTTTGTTGTTATAGAGTGAAGAGTTAAACATTTTTTTATGTTTGCATTTTGTAATCCTGATGCAAAATAAAATTTCAAAATCTGTTACTTCAATCTTTCTAAGATGTTTGTGGTTGATGAACAATCAACACAGTATTTACCTATTTTTATTCCAACAGCAATGAAGATCATGATGACATTATTGGTAAATGTCCTATTGCGTAATTTCTCTTGGTGAGGGATTTAATCTGAGTAAGAAATTATTGCTTCTGGTTAAAAGTAGTCATTTGCTTGGATGAATATGTAAATATCTTCATGATAATACCAATTTTTAGCACATTTTTTGATTTACAATATTATGAAGAAAAAAATATTTCATACATGATTATAATTGGATGGGGAGAGATTGAGGATATGAACATTATTTTTAAAGATTTTCTGATTTTTGTTACAGGATAGGACAATGACATTAAAGCCAGCTTATTTTTTTAATAAGCACTTTAATAGCCTCTTACATATTTTATATAAAAGGAAATGGTCATGAGTTCATCACATTCTTTTGTTAAAGGGTGGCCTTCTAAATAGGAAATGTATATCCAAAACACATTCTAGTGAATCAGAAAGGAAAAAAATATCAATGATTACTTTCTGTAAGTGGATTAAATAATACTATTTCCATGGTAAAGAGATACCACTCAAAACATTTCTAAAGAGTTGATGCCTTACATCTGAAAAAGAGCATCAGTATAAACATTTTTCATTTTTTTAAAATAATTGGTTTGCTATTACTTGGTTATGTCTATCAAAAAGTACATAAAATGTGAAACAGTCAGTTGAAATAACCTATTGGTCATTGTTAGAAATTTCTCTAATTTATAATATAGGGTTTCATTATCTTATTAATTTTGGGATTATTATTATCGTCTGCTTACAAAATTAATTTGTTTTCCTCAATTCACTGGACCTTACATATTGTGTAAGATGAAAATACTCAATCTATAATTAGGGAAATTATTTTTCTTAATGCCAAAAAGAAAACTTACTCTTTTTTCAAAAGCCCTTGTACTATTTTCCATTTCAGCTGGGTGTTGAGCAAATAAATCTTTTTCTTCTTCAGCACCAAATAAACTGACAGCAGGTTTTGGTTTAGCCTTGGCAGAAACTAGGCAAAACACAAATCATATCTTAATCATAACAAAATTAATATTAAGTAAAATAAATTACTGTTTTTTTTTTGTTTGCTAGAATTTTGAACTTAAGAAAACTTCAATTAAAATACATTTAATCCTACAACACATTTTCAATAGTTCGTTCCCTTTTTATCAGTTTGAATTTCAAGTTCACCTTAGAATTTTCAATTTTTGCTTTGTTTACTTTATGCATGAAGTATTTATTTTGGTAGTGTACTGTGAATATTAAAATCTCTCTGACCTGAAATTGCTGAACATTTTTATTAGTTCAAGATAATTGTGGTTGGATTCATCGATTTTTCAAAACTTATTAAAAAAATGATTTATCATTAGTCTATAAGATTACTGTCTATACTTTCTTTTTATTCATCACTTTTGATCGTCAAGCTTTTGCATTTGTGCAAAGGAAAACTTCATATGACGATTGTATTGAAGAAGAGTTTTCTGGTCAAGTTTTTGTTTTTAGCTAAATATTACTTGTGTTGAAAGAATGCAGTTACTGAACTATTTTGCTTTCATTTGTGTATATACAGTGAATTTATGCTTGCAGTTATTTTAAATACTTGAAATAGCAAATATTGAATCTGAATATACTTATGAGTAATGTTGTAACCTAAGTATAAATCTAGCAATTTTGAGATCAAAATCTTAGCACAAAGGCAGCTATCAGAAATAAATGAGAAATAAAATAGAAATATCTGACAAAAGATTTTTACTCAAAATTATCTAATAGCTTTGAATCAAATTATAAATATGCAGAATAACAATGTTAGCAAGCCTAAATATATAAAAAAATCAACAATGTTAAGTTATAAATAACAACATCTTTAATCATTACTCTATTTTGGAATGAACTTAAAAGAAGCCTACCTTGTTTGTTTCCAGAAGCACTGGAACTAAAGAGATCATCATCATCATCATCATCATCATCGTCATCATCAAATAATGTCTTGGTCTTAGATGGTTTCTTTTGCTTGGCATCTTGAAAAGTTTTCTTTGGTTCATTTTTTATTGGGGCTGAAAATAAGTCTGTAAAAAATGCAAATAAAAATATATAAAAATTAAAATTAACTAAATTTTTAAAAACAAAAATTGAATAACTTGTTGACAACAACAATAACAAAACAAACTGCTTGCACATTTATCAGTTGGAATTACAAAAGGGAGGGAAACTTGTGTGAAAATGAAATAAAATCAACAAATAAAATAATAATAATGAATAATAAAAAAAAAAAGAAATATGTTTTTCCACGGTGCTAAGAGTAAATAAATTGGAAATAGGATTACCCCACTTGGTTTCAGAAAATGTTATTAGGTGGCATTGTTAAAGCCTATAAAAAAGGCAAACATGCCTCACTCTGTTTCTCCTCTTTGCTCCAAAATGTGAACCACATGGTAATTATGTACTCACTGTGGAATGTTAGTTTCCCTGGTCCACTCTCTTTACACTTTCCGACATATGGCACTCACATGTGTCTTCCAAAAACCTAAAGCTATAAAATAGGTCAAGCTTTTTCTCTGGTTGTTCCAACTTAGTGGAAGGCTGACTTGAGCACAACCATAGTAAACAATGCCTGTACTGACTTACCCTAACTTATGGACCAAGAAAAAAAAACAAAAAAACAAAAATAAACGGACATTTCATAACCATGTTTAACAACAATAAAGTATTAAGTATAAATTTTCCTCTGGTTGTTCCAAATCTACATATGGCTGACTTGAGCTTGACCATCAATAGGATACTTATACTTACCAACCTTAACTTCTGGAGCAAAAAGAAAATGCTTTTCTGCAATGAAGTTGCATGAGGAAGCCTTTTTCTTTCAGTAGTAAATTTTGTTTATTCATTTATGCGATAGTGTTAATCTGGTTACATTGGATGCAACTCACAGACATATGAGTGTAGATGCTATTAGGTAACTAATAATACTAAGAATTGTTATATTTGCAGTTAGCATCATGTGCAGGTGCATCTTTGGGTAGATTTTATTAGTTTCCCTAGAAAAAAATTGTTTGCTACTCAGATAAGGGATGCTTTACAGGACAAAATCAAGTATACTGATTCAGAATCTATGCTCAGAATTGTGCTAGCACAACAGATTTTTGAGTATAGATTATCAAGTATTCCAAAGTGCAGGTTTGGAATGTGTGTGCTCAATTTTGTATTTCTGAAGATATTTTAAAATTGGAATGCATTAGAATGCATTCAAAATTCTCAGAATTAAAAACAAACATTAATAATTCTTATTCTCGATTATGATTACTGTTCATTTTACTTTTTATTCTGTTGTAACTTTCGAAATGCTATACATGTATGTATTTTTAAAATTTCTATTCTCTTGAATTTATTTTCTCCTCTATAGTAAATAAAAGTGTAATTTAAAAAAAAATGATTATATTAAACCAACAAAGTAAATTTAAAAGAAGAAGAATATTAAATATAATTATTTGTCAAAAAGTTTAATATTTATTTATTCAAATATTCGAGTGTGTATGTGTGTGTCCGGCTACAAAATAAATATACAGACTCAATATCATCCTAAAGAGCAGTTGTTTGTATGTGTGTATATGTGTGTGTATTATTGACTTAATATTTTTTGGCCATCTTATGGAAAATAATTTTTTATTCAATCTTTAAAAAATAAACTTCATTGTTTTTTGGTTTGTAATTAACATAAAGTAAATAATTTTCAATTAAGTTTTATTAAAGAAAACTATAGTAAATATAATTTGAAATTTAAACATAATCGTTTTTCAAAACTAAATTCTCAATGTAGCTTGCTTCTACTCTCAAAATAATTAGTAATAAACGTTTAAAGGTAAAACTTTATTTACTTAAAAAAATTTAAATTCCCCTCCAAAATAAATAGTAAATAATTATTTTTCGAAGTAAAGCTTGCTATAGTTTTTGCTTGAAAAAAAAAAAAAAAAATGATTAAATTAAATGTTTAACTATATCTTAATTTATTTACTTTTTTATTAATAATAATTTGAAAAAAGTTAATGAAGTTTTATCTAAGTTCGATTTGTTTGAAAACAACGTTAGAGTATTTATGTTAGTATTTAAATCGAAAAATTAAGTGTCTTTTTGAATAAAAATATAGGAATGCTCAGTGAGTGGAAGTGGCCGAACAGACAGCAGGAACTATATTTAGGGTCAGTAAAACTGAACATATTCGTTAATAGAAGATATCATTTGAACCATCTGTAAATGGAGTGATCTTCATTTAGGACTGGAACTTGAGCTAGAAAGGATTTTGACTAAACAAATGAGCATACCTTATAAGGAAATTCCTGATTAAAAATATAACCTGAAGGATGTAAGATAGTTATGTCTGCCTGAAAACCTAATATAATTAGTCTTGCTTAGGATTTCAAGAAACTGTTAGCTGTGTGCAAAGAGAAACTTTGTTGTTTCAGTTTTATTATTCTCAACTCTGTCTCAAGCAGTGAGATGCAAAGATGAACTGACCAACTTGCCACCTTCCTCACTACTGCTATTTTGATTTAGCAGAACAAAAAAATCACTTTGGTACAAAACAGAATAAATGTCAAGTAACAGCAGTTGGTGTTATTTTTATTTGTTTAATCTCTTTCTATGATCAACAGATAGAGAAAGAGTATAAAAGGGAGTCAAATGAACTAAAGAAATTCACTACGTGAGCTTACTACCCAGGTTGTTTGAAGGAACATGGTGAGACCAACTGAAGAAAGGTATCAGCTACCAAGATGACTATCATGGCCTGTATACAATTATCAACCCAGTGAGAGAGGTAGGTTCACATTACAAAAAAATAACTTGAAAAGTTTGAGGATGCAGGTGGAATATAGTTAAATACTTGCCATCATAATTATCCGAGTCAGTTTCCTTGACTGAAGAAGACTGTTTTAAAGATGACTTCCGAGATAAACCATCAAAAAGACCACCCTAGTAGTAATAAAAAAAACTATATTAAAATATTTTCTATGAGAAGAAAAGCAAAAAATTATTAATATCAGCAGTTCAGTGAAATAATATTTTTTTTAATTGAAGAGAAAACTCTAGGTTAGAAATTTATTTGATCAGATATCATTAACTGTAATTACTTTATAGTAATTTGCGTATTAATATACAAATCTAGTGTCCCATAGTTATTTTGGGTTATTAACAATATTACATGAACAAACCAAACAGGAAACAAACTACTTAAAATTGGATTTGAATAAAACTTCATAGTCTAGTATTTATCAGTCACTCTTAGTTAAATTGTTAGCATAGATTCAAAAATGATTTTGAAATTATGTTTGACTCAGAAAAACATTATCACTTATACTAGGTAATTAAATTCAATATTTAACTCGAATAAAATTTTCAGGTTAATTACTTAATTTTGGGGGCCTTAAATCATTCTAATAATTTTTTTTTTAGTTTGAATTACTTTAGTGGTTTCATGGAAATGATGAAAAGAATTACTCACTTCTTCCTCTTCATCATCAAATAGATACTTTTTGCTGTTTGAAAACATACCAGTCCTACCAAATATAGAGTTTTCATCTTCTTCTGGAGCACCAAATGGTAAATTGGATTCTATAAAATAAAGATTCTAAAAATCAAAATTTTTAGGTGGAAATAAGCATATCTACTAAAGATGAAATGATGAAAACTTTGTAAAATTCAATGAAAAGGTTTAATTTATCTTAATCATTAAATTAGCTAAATCAATAAGTTACACAAGGCAATAATTTTTATATTATGAAAGAAATCATGGTTAATTTGCAGTGTAACACCCACACTCAATTTGCATTAAAAATTTCCAGAACATTTACATTTATGTGTAATTGTACATGCTCCATTAGAATCTGGTTTGATAAATTTGATAAAATCTACTGTTTTGGAGTTATTGACAGTGAAAGTTTGGATTCATTCACATCGCGGACAGCCATTACTGGTGTTGTTTCCATACATTCACTGCAGAATAGCTATCAATGTAGTTATCATTGTGCAAACTGAGCGTGTCTATGTAAATAGTTCTCGTGCGCAGTAATTGGGACAAAATTAGATAAGAAAGATCAGTTCCGTGCTTAGCTTTCTGTAGTCTTCTGCATTTAGCTTTCTGCAGCAAATGTATGCAAATAAAGACAGTAATGGCTGCCACCAACAATGCGAATGAATCCAAACTTTCACTGTCAATAACTCCAAAATGGCAGATTTTATCAAATTTATCAAGCCAGATTCAAGTGGAGCACATACAATCACACATAAATGTAAGTATTCTGGAAGTTTTTAATGCAAACTGAGTGCAGGTGTTACACTGAAAATTAACCGAAATCCTTTGTTATAAAATTAAGATAAAAAAATAGATGTTACTGTAGTTTGGAATCATTCTAAGGCATGAAATTTAAACTTTCTGATAGCCAATGATATAATTAATCCTTTACTTAAATTTTGTAATTTTTAAAAAATTGATTTTAATTTAAAAAAAATATACTGAAAATCATTCATTATGTAAAGGACTATAATTCAATAATGATTGGCTAAACAAACTGAGGTAAAACCAACCAACCTTTAGAAGAATTACTATCCTTTTGATAATCCTCATGTTTCTTTTTGTACTTTGACCTTTTCACAGAAGTTATTGACTCTGAAATATATTAGAAATACTGTTTAAAAGAGAGTAAAAATATCATTACATTTCATTTTGCTATAATTCTTCTATTGGTGATAACTGACCATCTACCTCTTTTCTGATAGCTGCCTTTTTGGCAAAGAAGGGCTTTAATTAACTCTGGTTTGGTTTGGTTTGTTGTGTTTTACGGTATATCAACCTCAATGGGTTATTTAATGCTGACAAAGTTTTTATTGCTGGTAATATTTTGTTTTGTCAAAAATCTTTTTCTGGTAATAATTTTTTCCTTCAAAAATGTATTGCTGGTAATATTTTTTTTCCTCAAAAATGTATTGCTGGAATATTTTTTTCCTTCAAAAGTGGTAATATTTTTTTTTCTTCTAATTAACTCTGAATTGATTAAGCATTTCTGCTTGCTGGGTCTTCTTTCAGATAAGCAATGTGGATTTCAGTTCTCTAGGTGAAGTGCTGATGTGTTAATGATTATTGCTGAAAGAGTCTATCAAGCTTTAGATAAGAATGGTGAAGCTCAGAGTGTTGCCTTGGATATCTCAAAAGCATTTGATAAGGTTTAGCATACTGGTCTTCACAAGTTGAAAGGTTATGGTATTTCTGAGTTTTTGAACTGATTCACTCTTTCTTATCAAATTGCAAAATGAAAGTTGCCTTGAATGAGAACTATTCTAGACCCTTTTGCATTAATGCAGGTGTTACCCAGGGCTCTATTCTTGGACCTACATCATTCTTAATATTCAAAATGATCTTCTTGAACAGTTCTCAGTTCAGTATCTATGCTGATGATACAACTATTTAGTCTTGTTTTAATAGCAAGTGTGATCTGTTCAATAAGGTCAAATTGACAGATGATTTAAAAAAAAATGACCTACAATCTGTTAAATAGGGCAAGGAGTGGCTCATTTAATGCCTCCAAAATGAAACTGCTTTCTTTTAATCATCTGAGAGAACCCATTTTACCTTCCATCAACATGGCTAATTGTAACCTCCAGGAGAGCGACTAATTGTGCCTTCTCAGACTAAAATTTTCTACTGATATGAGGTAGAAAGGGTATATTGGATCAATTGCTAAGTCTGCAACTAGAAAGGTTGGTTCCTTGTGTTGTGCTAGACAATTTTTCTCACATATTTATCCGACATATTTATAAAACTACCAATCGACCATGCTTCGGATCTTGCTGCCACATCAGGTCTGATGCTCCTGCTATATATTTAGAGATTCTTGATAAAATTCAAAGAGGAATCTGTAATGTTATTTGTCCTGACCTGGCATCTTGACTTCAGTACCTTTCCCACTGCTGTAATGTAGCTTCCCTATGCCTTTTGTATACTTTTATGGTAACTGTTCTGATGAACTTTCCTCTATGGTACCTAGACTTTATGAATTTAAGCACAGTACTAGATTGGCAGCAAGGACTCATCATTTTACAGTTGAACTAACTAGATGTAACCATAAGTTCTATGCTAATAGTTTCTTCTATTGCACTCCTCACTTGTGGAACTCTCATCTTCTTGCTTCCCTATAAACATTAATCTTCAAAAATTTAAATGCAGCAGTATTTTCTGTCTTCTTAAATCTTGTTCTTTTATTGTCTACTCTCCTTAAAAGTATATTTTTCTCATATTCTCTAACACTCAGTAATCCTTTGCATCTTAGTGGTTTTATTGCCATGTTTGGGGTGAAATGATTTTAAAAAATCATATTATATCTCCTGATATATTTATAAATATTATTACAATTGTGGCTTTATGCTAACACTACTGCAACAGATTGTATATATTTTCTGTGTATCAGTATCTCTACATTTGCATATCACAGATTTACAAAAACTGTTCCAATTTTATGATTTTTGATTTTGTATGAGAGAGGCTACCTTAAAATGCTTGACCTGTTGTTGGCATGAGGTGCATTCAGTTTTAACTAAATTCATTCAGAAATATCACTTTTTGATTATAACAGGAGTGAATTAAAAAAATTCACATACTTTTGATTTATTGATTTTAATACTGAAGATAAAAAATAAGCAGCATTTTTGGCATATTATGCTTTTATTTTAAGAGCAGTAAAAATGCAACTCAAATGCAAAAAATGTTTTGTAAAGTTTATAAGATAGTGTATCTGATGAAACTTAATAGACCTCTTCAGATTGATAGTACTTAAATTGAAATATTACTTGAGAATAATCGACATTAGAGAGAGAGCCAACATATTCAAAACATCCAAAATAAGTAAATTATTTACTCAAATTTGCTTATGGTAATTGCTTTGATGGGTGGATTTTACACAAGAGTCATTAATATATTCAATATTATTTGGATGCTCAAATCTCTTCTATATATATTTTTGCTCTTATCATCGCAGTGTTTTGGCTGATCCATTCCACAAACTTCTTCAAGTGTAATTCATGAGAAAAAGGAAACCTGTAACTGACAGAACAACTGGTAAATAAATTGTTCATTAATATATCCTGATCTATTTTACAGCAACAGGTACACCAAATGTTCAATTGATTCAAAAATTACACCAAAGAAGGAAGCAACATCCATTTTGCTTAAAGAAAACCAGGCTGACATTTTAAAACCACTTTTGGGTAAAACATTATCCTATGTTAAGTACTTAGCACACAATGGAATTAATTTGGGAGGCAGCCATCTCATCATCACTGATACTTAGTTTTGATGTAGTTATGTACCTACTGAGGATCATTACATATTCTGTGTAACTAGAAAATGATACTAACATATCTATTGAAAAGTCTAATGGGCATGTTAACATTTTGTATAAGCACAACATATTTCCAGTTTAGGCTGGATATCTATCATTAAGAAGGCTTAGCTAGAGTATCTCCATAGAATGTTTTGAAGATATGGACCAATCAGTTTAAGCTGTGGGTCTGGCTGAAGTATGTGGATGATACTTTCATACTATTAAAAAAAATCCAAAACAACAAATGATAAGAACAGAGATGACTAATAAGTAGAAGTAGATGAAAACAAAGGAAAGTGAAAAGGAATATAACCTTAAAAAGGTAATGGGAATAATAACAATGCTATAAAGAAATATGAGAACCAAGAGAATAAGAAAAGGACAAAGATAAAATAATCAGATAAAATGATAGAAAAAAACAAAACAAAACAATGTAAATAATTATAAATGAATAAAAATCAATCATCTAACCTTTCCTTTCCTTTTTCTTAGAATTTTTTTCATGAATAGTAGTAGATTCCATTGGTGGTACACCCAATTTGGCTGCCAGTTCTGCCTGGAATCCTATCAAACCTTGTGGCTTCTGTTAAAAGCAGAAAAATGAAGGCCAAGAATTAACTGGTATTCAAAATAAAAATAATAAGTTTAAAACAACTGTAGAACAGAAGTTCATTTTTTATTTTTGCTTGATATAAAAAGTTTTTTTTTTGATGTTTATAAAAGAAAAAGTTATTTGAAAAAGGAAGGAGGAGTTTGTGATACTAGAAAGAGAAATGTCTATATAGGTGTGGTGTGGAAAATTATGAAGAGTAGGAACTTTTAATAGATGTAAGATGGTAGGATCATGAAGTAGTAATGTTAACATAGAAATTATTAAAGCAGTGATGTATATTGTAGGAATAATAGTCAGTCCACACAATAGCCAGTGGAATGAAATGAACATAAGACTAGAAATTCAGCAAATAAAAAAATCAGAATAAAAAATAAATGAATTATGACATTAATGTTTGATATATTTCCATATTTGAATATCTGCTTTTTGTTCAGCCAATAGCTTAATAGATGAGTGGGTTAATATTCTTCTATAGTGATCTGAGAGAGAGAGAGTTCTCCATACAACTTGTAATTTTGTTTAACACTGCTCAACAATCATTCATCTATAATTAATGTATTCAGCTCAATCTACTATTGCACTGTTTGGGTGACACTGACCATTTCTTTAAAACAACATTAATTAGTATTTTGTCTATGAAACTCTTCTGGACTTACTCTCAGAGCCCTGGAACAAAGTTTATTAAATATACCAATAACTAAATTGCATCATACTTTTTTTGTAAGGATATCAGTGTTTTGTTGCTGGTATTTCCCTATACCAAGTCTCTCTTAAATTTTATACATCAGTGTAATTTTTGTTTTCTTCCTAACACTGAAAATGATGTTCAAAACACTTTACTGAGAAAATAAAAGAAAAACCTGAATAGCACAACACTGCTCCAAAGGTGGATGCAATGCATTAGAAACAAATTTTGAAGATAAATTACATGATTAAAAGATGTTTATTCACTCTGCAAGAGTAGATTGTTCTTATTTAGTAATGGTCAGTTATTGCTCACTCTATTTCCACAAAGTCTGAGTCTGCACTATCAAGCCCAGGGATTGAACTCACAATTACTATATCTGAGTGCAAATAATCTAAATAAAAATAACTCTTCATACCAGAACTTCAGAAAGAAATTATCAAATCTGTATAGACCCAATCTGATGCACCAATAGTGGCAGTCAGAAGAGCTCCATCAAAAATTAGCACAGATGTCAAAACACTTGATGTTCCTATATAGATGTAAGAATCTGAAGTTAGTTCCACCAGGCTTATCAATCAAGACCAGTCAGTTCCAATAGAGCAGAAAGTTTAGTGAAAAGAGTAGGCATACCCTCATGGCGAAAATTATTCTCCACAACCATTGGAAAAAAATCAGCTTCAAATAGACAAGGACATTATTTAGCAGAATAACATGACATACAAATACAGAATCGAACAAGACCTAGATAAATCGGAATACTTGAGAAATTGGTAAGTCTAGTTGGGGATAGTAGCTATAGATGTCCCAATCATAAAAACTCAAGATGAAGCTATCACAAATAAAAACAAGGACTACTTTACACTTACTAAGTAACTGACTCAATGTTACACTAAGCTACCACATATGTATAGTGTCTAGAGTTGGTTGTTTGGCAATTTATGTTTCGGTATCAGTTTCTGTTTTATTTTCCTTGATACTGTAGTTTTCAATTTGTCTTTTCGGTTTTTAATTTAGTATTTTTGCTTTCTAAGGAAGCCATTCATTTTATTGTGTAATGATAGCATTTCCAGTCAATATCTGATTTCGTTTGAGAACTTATTCTGTTCAACTTGCAATTTCTCGTGTAATCCATGTCCAAGCTTAAAAATATTCATATGATTGGAAAGAAAATAAATCTTTCTAAATATGTAACTTGTATGTGCTTTTATTCATTGAATTATTTTTTTTTACAGCAAGTTAAAATGGTATTTTGCTTTGAACAGCCGAAAATGTGAAATTTTTTTTGAGACTAAATTTTACATGTTACTTTGTTTCGCAAAATCAAAGTGACCAATCTTTATCAATATTCTTGAAATTGTACACTCATTTTTTAGTCAAAAACTAGTCACATGTTTTTAATATATTTTTCTTCAATCTTTTTCTCTTGTAATGGTATAAATGTTGATAAAATTTAATTTTATTAACATCTGAAAGTCTTTTTCAATAGTGTTTCTTTTCAGTATTGATGATAGCACAAAAACAAATGATTTTGGTTTCGTAAAAAAATTCAATATGGTTTCATGGTGTGAAGATGAAAGTGAAAAAAATTGTTTTTTCAGTTAAACCGCCCATCTCTAATAGTCTCCACAAAATTCACAAAGAGGGTATTCCATTGAGACCTATAGTCAACTGAAGGGGTTCGGTTGACACCTGCTAGAGCAAATTCCTAATGGATATAATCAACTTACTAACGAGGAAGTCCTTGTCATATGTTAAGAATTCAGAATAGTTTGTGAAATTGATCTGAAGGGCTTCAATCCATAACAATTGGATGATAATCAGGGCTCCTATGAATGAGACTATATTGGTGGTTCAAAACCAACTGTAATTGGACCCCTTTCTTGAAGAAAAAAAAGAAAAGAAAAGAGATTATAACACATACTGCCAGCAGGTTGCAACGTTGGGAAACAATTTTTTCATAAACTATGATTTTAAGATGGAGTATAGCATCAAAGAAATTGGGATTGTCCAGATTAATTACAAAATTTAAGGAACCTTTTGAGGAGACAGTGATTGCTTCTTTAATTTCTGAAAATGACATAGAAAGTGTTTTTTTGTAACACAATAAGGAAACTACCCATAAACTTGAACAAAATTAAAATACAATCCAAGAAGGATGACTAAATTTTGAAAATGATGACAGACATAAAAGTAAGATGGAAAGAAAGAAAAATAAACCAGGTGTTACTGAAAATAATATCTTTTTCCATCTGTGATGAAGTACTGATCTACACTGAAAGAGTAGGAATTCCTGCTTACTTGCAAAAAAGAATTTTAAAGCAGTTTTATGTTGGAAATTCTGAAATGTCAAGAATGAAATCCCTTGAGAAGTTATGTATATTGGCCTAAAATGGACAAAGATATTCAAAATTTGGTTAAGTCATGCAGAGGTTGTGCTCCATCAGCAAAATTGCCTCATGTAGATTATCAACCCTGGACTAATACTGATAAACCTTGGTCATGGTTGCATGTTAATTATGTGGGATATTTGAATGGTGCATTTTGTTTTGTGCAGATGTAAAGAAATGGCAGTTATTGTATAAAATGTCATGAATTCTGAAATCTCAAATTAATAATCACATTGAAAGTTTGAAATTTTATTTGATAAGGGCAAGTTGAGGACCTTATCTTGCTGAACTGGATCAAGAGAGAAGTTATTAAAAAATCTATCTTTGTAAAGCTATAAAAAATATTTGGGCACTGTTGCAGTGAGAAAGGACCAAAAAGCACAAAAAGTAGAGTCCTAAATTAATTGGCAAAACATGTGAGACCAATGATTATGCTTGCCTTAAAAGAAATCCATGAGAAAAATTGAATGAGCAACAAAATATATGAAGATTGATTTTTCAACTATTCATTTCATGAAAAGATACTATGCTACCATCAATTGGCTAGACAGATGGAGCAAAGATTGGATGAATACTAGATGGAAAGTGTCCACAAAGGTTGAGACATCAAGGAGGTGGCGGTAGTGTGATGTTTTCTAGTTGGATTATAGGTGGTGAACTAGTTGGCCATGCAACCCAGATGATGTTAACATGACGACTTATACATACACTGATTTTAAAAGCTGCAAATAGAGTCATGGTTCAAGAAGTCAAATACTTTTTAGAAGATTATTTTTATGCATGACAATGTACCATTGCATTTGATAAAGAAAACTAATGAAGATCTGAATAAAAGAGGTCAGTTTGTTGATGTAACCATAACCCAACTGAAAACTTATGAAATATTTAAACCTGACCTTTTACATTTGGTGGATGACAATTTACTAGCAAATGATATTCTGGATGCTATGCAGTTTGTTTCATATGAAATCAATGGATGAAGCACTTCTAAAGCTAGTGCCAAAACATGGAGCATACATTTCACATTAATGTTGTCTTTATACCTTTGTTGTCATTACAATGAGACAGTTTTCAATTTATTAAAAAACCATTATTCTGTAATTAATTACAACAATGTTTTTTTGGAGTTTCGGTAACCTGGCTAATAATGTAATCTTGGAAAATTGTCAGAGTGACAATTTATATAGATGTGAAATATTCTGCATATTAATAGTGCAAATATTTCCATGGATTTATTCAGCAATTTTCTAAAAGTTTTTAAAAATTAAAATTATTATTAAATTATTAATTAATGATGTGAGATACAGTGTAGATATACTTCACAAAGAATGATATCTTAAGAGAAATCTTTATTTAGTTCTGTTAATCTTTGAAATAATTTTGCAGACTAGCAAAACAAAAAGATTATTTCAAACTATTGTATTTCAAATGGAAAATAATCATTTGTTGAAGTCTTTGTCTTGTAGCATATCACATAAAAAACTAATTTTCTACTAAGAGTAGAGACCATTTTGATAACTAAGTTTTTTTTTTTTTTTAATCATATCGCCCCAAGCAAGGCCAGAGGCCACTATCGCGCAAGGGGTTAAAGAAGGGTTGGAGGAAGAGCAGATAGGAGTGGCAATGGAGGGGATGAGGAAGAAGAGAAAGACAGTGGGTCGATCAAGGCAAGGGGGCCACAAAAGATCCGGAGCGAGAGCAGATAGGAATGAGAAAAGAAAGGATGTGGAGAAGGGTAGCGGATAGATCAAGGCAACTGGAGATGTCGATTGATGCTACACTTAAACCGTTGGAGATTGTATTTGTCAGGGAAACAGTAGTAGGGAAGGGAGTTCCATAGGCGGGATGTGCGAGACATGAAGCTATTGGAGTAGAAGAGACGTCTACACCTAACAGTTTCCACGGTGTAGGGGTGGGAGCAGGATGCCAGCCTGGTGGGGCGTTTAAATTCACGAGGCCTGGGGACAAGCGAACGCAACTCCTCAGAGCAATTACCGTGGAAGTATTTGTAAAAAAGGCAGAGCGAGGCAACATCGCGTCTGTGAGAGAGCGACTGCAGACGAGATGACAGATCAGGGCCAATCACATTGCCTATCCGTCTCTGGATCTTATCAAGAACCCCGAGGCAAACAGCAGGGGCTCCAGACCATATATGGCAGCAATACTCCATGCATGGGCGAATGGCCGATTTATAGACTTGAAGGATCGATTCAGGGGAGAAAAATTTCCTGGCTCGGCACAGAGAACCAACTTTCTTTGTGGTGGCTGATGCAACTGACTCGATGTATTTGTTCCATCTCAGATCAGCAGACAGCGTGAGACCGAGCAGCCGCAGGGAGGGGCTCTCGAGAAGATGGTCATCAGACATTCTAATGGGATGCAGGGATGGAACCTTGTGGTGGTTGATGGAGAGCAGTTTTGTTTTAGACGCGTTAAAGTTAACCATCCATTTCTCACCCCAGATCACAACTGATTGGAGGTCCTTTTCAATTTGGGCTGCCAGGTTAGCTTTTTCCGCCTCAGTAGATTTGCGTTTGAGGCAGGAGTAAATAGTGGTGACGTCAGCGTAGATGCCGACTTGGGAGTCAATGGCGTCAGGAAGGTCATTTATAGATATGAGGAACAGAGTAGGGCCTAGGATGGAGCCTTGAGGAACACCTGCATTAGCGGGATAGGATCTGGAGATGGATCCACTAAGAACAACCTTCAAATCCCGGTTTGACAGGAACGATTGTATTAGGTCAAACAATCGACCTGTGATACCATAACCCTGGAGCTTGCGGAGAAGGCCGGCATGCCAGACTCTATCGAATGCTTTGGAGATGTCAAGGGCCACGGCACGAGCTTCACCGTTGTTACAGATAGCTTGGCAGACAAATTCAGTGATGGTCGTAAGCACATCAGCAGTAGATCGGGCAAAGCGGAAACCATACTGCTTGTCTAAGAGCAGATCGTGGGATATCAGGTAATTAATCACTTCGGAGTTGATAATGGCCTCGAAGACTTTGCCGAAGAGGGGTAGGAGACTGATAGGACAGTAATTGGAAGGGTCGGAGGGGTCACCAGTGTTCTTGTAGACAGGAACAATGGTTAGGACTTCCAGCAGTCAGGAAAACAGGACTCCTTGAGGCAGTGGTTGTACAATTTAGAGAGGGCAGGCGCCAGTTCAGGTGCGCATTTCTTTAGGACAATGGCTGGTATTCCGTCACCACCAGTAGCCTTGTGGAGATCTAAGTTAGAAATAATGCCCAATACCGACGACGGGGTTATGTGCAATCCGTCCAGGAGGGCATCAGTTCTGGGAGGTAAATCAGGCAAGGGCACCCCGGAAGAATCTAGTATAGAATTAGAAGAGACATTCCGAGCGAAGCATTCGGCCTTGTCAGCAGAGGTGGTCAAGACCTCAAACTGATTGAATAGGGGAGGAATGGAGGGTTTGTTATTGTTCAGGACGCTCTTGCAGAGGCGCCAATAATCTCTGGAGCCAAATTTGTGGGATGCAATACGTTCCTTCATCCGAGCAGCAAATAGTGACTTGGCATTGTCAAGGATACGCTTACACTCGTTACGGGCAGAGGTAAATAGACGTTTATTGGAGTCGGACATATCACTTCGAAAACGGTGGAAGAAGTGGTTCCCATGGGCAATGGAAGCTGAGCAAGCAGCTGTGAACCAGGGGGAGGAGCGAGGTTTGACCTTGAATTTCCTGGAGGGGATGAAGGCTTCGATATCGGCTTTAACCCAGGAAGAGAACTCAGAAGCACACTCATGAGTGGGGAGCTTAAATACAGCATCCCAGGGGACATCGCGGAGGAAGTCACGAAACGCGTTCCAGTCAGCCCGTTGGTAGTAGAATGTGGTTCTGGTGGTAGGAGGCTCTTTGCAGGGTGTGGGGCTGAAGGAGATGCCAACGAACACAACAGCATGATCGGAGTTACCGATAGGACAGAGTTGCGTGGCACTACAAGACTCAGGGATGGAGGTAAAACACAGGTCGAGGAGTGCGACCTTACCGTCACGGTTGTAGGCAAAACGCGTGGGGAAATCGATTAACTGAGTGAGGGATTGAGAGACTGAAAAGTTGAGAGTATGAACGCCTGCGAGGTCGGTAGTAGCGTTCTTAAGCCACTGGCTGTGATGGGCGTTAAAATCGCCAAATACAAATACATGAGCATACGGATGGGCAGAGAGGGCCCTATCTATGCTATCAGAAATGACATCAAGTATCCCACAGTCCTGAGAGGATGGAGAGCGGTATAGGAAGAAAAGATAGCTAACGGCATTGAGAAGAGAGAGCCGGAGACACAAGAACGAATGATCCGGCGATTCGAGGGAGGACTCTCTAGCTAGAGGGAGATGGTCCTTGACGTAAACCCCCAGGCCATGCATGTGTGTTAGAGAGTCTTTTCTGAGGAGAGGAAGGTATCCAGGGATCGAGAGATCAGAGGAGGAGATAGCGGAGTGAAGATTGGTCTCACACAGGGCCAGTATATCCGGGCGATTAGCAATTAGGAAGGACTCAACACTGCAGAAGTTGGTTCTGATGCCACGGATGTTGGTGAAGGAGATATTTAACGGTTTGGGTGATTTTTGGAAGGCTGGTTTAGGTTTATATTTCTGGTTTTTGTACTTCATGGTGGGAGATTGGTGTTGGAAAGGGAGAAGGCCTGAGTTACAGGAAGCCGACAGTTAACACCTATGACGCGAGCAGAGAGGGGGTTTGACACAGCCTGAATCATAATGTGGCCTCAGGGTTGCCCACCGGAGGTGACTGCAGGGACACCTATCCATGCGCGACATGGCACTACAGACACCCCGATATTATGCAACTGTTGATCAGAGCGGCCGCTCAAGACGCTACGCAAGAGTTAGGGCTCCTAACTAGCAGTCGGAAACAGCAACCAGGGAACTGTCAACCGTGTACCCTTAGAATGAACAGGCAATGCCACAGACTACACGCATCATGGGTGAAACACCGCAGCACCAGCACAGAGGCCAGAGAGAGAGAGAGAGAGATCCGGAAACCCCTTCCTAGACACGGAACAAGGTTTGGACCTCTAACCGTGTCCAATAGAGGGGGGAGGAGTGTAGACCGGGCGGTAGGAAAGCCTACCTACTCCTATTACGTATAACAAAATTCAACGACGACAAGACAGAACAATAGAGGGGGATGTAGGCGGGATAGCCGCAGGGCTTACAAAAGTTAAGAGTACAGGGCGATAGGAATGACATACCAATGTACGTGTACACTGAGTTTTAACAATAACAGTAAGTTTTAACTTTATAAGTCCCGTTGACCTATATTTAAAAAAAAAAAATGAGATTACCACTTACGTTACACCGGTTCCTTCTAAAGTAGGAGGGGTGGGGAGTGGCGGGTAACAAAAGTCAAAAACAGAAATACACAAATACAAAAAAAAAAAAAAAAATAAAGAAAAATAAAAATAAAAAATAAAGAAAAAAAAACATTGAATATCTTACTACTACTACTATTATACTAAAAATACTTGCTGATCAATTTCTTATAATCAAATACTAATTAGTACATCTATTCAGATTCTTTAACTTGGTGCAAAATAGCAGCATCATGAATCAAGTGAGGATGAAAACTTGTCTATGTTCAATTTAAACATCAAATAATAATCTATCAATTAGATTTTTTTAAACATTTCACCCCAAGCAAGCCACTAAAATACGAGGGGTTACTGAGTGTGAAAGAATATGAGAAAAGGCATTATTAATGAGAGAGGCTAAGAAAAGAACATGAACTAAGGAGATTGAACATGACAATTGATATTGCATTTAAATTCTTGTAAATCAAAATTGACTGGAAAGCAAGAAGCCAGAAGAGAACAAGAAGTGAGAGAAAAGAAACTGTTAGCATAGAACTTATGGTTACATCTAGCAATTTACTCAGGATTAATCTAGTGAAAATATTTATAATTATTATTGAAAAAGAAGCACACAGGAAATTTACTTAGCTTTGTAGATTGCAGCTTACTCAGCTAGAAATAATGAAGATTGTCTTTAGGTCACAAAAACAAATTTCTGTATTTGTAAGTTGATGGTTAAGTGAACACTTTTGATCAGACTGTTACTGTTTTGACATCGTACGCATTATAAAGAGGAGTCTATGCTATGAAAGGGTTTCTGATAGAAGGGCTCTTAGAGTTCAGTGTACTCACAATAGTAAAGATAAATTCTTGAGAGGAACATGGAATATAGATGATGTAGAGGAAGAGCATAAAATAAATTTCAATAGACTTGTATTTCATGACTGATCAGCTAGACAAAAATTATCAGAGTGAATATCAGTAGAAAATTAAGACAAAAACAATAATAACAAAATTTTATAGTAAGCGGCATATCTGTGAAATCTGAAGTTGTATGATATAAAAATTATTTGATAATGTAATATATTACTACTGTATGTAAAAGTAAGACTCAATCAGTTAAGCAAAAATAAAGTTTCATATGATAGAGTCAAAATATATAATTTTTGTATTTACCTCTGGAGTGTTACCTTTCTCATCACTTTCCTCATCACTATCTTCAGTCTTTGATGTTTCACCTTCACTCTTTTCAGAATAGTAATTTTCATCTTCATTTTCAGATTGTTTACTGTCAAATAAGTATTCTTTACTTTCTTCTTCTTCTTCATCAGCATCATTGTACTAAAAAAACATCATAAAAAAGAAAAAAATGAAACAGATAAAAATAATAGCAGGAAAGAACTAATTTATTAGCTGATTTTTAAATAGACAATAAAAATTACATGGAAAATATAGAGTATAAAACCTATTTTAATCTAGTAATAATATAAAGCAAATATGTCCCTTTATATACAACTAGAAAAAAAGCCCAGTTTGTAAATATTTACTTATGACAGCATTAAATGACAATAGATGTCCACTACAGATATCCTCTTCCAGTTCCAGGTGTAGTTGAATAAAAATAAGTAAATAAAGAACTATATTTACGGTGACAAACATTACGATAATACTTCACTTTTTTCTAAAGAGGGACCCTACAGAGAGAGCCTTGAAAATAGAGTTTCAACTTCACAGTGCAATTGAATTGTACCAGTTTTTAAAATTATTTGCTTTCTTTTATCTCAAAATTCAATCAAAAGATTCAAAGTGGTTTCACTTTAGGAGTCAAATGAAAATATCTAAGTAGCCATCAAGTGAACTTCTAGAAAGAATTCTAAACAATATCATACATGACAACTGAATGACACACAGTACAGTTAATATAATGATTGTTCATAACTTATTAATGAAATCATTAATACTGATTAGTAAATTGTTGACAAGTAGTAAATCACTTAAATCAGCTTAAAACAAAATTAAATTTAGATTTTTTTCAAAGTTTTGTGCAAATCATCCACTGAAGAAGAGTTAAGTGGCTTTAATTTTGGAGAAAAATTAATGTGTGCATCATAAGTATTCACAAGAACAAGAATAGTTGTGTACTCCATTCCAGTAGATTTTTTTTTTGTGTAATCATTCCCATTTTTACATTTGAAATTACAATTTTTTGGAAATAGGTTTCCTTGGTATAAAATATCTCCACCTACCTTAGCTTTCAGAGCATTTTTACTGCTTTTCTGCTTTAAGAAATCATCGGAATCAGATGATAAATCTTCATCTGTGTACTAAAGAAAAAGTAAAAAAATAAAATAAAAAAAAAGACAAAATTTGAGATAAAAACCAAGTAAAATAATTTGATATAGAAAACAAAGAAGAAGACGGTAGATACCTCCTTAAGAATAAGTAAAAAAATAGGATTAAATTAAACTTTAATGGGAACATTATTTTTTATTTTAAGATACCTAATAAAAAATAGATACACACTTTAAAAGATTAAAAAATAATGTAAGTATACAAATATTTTAACCTGTTAACTGTGGATGATGAAAATTTCTGTCAATTCAGTTTGAGGACTCAACAGGAATTTCTGTAGAAGTTAATGTATTCATAGTACAGCCCTTTTGCACTTATATATATGAAATATTATGAAATTCAAATATAAATCCCTGTCAATCAGACATAATTGTTGTAGGTACTAGAGCATGCTGAAAAGTTCTTGACCTAAGCCATTTCACAAAATCTGGCTAAATATCAAATTATTTTTGAAAGGACTACTTGTTTGGCCCAAAGATTTTCATCACCCCAGTCTATATTTCATGAGAGGAATGTGATTACTCATTCTGAAATAAGTTAATAGAGTCAAAACCTGATGTATTACATTGCTATTATTTATGATACAAACCAGAACAGTCATAAACTTGATAAAAATACTAACTGAAATGAATAGTAGTCAAGATTATTTGACTCTTCCAAACACAAAATTTACTAGATCAAGAGAAATAATATTAACACATTAATTCTTTTAAGAGTAATATTGTTGTACCCAATTAATTCTTTTAAGAGTAATATTGTTGTACCCAATTAATTCTTTCTTAAAATGTAGATAATATTTTAAAGAAATTTTCCAAAGTAAAAAAAAAAAAAAATCATGCTTGAAATAAAAATACCAGCAATGACCACATGTATGTATATAGTGAAAATAAGAGTCCATTAGTTATAATTTACAGAAGAGAGAGAAAAAAATATCCAGACATAGGTTTGTTTTTACTTACTTCAGATTGATTTTGGTCGAGTTTCCCTTTCTCTGGTTCAGAATCATCACTAAGGCTTCCATGATCAGTTTCACCTCCTTCTTCTTCTGCAAATAGATTTAGTATTAATTTATAAAACTGCAAATAAAAATAAAAGTAGTGAGTAAATGACATTTGTAAAATGTTTATACTAAATACCCATTAAAAATTTAAAGTGCACAAAATTTTCCTGATTATTGATTCACCAACATATTTTTTTAAATTCTAAGAATACTCTTTGAATACAAGATTTCTTTGATTATATCAGATTTACTCATGTATGGTAATTACAATAAGCCTACAGAAATTAAAAATATTTGCCTGTTCAAAAAAAAAAAAAAAGAAAAATAGTTTAAAATGAATAAATAAAAAGAGCATAAAATCAGTTGATTATGTAATCTCTATCTATAAAAGGCAGGATGTATGTGTGTAACAAATGCACGGCCGCAACTTTCGACGGATTTGCACCAAAATTTACATGCACATGCTCTAAGTTAGCAGGAAGGTTATGACTGACTTTGCATTTCCCAAATCCCATTGATAGTGGAAATAATCGATTTTTTCATGCTTCTATGGCAGTTTTCATGTAGTTTGCAGCCATTTTCTACTGGCCAGAGTGAGAGCCTATAGCTGGCTGCCATGAATAGGCAGGAAGATTCTACTGGCCAGCGTGAGAGCCAACAGCTGACTGACATGAATGTTAACTAGCATGCAAAAAAAAAAAAAAAAAAAAAAAAAAAAAATCGATAGCTGCATTCGTCACAAGTGGGAAAAATTTAAATCTGCATGGCACTTTACTCCAATTGGCTCATTAGCTTGCTTAAACTCAACGTTGATTCTGATTCCACAGAACTGGGTTGGGTGTGAAAAAATATTTGTTGTTAACATTCTTTTTTCATTTGGTTTTTCCAGTTACGAGTCCTTTTTTAAAGCTGATCGTTTTGTGTTCATTTTGTTTGGGTCTTTTTTCGTAACGGATTTAATGTTTAGTATAGAGCTTAGAAAAAATTTGCAGTGTGAGATAGGCAAGAAGTAAGGCATGTAGCAACATCAGCATGGCAAAGGGCACTCCTTTAAAGGCAAGGAAGGGCAAAAATATTTTAAGTGATAGCGATTGCTGTACGAGTCGTACGATTTTTAATCAAGCCCGGGCAACGCCGGGCCATTCTGCTAATACAAGTATATATTGTATTTAAAGAATTACAACATTCCTATTAATAATTCATTTTGATTGATACAAGTTCCAAACTAAAACAATTACAAGACTACTGAAGAAACAAGAAATAATGTAAGGAAATTAAATAAAATTTACTTGGTATATCTAACAGCTTCTTAGGGAATTCAAAAAATAAAAACTGAATATAAAACAATGTACAAAATGTCTATCTTACAAATAAAAAGAAGATATTCACCTGAAAATATTTCTAATAATCCTACATTGTCATCTTGCATGAAATTGGCACTTCCTATCAAATATGGAAGTGAACGCTGAAGATATGGATCCTAAAAAGTGAATATATATATATATTTATATGATCAAAACAATATGATTTTCTTTATGATTTAAGAATAAGATTATATGGGTTTATGTGTAAATTGCTACACTTTATTTTTATAATTTTTACATTATAAAAGATATGGATTTTAATTTTAAACTATTCATACAACTATTTATACAAATGATATTGACAAATATAAAGAAAGTGAAAGTGCTTATAAAAGTCAGAAATGTTTAGTAAAAGAGAATAAAAGCAATAAAAGTCAGACAGCAAGGATGGAAAAAATGCACAGAATACAGACAAAAAAAATGTGAAAATAACAAGTTGAATTTATCTACAATAAAAATTCCTTACTCACTTTTGCCTCAAAAAGTGGATCAACTCCATAACTACTCTCTTCATCTTCAGAATCAGAGTTACCAGCATTAGTATCCAATTTTTCAAAAGCTTGGTCAATAACATCAAGGCCAAAGTTTACTGCTTGGACTACCTTGGTTACCAGTTGAGCTTCTTTTTCTTCTTTTGAAATTTCCTGGAAAAATTAGTTTCTGATCATAGCAAGTAAATATGCTTTTGTCTTTTCAATATTTTACTAAGAATAAATTAAGAATTCACATAATTTCTTCAAATTATAATTCATAAACATATGATAAAATCCCAAGCAATTTTCCTTCTACTTGAATGCTGTTTATGAGAGTCATACATAATTTAGATAAAGAGCTCCAGAATGTTGTTAACTAAAGAATAGTAAAACCAGAAGAATAAGTTACAAATGTCAATGGCATTAAGTGGCAAAAATTTCTAAAAAGCTTTTATGTGGTGGAGACATACTTGCCGAAGCAAGAGAAGGTGAATTTTCTGTCCATTGCTTGTAGACACCATAGACCTGCAACTCAAACTCCGGCAAATCAATATTAAAGTGACACAGTGCATGCGTTATCGGTGAGAATGAGGCTAACAGAAGTGAGAGATCTCAGTTTCTTGCCCAAAACTGAGGAAGGGTAAAAAGAGCTGACGTTTTGTTTCAGGGCAGTTGGTACTTTGAGACTGGTGAAGGTTATACCAGTGTTCCAGAGAAAGAGTGATAGTACTGTTGTTTACAGTGGGCAGGAAACAGAGTCCTGAGCAAAGCGTTGTTCTGGTTTCCATGTTAACTGTCAGAGGGAATAGATTTGAGTGGAAATTTATTTTTCCTACCACCCAATTTTCATTTAAATCACACATTTTATGATAAAACAACTTTTTTGGTAGATCTTAAGAAACATTTGATATTAAAGGGAAAAAGGACAATTTAAAAATAGTATTCCATAGTTATGAAAATAGAAATGCTGTCTTCTGTTCTTACTTTATACTTCTTCTCTTGAGGCAGATTTTCTTTCTGACTAATGTCTTCATCATAGACACGCTATAAAAGAATGACAAAGAATAAATTCTAAAGAAAAAATTTATGAGAGAAATAGGAATAAACAATTACAGATAAATATCATAAAGCAATTCTAAATTCTAAATAACATAATAAAAGCTCTGTTAAATTTTATGAAAATTTTGATGTAAACTAACAGATTTTTCTTTTCAATATTTGGTAGTAAAACAAAATCTAATTATTTATTTCAATAGGCAAGTACTTAGAAAGAGAAAAGTAATAAAAGACCTTCACACAAAACTCATGATTTATCAATTCTATTAAAAACAATTATTATCTAATTTTCTACAAGAAAAAACAAAAGAGCATTAAAAAAAATATTTCTATTTCATATCTAAATAGATTCAAATGAGATGCATAGCAGAAAAAAAAGAAAAATCTGAATACTTTACATTTTCCACAAATTGGGAATTGGCCAGCATAATGAAGTCATTAAAAACATTGTTCACACGAACACCAGTCATCTGTAGAAAAATATGGAAAATCAAATAAGAGTAAAGATCTAAATTTTTGAACTTAACACCAAAGGGGAGTTTTTGCAATTTTATATAAAAAAAAAATAGTTATAATTCTAAATAATTATTACACTTTTAAATAAAAGTTTTTGAACATTAAAAGTAACATCCTTAAAAGGATGATACTTCATGAGAAAGGTGCTGAAAAGTTCTTAGCCAGTGCTACCATAGTATGTGGTCTACCACATTATCAAACACTATAACATGCGGTCTACCTCATTTACTACCCGTCCTGGGTACGACGTTAAACTGCATCCAACAGCAAGGCCTCTGATCAGGAGGTTTTGAGGAAGCATGGAACCACCTCTTAATTGCTGATGTTCCCAGGTCCACCCTGACCTGGGGTGGTAGCACCTGTTAGGGTCCCAGCTATGGGCAAATAGTGAAATCCCAAGGTGTATCCATGTCTTGGGTATGACGATAAACTACGTCCAACCAAAAGACCGTCTATCCGATCATTCGGCTGGTCATGTCATGCCCCATCACATCTAACCCATCCCAAAACAACTACAACTTACAATTAACTTTCCCTCCCAAACCCTACACTAAATATACTAACACCTTACCCCTAAAATGTGATGGGAAACAATGATGTTGCCAGCTATACGCTTTTGAAACAATGATGTTGCCAGCTATACGCTTTTTTGAAACAATGATGTTGCCAGGGATACATTTTTTTGAAACAATGATGTTGCCAGGGATACATTTTTTTGAAACAGTTGCCAGCTATACGTTTTTGAAACAATGATGTCGCCAGGGATACATTTTTTTTTAAACAATGATGTTGCCAGCTATACGTTTTTGAAACAATGATGTTGCCAACTATACGTTTTTGATATAGCTAGTAAATACTGGATCTGGCATTAAATAACCCATAGTGGTTGATATGCCATAAAACCCCAAACCAAACAAAATAATTTACTACTATAGTATGTGGTCTACCATGCTATCTAACACTATAGCGTATCTAGCAGATTGTTCTCTCATAAAATGCGCCTGCTGTTTCCGCGGTCAAGATGACACATCTATAAAAATCTTTCAGCAACATTTTAATCTGAAGGAAGTTATCCAGCTGATGTTAACAGTTTCAGACCTAGGGAGATTGTGATGTAGAAGGTCCATTTCTTTCCTTTTATGTAGTCAGGACACATGAAAGGTGAGGTCACAGTATAATTCATAGCATGGTAGACAGCATACTATATAAGTAAATGAGGTAGACCACATATTATAGTAGTAACTCTTAGCCTAACTGGCAAGAATGATCTTGAGGCATGAAATGTATAGGTTATTCCATGTATTCTCTCAGCAGTTGGCATATAGCTTTTTTAGCACTTAAGAAATGATGTTTGGTCATTGAAACAGATTTTGGAAAGTGGGTTGGGCCAAGAACATTTCAGTACCTCTTTGTAAAAGTAATGTGTACAAAGTTACATTTTCTGAAAAGTAACAAATTAAATAGTGATTGAATTACAGACCAAAACACTATATAATGGTTCTTTACAAAATTTATGAAAAAAAATCTGTATTTAAATTCAAAGAATTTTACAGTGCAGTGAAGAAGTTAGAAAAAAAATAGATACATTAATTTTTACGGATACGGAAAAAAAATTAAGTGAAATATACATATTTTAAAAACATGTCATAAATCTGCCAACTGTCTTACAAAATATGCAGGTTGTTTTTTAGCAAGCTTTAATCTCTATCAACAAATGAAAATTCTTAAAAATAAATTTTTCATAGAAAAAGTGTCACCAGCAAAACGACTTATAACCAATATATAAATCCTATTTCTAATTTTAGTGATTTTTTTGTTTTTTTCTTTTTTAATTCATCATGAATCTAGATTGGTGATTTGTGAATAAATATTTTATCTAATAACAAATAAAAATTGTCATACACTGTAATCCAAGAGATTACAGATATTAGTGAAACTTTGGTTTGAAAATTATAATTTACAATATACAACGAAATATATAGTACAATAGTGAATGACAAATAAAATGATGGTCAGCAAGATCAATTTTCAATGATAGTTGCATTTTTATGGGCTTGTGCCTGACTTGGCCAAGTAAAAACCAATGTTATATATATATATATATATATATATATATATATATATAAATAAATAAAAGTCTGCGTGTGTGTGTGTATATATATATATGTTATTAAAAAGTAAGCACCTTTTAATTTTTTGTGTATAAAAGGTATTTACATAATGACTGGAAAGTAAAAATAAAATGTATCTCATTATATTGCAATATTTAAAATAAATTAGGTATTACTGTCGATGGTGGAGGTTATCTTATGAAAATGTCCGTTCCCAACATATATCGGGTGATTTTATGTATAAGAAAATGCACAGAGTGTTTTTATATATGCACACACACAAACACAGAAGGATAAAATGAATTAAAATAAAATTATTGGAAGTTCAAATGTAAATGTCCTAATGTATATGAGAGAGAGAGAGAGAGAGAGAGAGAGAGAGAGAGAGAGAGAGAGAGAGAGAGAGAGAGAGAGAGAGAGAGAGAGAGAGAGAGAGAGAGAGAGAGAAAAAAAAAAAAAAAATGTAAATATATATGTATGTATATATTCAAATGTACCAGCCACCTATTTAAAAATGTGGGTAAAAGAAAGTATGTATGCATAGTGTCAATGCAGGATGGTGTGGATGTCTAAGGTTGCCATTGGGTGGTATTTTGGCTCTGGGTATATTACAATGATCACATCATTGGAGAATAGATAAAATTAATTCATTGACTCTGATTTAAGTTGATTTTTCATCACATTATATACATATCTAGAGATCTGCTTCAAAGGTGCCACTTCACTTGCATCTTGGTTCTATGATGTGTGCATCCTGGTAAGAACATTTTCTGATTGGTTGGTTGAAATAGGCTTAATGACTTAGCAATTCTGACTATCCATCTGTTTTTAGAGATAGTGAAATTTTGATCTATTTGTTATTTGTTTACTTTTATTTATTTTTCTATCACTGCAGTATAAACTCTCTAATGTAATTTGGAGTGAAATTTTTAACCTTCCTATTGAGAATTGTGTCATTGACATTTCATCTTGGGTAAAAAGTGGTGAGAAAAAGTGTTTTTTGCCTTCTAAGAAATACCAAGTGAAACCACAATCTTCTTTGTTCACACCTGTCTATTCAGTTGAATTCCACAAGAATTACTTTTTCTGGCTGTCCCAACATGATAGTACTTATCACAACAAATGCCTCTTTGTGTCTGCTCATAATAATTGCAAACATGTCTTCAATGTGGCCAAGTCTTTGTTCAGTGACAGAATGAGGTACAGTATAGCCTCTAACAAGTTTGGTTCTTGTGACTACTGGAGGCTCTGAAATAATGTATTAAATAAGAGTGAGTCCTCTATGTCAACATACTAACAAAACTCCTTGTAATACCAAAGATAAACTGAAGGTAAAGATTATGGCAGCATTCACAAACTTAAACAAGGAAACCATCTACAAGAGTTGCAGGAGGTTCTGAAGTTGTCTGGAGGCCAAAGTTGAAGCCAATATTGTATAATGTAAATAATGATAACTTTTTAAAATAAGTATTGACTTGAGAATTTAACTTGGTCTAATAAAATTTAAAATGATTTAAAAAGTTGACCAAAGCTGACATTTCAAATTAATATGATGATTAGCCAAGTAGATGATTGGCAGAGCTATCAACTGCATTTAAGGAGGAAGCAAAAGTTTAAAGAAATTCAAAAAGTAGATCTGATATAAAATAATGTGTAGTTACTTATATATTGTACAAGCTTCTCCAAGGAGTATGTTGTTTATGTAGGAATAAGTTTCAGTACTACATGACAGTATCTACATATTGTGCATGCTGGAGTTTGCTTTTATTATTAATATTTTTTATTTTTACATTCAGATATTTTTTTCCTTAAGAAAAATTTACTAAACTGATAATGGAATTTTGACTTTTTCTTTCCTCTATGACTTTTCTTTACAATAAAATAAAATATTGATAATGGTAATACTTTGTAGATTTTATAGATATACCGTCTTTATTCAATGCTACTTAGATTTCATATTAAAAAAATGAAATTCTCTATAAAGGGTATTAAAGATTTTGTTCATTTCAGAGCAATGATAATATTTCAAAATGAAGAAATCTTTTGATAAACTGCTTTATACTTACTGTTGTTTCATGGACCAAATTGTTCACTTGCTTCTCAATATCGTGAGTTTTAGATAGAATACGTTGGGAGAAATCTTGCAAATGAAGTAGTAACTACAAAAAAATGTTGTATATTAAAATCTCATAAAAAAATCCATATACTAGACTAATCTTAGCCAGTCATAGATAAAATATCAAAAAAAGAACTTTCCCTCACACAGTGAAGACAAAAATTTAATGGAATTAACTCATTTTTTCTACTATTTCATATAAATTAAACGGAGAACAGAAAAAATAGTTAAATAAAATACAGAAACTGAGACAAGAAACTTGCTAAATAAATAATTGCTGGCATTAAAGTGTGAGTTAATAATGAGATTAAATGCTAGTACTGTGATGTTGCAGAATAAATCCATCCAGAATAAGACATTGGCTGATATTGACAACATTTTCATCAATGAGTGTCATGACCACAATGCATGTAAAAAGTGCATTTATAAAAATTTTTGACTAATGTGCAAGCAAGTGGAGCAAATGGAATATGACACTCAAACTTTGTTAGTTTATGGGGGAACACAAAATTCAATAAAAGTGAGGAAATGCTGGACATCATTTGCCAAAGTATCTTTTCTTGAGAAACTTATAAATCCCTTATGCAGCTGGCTCATAAAACAAAGAGTGAATCTGGTTACATTCAGCCAGGATGATGAAGTGAATGATACAGTGAATGATACAGGATGATGAAGTGAATGATACAGCATGAAGTGATTGGTATATAAATGGACTCAAATTCCATTTATGGGTTGATGTCACACTGGAAGTCAGCAGATTCATCATTGAGGATGTATGACTGCATCCAGTGGACAATGCTCAACACTGAACAATACTCAAATGGCAGGTGAAGGTGCTGCACCTGATTACAGATTCAGCATGTATGCATTTGTGAGTTGCTAACACTGACCAGGAAAACATGTATTACACACCATGGTTGCAAGACATATGCTCAGATGGCAGTTCAGCATACTTAGGAAATAAGTCAGAGACTGATGTCTGTCTGTAGATTGACACTGGTCAAGTCTAACCAAAACTGAGCTAATAATCTAACCGGGGTAAAACAGAGATGGCTTGATTTGATAAAGAACCGATACAGCCAGTGTAGATACCAAATAATGACTATTCATCAACAAATCAGGCATTCTGGTGTGAAGCAGATTTTGTACAGTGGGTCAACCCTTCAGTATCAGAAGTAGTTATTGAAGTAGTGGTGAATGCTAAACATGTCAGTTCATATACCCAGCAACAATGTTGTGGCAAAGAGGAAGACTGGATGTGAGTAACATCTAGAGTAGATTAGGAATGGATATCAATCATTATGGTAGTAAACACTACCTGACTTTCAAAAATTACAGTCGAGCTCACTTTTCAACTTGAAGACTATTACTTTAAGAAGAATCTACAATTATTATTCACCAACTGGAGTCCTTGGTTTACAAATAAAGCCTGAAGCCTGAGGCTTTCCAACAATGATAATGCATTTTTCAGTATAATTATTAAGATGTTTATAGATGAGTGGGGTATCAAACTTTGATTTTGCTGTGCACATATATCAGTAGAAATTACATAGTTGAAAAATGCCACAGAAGTGCCAAAAGAATTGCAAACAGAAAATTGTAGAAGCTGTTTACTGGTACAACAACACTGAAGAACAATGTTTCAACCTCAGCTGTGTTTACCAACATGATATGCACCTATCAAATTCAGATAAAGTGTGTCAATGCTGTTTCTCTACCTGGGTTGTGAATAAGCATGGAACATACAAGGTGGGAGATCTTGTGTGGGTAAAGGCCCCACATATATACAAATTTGGAATTGAAGGAGTGACTTGGATGAACCATTTGTACTCAGGGTCTTCATTCTATTTTGAGGATGGGCACAATGGCAAGTGAGTACAGCAGTGGGAGGTGAGAGAGTGACTGAGCTTGCATCAAGTCTATCTAAATGCAAGTGATTCAGAGCCTGACTCAAGTGTGACTGATGACTCCTTAGAAGACTGTTCACCTGGAGAAAGGTAGAAGCGAGTCATTTTCAAAGGAAAAGACTAGCTCTGCTATGTGATTATGAGATCAGGACAGAGTGTACTGGAAATGGTAAATATAAATGTAACAGAGCAACGGGAAACCAGGCATCAAGTAGGCTGCGCATGGTTTATCAACCAAAATAAAAAAAAAACCTTTCTCTGAGGTATCTATTTGAATATTGATAGCCTACTTTGTTATAAAAATGGAGAATGGTGACCCAGGAGAGGGATTCAGTTTTCACCTGTAGTTAAAGTGAAACAAGTCATATGGTAGTAGATATAAAGCTTGCAGATGGGAGAATGGCTGCCATTGTCTTTTACTCTTTTTCACAATACAGCAAATAGATATTGGTTGACAATAAATGCAATATAACATTAATATGTTAAACAACCACAAAGCCTGACTAGACTGTATATGACTGTCACACAATACCAAATGCCATTACTAATGTTGTTCAATGAAATAACAGTGCATCTTCAGAACTCTGAAAGCATAACTTCATTATTGCAGGCCAGATGAATCATGACTGATCTGTTATCATACTCATATTAAAATCTAAATCAAAATATCTTGTACACAGAGTGAGTGAGAAAAAATAAAGGTTTCAAGTTGGGAGAATGCCCAATAGTTAATGGCAAAGACCTTATTTATGGGTTCACATTACTCTTTTGTTTATGTAAATTAATGACATCCTTGAAAATTTCTTCGTTTATTCAAAGATTTAACTGCTTGCCGCATATAATTGTGTATCATGAAATTTTCTTTTGAAGACCTAATTTTGAAGCTAATTTTAAGGGGATCGCATCATACACAAGACATAAAATTAGTGTATGTACAGCTGGCACTGGCTACGCTGTTGACCAAACTATATATCTATTTACTGTAGTCAAGTTAGCTTCAAAATTAGATTCTTCAAAAGTTGCAGGATACATGAGTATATACAGTATATTTAAATACCTAACAACTTTTTCTATGGTATTAAGCAATGCTACATGATAAAATTTTTTTTTTGCCTGTACTTACTCCAGCATCTCCAGCCAATGACCAGTTTCCTGCTGCTGCTTTGATCTCTTGGATTGTCCATGGGCGTTCCCAAACTTTGATTTCATCATTAACTGGACCATTTGTCTAAAATTACATAGAAACAAATGCAAATATTAAATACTATTTATCCAAGCTATAAAAAAAAACATGGTATTTTAAAGATATTTTTTCCATTTATATACTCTGTTCTTTCATGGAGTTGGTCCTTTCACCTCATGGCTCTGTAAATATCTTAGAATAGTCCATCATTGGCATTACAAAGACTCATTTTTAATATAAAATTTGCCCACACAAAATTTTGTTCATGAAACTTAAATTACAGATGAAATAATTTTGCACAAGTCTAAAAAAAAACAAACTAATGTTTTATATAAGATATTATCACAAAAATACTACAAATTAAAAAAACATAAAAGAAAGTAAAGCTTTCTTTCAACATATATTTTGATAAAATAGAAATAAAACTTTGTAACAGTTTCTTGACAAAATTTTGAAAATTGATGAAAAGAAAGTTTTTAACTGATGCAAAGTGAAATCTTATAATAAAATTAAGGGTAGAAAAGAATTTAGGTTTAAAATAAATTATTTAAAAATTAACATTATTTTTGGAAAGAAAAAACTGTATTTTCTAACAATTACAGGTTATTTCAATTTCTTAATTTATAATCTTCATATTTTTCTTACAGAAATCTTGTTCCCAACAATAAAATTTAAATGAACCTGATAATAAATAAAAGAATATGATTACATCCAATTATAATATTATTTTTAAGGATTGAGTATACTAGATGACTTAATTAAGTCTGTCTTGTAGCAATATAATGTATAGACTTGTGAGAAGTAATCTAAATATATGGAATGTGTCTCAGGAAAAATATATACTGTTCAACTTTTTTTCTTTTCTTTTTTCTTTTTTTTTTTACTAATGTACAATTTACTTTTTAGTTTAAGAGTTTCTCAATAGAATACTCAATTTTTGTAAATTCTGAATTTATAAATAATATTTCTGTAAATAAATTTTAACTTTAAATCATGTGGTATTCATTTTGAATGATAATAAATCCTCAGTAGGTAGTTGATCTCTGGATCTCATATTTTCAGTTTCTTCTCACAAGTCTTCATATGATATGTAGTTGCACTCTTACTACTGGAACTTATTACTTTTGCAGCTAGGCACTCAATGTGCACCCAATTTATAATTTTCTCAACACAAGCTAATTTTTGACAGTTATTTATTAAGACATTTAGAAGCAAGAATGCTATGCACAAACAAGGAAGCTACTTATGGGCCTTCAGTTTCCAACTTTTATAACTTTTCCTTACTTTTATAAACCTAATAGTAACCACAAGGTTGTGCCTATTATATTCAATCCATTAATATGTCTACTGAAGTTATCACCAAATAAAGATCAAGGATTTGTTAATCAACAAACAAGGGAGTGATGATCAAGAAGGGATTAAAAAAAGTAAATATATTGGTTATATATTGGGAAGTGTATTTTTTGTTAGTCATTTCACCCTAAGCAAGGCAATAAAGTCACTCAGACCCAAGGGGTTACTGAGTGTGAGAGAATATGAGACAAAAAAAAACCTATTAAAGAGAGATAACAATAAAAAACAGAAATTAAGAAAACAGAAGATAGCAATTGACATTGATCTTCAAAAATTTAAAAGCAAAGTTGACTGGAAAGCAAGAAGCTGGAAGAGAGTTCCATAAGTGAGAAGCACGAGAAAAGAAAGTGTTAGCCTAGAACTTACAATTACATCTAGTCATTTCAACTGCAAAGTGATGAGTAGTATGCTTAAATTCAGTCTAGCTACCAAAGAGTAAAGCTCATTAGAACAATTACCATGAAAATATTTATAGAAAAGACATAGGGAATCTATATTATAGTTGTGGGAAAGTAACTGAAACTGAGATGCCAGGTCAGGACCAATAATATTGCAGACTCTAAATAGAGAAGCACCAGACCAGATACAGCAGCAATATTCAATGCATATGGTAGACTTATAAATGTGCAAGATAGATTCTGGCAAGAAAAATTGTCAAGCAAAACACAGGGAACCAACTTTCCTAGTAGCAGACCTAGTAATTGATTCAATATAATCTTGCCATTTCATGTCAGCAGAAAATGTTAGCACGATAAGGCATAAACAGTTACTCCCCTGAAGGTTAGCATCAGCTGATAGAAGGCAAAAAAAGTTCTTCCAGATGATTAAAAGAGAGCAGTTTTATTTTAGAAGGGTTAAAATTAAGAAGCCATTCCCCAACTTAACAATGGAATGAAGGTCATTTTTGAGATCAATTGCTAATTTGACTTTATCAAACTGATCAGACTTTCCATTAAGACAAGAGTAAATAGTATCTATGCTGATAATACAACTGAATTGAGAACAGATGACATCTGGACGGGTGTTGATAAAAATTAAGAATAACATAGGTCCAAGGATAGAGACCTGGAGGGACACCTGCATTAATGCAAAAAGATCAAGAAGAGTGGCCATTCAGCTTTCACAGTCTGATAAGAAAGATCGAATAAGTTCAAAAATTTGTCCAGAAATACCATAACCTTTCAACTTGTGAAGAAGATCCAGCATGCTTACCAAATGTTTTTGAAATATCCAAAGCAACTGCCCAAGCTTCATCATTCTTATTTAAAGCTTAGTAGACTTTCAGCAATAACTTAATACATCAACAGTTGACCTAAAGAAGTGAAAGCCATATTGCTTATCTGAAAGAAAATTCTCCGAGATGAGATGTTTAACCAATTCAGAGTTGATTAGAGCCTCTAGTACTTTGCCAAAAACAAGTAGAAGGTAATAGGCCAATAGAAGGATCAGATAGTTCATCTGAGTTCTTAAAGACTGAAACAACAGAAGATTTCTAACAAGCAAGAAAGCAAGAAACAGTCAGGCATTTATTGTAGAGTTTAGAAAGAACAGAAGCCAGTTCAGGAACACATTTCTTTAGAATTATTGCAAGAATACCATCAAATCCACATGCTTTGTGGAGTGGAGATCCAATTTAGAGATAGTAGCAGAAACCATGGATTGTGTTATATGTATATCACACAAGAGAGACTCAGTTCTAAGTGAAAAGTCAGGCAAAGATAATCCAGGTGAGTCAAAAGTTGAATTTCAAGAGAATTTATGAGCAAAACATTCTTCTTTACCAGCAGATGTTAACACCTTAAATTGAGTGAAAAGAGGAGAAGGTAGAAGATTTACTCTTATTTAACACACTATTGCAGAACCTCCGATACTCACAAGAACCAAATTTGTTATAGGCTATATGGTGCCGTATTGTCAGCAAATAAAGACTTAGTCTTTTTGAGAACATGATCCCAATTAGTATGAGTGGACACAAAGAGATCACTGTTGTGATTGGAACTATCATGCTGGCACAGCCAGAAAAATGATTCCTGTGGACTATAGCAGCTGAACAGGCAGATGTGAACCAAAGCAAAGACTGTGGTTTCACCTGGTATTTACAAGAAGGTACATGTTATAACTGCTGTCATAATGAAATAAACAAGTTGAAGATTAGATATGGTTATTATTTAAACCTTTGTTTTTGGTAATACCAACATGTAACCAGCAGAAGGGAGAGGACTGAATAAAGCCATGTTTTGCACGTGCGTTTATGTGTCCACTATTGCAGTTGTCATCACAGACCAAACTCGCTGATTAAGGCTGATAACCCCGTATGGTTATCTCCCTTAGTTGGCTCTGCTATAGCACCTCCCTTTATTTAGGTATTGTATGTTGCAAGTCTAGGGTTTACTTGCAATAGTATTAATTTAGAGTGAATGTGTTCCAATCGCCTTTGGCTTTGTTCACCACTGTTATCTGGTGCTGATTTGGTTAGAGATGGGGTTTGTGGCAAATCGAAGGTGTCCATGAGTAAGTCAAAGGGAATGGATGGGCTGTCAGGTACAGGGTCATTCTTTGTTTGTCGTAGGTGAAGATATTGTCACACCCAGACCTGGTTTCGAACTTTAACCTCATACATTCTTTTTCCTTTTCTTGCCTGTATGATACTTAGTACCCAGCTTGGATTACAAGGTTGGTAATTTCTAGCAAATACTGGTGTGTGTTTGTAGTGCCTTTTATGGTTGTTGGCCCAGGACTTATTTTTGTTGATCCATGAATGAATTTGAAGACTTGTTGAATGTGTGGATCCATTTCGGTTTCACGCTTTATATCCATTGCTGTTAGTGGAAGTGTTCAGACACAGTCATTGAATGTGCGTTAGAAATCACCATCAACGCTGATTGCAGCAATGACTGAGTCCTCTTCTGGACTTCTTTGTGAGCCGATGAGTTGTGACAAAGCATCAGCCTGACCAAATTCTGTTGTCTTTTGGTATTGTATCGTGAAATTGTATCCTAAAAGGATGGTTGCCCAACGTCGCAATCAACTGGCAGAATACACTGGAATGCCCTTCTTTGAGCCAAAAATGGACAACAATGGTTTCTGGTCTGTTAGAAGGGTGAATTGATGACCAAATTACATTCTGTGAAACTTCTTCACAGCGAAAATTAGGGCTAATACCTCCATTTCTATTTGACTGTAGTTGTGTTCAGCTGTTCTCGGGGATCTTGTTGACTCACCAATCCAAGAAAAGAATATAAGCTGGGACATCAGATGGTGGTGGCATATGCTGAATGGCTGCTATGTTCTGTGGGTCTGGGTGCTGACCTTGGTGGTCAAAAATGAAACCCAGGTATTTTACTGAGGGCAGAAAGAACTGGCATTTTTCTGGATGGAGATGAAAGCCAAACTCTATGATACAAGTTAGGACCTTGTTTATTCTTTCTCTCTATTCCTCATGCGATCAGCCGACAATGATAATGTTGTCTATGTACGCTGCTTCACCTGTATTCTGGTTAACATAGTGTCCATAATTTGTTGGAATATAGCCAAGACTGTTTTTACCACAAAAGGAAGATATGTGTACTGGAATAGACCTCGATGTGTTTTAATGGTCAGTAGTTCCCTTGATGCTGGTTCTACCTCCACTTGAAGATAAGCTTCTGACAGATCGAGCAGTAATGCAGCATATAGGACAGACCTTTTGGGTCGGAAAACAGGTTTCATAGAAGTGTCAATGTGGCCTCTGTCTGTGTACAATGTCCAAGAGAATCATCAAAAATGGTATAAAATTTGCTAATCATACCGCAGATTTGGTTAGTGGTGTCATATTTTGACAATGGTGACCTGGCTATCAAATTACACACAGAGTTGAGAGGGTTGTTGAAGGGGCCCAGTGACTCCATAAAATCTATCCCCATATTTTTTACATAAACAATACCTGATGTGCTAGTTCCATTGAGAGTGACGGTGGTTGTGAATTCACCAGTAATATGAACACTATCTCTGGATGCTAGTTCTAATTTAGGTCTGCCTAGGGTGTTCCATAGTCTTTTTTAAAATTAGAGTTATATCCAAGGCAGTGTCAATTTGCAGTTGCGTATCTTGGTTATTTAAGGTAACTCAGACATATATGTCTTGACTTGGAATTGGGCTCACAAGTTGCTACTGACTGTTAGATTGTGAACTTATGGAGGGCTGCTGCATGTGAGATGTTGGTTTGCATCAAGGTGACTGACAGAACCCATCCTTGTGTCCTGTTTTGTTATATCCTTGACAGCAATGTCTCTTGAATGGAGAGTTACGTGCAAAATGCCATCCAGCACACTTTCAACACATGGAGGGGTCTTGTCGTTGGACTGGGTTAACTGTAATAGTAGTGGAAGGGGTTGAATATTGAACCATGGAGGAGTTATGTTTCAAGTTTATAAGACGCTGACATTCAACTGCCACCTGTTGCAGTGTCATGTTGGGATTTGTTCAATTTTTGACAGGATTCGAGTACGAACTTCTGCATCACTTGGTGAACACAAGCCACAGACAAAAATTAAGCATTTAAATTGGGAATCTGTGATTAACGAGAGCCCAAAACATTCACATTCCCGGTTGACAATACCAGCATATGTGGTGAAATCTGCATTATCACATTTCAACAAATTCAAACAAATGAAATGTAAATTAAAAATAGTTGTTTGCTCACTGAAAATTTGTGTCAATATGTCCACTGTTTCTTTTAAGGAGTAGTTGTGTGGCAGTTTAGGGAGAATATAGTTGGTATATTTCTCATGTTCCAGTACTCCAAACTTTCATAGAAGAAGCCCGACTTTCCTGTTGTCAGTTTGCACAAAAAATCCACACAAAAAGTATCTTCGTAGTATTTGAACCATGCATTGAAAATTGAATTTGCAGTTGGGTTGTAGTGAAATTCTGTGATGGATTGTGTGATTGATTCCACTGTAGATAAACTGGTCTCTTGTGACAGTGTTGTGCTTGGAATTTTGTTTGCAAACAATTCCATTAATTTCAACTGTTGCTGAAGAAGTTGTTGAATTGGATCGTCCATGATGAAAGAAAAAAAATTTTCTTGATGTTCTATCTGATCCTCATTGCCAAATTGTTATAACTACTTTTATAATGAAATACACAAGTTGAAGATTAGATATTATTATTTAAACCTTTATTTTTGGTAATACTGACATGTAACCAGAGGATGGGAGAGGATTGAATAGAGCTGTGTTTCGCACATGTGTTTATGTGTTTGCCATTGTTGTGTTGCTGTCTTCCCAGACCAAACTCCCTGATCAAGGCTGATAAGCCTATATGGGTATCACCCTTAGTTGGCTCCACCATAGCAGTACAAAAGCATTGATGCCAGTTTTAAACAGAAATGAAACCTTAATGGCACAATTCTCAATTAGAAGGTTAAAAATACCAATCCAAGGGGCATCTTGAATAAGGTCACAAAATAAATCCCAATCAATATGTTGGTAGCAGAAAGGAGTCTAGTAAATAGGAGGTCCTTTCTAATAGACAAGTTAAAGAACCATCAACAGATTAACAGCGTGATTCAAATTGACAAGAGAACAGGGTTGCGATTGGAGATGAGATATAGGAGAGGAGGTGAGGAACAAATCAAGTAAAGAAAATTGTTGGTCAGAATTATTAGAGTGGGACCTCATATATTGCACTTTTGAATTGACTGTCATAAAGTCAATGTTTGTTAGACTGAAAGTATCTTGAAAAAAGACAAGAAAAGAGATTTCAGTACTGTCCCTGGTTTATGTGGAAACCTTGATTATCAGAATAAATGTACTCTGCAAGCTTTAATGAAGTCAACAAGTTTATTACAGGAGAAAAACAAATGGAAAAGTTGAAACAAATCAAAAAACTGAAATAAAAGAAAAAATGTATACTGAAAATAATGGGGAAAAAATGAAAACTCAATTTTAAGATTTTAAAATTTAAGAATATGGGAAGCAACAAAAAAGCATACATGCAATGCAGAATGAATATTTGTAAATGTGGAAGAAATATTTATAGGGTTCACTCAATAGGTGTCAAATGTCTTTTGATAAATCACAATTCTCATGAAGAACATTACATTAAAAAGGGTAAGAAGGAATAGTAGCAACAGCAGCAATCTGTTAAAATACCAATGTGATTGCTGAAAGCAAGAATCTAATATTTACATTACTCAAACTGTTATCTTCATCTTCATTGCCAGATTCACAATGTTTCAGCCGTTGTATGCTCCAGCCTTCTTTCGGTGACTGGAATTTTGAACCTAACCCTTTATTTCATTCAACAGGGGAGATTGTTCTAGTTCCATGTGCCATGTGGCAATGAAGATGAGGATAACAGTCTGAATAATGTTAATAATCATAATACATTATCTCAGAGATATAGACAAGAATCTAATATATTTGTAAAAGCCTGCTAGTGATAAAGTAGATGTAGAAAACTTCAATATGATTATAACTGAAACAACATTTTGAATACTGGACTGTAATATCTAATCATCTATATGGCAATGAATACTGAAAAACTCTCTCACAGGTGAAGAAGAAACTTGAAGTAATAGAGAGATAGGGTTCTATGAGAAATACTGAGAATACCAGGGAGAAAGCATTTTAAGGGGAACAGAAAGTACAAAAAACTGCTGTTTACAATCAGAAATAATTAAAAGTTTGGGAGATATGAGGAGTAAAGACAGAAAAAGAATTTAATACTGACAGGGTTTATTGAAGGCAAGTGGGGCAGAGATAAACATTCAGTAACTGACTTAAGTGATTAATAGAAGGTACAAAAAGGACCACAAAGATAAGAAGGATGATAAGAAACAAAAGATAGAAAGTTGTGGAGAACTATGCTCATTCACATTCTGAAAAGTCATGTCATATAAAAGAATGTAATCAAATATCAAGAGTAACGACCTATAGTAATGGGTGTAGTGTTACAGACTATTAGCCAGAAAAGTAATAATTAAATTAGAATTTAAACAAAAAACTGGTGATAGTGGAAAATTAAGTTCTAAAAAATGTTAAATATTTAATAGTATTAAGACGTTGAGATTTTTGTACAAAAAAAAAAAAAAAGACATTAGTTCATGCTTGATAAATTCTATAATAATCAGCTGGAAAGAGACAAATTGACTAACTTGACCAATACAATTCAGTATTCTCGTGATTAAAATTAGTGGGGGTGCAGCATCAAAAAAGTTTTAGCCATTATTTTAATATTGTGTAAAACAAAACAAACACATAAGAAAATTTATGCATAAACTTGATCAAATGCTCAATGAAAAAATTATTTTTGAATTACTTTAAATTGTTGCAGTTCAAGCTCGATCCATTCATTTAAAAATTAAATCCATTCTTGTTTTACTTTAATTTAAAGGGTAAATATAGTATCATATGCAGATGAGACCATATATGACAACATAAATAGAGAGCAGAGGGTGAACAAAGGGCAATCGTCAGCAAACCTGTTTGCTAAATGTAATGTGGAGAACTGTGCTACAATTGATACTACTAAGAGAGAAATAGACAACATAACAATGGCATTGCTGGAAGATCCTGAACACAGAGACATGGATCAGAACATTTGTAGCATTTGCAAGAGTAAACAAATTGAGAGATACCAAGATTGAAGGAGAAGAAAATGAGATAACGGATTTATTTCTTGCTACTGCTGGGTGTGAAGCGGTAAAGACATTTTCGACAATGTGTTACCCGAGCGAATTAGAAGAAAAGACATTTGAAAAAATTGTCAAAGTTATAAAAAAGAACATAAGACAAAAGAAAAGATTGGTCATTGCTGAAAGAACCAAGTTTTTAGAGACAAGACAAGCACCAAATGAGTCCATTATACAGTAATAACATAGATTAAAAGAAGCAAAAACCAGAGAAGAATTGAAATATAAAACAGAGCAAACTGTAGTGAAGTTGAACAAGGCAGGTATGACTATAAACAAAGATAAATGTAGTTTTGACTGCATGAAGATATCATATTTAGGATATCAAATATCGAAAGAAGGCATATCACCTGATGAGAGATTAACAAAAAAATAACAGAAATAGCTCCTCCAACAAATAAAAAGTAGTTAGAATCCTTTTTGGCACTGATAAATTTTTATAGATAATACATTCCAAGATACAGCGACGTAATAGAACCATTTACAAAATTATACAATAAAAATAATGAATTTAACTGGACACAAGAGCAAACTATCACTTTTGAAACAGTAAAGAAAATACTGAAGAGCAAACCAATAATAAAAGTTTTTGCTTCACAAAAAGAAGTAACATTAAGCACAGGTGCAAGTGAAAAGGCAATTGCTGCTATTGTATTGCAAGAAGAACACCCAATCATATACATATCAAGAAGGTTAACGTCAGCCGAGATCAACTACTCAAATATTGAAAAAGAAGCATTTGCGATTATATGGAGCATAGAAAGGGCAAAAAAATTTTTGGTAGAAAAGAAATACTTATTAAAATTGGACCACAAACCATTGGAATTTATATTTAACCCAAGAAAAGGATTGCCAAAAGTAACATTGTCAAGGATTTTGAGATGGGCGATAAAGATCATGGCATTTGATTTTGACATAATATATGTTAAAGGGAACACTATCCCTCACGTAGATGCGTTATCAAGATTACATTTCAAGAATGAAGCTGAAGAAAAACAGGAAAAGGTGGAAGACAAAATAATACATTGGGTTGAAACAGATGTTCTTCCTCTAAATAGACTCAAAATAGAGACAGAGCAAGACTCAGTATTAAGCAGAATAGTGAAGAGAATAAGGAATAACGTATGGAGCAATTAATTGTTCAATGGCCGAGTGGCCCTTTAAAGAAATGAAGCACAAACTGACAGTAGAAAATGGCATAATATGCAATGAAGATATAATTGTAGCTCCACAAACACCGAGAAGGGACATATTAAAAGGAGTGCATGATGACATACATTGTGGCATAATAGCAACACAAAAAAGACTAAAGTTACAAGCTTGGTGGCCAGGGTATTCAAAAGATGTAGAGGAGTATATTAAGAGATGCCCAAAATGAAAGCAGAACCATGGGTTAGGCTCCACATGGATCATGCGCATATCAAAGATAGGGGATTGTTCTTAGTATTAGTGGATTCGTATTCAGGATGGCCAGAGGATGCCAGGGTAAAAGACAAAAGCCACCGCAATAAAGGAAGTACTCAGAACGATATTCTCAAGGAATGGAGTACCCCAGACACTAGTCACTGGCAATGCACCTGAATTTTGTGATGAGAATTTATGTGCATGGTTGAAACAGATAGGATGCATCCTATACAAGACACCACCGTATCATCCACAATGTAACGGCATTGTGGAAAGAATGGTACAAACAATAAAAATGGGGTTAAAAGCATTCTCACCACTTAATGAAAGCCTAGAAGCATATTTACCGAAAATGCTTCTCAGTTATAGATCCATTCCACATGCAGAAAGAAAGCTGAGCCCTTCAGCATTAATGGGCAGACAAATCAGAGCCCCCATAACTATGTTCTTTTCAATGAAAGAAAAGGTATGGTACAGAAAGAATAAAGAGGCTGATCCAGAAGAAGCAAATTTCCTGATACAAAAAGGACACAACACGGCTATACTAGAGCAAAAGGGACAAAAAGAAAAAGCACATGAGGATCAATTCAGAAGCAGAAATGAATTGGATGATGTGGAAATGGAAGATCAAGAGCAAGAAGAGACAGAAAGTCACAAAAATGGAACAGAGCAGGAAATGGAAGAAATTGAGAGTGAAAAGATGGATGAGAGTGAAGAAAGAAATGAAGAAAGACCAAGATCACCATTAAAGAAAAGAAAAGGAGGAAGGAGAACACAGTACGAGACTAATCAGAAATAGTAGTAGAATAAACAAGGGTGTCTGGCCTTTTTAGTTCGGGGAGGTGTAGTATCATATGCAAATGAGAATGACAACATAAATAGAGAGCAGAGGATGAACAAAGGGTAATCGTCAGCAAACCAGTTTACTAAACGTAACATGGAAAACTGTGCTATGATTGATACTACTCAGAGAGAAATAGAAAACATAACAATAATAATTTTCAGCAGTATCTGTCTATATTTCTGAGATGAGGTATATGTACACTGTTTACATTATTCGGACTATTGTCCTCATCTTTGTCGCCATATTTATTACGTTTTGGGCGTTGCATTCTCTGGCCTTCTTCAGGTGGTTGGAATGTCGAACTGAACCCTTTATTTCGCTCACTGGGGTAGACTGTTCTAGTTCCACGTGCCATGTTTAATGGATGTCAGATATCAGTTATCTCCTGTTAATTCTCCTCTCCAAGTTCTCCACTGCCTTAACCAGGTATTGGGGACACAGTGGATAAAGGCGTTAGTTAGATCCAGTGACAGGACCCAAAGAGTGTGAAGAAGGCCGGAGTGTACAATGGCTGAAATTTTGAAATAAATATGGTGGCAAAGATGAGAACAATAGTCGGAATAATGTAAATAGTGTAAATAATTTTCTTCTTGATCCCTGGATGATGGTAAGGAAGTTTTTCTCAATTGAAAGCACTGCAAGTGCATTTAGTCTTTCAGGATTCATAGTTTTTATTCTTTTCAGTGTTGAAAAGTAGCATTCTGGCTCTGGTGTAGTCCTGGGAATTATCAAGAAGATTTTATCAGTTTCAGAATTTCACTAAAAACTCCATCTGGATTATTTTCTAAGATAAATTTCAGCAGCTCAATATATTTGTAATATTCATGCATATCATATCTACAATAGAATACTTTTTGGTCAGTTTCAAGTTTTTCTTTGTCAATCATGGGATATACTTCAGTGGTCATATATCTTCTGTAGGCAGTTCATTCTTAAAACTAGAAGTTTTTCTTGTTGAACAATTTAGCAGCTGCTAAGTGTTTAGCAAAAGAATATCTGTCCATTATATCAACACATATGCAGTCACACACTTCCTTTGCTTCTGCCATGAGCGTCCTTGACTTCACATCTGGCTCATTCAAACGCATTCCTCACCACCAGTATCCTTCTCTCCTAAAGACAAAATCCACCGGCTTTTATGTGCACCTCAGTCAGTTATGCAGATTTTTTCATGCTCACTTACAGGCATGTTATTAGTGCTATCGCATTAGGTAATTTACATGATCGTGTATGGCACTGGTGATTTTGTGCCTCTTTAATTGGGGAGATAGGCCATGTCTGAGTTATCAGTTTTTGTCCATTTCCTTAAAGGATTATGTCTAATTGTTCTAGAATGTTTTGATATGCCATCTGCAGTTTGATTTTCTGGAATAAAGAATTCATCAAATATTTTTTAATTCAAACTAAACTGTAGAACAATGACCATTTAAGTGTTCCAAAATATATTTTGTATCATCATCCATGACAGCTACAAATGAAGCTTCCCTAATTTCTGTCCTCATCTTCTCATGGTATATTTGGAGCAGGCAGTCAAATATTTCATTCTGAATGGTTTTAGAAACACCTTTGAAAACTATACTGGTTTCTAAGTGATTCTTCAAATCTGGATCTAATTTAGATGCAAAATTCATTAATCCTCTAAATACCCCTGGATTTACTGAATAATCTTTTTTCATCATGTTCACATAAGGGAGTTTCAAAGCTTCCACAAAATAAAATACAGTCTATTATGTTGGATAAAATTTCATGATTCTTTTTAACTTTCATGTTATGCTCATTCATTGAATGTCTGTATGCCTCAGTAAGTTTCTCTTTGATATTTAGGTTTCCTAAAAGTGACAGTGAAACCATATTTTCAATATGCTTCATTGATTTCATGTTTTTCAGTTTTTCTTTCATTTTGTTTATATTTCTAAAATCATCTTTTATCCATGTTACATCACTTCCAAATAGCAAACAATGCATTTTTCACTTTACAGATGTAGAGACAAGTTTTCCGTTGGTATCATTCAAAATTAAAGTTATGAATATACCTCTTGTTGCTTATTTGTGACAGAAATATTTGAATATCAGGTGTTAAACTGCCTCTTAATTGTAATTTTCTCATGGAGAGACAACTGTGAAAACTTAAGCTGGTGAAGTTCACTGTCACAGAACTTATTTCTTGGAGATTCAAGGAGGTTATGGCTAAATTAGTAAAATGTTCAATAAAACAACCAAATAAAAGCAATGAATGAAATAGAATAGCTGGAAGCATCATAGTCATCTACAGCTTATCACATTCAAGAATGATACATAGGTTTTTAAGCACAACACACACTTAGTCAAAAATAAACACTACCTTAAACTTAGATGTGAGCAACATTGTTCTCTCTAACCAGTGTTCAGCTTCTTTTCTCAGACATGTGCACAACAGCCAAACACTGCATTACTGAAACTGTGAAGCACACAGTTCCATACAAGGATTTTTGTAATTTTTCATGAACAAGAAGATGGTTACTGACATTAAGCTTAAGGATTATATAATGTACAAGTATAAAGTGAGAATTAAAGAAAAAGAATGCTTGTGATATTGGGGGAAACATCTGATTGCTCTCCTGACAACTACAGGGATTGTCTGACACCCTCATGTGCAATGCTAGGGTATGTACCAAAGCAGAGGCAAGATGCTAGTCTGAAGAAGGTTGAGAACAATGAAGAAACTGGTCTGTCGATGCTGGTCGCGTCAAACCAGGACTTGTCAGACAAGATGACCAGTGTACCCCAAAGGTGGCTTGATAAGGCCAAAAAAAGGGGCTGAACCTGTGCAGCAGATGTGTGCTGCTTCCCATAACACCATGAGCTACAGTCAGATAATGGAAGTACATCAATGCAGTGGGCATCCATGAATATGGCATACCACATATTTTGTGAGAAGAGTTTGCTCTTCTATGACAAAATCAGCCATTGGGACCGGTATGGCATGCACAACAATAGATCCTGTGCCAGTCGATTGGAAAAAGGCAGACTGGAAGTGAACAGTACTTGGTACTGGCTCGGCATGGATATAACTCACTACTGCGGCACTCATTACCTGACACTAACAGATTGTGGCCCATCTAATTTTTCTGTGTGGCAGCCATTACACTGCCAAGACTCATTGAGTATCATACATCAGCTGGAGTCTGTGTTCTGTGAGAAGGGACCACCACATGAGATACTCACAAATAATGACACTGCTTTCCGCATAATTTACAATTCCAATGTGCACATGTCCCAGCAGGAAATGAAATAACGGAGCGGTGTCACAGAAGTGTCAGGAAAATTGTGGCCAGGATGAAGTGTAGTGTTGAAGAGGCCACCTACTGTTACAATGTAACCCGCAAAGATGACACTTCACCACTGAATGCACCTACAAATCAAGTCTATAGATACAAGATTTGCCTTAAAGGGATCGATTCAATACCTCCAACAATGTCTGAGGTGAGCTACAATGTGTACAAGGTGGGAGATCCTGTGTGAGTAATAGCCCCATACAACAGGTGTACAACAACTTTCGGAAAGGGATAAATTACTAGATTCGTTAATCTGCAATTAGTCTTAATGGACAGAATGCCCCACCATGTTAGGGAGCTTTGTCCTTCCGAGTTCATGATCTTCAACAGGTAGTGAAGAAGTGTCCAAAAGTGAGGATGAAATCCTTGTAAGCATGAACAGGCGCCAGATGATCCCACAGAGGAAGAATTACATGAGGATGAGGTGGAGGAACACTAACCAGTTCCACTTTGAAGAAGCACTCAACGAAAGAGACCTGTTCCAAGCTGTCATATCTGTGATCAGGATATCGGAGGGAGTGTGGCAAATGCACATCAGTACAGAGGCAAAAGAGGCTTCGGATCACATGCAGACAGGTTTGTCAACACCAGTTACATCCGGATTTTTCCCATTAGCAGTGGGCTTGGTTTGGCATATCTAGCTAGATATGGGCCTCTCTGCAACTGGTCAAGATCTGGATCTTTGTAATTAAAAAATTGGGGGAAAACAGCACTTGGCAAGTCACAGTGTCTTGTGAAGTTGGCCCTGTAGGCAGTTCAAGATGCTGTGGTTTTTGAGGTAGAGTTATTTTTTTGTTACCTCCCGTTGCTTTCAATTCTCTCCCTCATCCACACACATTTGAGATTACGCTTCCCCACATCCACTGCAGAGGGTTATGCTCCTGCCAGATTTCCAGTCCAAGCACGCAATCCCCATCATTCAAATGTTCTGGGTCTCTGCACATCAGCCCATACTGGGCCAATTTTACACTAACATGATGCTCTTATGGACACACATGTCAATGTATGCCTACATTGCTCTCCCAACTTACTTCTCCTGCAACCGGATGGTGTCAATGATAGACTTCATGATATTGAACTCACACTCTTTGGGTCTGTCACTGGATCTAACCAACGCCTTTATCCACTGTACCATGTGTCCTTGAGTGTGAGTTCAATACCCGGTTCAGGCAGTGGAGAACTTTCAGAGGGAAAAATTACCAGGAGATAACTGATAACTGACATCCATCAAACATGGCTCGTGGAACTAGAACAGTCTACCCCAGTGATCGAAATAAAGGGTTCGGTTCGAAATTCCAACCACCTGAAGAAAGCCGGAGCGTACAACGGCCGAAACGTTGTGACAAATATGGCGACAAAGATGAGGACAATAGTCCGACTAATGTAAATACTGTACATAATACCTCATCTCAGAAATATAGACAGACTTAGAAGTGTCATGTTGTGGCTGAATCTCAACTGCATAAGGCAAAATTGATTCCTCTTGATCATCACATTTTGATATGGCCACAGTGACACATGCACGTGTACTTGAAGATATGCTTTTCACAAGTCAAGTATGGCCACATTTGCCCCTTGTTGTTGCAACTCATGCAGTTTGGACAAACAAATGTCTGCATTTGCAGTGAACATATCAATATGTTTGTTGAGCTTGTGATAGTCCATCACTGGTCGTACCTTTCCTTTGTTATGCTGCACGACAGCCATTAATAGTACAAAGCCTTTGATTGACTCCAGTTTCTTTTTGGGGTATGGTATTAGCCAACCATTGGTGATCCATGCCTGAAGATTTTATTCATAGGCATGTTGTGTAATGGAGCTGGCATCACACCAACCGTCCACTTACATTTTGCACTCCAGATCCTTTGCTGGTGGTTGAATTCCACAGAAAAGTCAGGTTGGTCACTATTGATTGCTGCACATGTTGGTGTTTCTTTGGTGAATTGTACAGTTGCATGATATCTAATGCTGTTATCACATTTATTTTGGCAAGTAAATCAAAGCCTACAGGTTTGTCACTCACCATAAGAACATCAACCTTGGCCGAGTTGCCACTGTCTGTGCAGATATTATCAATATATATCACCACAGCACACCTGTATTCTCCACATCTACATGCTTTCTAGTTCACAACCAACATCATTCTGCACTAACGATCAAGTGACAACAGCCAATGAGAGCTGAACATTATGCCCCATCTTCCAATACATTGACTACAGCACCACATTTATATCTGGGCAGGGAATAAGACTGGTGCTAATATCTGCTCCCCTGATCTGTTTCCTGGAGATTTCTGTGATATATAGCCCAGTTTGTCACAGCAATAGCATCATATGGCTTTGTCTCCTTGCTGGCTCCCACTTTGTCCAGTTCGTCGACTCAAACAATATCTAGCCAAGTGACTAGCACCACTACATCTGTGGCAGACAATATCACTCTGTGTATCATTGGCAGAAGTCAAGTCTGTACCCAGTTGCTCAGGCGTTGTAGTTGCCACAATCAATTCTGTTGCCAGTGTATTATCCTTCAGTATGGCACTAGTCCAGTTTAATAGCCAGTTGACATCCAGTGCATCCATTCAAGAGGAAACATGAAGCAGCTTCCTGACATGTTCAGGCAACCCTGCTACAAATGCACATGCAAGTCCATGGTTAGACACCCCTTCATATAAAGTTGACAGTCAGTGGAGGTCTGCCAAGTAGATGTATACAAATCTGTTTGAATTCAAGCGCCTATCTACAAAAGGGACCTGTGGCAAAGGCAACATGCAGGGCATCCCTGATACAGCCTACATCTTTTCTTTCTTCCTTGCTGAGTTGTTGGACCACAACAAATGCACCTCCTGTCAATCGAAATAGCAGAATGCTACCAATGTTCTTTGTATCATACAGATCACAGACTAGTTCAACCATTTCAAACTATTCAACAATAGTTAGGCCATGGTCTGAACCATCAAATTCAGGGATTAGCTTCAGATCAAACTTGCCTTTAGCCACGAGTACTAAAATAACTTGTAGGGGAAACACTTAACCGATTGCTCTCCTAACAACTTCGGGGATAATAAGGAGAGTGGAAAGAGACAGGAGGTAACAAAAATAACACTGCTTTGGAAACTACAATATCTTGGAACAAAATGCCCATGGGACTGACTTCACAAGACACCATGTCTTGCCAGCTGCTGTTTTCCCCAGAGCTTTTATTAGCATGAGGTATCTTACAAAGACCCAGATCTTGACCAGTTGTAGAGAGGCCTGTATCTAGTGAGACATACCAAACTGTCCCACTGCTAACAGGAAAAACCTGGATGTAACTGGTGTTGACAAACATGTCCGCATGTGATCCAAGTTCTCTTTTGCGTTTATAATGACACATGTTTGGCACATTAATTCAATAATGTAACTGTATTCTTAAATTCTGTAGTGTATTTACAATTTTTTTGCATTGTTTATAAATGCAATTAAATGTGATGGATTGTTAATTTAGTCATATAGTTTATTTTAGATATTTTTTATAGAATATCAACAGAGAATACCAGTGAGATGTGAAAAGTAATGCAGAATGTTCAATGAATCTGAGAAATATGAGGATTCATACAATTCATTAGTAGCTTTGCTAGATAAATAATATTATAATTTATATTTATTTTGTTTGCATTTGGAAAAGTTTATATAGATTGTAATAGGTATTAATTACTACTATTGTTATTTTTATATAAGTATATAATTTGATTTTAAATAAATTTCAGTAAATATTTAATCTCTTTTTATGACATTTTATTTTCTTTTACAATGCTTTGAGCATCTACTGGGCCTTAAACTCAACCCAGACCTCAAGTGGAGCTCATACATACAATACATTGCTAAAGATGCTGGAAAAATGGTCTGTTCAGTAAGTACCTCACTCCTTGTACTATCCCCTACCTTTACAAAAGCCAGAGCAGGCCCAAAATAAAGTTCTGATATTTATGGGCAGGAGATGCTCAGTTTCCAGTCGTGATAGTTTAAAAGTGTCTCCATGTCCTTGTAGGTGACAAATTATTTTCCACCCTACTTTCCTTTGACAGATGAAAAGTCACAAACCTCTCACTGCTCTATCGCTATTTCCATGGAATATGCTTAGACAAAGCACATTCCTTCATTCCACCAGTTCTAATCTTCATGCCTAAGATCAGCCATGCTGCACAGATTGTAGTGAACTTGCCTTTCTTTGTGAGATGTAAGTTACACTCGAGCAGTTTCTTCATGCAAACCACTACTCTGTGGAACTATTCATTCTAGGATTAACCATTCCCAATATAATCTTTCTCATAAATTGTGTTTTTTATTCTGACCCTCTACCTTGAGTGGCACCAGGGCCTTGTACAGGGTGAACATCATTGTAAAACAATTTTCAAATATCTTTATCTTATCTGACAATGTCCACGAGTCAATTCTTTTGTTTAACTTGATAATACTTATTTTAGCATTTTCATATCAAGAAATCTTTTTGTTTGACAGTTTTTTTTTATCGAATCACAGTAAATATCAACTCCTTTTTAGCTGATTAGCGAAGTCTAGAGTTTATGTTGGCTTTGAATGAATCCCTTCCGTTTTAAAAAGTCATATTTCAAGTTCACAGTAAATTTCATGTTTTTTTCTTTAAGAATAATGGAAATGTTTTTGTCAATAAATTAAAAAAAAAAAAAATCAACAATTGCGTGCAACGTGAACCCTGTTTTCATTGTTACCATCATCAACACGACCAAGAGGGAGATAATGAGGATTGACGATAGGAAAAATGAAACGTTCAATGCAACCTAACTTATTTTGTAACATGACAGTTATTCGATTGATTCCAACAGAATTTTTCTATTTATTTTAATCAGAGATAAAGTGCCGAGAAATAAGTTTGATCTTTCTCTTACATACACTGTCATACACATAAAAAATGTAACTACTAAGATAGAATATCGTCTACGTCTTTACGCCGCATGAATGGTCATTTTTTTTTTAAACAACAAGAAATATTTTACAATATAATAATAAATGTCGGAGGGTAACACTGCTAGAAATATTTCGTCAATAGTTTTACTTATTGACCTTCTTACAATATGAACACGGTAACATCAAAATAATTTGTTTCGCTGAATTAATTGAATGGCTCACTCAATCAATAATAGGAACATTTTTTTAACCATGTCCACTACGTTATTTACACAAGGGTCAAGACTAGTGAATTGTTTTTCTAGTCAAACTAAGCAATTTACACTGTAAATTGCTTAGTTTGACTAGAAAAACAAACAAAAATCTTCTGTGATCCCAAATTATTTAAAACCTTCGGAAAACGAATCGAAAATTAGGTAATAAATAAATACATAAAGTAAAATTTAAAATTAAAAAGTATTTAGGGAGCATTGGAAGGGACCACTAAATTTTTTTCAATTGTCGTTGTGACAAGCAAATTAACAGGACTTTTTGTTTGGACTCAAAAAACAGACAAGAAATTATGTTTTTAAAGGTTTTTAATTTTATTTTGTTTTTTGGGGTATGGATCGATTTGAAAATTCAACCAAAAAAAATCTTTTTATTTTATTTTTCAAAAATAAATTTTGTGATGTTTGTTTTTTAAACCAGATTTTTTTTTTCTACTAAATATTTTTATAAGTATACAAGTAAAAAAAATAGTTATTAGGAATAGAAAGCAAGCAATTTAAAGCTTTCTATTCTTTTAAAAATAAAAAGAAACACTACTAAAAAAAAAAACAAACTAAAAAGTAAACAGTAAAGAAACTCAGTTAAGTAAATATTTTTAAAACTTAAAATTAAAAACCGTGACAATAATTAAAGGCATATGTAGTTGACCTGAGCAATCCTTGATAATACGTTTGATAAAAATAACTGAATTGTTTATTAATTAACAAATAAGAGTAAAGGGAGGCGGTTCCCATCAAAACAAAACACACAAGAAGTATATTATCTTTAGAATACAGTTGAATATAAAAAAAAAAAAAAAATTGGGCGTGACACCGACTGCCTGGAGAGCACTTTGAAGTAGACTGATCTATTAGTAAATTTCTTAATTAATTAAGAAAAAGTGTATTTACCGCTGGGGAAAGGACTTGTGTTGAGATAGATTCCGTTTCACTACTTCCATCCACCGGAGGAGGTGTCACCGGGGGCGCCATTTTGTTTTGTCTGTATCACGTGAAATAGCAAAACAAATATGTAGAGTAGAGTCGTCCAAGGTTATTAACTCTTAATTTGTGTTCTTACTTGTCTCCCTTGTAGAGCATCTGCTGTGCAAAAAGTGATAAACTTAGTTCACAAACCATTGCCAGTGATTTTGATTCTCACAGAATGCTTCAAACCGGCTAATTTCCACTGCAGGATTAACTTGTTTAGACCACAGGACAAGAGCAAGATTTTTGTTAGTTAAGACGAATGAAAACTAAATAAAATTACAGTAGAAAGAAAGATTGAAAATCTAAAAACGAAATTGTTAATGTTTTAACAACTTTAAGTTAAAAAAAGGTCTTACATACCTCGTAAATTGGAATATTTCATTTATTGTGTATTTTGGCAACAATCCCTTTTTTTATACAAGTTTCATTAAAGAAGATTAAAAAATTATAAAAAATGTAATATCAAGTGAGAACAAACCGAAAATTGTCCTGAACCTTACATTAAATTAAAAAATTAGAGTTGGTACTTGCATAATTTAAAATACATTATTATTTTCTTTCAGATTGGAAAGGAAAAAAGCTGCGTTGAAGATTTATTTTTAAAAGATTTAAATATAATTTTTCAGTGCGATTTTGAAATTCGATTTTGAAACATGCTCCAACCAAACGTAATGAAAACATAGTTTTACCGTCAAAATCTTTGTTGATTTTGACTGTTTATCTTTTATTAAGAAGAGGATTGATCAGAGCATTTTTTGAATATTTAATTAAATTTTTTACTACTTTTTAGAACATTCGAAATTTTGATTAAAAAACTCGTTTTTCTTGCGTCAGCAAAACAAATTTTTTAGCCTCTTTTTTTGTTGTTGAAATTCTCGCAAAAATCAAATAATTCTTGGATTTTAATGAAATTTTCAGAACTTATTCACAAATGAATGAAATCATTTTTTAAATTTATTTTTAGACAATCTTGGTAAAAATATTATTTTTACAAATGTTACCCTCCACTTACTTAATTTCATGAAAACTTGAGAAATTCAATGTGATAATTTTTAGTGACTATATTAGTTAAAAGAATTCTTTGAAAAATTTAAATCACCGGTTTCATTTTTCAAAACCGGATCCCCTCCATTTTTTAAAGTTAATAATTTATAAAGTTTTTTAATATTTTAAAATTCATTTTCAGTGAGATTGTTGTAGATCTAGGAAGGCTGCGTGAATAGTTGTGCTACAAATAAAACATGCAATATCCATAAACATAAATTATAAAAAATGGCCAAATGGTAACGATATTCAATTATGACAAAAGGGACAAGTTTGGAACAACAAATTAAATTTTATATACACAATTTTACAATTTTTTTGTAATGGTGTGTGCGATAGTATATTTAAGAGAAAAAGTTCTTTACTGTTTCAGAAATGTTCAATGTCAAGTAAGTAAAAGTTGTCTGCCTTTTACTATAATGGTTAAATTCTAATTAGACAAAAGGTTTTTCTATGAAAGATATTGAATGGAAAAGTTTGTAGTGTAAATTTTCCTAATCTCTCATAAAGGAAGTTTGTTTCAAAATGCAGTATAAGAATTAAGTTTTCTTAGCGTCTCTCTGAGTTATATCTCCTATTTTTGCACAAAGTTTGATTGTTTTGTTATGGAAATTTTTTTCTCGAAGCTTATTTTATATTTAACAACCAATGAAATTCAAGAAAATGTTTGAAATTGAAATAAGGGTTACTAAAAGATAACTCTTAGAAAATATTGCTCTTAAGTAAAACTATATTTACTAATCGTATATTAAGCTTATTACAATTTGATGACACCGAATATTTTAAAAAGAATATTTTAAAAAGAATTTCTGTTTGTTTTTGTGTGTGTGATATGCGTGCAGAATTTCAAAGTATGGATGAACAAACCTATAACGTTATCATTAAAAAGTCACGTGTTTTAAGGGTTGTCCTCCCTTACGAGAAAGCCCCTCAAACTGCTCCACCATAAATCGATTAACACGTCAGAAAAATAAGACCCCGAAACAAGAAATGCTTATAAAGAACATTTTATACTATAAATAAGTAATATTTGTTTCAAATCAGATTAATTTGAATTTGCTAATTTTCCTCCAATAACGTTTCAGAAATATATATTTTATTTTTGCAAGATTTTTAAAACTGAGAATTAACTTTTATTTAAAAATGTATAAAAATGACCGTTTTTTTATCGATTTTACTTTAAAAAATCGATTCAAATCAATATAATTTATGTCTGAAATACACCACAGAGTATTTTGCTTACTGGAAATAGTAAATTTTAAATACTTTAGCTTTCAAATAAAAACTTCAAGAAAGCTTTGTCATTTAAAAAAAAATATTTTAAACCATACGTATACCGAATTAGTGGAGGTACCTATAATATAGTATGGAAAATAAAATTGTTCATTCTGCTACGTTTTATAAAAGCGTATAAAATAAATTATATTCTTAAACTATTGGTTATATCAGGTTAATTTATTTTTAAACATAAAAATACTAATTTCTTGATTTTTGCACTTGCGTGCGAGAAAACTGATTGATCGTCTCGGCGTGTAAAGTTCGCTGCTGCTGCTACTGCGAAAGGATTCGGTTACCCAGGCGAGAAGCTGTGACTTGAGATGATAAAAGGCTGATGCAGTTAATACTACTGCTACTGCTGCTACTACTGAAGAAGAAGAAGAAGAAGAAGAAGAAGAAGAAGAAGAAGAAGAAGAAGAAGAAGAAGAAGAAGAAGAAGAAGAAGAAGAAGAAGAAGAAGAATCTTCTAAATTTGATATACAAATGTCTTTTATAAACTTATGAGTTTATCTCATTCAAATGTCTTTTATAAACCGGTGAGAGCTATTTCATATTTTGGAACGCCTGTTCCAAACATCTGAATATTTTGTCTAAAGAACAAGTTTTGCTCGAGGTAGGTCAACCTTTGAAGTTCAACATTTTGAATTTGTGAACTTGTGGAATCTTCCACGCCTGCCAGTTTACCCTCCGCTGGGAAATGCACTCTTCCTGTTGTAATTTTCACCACCATCACACTTACAAATATACAACGAGCATTCATTGGCCAATCACCTTCAATCTAGCTCGCTGATTGGTCAGTTTCGACCAATCAAATCACTGCCACGCGCCAACTAAGTTTGAGCCAGTCACGTGATACAACAGATTATAAAAACCAAAACACGAGTAATTCTCGCCCTCTTAGTTCTCTCTCGTTCCTCTCTTCGTCACTCGTACGTCTCATCTCCGCTGCCAAAATGTGACCCTTAAAGAACTTCCGTCTTGACTAATGCAGTCAGACGTAAAAGAACTTTACAACAATCACGCAAGTACAATTTCTGAACTCTTACCAAATTGTACAATACACAATTCCAAACATTCAACACATACTCATTCTTATAAACTACAGTTTAATAGTTAATTCTACCCTTATGAGCTCAGGTACAAATATTTCCTAGTCTAAGAGACGTAACTTCGTCTAACCTTTCAGTTTACATGCATGTACATCAAATACTTAATAAATTCAATTGTTATGATTCAAATCATTATTTTTGTCTTTTATTAATTGTTGTGGATGGAAGATTATGAACATATCGCACCCGGTCGGAAGTTACTGCCGGCTACTAAAACGTTTGAAAGCGTCACCACGGAAAACGGAACGAATGCCATTAATTTCCGGTGACTCAGCGTTTTCAGACATCAAAACACGAAAAAACCAAAACGAAACATAACATGCACAACTAAAAATAATGACCAGAAACTAATTTATATACACATGGGGCTCAAATGAAACCCATGTGTACATTCAAAAGTAGAAGGTAATTTTTAGTCAATAATCAAAAGACATTGTTAACTAGGCAACGATGCTGACCGCGGCCGACATAAACACTGGCGATTTCTTCCACCAAATAACTTGGCCCCGGAGTAGAACGACACGCTCCCCTCTCACCTTCACCTGGCCGACCCTCGCTGCTGACCACAAGCAGCCAAGACGAGCCCAGCAGCAGCAGTCAGCCAAACCGAGCCCAGCAGCAGCAGTCGACCAAACCGAGCCTAGTAGCAGCAGCTGGCCAAGCCAAATCCCAGCAACAGCAGCAGCCACCAGTGAAGCCAGCCGCTCCCAGTCCTGGTTGCCGAACTCGGTAGTAGCACCGGACCAAGCCAAACTCAGCAGCAGCAGCCCATACCAAATCTTATGCGATAGTCCTTTTAAGGACTGGCAAGCTACATCCTTATGCGATAGTCCTTTTAAGGGCTGGCAAACTACATTCTTATGCGATCCTTTTAAGGACTACCAGACCACATGCTTATGCGATAGTCCTTCTAGGTACTACCAAGCTGCATCCCTTGTGACCGTCACCCTAAGGACGAACAGGCTACCTCAGCACTGCCTTGCCTGCCTCTGGTCTGCTGCCCTGAAACAAGACGATCTTTCGATTGGCACTCCCCGACTTCATATCGGATTACTCAAAACAATACCTGTACATACTTTTGCCAAATTGTTGAATCAAATTTGGCTTAGATTTTAAAACCCTCGCCTTTGTTATCCTTGCTTCGATCGTATTATCCTACATAAATTTTTCTGTTTGCGGGGTTGACAGCACCTGCTTGACGTCCCGCAACAAACACGCACAATTTTAAGCCTTCTGATCATTCAAACCTGATATCTTCTAACATCTTCACACAATCTCAACAAACTTTTCGAAATAAGTAAATTCCTTTTGTTGCTAAGATATTGAGTTATATTGATATATATGTTGTTCTAAAAGAAAGGTTTTAAAATTTCTTTGTTATTAAGGAAAAATTGTTTTTCATGAGCTGTTGTGTTACAATTTTATTGCAAGGAACTGTTAAATCTGTCTCGATGGTTTACGGCGTACAAGGGAAATTTCGTGTGAGTCCTATATTGTATTTTGTACAATTCGTATATCGTAGGAATATTGCTATCATTATATCAAATGTTTGTTTCCTTGTAAATTTCACTTAGCGTAAGAGTCTTCTTGTCTTTTTCGTTAGCATCTTTAAAATCCTTGTAATGGCAAGAATAAAAGATTTAAGATGACCTCTGACTGAAAACCCATCCTCTGATCCCCTTCCTTTGCCCCTTTCTTTCTTTCTCTTTTGTTTTTCTTTTTAGTACGTCCAAATCAATATTGTGTATAAATTGTTTCCAAACTTTAACTGTCTCAGTCATTATGAAAGGCTGGATGCTGTTAGTATGATAGACAGTTACCGGCTACACCCTGGCATTTCTTTTGAATGCTAGAATTCAAATTAATTTAAATATGCGCGTATCGTATGTGTTAGATGGTTTTACAGAGCTCGATTGCATCGGAAAATAATGTATTAAATATTTATACGAATTATTATTTTATACGCATATTAAATATTTTATATATACTTTAAAATACTGTCTGTTTTGGCAGAAGATATTTAATTTAATGTGGGTTTATTTTGTATAATAATAGCTGCTTTTCCTTCGAGTGAGTGTTATATTGAATTTTGGTCTTAATATTTGTCTTATGTAAATAGATGTAATTTGGTTTTGATGTGATGATCGATATGTACACGGATTGCACTAAGTTTCAACAAGTAACAAGTTAACCTACGAGAGTGTGGCTTATGTCTGGCCAATGGAAAAATTTAATGCTGTGTTTTGATTTTTTATATTGGAGATGATGATATGGGAATTCATAAACAACATTATTTTTACATAGGAGGGGTTTTTGGGGTCCTAAGTTATTGGTAATAATTAGTGTAAATGTTTAATTTCTTTTTTGATAGTAAATAATAAATCCAATGTATTTATTAGAATCCTTAAGTGATATCTATCGGAAAATTATATTTTTAATTACTTTTTTCATCTTAGTTATAGTTGGGTGCATCTGATTATACTAGAATAAGTTAATGGTGGCTTTATACTTGTTTGTATCAGAGTTGCTTGTGCTATTCTTAAAATAATTCTTTAAAATTCATTCTATTTGTTCACAGGCAAAATAGTTGGGGAAAATATTATTGCGACGTATTTGTTTTATACTGATCAATTCTTTATAAAATGTAGGACTTGGGCTTTTGCCTGTATTTTCATGCTCACCATACTGAAACTGAATACTAATACTGAAAATAATTGATTGTTGAAAAAATACTAACATATTAACAAGTAAATGAATTGTTTAAAAACAAAATGCTTTTATATTAAATTATCTAATTATACAAACTTTGATAATTTCATAGTCTCTTTTTAATGATTTCAAATTCTGTATGTGTTAGAACGTTATAGTGAACACAGATTAAAACAATAAAAAATGTATATATATAAAATAAATAATGCAGAAGACACATATTGAAAAAAATCTACACAAAAATAAAAGCATATAAAATAAGTAGATTAGGAAAAAAATCAATCGACCGAGACATACCATTAAGAATAATTACATAACTGCGTGCATCTATAATAAAAGGAAAGGTCACATCGGACGTTTAAAATGCTAGTGGTCAGCAGCCAGAGAGTGCAGATTCGAGTTTTGCAATAAGGAGATCTTTTATGCTTGATGGTACGTATAGTAGTGAAATACGAAACATTAATAGTGTTACAAATCTACTTTTCAGGATGTGAATAAACTAATTTTAGCTTTGCCCCATATATAGAGATCTGAAACAAATATTTCTTCATTCCATTTCGCATGCGTTTGTTTGTTATTATTAACTTCCTCCTTCAGCCGTGAAACTCTACTGAAAGAAACCGGTATGCGTATCAACTGCTAGCAAGCAGAAATGACCTTTCAAATCACTATGACTACTATTCCACTAAAATATTACATGGCCAAGCTATTGGATACTATTACAGGACCTCCATACGCATCCTGCCAAAATTATTTAAAAATATTATTCCATTTTGAAAGTATATTTATTATTTTATTTTTATTTTCTTTTTCAAATAAAATCTGGAGCTACATAGTAATTCTGTTCACCCTATATAACACTTTTCTTCTATGCGTCTACATTTACTCAGACAGAGTCAGTTGTTATATAAATCGGCACTTTTCATTTCTTTAGATTTCAGAAAGACTTTTATTTGATATTTGTCGAATATAACGTAATCTTGCAATAAAGAGTACAGAAATAATTCGAGGATTTGGAGATTATTTCAGATTTATCTAATTCATTAATGTATTTTCAAGTTTCTTATTTTCGACTGTACTGTAAGTTATTATCAGATTCTATTAAATATCAAAATATTTTTTTGTAAAAGAGAAATAAATGATGGTGGAAATAAATATGATTTATGTAGATTTCTAGTGAGTGTGTAATAATAACTCCATTCACATACTCCCTTCAAATTCGGAAGACTGAGGAAGAAGAAGGAAATTTTCTTTGGACCAATGAAAGACTTGCCTTCACAGAAATTAACCGGTCAGCCAAGACGAAGAAGGAAATTAATTCACGAACCTATGCGAAATTCCCTTTGATATAAAATCAGGAAAAAAATTAAATTAATTGGAGAAGAGTATCTAAAGTTATGTGAAAGGTTTCGTTTCAATTCCTCGCGACCAGCGTTGAAGTTATCGTCAGTGTAAAATTAATCGCCAATTACATTATCGGCCTCTAATCGGCACTTCAAAGAATTTTCTCTCAACAATCCAAGAAAGCTAAGTAATTCAAACTATCTCTCTTAGTCTGCTTTTGGACGTATGCAAAACATATATCCCTTCTGTGAGCAATGAACTCTCTTACTTTTGTCTTAAACATTTTTTAATATTATTTTGTGACAGATCATTTAAGTTGTTGTATGAGCATTTCCTCTTCATGGCAATACGCTAAAACTACGGACTTTAAGAATTCTGATTTATTTTCCTGAAACGAGCTACTGACACTACTTCAGGTATGTAAATTCGTGAATAAATTCCTTGTCTTATTTTGTCAAAATTACCCGTGTGTTTTCTCTTTATTGTCATCCTTCATTAATCTTCTGTTAATCAACTGTTAATTTTAACCCCTAAGTCCCACGCCAGCATGTAGTAATTTCAACGAATAACAATAATGATCGCAAAATTCACACAGTGTTGGTATAAGTATTAAATATTTGAACCGAAAAGTAAGATACGAACTGAGTAAAATTTTAAATTATTTTATTTATTAATTTTAACTGGTAAAAATTAAATATTAAATTATTATTAGATATTAGATGAAATGAGGAGAACCTAATCTATTCAACAAGAATTTTCAGCTTTAATTCCTTTTCTTCTTTAATGTTCTGTGTTCCTTCAGGACGTGGGTGATCATGGCTCTTTATAACTTCCTATCCTACGTAGCTCTAACATGTCAAGTTTTCCCGCTCTTTTCCCCGTGATCCTGTCACGTGGTTACATTAATTACAAATAGCAGACACACACTTGTTCATTTTCTTTTCTCTTTTCCTGCGAAAATGTAACCTTAAAGGATTCCCGTCTTGACCATGTGCGGTCAGACGCTTATAAAACATATTCACGTATGCACGTACGTACGAAATTTTCAAAATTACATTACAAACATACGAAACATTTCCAAACTAGCAACAAGAACTTTTCTCTTTGAAATACTCTTCTAAAGCTAAAAGTTTATTCAGCATTTCTCAGCTTTATAATTCATTCAACTTTTGTGAGCTCAGATAAAAATATTTCAATTTCATCAGTAAATCTTTAATTCAGTCAAAGCGACATAACACCAACAAAATAGTAACCTCTATGCATGTACATCATTACACAAAAAATAAATATAAATCTTGTTGCTACAAAACCGTTTTTGTTTCTTCTTCTTGTTTCATATTTTGTGGTATTTTACGGTAAATATAAATCGTGAGGTCATGTTAACAGATATCTACAAATGGTCATATATATTAACATACCTCAACAATTTCCTTATAACTGGTTCACATATTTTAATAATTTAGTAAATGTTTATAAATAAAAAATTGTTTTCATATAAATTGGTAAATGATAAAAATTGCAGTGCATTAGTTTTAATACAATTGTATTAGTTTTTAGAAATATGAAATTATTCTTGTAAATAAACAATCTAATAAATAAATATTGATTAATATTTTTGTTGCAAATCCTTAAGAACAAACAATGTATAAATTCACTTTCATCATATGTTTGGATTTTATTACAATTTTTTTATCGATTTTAAAACAATAAGCATTGCCCATTGTAGTTAAATAATAGCGGTGTCAAGGGAATTTTTTTCGGTACGTAGGTCCAAATTTGCCGGAGAATTGATATTATATAACAGTTAAGCACACTTTTCTTTGTTGGTAATTTTCCTGCTACTTAAGACATTTCCAGCTTTTGGAAGGCATCTTTCGCTATACCATTGCGCCTTAAAATTTCAACATTTTCTGTTGTTTGTTAAAATACTTCCCACATTAAATTTATGTACTTGCTTGATTTTGACATTTTAAATCAGCGAAGCTAATTAGGAAAGCTAATAAAGTGAAATGCTAAAAACAAGAGAGAGCATTACATTGGGTAGTTTTTCAATTCTCTCACTTGCAGAAATGAATCCAGCCGGAAGTCGTGTGTTTGATATAAGTAACGATGCCGTGTAGTTTTGGTAGTTGTGAGACACAGGCAGGCTTTAACACCTTTAACTGATGAATGACTGATGACGCAAGAAAGATGGGAATACTTTCCCCAAGGTGGAAATTGTTTTAGATTTTTCTTGAGCAACAGTAGTAAGGGCGCATGAAGAATATGTGAATCGCGGTCATTCCTCCAAGCGTAGTTAAAAATAAGACTATTGGCGACTGAAGAGAATGGTAACCATCCATCGAAGGTGAAGATTGCAACATATCACACCTCCTAATTTAATAATTTGTGATGCACAACCTATTTGTCAACACAAAATACAGCTTATATTATATTCCATGGAGTTGAAACGAAGTTGATACGCGTAGTCGCGTGTCGACCAACAAGGATAACATTATTCACACTACAGCGTAGTACGCTGAGATCATCATCATTGAACCGGAAGATTGACCCCGTGTCGCCTGAGTCCCATTTACAGCTCTAGACGGTCGAATTTGTATGTAGAATAGACCTAACAAGACTATGAATCTAGCCAGTTATCTTAACAGATGTGTAAGCTAATGTTGGCTCTATAATAAGTGTGTTCTGTTGGAATTCACAAGGGCCGCGAGAGAAACTGGAGCCTATCTTGTCAGCTTGTTGCAGAAAATTTTACGTTCGCAATGTTTATCGTTGCTGATGGTTTATTCCAGGAACGGCACAAAATGTTGTTCCAGGAACACTCAGCTGACTTCCAGGGATTCAAATGACTTCTCGTGCTCGCCAAATTGAAACATGATTGAGACATATTGCAAACCGTGCTAAATTCCCTGCAGCCACACCCTACAAAACTAATCGAATACATAGAAGATATAGAAAGTGAAATGATGTCTTAATGGTGAGTTGATTTGGTTGTACATTGTGTCAAGGATGTTACTAGAAAATAGGAGGCTGGAGTAAACGTAATATCGGTATTGGCTCCAATTGGATAGACGACCTACATTTTGCACCGCTAGCCAGATTGTAACATGATGCATTTCTTACACTTTGATATATGCATGAACTATAGTTGGGTCAAGTTCATATTAAGTTTGTAATGCTGCAAATGTCTTTTTGTTGTCGGGGGGATGTTTTTAAAGTAATATTATTTCTGATCAGCCAGTTAACATGAGAAAGGAATTCTGTTAAACTTGCTTAATAGTTTTTTAATGAAAGTTTATATTTTGATTCATTCTGTTCCTTGTATCTATTAATAAGTTTTGTCTTTTTGTTATTTCTCCCAAACCCTGTTCTGCTATCCATTACCTCAAGCCCTTCAAGTAAGTTACGCGCTGCTTTCCTCTGTCCCTCTTTCCCTCGATATGTCATGTGAGTATAAGATTTTCCAAGCCCTTCTTCCTCATTACGTGTCTCAGAAATTTCAACTACCTCTTCTTGATGTTAAGTTTAAATTTCCTTTTTGTTTTCGTTCTCTCTAAAACCTTGTTGTTGCTCACATGTTCGGCCCATGGTATCTTCTGCATCTTTCTGTAGAACCACATTTCTGTTGCTTCTACGCATCTCAAAATGATTACTTTTTGATGGACATCACTATCTCGACTTGACAAGGTATTGTAAACGATATTATTTTGAATCAGAAAAATCAAATTAATTTTATTTTTAAAAGCTTTTCTTTCTTCAAAAGTGCTGCTCAAATAATATGGTCTAGTTTCCAGGTTTCGATAATCTTTTTCTTGACAAATGGATTACATTAAAATCAACGTAATTTCGGGTGGTCTAAAAGCAAAGAATAACAACAAAATCTTTAAACTAGGGAATCTTTTTCCTTTGTTAGTAGGTAGTAGGTACATGTAAAGGATTGCTAGTTATACTTAATTTTACTGGATTTCTTCAAATTCGGGTTCAATCTTGCAAAAATCTTGAATCCGACTCCTCTCGAATTTAATTTGCTTTTTTATTGCACCTCGTTATGACTAGTGACACCTTTTCACTTTTCTACTCGGCTTTGTGCTGCCAAATCAGACTCAATAATATCTAACTGCTAACAACTGACTCGTAAAGTATTACCAGGGAGATATTCATCCCTTAAGAGTGGAGAAACTACCCATAACGTAACAGATAATACTTCGGTATTTTGAGACAAATGAACCTGTTAGAGAACTAAAGAAAATGTATCGAGTGAGAGTTTATCTCAAATTTGAGGACGCCTGTTCTAAAATCTTTAACATTCGTCAAAAAGACCCCAAAAATAAGCTTCGCTGAGGTAAGACAACCTTTTCTCACCCACTTCCAACCTAAACGTTCACCATCGAATTTCAACTTTCAACCTTTGAACTGGCGACATTCTGAATTGTGAACCTTACGAGTTAAGTAAATTTCTTTTGTTGCTAAGAAATTGATTTATATGAACTATTGCTCCAAAAGAATGTTGTTAAAATTTCATTGTTGTTAAGGAAAAATTGTTTTCCAGGAACTGTTGTTTTCTAAAAGAAAAAAAGATTTGTATCGCAAACAACTGCTAATCTGCCTTAATAATTTGAGGCTCTCAAAGGAAATTTTGTGCAAGGTCTATATTATAATTTTTACTATTTGTATATTGTGAAAAATATTTTTGTCATTGTAATAAATATTTGTTTCTCTGCACATTTCATACCAGAGTAAGAGTTTTGTGTTTTTGTTTGCACCATTCAAAGTACTCGGGATAATTTGACGTTCTCTCTTGTCCTTTTCTCCCAATAAATACGTCTATTGGTATTGCTTGAATTGCAACAAGTTTCTAGTATCATCAGAAGTGATTCTAAACACTTATCGGTTACTTGGTAAACAAAGACATATTGTCCTGTTCTTATCGTCTTTATAGAGATTGAGGCGCTTTTCATTCAGATTCGATGCGTCATACATTGTATCACATCAACCGATAAATGTGGGTACGGCCAATTTTGCTACAGTTTGCATTTCTTTATTATTATTATTATTATTATTATTATTATTATTATTATTATTATTATTATTTCGTTTTCTGCTATGTCACACTACCTACAAAGTCTGTGGGAAGGCCTAAGGCAGGTAGTGCTGTGTTGTTATGGCTAAACTTCATGATTTGTTTTTTTTTGTAACTCCTATAGGCAAAATTCTTCTTAGTGTGTGGGCTGTACTTATCAAGACCTTTGTTTTGTATTTCTCGTAAGCTGGGATTTCCAGGGATTTTTTCAATGTGTTGTTGTGTTCCTTTTTTCATCATTCCAAGCGCACCTACTATGACGGGTAAAATTCTTGTTTTCAATTTCCACATTTTTTCGATTTCCAGGTCTTTATACTTCGATAGTTTTCCAAATTCTTTGGTTACTATGTTACAGTCCGCTGGACAAGCCATATCAATTAGTAGTTTTTTTTCTTTTCGGTTTTTGACAATTATGTCCGTCCTATTTCCTTCTGTCTTCCTGCCTGTAAAGATTGTGTAATCTCATAGAATTGTGATGTCTTCTATTTCTGTAACCGGTGCGAGTGATGTTCATACCAGTGTTTATTAACATCTTTTCCAAAGTGTTTGCACATTGTCCAGTGTAAATATTGCCCCACTCTATCGTGACGATTTTTATATTCATTTGGTGTAAGTACAAACTATCTTGAGATTAGGTGGTCTATAGTTTCCTGATCTTGTGACTTTTTTCATTTGTACACTCGTTCTTCTTTAAATAACGACCTGCATTCATTTTTATGTTTGTTATTGCTCTATTTCATTAAAGTTGTTAAGCTCGAATATTCAACGATGCAATAGTGGAATTTCCACGGGTATTTTATAGCCGTGGAACTCACAATAATCTCATTCTCTCATTAAATTATTATTTATGATTCATAAGAATATTCAAATATTGAAACCGTAAATTTTTTATCGGCATTCTAGTTATTATTATTATTATTATTATTATTATTATTATTATTATTATTATTATTATTATTATTTCTTTCAATACTCTTCTTTTTTCTTTCCCTTTTTACATTTTTCGAATTCTTTTCCGCTGAATTTCTCGTTTACCTCCAACACTTGCTTTCATTTCCTATTCATTCACTTTTCTTTCTTTCCGTTCTCTTCCTTTGTTGTTACTTTTGGTATTTTGTTCATATACAATCTCCTAATTTTTTCTCGTCTATTCCTTACCTTTTTCTAGCGCCTTCAACTCTTTTCGTGTCTTTCTTTTCATCGCCCTTCTTTTATTATCACAAGTTCTTCAACACCGCCTTCACTTTGACCTCCTTCTTCATTGAACAGGTTATCCATTATCAAAACTATTATAATCTTAATAATAGGGTAACAGAAATGATTTCTTAAAATAGAGATAGAACAGATTTTTATCGCTATGCATGTGACAATTTTCATATGTGTAAGCTCGCACATAATATACATGACTTAAAATTCATGTGTAGATTTACGTGTGGTCTAAGGTATGTGCATAATAGATACCGTTTGTGCATGTGTGGGTTAAGCTTGAAAGAGCTTCTATGTTCCTTTATACATCTAGACAATTATACGTTTGTATGTGAATATTTGTGTAGAGTACATACATAGGTCCTTGCGTGCTTGCTCAATGGCTATATTAAAGGCTTATATGCATATACAAACTTTAGTTGTCGTCGTGCAAGTATGAGTGAGTTTAATCATATGTACTCCAGGTAGTTATATTTTCTGATGTGGAAGGCTATTAGTCCGGTCTGTTAATAGCAAGTAGCCAATCACAGCTTCTAGTCTAGTGTAGCCTTTATTTCCGTTAAGAGATAAAAAACACAACAAATAAGAAAAGAAAAAAGAAACGAAAAACCAACAACTAATTATTACCCATTTTGTGATCAAGTGTTTACACAAGCTTTATTGGTTCATAACGTAAAAACCCTAAGCAACGATATTACAAATAAATAAATAGCCCAAAGACCATCCAACATTTTTAACAAAGACCACAACAATCTCAATAGCTTAAAAATAAAAGGAATTACTCACTTCAATATACAAAATTTATTAAAAGCAGTTTATTTTCTATTAATTGAAATTAACAGAAAATAAATTATTTTTAATAAATAGTATTTTTTGCGGTCAACTTTTGCCTTGATAACGGCTTCAATACAAAGAGGCGTGCTGGCTAACAATAGTTTGCTGAAATCCTATTGGCTCAGTCGTTCTTGATAGCGACCACAAGATCGTTGGCATTGGCTGATTATTCGTCTGCAACTTTTTCTTCATGTAATCCCACAAATTTTCTATGGGACTGAGAGCGGAGGTTGTTGTCAAGCCATTCTAACTTAGTAACTTAGTCTTTCTTAAGATATTCTTGCACTTTCTTTGCTCTGTGGTACGGGGCATCGTCATGCATAGATATGCCGCAACCATGTATGTAAAACAAACATTTATTAAAATGACAAAATATTTTTACAATATACAAAATGTACAAAATTTCCCCTGTGCGCCTTAAATTATCAAGCCAGATTATCAGTTCTTTGCCATATAAATCTGTTTTCTCCTAGAAAACAATAGTTCATGAAAAACATTTATTCTTAACAAATGGCTTTTAACAACTTTCTTTATAAATCAGTTTCTTACAAGAAAAGAAATTTAGTTAGAAAAGTTCACAATTCAAATTGTCGGTCTATGTGTGAGTGAGAAAGGTAACGTACCTCGAGCGAGGTGATTCTCTAGGTTCTTTAGACAAAATATTCAGTATTTCGAAACAGGCGTTCTCAAATATGAGATAATTCTTGCAGGTTTAGAAAAGACGTTCTTAACAAAGAGAATTCTGGTAGGTTTTTATGGATCCTTCTTCTTCTTCTTCTTCTTCTTCTTCTTCAACAGCAATAATAGTAGCTGAAGCAGATTTTTTATCATCCCAGGTCACAACTTTCTCACTCGGCTGTGATCTAATCATCTCACAGCAGTAGTAGTAGTAGTAGGAGCTGACTTTACACGCTTGAGAGAGTTGATCCTTTCTCACAGATGATTGATTTCTCGCCCGGGTGTGGTCTATACCTTTCGCAGTAACAGGTTTATATGTCTGAGACGGTCATGCCATTCTATCCAGATCATAGTTTTCTCACCCGGATGTGGTCTATTATTCTCTGCTTTTGCATTTAAAATATTCCCTCTTATATAGCAAATAGGTGACTTCAACCGGAATAAAAAGCAACCTCTTAGAGTGCATATATGTTTCTTTTTATCCCCATTTGTTAAAAACACTTGAGTCACTATCCAGTCAAATTGCATCTGTTTGCCATTTAAATTTGGTTGGTTATTGTCAACATCAAAGCCTTGTCCATCCTCTAAATTTTTTCCATGGAATGTTTAAACCACCTAGCTTCATTTTGGCAGTATCTTTTTAAAGGAAGCCGTTTTAGTAACATTATAATGTTCTTAATTATTGTTTCATACATTTAAATATTATCTGTTAAAAATAATTTTTATATTAATTTTTACACATTCTAACACTTGCTTAGTTTTCATACATTTTTAATATTATTTTTTTATTAAAATAGTTTCTATGTTAACTTTTACAAAATTCGAAAATTTTCATTTTTTTTCGAATGCAATTTTAATATTATCGTTTTTATTAAAATAATATTCATCGTTCGGTGTTCAGAAAATATAAACCAGATGTTTCAAAACGTTCCTGGGAAGTTATTTAATAGCTTGTATCATATTTTCATCATTTCTTTCTTGGAGACATTCTGACATTTTGCTGACGGAAAAAAAATTGCTGTTTGAATTCATCAGAGAACATAACGATTCTCTGTCCAATGTTTTATATTTATTATATGGTGGCAGAAAAAAAAGAAACAACGGAGGTTTAAGAAATAAACAAATATATTAACGTACAGTTGGAGAGGGAGGTTGAGATGTGACTTACTGCGGCGACGGCCTTTGGCGAGTTGTCTCCATACATTGCGTTGTGAATCCGGGCTGTTGTGCCGTCCGACTGCCGAAGATGTCCTTTTGATGGGCTTTTATGTCCTTTTCTTAGGATCAGATCGTCTCCAATTTTTATTTTGTTTCTTTAGATGTAAGTGGGCGCTATTGGGTGGAAATTCTGAATGGTATTTTTCTTTGAGTGTGTGAATAAAAACGGAAGCTATGTCGAGCTACTATCTGTTGACTTGACAATATCTCTCCCAGAGTTTACTCTACTTCATAACAATATGGTGTCGCTGATTGGATGGCTAACCGCGTTGGATGAAGCGGAGCACGTAGAAACTTGGATTAGATGTTTCGTAGCGTTGGCTAGGGTAAAGAAACTGAAAGACAAGAAAGCCTTCGGAGGGGAGAATGAAATTACTGATTTATTTTTAGCAGGATGTGAAGCCATAAAGAAAATATCAATTATGGTGTACCCCAAAATACTGGAAGCCTTAACACAAGAGGAAAATTCAACCATTATAAAAAAAACAAAAAAACATGCGACCAAAAAATAAATAAATAAATAACGAAAAAAAACCCGCTGGTTATTGCAGAGAGAACAATTTTTTTGTAAAATAAACAGAACCCAAATGAAATCGTATTGCAATATTTACACAGATTGAAAGAAGCTATTGCGGATTTGAAAAACTGGGTTCGAGAGAAATGTCTATATTGATCTTTCTACGAATAATTGAAACATCTATGACGACGTTACATACAAACATGAGATCCTAGAACGTCTACAAGCGAATGATATGAATTTAGAAGTAAGTGTAGAATTCTTGCAACAATTAGAATTAATTAATGAATTTAATAATTCTTAAAACAACGTGGGAACATACAGCACAACTGAAATCCTAAGTAAGTGCAAATATTGCAACAAGGAACACGAAAGAAATAAAAGCAAATGTCCAGCCCTAGGAAAATGATGTTTAGACTGTAAAAGAAAAGACCATTTCCAATCTGTGTGCAGATACAAAAAGAGAATAGAAAGGGTAGAAAATATAAATCCTCATACTGAAAATACAGAAGTATATGCGATATGAACACCAGTAAAAAGTAGAGACACTAAAATTGAACAGCATAACTATTCCCATGCAGGTTGACACGGGGAGCAATGTTACCTTGATCCCAAAGAATTTCTGGGAAAAATGGGTAAACCTAAATTAAGAAAAAGCAATTTTAATTTCCAGGATCATTTCATTTATCAATAGTTGATCTTTGCAACCATATGGAACTCTGCAGCATCATTTCGATTCCAGAAGAATATTTGCTTTTATTGAGAAAAGAGTAATTACACTTAGGATAGACATGATCAGTTTATATGTGATGGACAGACATGTTATTGACCTATAATTTTGGGGATCATCTCTTTCAACCGTTTTTGCTAGGGGATATATAATCGATTTTGGAATTTAATTGGGATCATTAATCTATCTTCCAAAAACAGAATGTAAATTTTACTAAAGTGAAAGTATCTTTCTTCAATTCAACATGTTTTCTAAGTTTGGAATGGACTTTTGATTTATTTTTATGCCTATTCCTAAATAAACTAGAGTGCCATGTGTATTTATTTTAGACTTACTATAAATACTAGAATATAATCACCATCCTTTAAATCTTGTCTCTGTTCCATTATTTTCATCTTTTATTTAAGAAAAGAAGTTGAATGTGCTTCCACAAAGTCTTGTACTATAATATTAGCAAGCCATTCTCACTTTGAAAGAGTAACTTGCTGCCTATTAGTACTGCGTTCAATCCTCACTTGGTGCTCTATGCTTGCAGCATCGTAAATCTAAGTTACGCTTAGTAAATATCTTTTAAGTGCCTCATCATAGTAAAAGAATGGTCTGTAAGAGCGCCTTAGTGAACTAGGTTACTAAATCATTACTAGTGTGCAGTGGAAACCAATTCTCAAGCAACAGGCGCGTATTACATAAAACATTAACAATTAAAAAGGAAAAAGGTAAAAGACAGAACGTCGGCCCCTATTAAAACTACTCGAGATCTGCTTCCTTTGAAATTCCTGAACTCACTCAACTACAAACTACCGATCTACCGATGGTTTTCCCCCAACAAGAGCTCTGAAGAAATTTTATGTGAGTATTAACCCTTTAAGAACAATTTACTTGCTTAAAGAACTTTTAGACGCCCAGAGAAATATTTTGAGCAAGCCTTTACATGAACACTTTTCTTCCTTTAAGTTAAAGGTATTTTCTTCTTTTGTTTCTCTCCTATTTTTGTTTATATCCTTTTATCTTTTTGTGCATGTAAATCAACATTTTCTTCTTAGGAGTTTGATTCTTTATTCTACCGCCTAAAAGGGAGAATTGTCTCCACTAAACTTTCAAGCCGTTGTTGCTTTTATCGATTCTGTTACATTTAACTTTAACCCTTTCATGCGGGAAAGCCGGGACAAATTTCCCACAGGGTGCGATTCTTTAAATATATTTATTGAGGTCAAATTTTCATTGCGTCTTAATGTCAGAAGCAGATGTTTCACTTCCTAATCCTTACAACACGAATCTGTTATGGCGCCTTTTTATTTAGGCGAGAGAAGATAGGCGGTGATTAAGATGAGAGCAAAAAGTAAAAAAAACAAAGAGAAGCATAATAAGAGTAAGAGGCAAAGGAGTGAAAGTGGGAGGAGATGAAAAAAACAAAACAAACTTGCTCCTATCCCCTGTACAAAACTGTAGCTTTAAATCTGTCCTCGGTTTTGTCTGCTTATCTGCACACCCACCCTTTTCAAATATGTAACTCCAATGACCGATCACCACTAAATTCCTTTGATGACCTCTACTTTTTTAGTGTTCGACATATTGTTACTGCACACCTACTCGTGTTCTGTTCTATTTCGGAAGCTATAAGGCACCTGTCTTTAACAAATCCTCCTTACCCCTTCTACACAACTGTTCGTACTATACAGCTACTTATACATATTCACCACTAATCCTCGCCCTTTCATGTCACAAACTATATATTTCACACCATCCCACTACCAAAACAACCAATTACTACAAGCACATTCATGTACTCACACATTCTAACATAACAATGGGAGTTTACACTACATACAGATGAACAACGACCCAAGCACACTCAGAAACATTTTTCATCAGTCACGTAAGTGAGCATACGGTCACAAATTAATACACTTAGCATCATCGACGTAGATATGTTACGAAGAGAATAAAACAGTAATGAACATAATATATTGTCACCATCAGCAACGGTAAAAAAGAAAAGAAAACATCAGCAATTGCGATTAACACCGGACATAGCTAATCTATTCAGAGATGCACACGGAAGCAATTCTTTAATTCTTTCTCTTCCAACCCAGAAAGACAGAAAAAAAGATTTTTGTTGTTCAAAATATGCAAAGAAATAAAACTTAACTGGAATATTATTTACATTTAAAATCAAACACAGATATTGTTGATTCGATCGGAGTTCAGGTGTTATTCTTTTATAACCGATTGTTTGGCTTGTCGATGAATACTTGATCAAGAATGTTATCGACTTGTTAATAGAAACACGTTTGAAAATAACAGAATTTAGGAAACTGACCGAGGAGTTTTGCAAATATGTATAAACCCTATCACATGGTAAGTGATATTTTCCTCTACCCCTCAAAATTAAACTTTGAGGATTCTCCAATTGCTTCAGTGTATTATACAATCTTGCCTACAATCTTATTGTCTGTCTACATCAGTGAAATTCATTGAACCTCACAATGAATCGAATGTATTGGCCTTGGCCCTTAATTGAAATAAAATACAAATGATTCAGCCACGATTAAGACCTAGCAAGATAAGGAGTTTATGATTAATTCAACTCAAATATTCTGAGAAGATTTGTTCAATTACCCATTCCTTTAGTACGTTATTTGACCGTCATGTACATGTCTAGTTACATCAAATCTGTTTATATGTCTATTTAATTAATCAAGCAAGATTAATATCATTTTGATTTGCAAGTTGGTTAATTGTTTTTCAACGTACAAACATCGAATAACTTGTTCCATTATCATTTAAAATTTATCAAAATGTAGGTAAACTGCTAAAATATTTGATGTGGTTTCAAATGTTCACAAATTGAAATTCAGAACGGGAGGAAATCGCAGTAGACAAGTTTGAGGGAGAAATAAATAAAAAACAGACAGTGATTTTTATTTTGGTATGGGTTATAAAACTATTTTGATTTTGGATGAAAATTCAGCTACGTCTGTCGCTATAAACGTTTTGAACTTTTCAAGTCTAATTTTCCAAATAAGTTTGTTATTGGATTAACTTCTGATTTAACTTTAATCTACTAAGATTATTTGTTTTTACTATTCCACATTTTTGCCATTTTTATAACTCTAAGAATAGTATGGGATGAAAACATTGTTTTATGACAACGCTTTTTTGTCGATCTTTATTTTCTGATCATCTTCAATGCGTAATCCTCACAAATATGTATACAAACTTACATAAATACACCTATGCACACACATCTAACGAATATAGGGTCGTGGCGATATTTAGATATTTAGTAGACATATATATATATATACATATACATATACATATACATATATATATATACATATATATATATATATATATATATATATATATATATATATATATATATATATATATATATATATAAATTATAAAACAGAATTATTATCTATCGATATTTATGACTTTACAATATGAGCAAACTAGGAAGGATGGATAAAATGAATGATGAACACTAGTTGAAGTTATCCAGCTTTCAATATCAAATGTGTCTTAAAAAGCAATTAACGAATGAAACAATAATTGTCCATCACGATTCATATGGACAAATGTCATGTCAGTATCATTTATTAACGAATGCATAATATGCACAGAAAATACACACGGTCAGTAGACTTTAGTAAAAAGTCAATAACGAAATAATACGTCACGAATAAGTTTGCTTCTCGAAACAATATTGTAAATTCAGGATATCTAATGTCACGCTTAAGCTCAGAATTTCTTGCGTAATTATGACTATCTAGCACAGTTTCCGTCCCAGCTGCATAAATTTGCCGAAATTCAATGCCAATATTAAGTTTATCATTTGACTGAATAACTTTCATATACATCACTAATTTAACAGCGCGCGAGCGCGCGTGTGCGCGCACACACACACACATACACAAACAATATCTATATATCTATATATCTATCTATATATATCTATATATATATAACATAGGAAGAGGTTATAGTAGTTCCAACGAGAGAAAAGTGTGTATATTAAAAAGAAGAGAAAAACCGCAAACGTTTTTGGTTGTAATGTGGATTTAAAAAAAATTATTATGCCTTATTTTCCATAATTTTGCTACACGTGTTTCTGGTCTCGCGACCATCATCAGGCAAAGGGTGGAGATTTCCACATATTATTAAAAATAGTTAATTTTTCTTCTTATGTTTTTCGATGTTAAATATTTTTGATATTAGACATTCTCTTTTTTGTGTGTTAGTGACCCAAATGTCTTTCTTGAACTGGCAGTGAAAAGTTCGGCGTAAAGGGTTATAAAACAATTAAGATTGGTCCGAGAAATGGTGAAGGAGTTATCGGCATTCTTATCTTTTAATGACCCTTGTGTGTTCTTAGATCTATTTCCATTTTCGTGTGTTTTTGTCAGCACACAAAAAAGAGAATGTCCCAGATCGAGAATATTTAACATCGAAAAACATAAGAAAAAAATTAATTATTTTTAATAATATGTGGAAATCTCCACCCTTTGCCTGATGATGGTCGCGAGACCAGAAACAAGTGTAGCAAAATTATGGAAAATAAAGCATAATATTTTTTAAAAAATCCACATTACAACCAAAAACGTTTGCGGTTTCTCTCTTCTTTTTAATATATATATATATATATATATATATATATATATATATATATATATATATATATATATAAAGCCAACAAGAATACATTTAAAAATTAAACAAGTTTTATTAAATTTAAATTTAACGGATAAGGTCTATCTGGATATTTTTTTTTGTAATTTTACAATTTCTGAATAAATTGTTACACATCCGAATCAAAATTGAAAACTGTAGATAAACTGTCCAAAATTCATATTTTGTTTTGTTTTTGCTCGAATAGACTAATGACTTTTGGAACGTTGCATTTCAAACTTAAATATCCATGTACCCTATAAATCAAAATGACGTTATTTATATAAAAAGACTTCACCGTGTTTGATAGGACCAGAAAATTAATATATTAAATAATTTATACGTATTAAAACTATTTTATATACATTTTAAAATGCCGTTTCCTTTAATATATGATATATATATATAATTAGATGCATTATATATATATAATTAGATGCTATCTTGTCTGACGGATATCATTTCTAGCTGCAGTACATGTGGTGCTCCTACGACCCTGATGGGTCGCGGGATTCGCGCGCGCAATCGATATATAATTAAATTTAATGCAAGCTGTTTGTCTAGTTTCGAGTATTTCTTTACATGCATAATATTTTGACATTATTTACTAATATGTGTCTAATGTTAATAGGTGTATTTTGGTTGCTTGTGATCTGATAGTTGATATGTGCATCAATTGCACAAAGTTTTGATAAGTGATAAGTTCACCTATGATAGAGTGTCGTGTTTACATTGCGTTGCTCGCATTAAATAAAATATCTTTCAATACACTAAAGAAGTAAACACATCGACCTTGTTTGTTTGAATTTAATAAAATTTGTTCACACACACACACACACACACACACACACACACACACACACACACACACACACACACACACACATTGAAAATGATGATACAAAGTGGGACATTTTATTAAAGACGCGTTTCGCCGGAGAAGCGTATGGTCTCTTTGGTTTCCTCAGTTTAAAATAAAAAGCAAAACAAAACTGGCGTCGAGGAAAATGTCTTGGGATCACTGAAGATAAGTGGGTATCATAAATCAAATTGATCACCCTAGCTTATCAAAATCCAGATTTGGAGCGTCTGTCCACCTGTGTGTTTGTTTGTTTTATCTATATCTGTATGTATTAGAGCCGTTTGTTATTGTAGGATTTTAAATCTGGGATTTTAATATATATATATATATATATATATATATATATATATATATATATATATATATATATATATATATATATATATATATCCAAGTCTAGGATTGGTGTATACGGAATAAATTCCAATAACCAACAATTACTATTCTTAAAACAGTGCTCAATACAGAGTAACGTAATTTCAATGAAAAAATAAAATAAATTGAATAACATATGTATTTTTTCTTTTCTCATCAGTAGTTTTATAATTTTAAACTTAATAGAGATTAAATTTAGATTTTAAAATTGGTATTTTTTTTACCTTTAATTTGAATATCAAATTTTATCATATAATTTACTTATTGGTTAGAATAAATTCTATTTTAGTAAAACCCCAACTTTAAAGCTTTTAATAGCTATTATAACATTACTTCGTTGTCAAGTTTTTTGAATTCTAGTATACTTGTATTTTGATTGGTCATTCCTGCTTATGTAACAGCGTTTCCCCTTACGAAGGATCGTTAATTAATTTGAAACTTTTAAAACCCTTTATTCTACATTCAACATCATCACTTGATAAGACACCGGAGTGTTGAAACAAAATGGCTATTTTTGTAGTGATTTTATAACATATTTATGTTATAATTTTTAAATAAACAATTATATATATATATATATATATATATATATATATATATATATATATATATATATATATATATATATATATATATATATGCACACTTTTACACACGGGTAGATACATAAACATTCACCCAAGCATTTACACATATTAGAGACCTTTTTTGTATACCTATGCATACATATACACATACACATGCCCATCAATATATACCTGTGCATACATACATACAGACATACACATATGCACATCATAGTGCCTTTTTATATGTATAACTGTACACACATATTCATACATACAACTATTTATATATACCTGTACACACTTATATATGTATATAGGCCCCCTCATATGCACCCGTGCAAACACACACACACACACACACACACACACACACAAACACTTATAACCATATAATATATATATTAGAGCCATTTATATTGTATACATTCTACACACATACACACACATGCACACACACACACACACACACATATATATAATGATATATTTTCAAAATATTGTACTGGAAAATCTTACGTGCAGATATTATTTTTTATTCACAGAAACCACAAGGATTAAAATAGAAAATATCAATTTGATATTAAGGCACTATTTTTTTCTCTATTGAGAAAATGACTGTCGGCCTCCTCAGGCTTTAATTGATATCTTTGTGATTTTACATTTTTTTCTGATTAATCTGTCAAATTTCTCAATAAACTTATGCGGTTTTCTCATAAGAATAAGTCTATTTGGCTTTCTTGTTATTAGAAAATCTACTATAATCTATAAGTACATGCTATGAGAATGAAGTTCTGCTGTTTTTCTTTCTAGAACTTTATATTACGCACCTTGCACATCAATATTTAGTTTTATGTTCTCTCTGTGAACAAAATCTAGTTACAATGAAACTTAATATTTTATAACTAAAATCAGGAAAAATATGTTTCAATAGCGCTTAAAATACATAAAAAACCCAGTCTCAGTCAATCATCATTGGCCCTTTACAAATGGCGTCGAATTTTTAGAAGTCGATTCAGGTGATGTATAGAATTTATTGCATACTGATAAAGAGACACTTACTGGGGTATTCAGAAAAATGTGTACTTTCATGAAAAATTAAAATCTAACAGTAGTGCCTAATTTATTTTTATTGTTTCATTGATTTTAATTGTTGTTTGAAGTAAAGAAGGTGTGTATATTTTTTGACTGAATTACATACAATCTTCTTTAAAGGTTATTCTGTATATATAGACCAACGATATAAATGTGTAGTTCTTTCAATGATAAAAAAAAACCATACTATATTTCACTTTCCTCTGATTAGAATGTTTCTGGTAGCAAAATACTTAAGGTATACGAGAAACATTCTAATATATTCATTTCGTCAATCAAGTTATTTCTATTTTCTTTACACTGAGTGTCATTTCCCAAGCATGAGTCAAGTACATGAATAAAAAAGACGCCATATAGCCACTCCTATTCTTATAGGTATTTATTTACTAAGCTTAGCTTAGTCAAGCCCAAAAATGTGGGGCGCTCAGTTAAGATCTAACTTAATACATATTAATAATAGTTTACCTGAGTAAATTGCTAATAATAACGCCACGAAGAAATAAAGTTGCAAGTCATTTGCAAGGAAAAAAGAAAACAAACTTTTAATTCAATTAGCCTAATATTTTCAATTTCAACAAAAAAAGTATTCAAATTAAGGTCACAAATAAATTTATCCTGGAACGCACGTAAAATATCAAGCAGTAGTATAAAAAATCCAAAACAGATATACGGGGGTGGGTATGACGTTTGACAATACAGCTATAATTTAAGGTATAATATAATTCCTCACGCATTATTTGGGGTTCAGTCTTTATCAGTTACATTTAGTATTAACTAAACAACAATAATACATACACAAAACATACACAGTGTAAATGCTTCCACTCGCTCTAGTACTGTAGTGGACCCCCTGGAGGGGGCGCGATATAACATGGCCTGTGCACCCCAATAAAGCATAGAGGTCACAAGAGGCCCACTAACATTTTTTATATTAATGACGTTAAAACTGAGAGGTCCTTAAGAGGACAACAAATGACAAACTTCATATCAAATTTATTTAGAATATAGACCAGAGTCACTGTATGTTAAATTAGCATGTGAGTCCACAGTTTGTAAATTCAGTTCACATGTCCAGCGAAAGTGCTGGCGCTGAGTAGTTGCTGGTCAAGTCCAAACCTTCAGTAGTAATTTAACTCAAGTATACGAAATAAGTTATTTGAAGTCTGGAAGATATAGCCAAAGAGAAGAAAGTTCAGTTTAAAAGTCCACTGCTGGTGTTGCTGGTCGAATCCAATATCCGGTGCTGACATTTTGTATTTGCTGATCAAGTTCAATGGTGAACTTTCCGTAGTATTATAACCGAAGTGTACGGAATAGGTTATTTGAGTTTGGACGATATGCAATTTTCTAAACCAGGTAAGTTAGGTTGACATGAAAGCTGCAACCTGGTGTAGTTTTGTAAGTAGTTCCATTAACGCCGATCAACCAAGTGAGTTAGGTCGAGATAAGGGCCGGAAGGATAGAGATGCCGGAAGATAAGAGTCTGTGGTAGCCCGAAGTAGAGGTCTGTAGTAAAGGCCAAGAGTGCCGGAATTAAGAAAGGATAGGAAAGCCCAAATAGCGTCCAGTTGGTAAACAAAAATAAATGGGAATGTAACTCAAGAAAAATAAACCAGAGGAGCTACGATATATAAAAGGTATAAAAATGTTCACAAAGTGTATTACGACTAAGTTCGTAACACTAAAAGAAGTACAAAGTCATTAGGCTTATTATGAAACTAAATGAAGGGGAGTGGGCGACAACGCAATGAAAAGGCTAAGGTCATGAAAACTTATAATGTCTTGGTTACGCGGACGGAATAGCGAAGAGCAACGATAGTACCGATATATACTCGCATTATCACAAAAGATCACTTTACTAAACAAAATGGAAATTCGGGTTTTCACAATAATGCACAAATATATTACAAATTACTACACAATATATATATATATATATATATATATATATATATATATATATATATATATATATATATATATATTAAAAATATAGAATAATTTATAAACTTTTAATATTGTTTTTATTATTTGTCAAGTAATATTGTTATTAAATTTAGTCTACATTTATTAATCATAAATGGAAAAAACTTCACTACAATTCAACGACCCCGAATATTTTAAAAAGAATTTTGAATTTGTTTTATGTGTTTATATGTGACTACTTTTATAAATACGGATGTCCAAACGTGACATTATCAGAAAATAAAAACGATAACTAGTAAATTTAAAATTTATTGGTAATTTTCAAAAAAAATCTTTGTAAGTAAGACTATAAAGCCAAAATACCTAAAATTCAATAAAATATTAAATTGCGTAGAATATTTTCCTATATTTTTAAGATTACTGGGTAGTTAAAAAAATTATATGAAAAAGATGTTCACGTTATATTCAATTAATTGTTACAGTTATGTCACACTTAGAAAAAATTAAAACAAGTATATCGAGAGTATTTTCAACAGTTCATAAAACACCCATCTCCGTGTTAATATCTGCGATATTTTAAACAAACAGTAAGTAATATTTATTTAAAATCAGATTAATTAAACTTCAACTCAGCTAATCTTCCTCAAATAAAGTTTTAAAAAAAGTATATTTTATTTTTGAAAGATTTTTTAATAAAAGGAATTCCGTGGTGTTGACAGATTTATCAATATGGATGATTTTAGCATTTTTACTAAAAAAAATAATTTCAATCAATTTAAATTCAGTTTGAAGTACAATAATGGATTTTGCTTATTGGCGATATTAAATTTAATCTATTAACTTGAAATGAAAACTAAAGTAAAAGTTTGAAGAAAAATGTTTCATTTTCAAAATGCATTTTAAACGTTAGGTATCATTTTTCTTTGGAGGTACCTATAACTGACACCTTAACAGCTATGATATCTTAAAAGATTGAAATAGGTATGCCGAGTTGATTCTAGTTCTCAAGTTAGTTATATTTTCAAAATTTTCGAACGTCCATTTATATCTCCAATGTGGGCATTCTTTCACTCAATAAATTTATTATTTTCTCTTTTCTACATGTGTTAGATCTTTTCCATTACCCATATTTCAACATATATTATGTAGAAAAAGAAATAGTTTTTATTAGATTTCAGAGACCTTAAACTAATATAAATAATAATTTCAATTTTCTTACTGATTTGAGATATAATTCAGTTTTAAAAGCCGCTTAAATATAAACAAAATGGGTGATTACTGCTGGTTCCTACAAGAGACCAAGCGCAAAAGCAAGTGTTTCAAACACTTCTGAATATATAAGAAATAAAGTATTTTATACTTATTCTGCAAGATAAGATTCTGTAAGATTCTGGTTACTTCGAACTCCTCACAACTTTAACTTCGTTTCTTATATTATCCTTCTGTAACATGTCAGTTTATTACATTTATTATTTGTTGTATGTTTAAATTCTATATTTTAAATTTTATCTTTACCCGGACTCACATGAGTCTTCCAAATATTGCTTGAGAGACAAATGTACCAGGAGACATAAAATGAATAACTTCCATTCACGCTTACAATTTTTAAGCAAAATAATTCGTTTAGGAAATATTAAGAAAGGAGACTTCTATTACAAAATGCTATTGTATTTAGAAAGTTGAATAGTGTTATTCTTAAAATAACGCCACAAGAGTTCTACTATTATTACAAGCTTGCGTCTATTAGAAATGGTGGAGCTAAAAAAGTTAAAATGTTACTGTTTATATGCAGCATTTGTGTTGTAATAATGCAAATATATATGCAAAGAAGATGTCATTTTGCTGTTATTATTGAATGTGGAACCATTTGTTTTGTAACAAACAGCTTAATTAGCGATCTGAGATTATTAATATGATATTAACTAATTATATTAATTTTCTTCAAGAAGGATATCAAATCATAGCTGGGAATGCGGATAATATGAATCTTAATGAAAAATAATTTAATTACTAAATGGTCATTGTTTAAATAATACATTTATTCAAACAGCGAAACTGCGGCGAAGAGAAGACGTGTTTTTCAATGTTTTTCTAAAAGGTTAAAGTAAATGTGGATAATTTCACACACCGAGTACAATAATCCTTGCTCATTTTCTGCCCTCGAGCTGTTCTCTACGCTCACTATAAGCAGCTCCTCCCATTGCTTGTCATGGGGAAATAGCGAATGAATGAAAACAAAACAATAGTCTTTGACATGCATTATTATCGTATCATGTAAACAGGGGTTTTACGAAGACGTGAGAGTATGTTTATGCATACATGTGCGTAGGTGTCGTGTTGATATGTCTTAATAATTAAGTATCTTTGTCCACACAAAATTTTGAAACAAGTTTTATGAGTTGTAAATGTTCCAGTCTTGTAAATCATCCAACCGACATTCTTTTCTTTGCATCGTATACATAAACTATATCCGAATATCAGTCGATGTATGTTTCCTGTACACATGCTTGTGTAGTTGTATGAATGCATTCGGCGATATATATATATATATATATATATATATATATATATATATATATATATATATATATATATATATATATAGTACAGGTAATCGATGCGTTGGTATATAATCCAGGTAGATCCTAGTAATATTAGATATTATATATCTTAGATATTAGATTATTAGATATTAGATATCTTAGATATTAGATTATTAGATATTATATATTAAAGCGACGTTCATTAAGTTTGATATAATTGACTTCTATTCCTCTATAACTAGGGACCTCCTGGTCAATAGTATCAACTTTGCAAAGAACTATATAGAAATAACGGCTGATGAAACTAATATCATCTTAACGGCGAGAAAGTCACTGCTAACACTGAATAATTCCACCGGGACTAAGCACCACAATGACGAATTCGATATCCCAATGTGAGCGTATGACTCAGTCCAAGTTGCAGACCTAGTATGTTTTTACATTTTAGATGTGCTTAGTATAATCGTAAAACCGGAACTAATAGGACTGTATAGGGATGACGGGCTCATCCTCATCCCTAATATTAATGGTCCACTAACAGCGAAATTACAAAAGAAAATTATCAGGGCCTTCAAATTCCTAGGGTTTAAGATCGAGATTTCCTCTAACCTTAAAATAGTTGACTACCCAGATATCACGCTTAACCTTAATGATGAAACCTTACCATAAAGAGAACGAAACCCGCAACTATATTAATAATGGTTCTAATCACCCCAGTGCAATCCTAAGACAAATACCCACTACCATTTGCACCATGATTAGTAAACTATAGTCCAATGAAAGAAAATCTTTAATAAGAATAAAGAACTATATGAAAACGCCCTCCACAAAAGTTGTTTCTGTTGTGGCCTGTTAGGGGCCAGAAAGAAAAACACGGAAAGAAGAAGGTAGGTTGAACAAGTGTATTGAAATAACAGAATATATATAAAAAATAAGAGTGTTATTAGTCAGCAGATAGAAGTGTCCGTCCGAACTATCAGGTTACACTGCGTCCCGACTGCTATATTTAACACCCCCCACACGAGGGATGTATGTGGCACAAGGCCGAGTTTACCGTGGGTTCTCCGAGCCCGTAGGTTCGGCCAAAAATATTCCCTTAGAACCCGCATAAACGGGTTCAGGGCCTGTCGACCTCTAGGGCGAAACTTTGCCCTTCGGCAAAGCCTCGTCCGGGTTTCTCTCTGCCAAAGCAGAGAGTTCGACAGAAGTCGCACACAGAAGACTGCGTCTCGACTGCCGATATTTAACAGTCCCCCCACGCGCGATGTATGTGGCACAAGGCCGAGTTTACCGTGGGTTCTCCGAGCCCGTAGGCTCGGCCAAAAATATCCCCACAGAAACCGCATTAGCAGGTTTGGGTCTGTCTACCTCCCCGGACGAAACTTTGCCCTTTGGCATAGCTTCGTTCGGGTTCCTCTCTGCCAAAGCAGAGAATTCTGCGTCTCGACTGTATATTTATTGTATTTAAAATACAGTTAGGGCACAAGACCAAAATGGGGAAGAGTTGAGGCTGGTCGTCACTAACTATCTTATACCTAGCTAATCTGATTCACCACCCATTCACACAATACAGTTTCCACATTCACCATAAGAACTCGTCCGTCACTAACCTATCCTCCATCCACCATAATACCGTACCCTCTCAAGGTGAACCTACAAAACGCGCCCCATGCCTTAAAAATTTAATGATAATAAATTATTATATATAAAAATCTAATAATGAAGAATGAGAGGGGAGGAAAATGAACCCAATAATAAACTAAAATCAACACAAAGTAAACTAAACATAACTGATGTTAGTAGGACCCGTCCACCCATCAAAATGAGAGGCCGCTGTATTCTGCCCATTTGGACAAAATCAAGAGGCATTCTCGCTAAGAGAGTGGGAAAGGAGAAAAATATACGGGCATGGGAAATATAAAAGCTGAACGCGTCGAGATGAAAAGGGGGCCAAAACAAACTGGGGATGTTGGGAATCTCGATTTGGATCGTAACCAAAGAGTCAGCCAGGAACAGGCCAGGAACAACACTTACTCACATTAACTAGGTACACAAAAGCTTGTCTAACTTAACAGAGGAGAGGGCTCCACAGGAAACCACCCCGATGTGACGTAGGTTGATCTAAAAGAGAAAATCAAGGCTAGCCCCGTTCAAACGAACCAAGCTCGCCTCAGTCACCCACCTTTTGCTGAAGACTGTTGAATGCAAGCGTTTTCTATCAGTTCTAATCTTCATCTTGAGCTGATACTCAATGAATCGGATCAGATCCTGATGAGAAAGACTATTGCCTCGCAAGACTTCCTCCTGACGCGTCGTCCAAATTACCATTCAAGCCGTGGCCAGCAGCGTAAGAAACACCATCCGTTTCACCCCAGAATACGGCGGAGATATTGTCACACGCGTATGCGCGATCAATGAGCACGAGCTTTTCGGGACCGAGACGATCCGTCAACTCGCCGACATGGTCCCATAAGGGGCGGACCCGGGGACAATGGTAGAAGGCGTGCGAAGCCTTTTCTTCCAGATCAAGGCCACACCGTTCACAGTCTTGCAAATCCGCCAAGCCCGATATGAAGACCTTGTCATTGAGAGGCAACCGATGCCGAGCCAATCGCCAGGTAAGCGAAAACTCAGGGTTACTGAAATAATCCGCCGCTGGTGCCCAAGACCAGTAAGAGCGAAACTCCTCCTCCGACAAGTCGAGCCACTCACGTAGAGAATCCTTCGCGACCCCCTTCACTAGAAGACGATAGAAGACCTTCCTAGGCTGTGAAAGGTCACTGAACCGAGGAACGACCAACAAGGCCGACCGACACTCGCGAAGGAATTCCGATTAATCCCTGGGCTTACGACGGCGCTCAACTCGCGAGATGGGTGGGGGGACTGATAGTGAGGAAAGGGAACGCGTCCCTAACAATCCCCGCCATAATCGAATCTCAATGTCAATGCGCGGTGGCGGAAAGCCAACCTCGAGATGAGTTTGTGGCTCACCAAGTGTGGCATTCCCAGCCCCCCCCATGACACGGACGTTGTGCACATACTCGTCTGTCGACCCGATTCCCGCGTCCCCTCCATAAAATCAAGGTTAGCGAGCGCTCGAGCGGCTTCCTATGGTCGTGACAGAGAGGAAGTACGGACAATCGATAAAGGACAGTCGGGAAGACGTAAGTGGCACACGCCTCCGCCCTGTCCTTCACGGACAACCGCCGTCGACGCCAAGTCTGACCGGCCGCGTCGACCTTTGCTCGTGCTTCAGACCAATTTTTCTCCAGCTGGAGGTCGGGTCCAAACCACACTCCAAGAATGCGGACAGGACCGTCCGCCCAACCGAAGAGCCCCGGATGATCGTCCACCTTCCAGACGCCTAACCGTACGCCGGACGACTTGTCGCGGTTAATCTTGACCCCTGTCACCTTTTCGTACCGATCAAGCGCCTTCAGTACCGCCTCAATGTCGCTGCGGGACGACACGAAAGCAGATACGCCGGCGGCCTGCAGGACAGCCGCAAGGTAGCGATGATCAACCCTATCAAATGCCTTGGACTGATCTAAATTGATCAGCGCGGCCCGATCGTTGTCTTTTACACCCTCTATCACATGCAGGTTGCTCTGAATTGTTCGACCCCTCACAGAACGATTCTGCTCAGGACCCAAGAGAGACTCGGCAACTGACTGCAAACACTTCTGCAGGATCTTGGCCAAAATCTTTAACTCTGTGTTTAGCAGAGTTATGGGCCTATACTCGTCTAAATCCCGCCCAACACCATTGCCCCTACCCCTTTTCAACAGCATGATCACACCCCTGGAAATCCGGTTCGGGATGGACCCCGACCGGAACCAGTTGTTGAACACCACATTCAAAATCGGGACAAAGATGTGCGACAGCCTCAAGTACAATTCATAGGGCAAGCCATCCAGACCGGGCGACTTGAATCTGCCGACCTTCTTCAAAGCTGCGTAGACTTCGCCCTGATCTCTCCCTCGCAGCTAGCCGCTTCAGTCGACGAAAGCCGAGGAAAGTCAGCCAAATAGTTCCGAAACTCCTCATCACGGAGACTAGGCTCCTTGGTAAACCGGCTCTTAAAATGCCACCGAAACGCCTCGCACATGTCAGTGGCGCGAAGAGTATGCCTCTCCGGGGAATTGACCTCACGAATGTAAAGATCGGAACCTCGACGGATCTCTTCCTTACGCAATTCTGCGCCCATGTTCACAGCTTCGGAAGTCATCTTGCTTAACCTATGTCTAATTACCCGGCCCATGTAACTCTCGCTACTCAAACGCTCCAGGCCCTCCCTAGCTACTGCTATCTCTAGGAGATCCCCTCATCCACTGCTCGGGAAAAACTAGCCTTAAGTGTCTTCACCTTCTCAGCTCTATCTAGGGCGATCCGTTGCTGAAATCAGTGATGAAGGACCTAATCCTATCCTTAAGCCTCTCCCACCACTTATTCCCGATAACCGCCCCCACTAGCTCCCGCTGCACTATGATAGTAAGCTGCTCCTGGAAGTCCCGCCTGTCCAGTAAGGACAGATTGAACTTCCAGTAACCAGCCATTCTAGGCCTACGATCTAACACCATCCGGGCACAAACGAGACTTTCCTGGCTTTTGGTTTGTGGGCTGACAGGCTTTTCAGGCTTTTCAAGCTGGATTTGTTGTTGCTTCTGTGTCTCTTGAGGGACAGGGGTAGGAGATTTATTTCCTTTTTGGGCCACTTCCCTCCACTCAGCGTCGGACAGTTTGCCAGATACATCAGCCTTCTCTGTTGTTGCTACTGGATTAGGCTGCGGTACTGCTTTTTTCCAGTGTAGACTTTAGACATGTGTCCTAAAGTGCCATACGTCCAACAATAAGACTCCTGCCCTCCACAATCATCTTGTCCCGGCATTTAAGAATATTTGGAATGTCCTGGAAACTTTGCCTTGTCAGAGTTATATATAAAACGAAGTCATCGGTGTCAATCCCCGCTTTGCTTACAATAGCCGAGACTTCCTCGATAGGTCCATATTGGGCGAAAAAGGCACCCAGTCTGTCTTCACTAATGTCGACGTGGACTCCATGAACCGTTATTTTCGTTCGCCTAGTCCCCATGTATTCAGTCTGTAAACGGACTGCCTTTGTTGTGAAAGTGCTTCCAGCCAACTTTTTAGATTTTTCTTCTATTGCCAGAAGAATATCCCATAATGAATTGGACATTCTTGCTAGAATTTTTGGTCCAATCTGCAGGCTTTTCAGGGCCTCTTCCATTGTTTCCCTGCTGACGCCAATAAGCTTTCGAGTTCCTACATCGGTAGTCAGCAGGGAAATGGTTCTAGTCTTAACAGCATCCTGTATGGTTAACAACTCGTTGCCGTTCACATATTTATCATATTTAGTTCTTAGATCATTATAGTATACTGAGTCTTTTTTGGTCGTTTTTTCAGACCAGCCCGTTTTTTCCTGGCCTGACTGTATTTGGCTCTTCCATTGTTTGTACCTCCGAACCGTCGGCCATGACGGCGAGGCCAAAAATAAATGTTTGGTTTTTTCTTTTTCTCGCTTTTTATTTAAAAAAATTTTTTTAAAATAATCTGAATAAAGTCTTGCAACTTAGAAGTCGCGGAAAGGTAACAAAAGTAAACGTCAGAAAACGAAAGAAAATGTACAAAACAAATTTTAAACTTGGCAAAAGAAAATAAAACGACGGAAAGAAAGAAATTTAAATGTTTGCACAAACCAAAGATAAACGCAAATATATATTAAAGGAAAAAAAAGGAAAAATCAAAGTAATAAACTGAAAGTCAAAAACAAATTTTAAAGCTTTTACAAAAAGAACAGAAAGAAAAATGAAAATAAAAGGCTTAACTGAACGATAAAGTTCCTCGCTGAACAAACGTACAACTCAACCTCCTCAAATTTCAATAAATCAAAAAGACTGCGGGTCGACTGATCTCCTAGGAAGTCTTGCAGGTTAGTATTTATGAAGGAGGAAGAGTTCATTCTAATTTAGATAGGTCTCCATAACAGTTTCAAATGTAAACTGTCTTACGCAACTACCATTAGTAATACCGATACACGACAAGTGGAATGTAGGTGTAAAAATAGGAAAATAAAAGTCACTTGGTTCAACCCTCCTTCTGCAAACTGTCAAGTATCAACATCGGACAGTACTTCCTAAATTTAATTACTAAATACTTCAACAAAAAACCTCTACATAAGATATTCAACAAGAAATCAATCAAAATTAGCTACTCCTGCACTGATAATATATACCAAATTATTAATTCCCATAACATTATATTTTAAGTAAATTCCATAGGAAAAAAATAAATATAACATAGAAACCCCATGTAATTGTAGAAATAAGGAAAACTGCTCAGTCGAGGGTAAATGCAGATCTACTAGGGTAGTATACCAGGCAACCATTACCCCTAAAGAAAATACGACAAACCATAATATTTACATTGGTATTTCTGCAGGAGAATTTAAAAAGAGAATCATAGGCATTGATTCACCAATCCAAATTTAAAACACCAAACAGTCTTTCGAAAAAAATTATGGTAATTGAAGGAAAAGGGTTTGAATTCTCAAATAAATTGGAAAATTTTAGGTTTTCCGAACACCCTCAATAGTTTTAGGGATAGGTGCAAGCTATGTTTATAAGAAAAAAATCAGGATAATAAAACATAAAGATCAATGAAAAATATTAAATCAACGGAGAGAACTAATCACGAAATGTAGACATAGAAATGAGTTCCAAATTACATAAGAATATATGTGCATATATGTGGGGGTGTATGTGTATGTATAGTGGCATATATGTATGAACATGTAAATGTAGATATATGTATGTATGAAGATATGTACGTATATAAGTGTGTTGGACAGCATGATTTATTCCATTGGGTGCTCTGGTATTACCCACAATCTATAGATCTATAACTCAACTAATTTACATTAATCTTAACGAGCTTAACTTTAAATCCCCCATTGTTTATTAATAATATTGAACACCTGTAGTACAAAAACTATTTACTGTGAATCCCAGAAAAACACACTCGAAAAACGCCACATAGTAGGAACTGATATTAAACTACAAACAACGAAAGGTCCTGACCATAAATAAACTCTAACCCCAGACCGCTTTTCCCGGAATAAGATACTTTATGCCCCAACCAATCGCTAACACAAACCCATTCTCAATAACAAGGCGTCTACCAGAGAAGGACTGACATTGAAAATAAATTAAAAAATTCTCCGAAACAGACGCTTAGGGGCTGATAGCCGCATTTTTATGTTGAGGTAATTATTGGATTTTTGCTGTAATATATATATATATATATATATATATATATATATATATATATATATATATAGGATTAATGTGAGTAAAATTGGCCACTTAGCTGATTGATGTTAACATCAACTTTCCGACTCCAGAGTTTCGTAGACGGACCTGTTCGTCCACTCATCATTGATGCATTTCAATTTTTTCTTTTTATGCACATTTAGGACTGGTGTAAATTTCCTTCTATATTCTCTATGTTTGTGTGTGTTCGCTTGTCCGCGCGCACGCGTGTGCCCGTCTGCACCGATGTGCATCGTGAACATATTGCCCTTTTTCTTCGTTTTTTTTTTTTATTTATTTAGTGACTATTTTTAGCTATTTATTTTTATTTATGAGCATTTATTTTTTAATGGATATTCATATTCGAGTAGATGCTCTGTTTTTTTTAATTAAACAGTATTTTTTAAAATTATACAGTATTTTTTATCCAGCTACATCTACCGGTCTTAATGTTCGAGAAATATTGGTAGAAAAATATGAGTCCTCCAGCAGGATTCGAATCTGCATCCTCTATGGGGAACCGTCATTGGATCTGACGTGCCTGACCGTTCGGCCACGTAGGATTTCCGGTCGAAAATTGGAAAAAATACTGTTTAATTGCCTATATTGAGGTAAATTAGTTGGATAAAAATACTGTATAATCAAAAAATAATGTTATGGATACTATTATCTTAAGGAAACATTTTCTGTGAATAATGAATTTTTAGAAGAATTGTTTTCATTTAAAAAAAAAATTAATTATAATAATTTATAAAGTTTAAAGTTTTAGTTGTATTAATTTGTAGCGGTTAGGTATTATTGCTATTAAGTAAAAACCGTATTTACTAATCATAAACGGAAAAGCTTACTACAGTTAAGCAACTGCTAGTGTTTTAACATGATTTTTGATTTTTTTGTGGGTGTATAAATGCCGATTTTTGTAAATACGGACGTCCATACTTGACATTAGCAGAAAATAAGAGCGATAACTATAGTCAATTTAAAGCCAAAGTACATTAAATTTTATAAAGTATTAGATTAGAATAGTTTCCTAAATTTTTAAGATTCTTGGGTAGCTAATATATATATATATATATATATATATATAAGACTTTCACCTTATATTCGTTGTATACTGGTTGTGAAAGCTTTCTGATTCGTTCATCGAACTATGGCTTTGTTTGTCTGGCATTTTTATTATACATCTAATTTTAGAGATGGTGAAATTTTGCTTTTCTTGTTTATTTTTATTTATTTATTTCTCTATCACCACCTACACACATTGACATTTAAGTGTAAATTAATACTTGTCACAGTTGGTAAAATCGAGTGAATATTATAAGTCTCGTTAAAATATGGCATCACTTTGAACTGAAGATAATGCAGAAAAAGGAACGCGTTAGACTAGGAGCGATATGTGTTTTCTTTTATAAAATAAATGTACACACTGAATGTCCACTACGAACTGAGAAGAGTATAAAAATGGTGTGAGTAAAAAGAAAGGATTCGATTGAGCCCAATAGACGAAGACACAAGAAGTATTAGGATGATATTGCGATGAAAGAGAACGAGAACGTGTGAGATATAAAATTTGAGTGAAATGAATTGATCGGTGAATGCAAACACACACACACACACACACACACACACACACACACACACACACACACACACACACACATATAATGTCATCCACATACAGGCCTGTTTCGCTGTATCACAGCTCATCAGTGCGGCTAGACATTTCGATTGCTTCAACCGGCATCAGTCGGAGTTTCTACTCCTAAGCTATCAGCGCACGTCAGAGGGAAAAGGGAATTCTAGCATGTTATTTTTTTACGAATGTAAACAAACGCCAGACAGCCATAGTGCTCGATTCATTGAATGAGGAGCGTTGTGTTAGCGGAGACGACTGCTGTTTAGAATTGCCCTCTCTCAACAGTGCTCAACTGAAATTATCGAGAGCATATTCACATACAGGCCTGCATATATATTGAGAGAGAGAGAGAGAGAGAGAGAGAGTGAGTGAGAGAGAGAGAGAGAGGTAGAGAAAGAAAGAGAGAGAGAGAGAGATGCAGAGAGTAATAAAATAAAGAGTAGAGCTGATAACCGAACCCAGAAAAAGTGAGGGATTTAGTGTCGGAAACAAGTAAAAAGCTTAAATAGGAAAGCGAGTATTTCATGAGGGCACTGGTGTAGCGTGGCGGAGTCAAAGACGCGATTTTTTTTCGGGATAACAGCAGCGATATTACTCTATTTATTGAACAATTTTGTTCATGCCACATCGACTGAAAAACTCCTACAACAAAAAAAGTTCTCAAATTACCATATTAGTAAAAAAACGCACTCCCTTAAATTTTCAAAAAAATCCAACCTTAGCGTTGCGACTGCACGCTCCATAAGTTTTTATCCGTTAACAATAACACATTTCTAAAAAACATTTCGATTCGCATTAAATTTTTCGTGTCCGCTATTACATGGATTTACTAAAATCAAAATAATTTCCATGCCTGAGAATGGCTGTATGTACAGCCGAAAGTACTAGCAGATTAAAAAAAGGCCTGATACAACTTGAAGTTATAAAAAACAAGGATCATAACATTCATCGAGTGATTCGTAGGTTAATGCAACTTTAAAAATTTGTTTGCGAAGACGTTTTTCGCCATTTATATCATTAACTTTACAAATCTACTTTTTGTATGAATGATTCATGTAATATAAATTGAACCGCACCACATACTTGATAGTTGCGGCCAAAATGTTCAGAACGACATTGTTTTCGTCAGAAAAGTAGGTATAACTTTTTTATCAAAGTTGTTTTATATTGTATAATTTTCACAGACAATAAATACGATATTATTTGTTATAAGATTTTGAGATTTTGGTGTAATTTGAGAAGATAATACAAAAGTTATGGATGATTTAGTGATTTACTGCAAAACCCATGGCGGCCAAAATGATCAGAACGGTTGCTTTTACTCCGTGTTTTAGTATATTTAACCGGCAAACTCTAATTTTTTTAATTTGTTTACGTGACAGTTCGTTTATTAAACATTAGCAAGAATATCTGCAGTGTACTTTGTTAATATAATGCCACTTACTCCATTACCAATTCGTCAGCAGATTATTAAGCTTCGAAAGAAGGATAATTTAAGTATTGGGTCTATTGCAAAGATTTTATTTGGCTCAGATGTTATTTGGCTCAGATGGGAAAAGGTACGTTCGTCGAAAAGTAGGTGAAAAATTGTCACCTAAATGCCTTAAGACTAGTGTTAAATTCGGTGGAGGAAGTGTCATGGTTTGGGGGATGATTTCTGGAGATGGTGTGGGCCCTTTAGTGCGATTACATGGAAAGGTAAATGCAGGAGTTTATAAACAACTTGTAAAAGATCATGTCTTGCCTGTGCTGAGAAATTCAACTAAGCGACCACCCATATTCATGCAGGACAATGCCCCAATGTCACAAGGCTAAGGTAGTCATGAACTTCCTCAAGGCTGAAAAGGTTATTGTTATGGATTGGCCTGCTCAAAGCCCAGATCTCAATCCTATTGAAAATGTGTGGAATATTCTAGGAGAACGTTCGAAAGCCAGAAATCCTAAAACAACCGAGCAATTATGGAATGCCCTTCAGGAAGAATGGAATAAGATCACCCAGCAAGAACGTTGATCTCCATGGTAAAAATTTGTGGGTTTTAAATAAAATTTTAAGTCCACAAGTTTAATATCTTGCTTAATTGAAACGTGGTGAAAGCATTTAGCCTCTGACTTGTTAACCCAAAAATGCAATAGAATTTGTATAACATTTAAGTGATAAAAATGTGCAAAATGCTGAAGCCACCATATGCAAAAATTGGAAATTTTTGAAAGGTTTGAATTTTCATATTAGTTTACTGCGGCATAGGGACAAATTAAGATAAATGAAAGTAGGAGGATTGTATTGCACCTATATTTGACGTGAGGAAGGACTCCTCAGAGAGCTTGCCCAGTCTATTATCACTGTAACACCTGAAACTCATAGAAGAAATCCATTTTTTTTTATAGTGAGAATAAGTTGGATAAAACTTGCGCCCCCTTTTTTTTCATGTATTGAGATAATATATTTATTTTGCAAATTTGAATAGTTTTTAGCAGTTTTTTTTATTGTAACAATTACAAGAAATTAGGTAAAATACTATGCTTCTCTCTTGTTTGGTTTATCATGACCATTTCATTTATTTTCTTTCATGCATCTGTTGTTATTATCAAACACAGAATTAGAGGCTGCTATGATAATCTTCCGAGTAGGTTTTTAGAAGCAAAACAATTTTTTAACCTTCAGGAAAATTGAAACAGTTCGGTCACGTGAGATGTCCTTAAACATTCAATTCTTTCCCGCCGTCTGTTCTCGAAAACAGATTAAAAGTTTGTCTCATTGACATGAATTATCAATCTTTCGTGCACGTCAGAAACTAGACAAAAGCGGCCCCTTGCGGTTATGGCTATAACAAGCACAATAGATAATAGCGCACCAGAGACGCATAGTTTTATTAATCAGTATGTTTTCTAATACTTTTTCAATAGTATATGTGCACTGAGAACATAAAATAATTTTAGAGTTGATAACGCGTGTCTTTAATTTCGACATAAGACTTACGATGTAAAGATGAGCGTTGGTGATATATAAAGGACTTGGCAATGAGTTAAAGTCACGGATGATATCTTAAATAAGCTTCCAATAATCATGGAAAATTTTATACTGTAATTCACTTATACTTTTACAACAAAGATTTTTTTATGCAAGTTGATTTTCTACCGATGTATCTTTTCTTAGTAAACAGTCCTTTTTAAAATGGCCGTAGAATTAGATGTGTCTGATTTAGAGAAAATTCAGACAAGTACTATCATTACTCATATTTTATAAGAGAGAGGGAAGTACAAGCGTATTGACTTAAAGAAGCCGGCACGTAGTTTCACTTATCGGTGAGTCTTTTGACTTCTAGCTGCTTCGTTTGCTTATTTGTATAAAGGCAGTTGCTTCGTATAGATGAATTGGCAGTTCTGAGTTGACTGAATACGACCAATTACAAATAAGCTTATTTGTCAATTTTCAGATGAGACCAAAACGAAGGTTTTTGAAATTACTCAAATCAACGGCTATTGGTTTAAAATTCACATTTTACATATCGTAATCTTTTATCTGCTACGTCCGCAACTTTTAATCTTATTTTAATTTCTATGTATACTGGCCTTATCCTTGAACTTGGCGTTTTCCCACACATACATACATATATATATGACGGAATTTCCTGCCGTTTTCACACACACACACACACACACACACACACACACACACACACACACACACATATATGACGGAATTTCTTGTCGTTTTCAACGTATAAGATTAAATGATTCACTTTACTTTTTTATATTTGTGTCTGTTATGCGGCGACAAGCACAAGCAACTCTTGCAAAATAACAAACATTTATTAGAAATTCATGGAATTAGTTTGCCACAGTTCAATCATTTGTTTCATTCTAGACTTCTTATAACTATTTCAGACATCCTCTTTCAAATTCTATGACTGTATGTCATCTTTGAGCTAACTACGTATCTTAGAAGGGATCTTTTAACATTCTGAAGTTTTTTGTACGTTAGGATATATATATATATATATATATATATATATATATATATATATATATATATATATATAGAGAGAGAGAGAGAGAGAGAGTAAATATGCGAACAGCAGTACATCCTTTTTTTAAACGTATATGGGAAATTAAAAATAAAAACAAAAATATCATGGACAAGAAAGAAAACAGCATCAGCCTACAACAACAAATTCAAAAATTGTAAACTCTCTCTGGAGGAGAAAAAGGCTATAACCACCTTCCCAGACTAACACAAATTGCTAAATAAACGACCAGAACTCATCTCAAAATGCAGGCACAAATATTTTTTTACTACGTTACTTAAATAACGAAAACTAAAAACCATGAAAAATGCAAATATACACACTATATACAACGCATATAATGTAACATGATTTAGACAAAGCCAATACTTTTAACTAGAGAAATGAGATAACCGAACCCGAAAAAATAACAAATAAACAAAAATTAAAATAAATAAACAAATTAAGTAAATAATAAACAAATTAAGAAATTCCGAATGCACGCATAAACATAAGTAATGTAATAATAATAATCAACAACAAATAATGAATAAATACAAAATACACTAAGCTGTCAATAATAAATAATGAGTTAATTTTTTTTATCGTATCACCCCAGGCAAGGAAATAAAGCCACTAAGAAGAATTACTGGGCACGAGAGAGAGAAAAACACTATTAAGGAGAGAGAACAATAAAAGAACAGGAATTCAAAAGACAGACGATAATGATTGATATTGCATTTAAGTTTTTGAAGATCGAAGTTGACTGGGAAGCAAGAAGAGAATTCCGCAAGCGAGAAGTGTGAGAGAAGAAACTGTTAGCATAGAACATACAGTTACATCAAGCCAGCTCAATAGTAAATTAATGAGACTTTGTCGTCAATCTAGTACTGCGCTTAAATTCATAAAGTCTAGACACCATCATCCCAATTACCATGAAAGTATATATAGGAAAGTCACAGGGAATCTACGTTCCGCTTCATATCAGCAGAAAACGTTAGTCTGAGAAGGTGCAATGAAAACAAAACCGCTCTACAATAGCTACAATTAGCCGCATTCAGACCCACAATTATTTCTGCTCAATAGCTTCTAGCATTATTTGCAATATAGCCGTTACCGCCTACTGAATAACCGTTAATAACACAATACATATGGCCTGAAGATTGAGTTCACGATTGAAACAGACTGTTGAATTAATTTATTTATGGGCATTCAAAAAAGAATAAACTGAATTATCCATAAAAATCGGTTCTCATAGTTCATTAACTACAATGGCTCTGATATTCGAATGTTATTCACTTTGAAAGAAAGGCACTTGCCACTGCACAGTTTGCACCTAATTTAAATCGGGTCGGTATCAAACTGAAGAAAGAATTCTCTTTGTTCTTAGATCTCCACAGGAAACTTCTAAGGATTTTTCAGCATCCCTTGCACTTGGAGAGTTTACCAGAGGATACGTCTGAGTTGACAGTTGTGTACTGACAGAATGGTGTTCATTGGTCCAGGAAGACACCCTCTTTACTATCCCAACTGGCAGGTAGGTGCAGTTTGCTATTGAGCAATATGCACAATTAACGCACAAATTACTTAAATCTCAATTACATATGACAACAGGAGTTTCTTCAACATCAATATGACTACATGATTGAACGATTTATGTTAAAGAACTATACTTTAAAATTCCACATTGCAAACAGGTAAAAGTTGTTTCACAATCGCATGAATGTACCGATGGTTAAAGTAATCATAGTTTAGCGACAACACTACGTTTCCCACTGAATTCAGTTCAGCTTTACTGAGATTACAATTGGGAATGCATATTACTGTAGTTATTCATACATCCCTCGCTGGACGGTACTAATGTTTGATATCTCCTATGTGTCGAAGTTAGTATGAGACAAGGTCATATCGAATAAAGCACGGAGATTGGGTTATACAAATCTTCTAAGTGAGGAGAGACTGGATACTTCGTAAACCAGCATTTGGAATCTTACATTTTACCTAGACACAAACATTAACATCTGATACAACTTCTGTTGTACCTATTCTTACATTTTAAACAAAATCAATTAAGTATTGTACAAGTAAGTGTATCTACAATTTCCAAGTACTTATTCACTACTATGCCAGAAATAATTTTGTCAACGCCTATGTTTGTCTGTAATATATATTAACGAAAATTGGAATAATATAGGATTTATGAAAATATCAGTCCAAATTAAAATAAAATAAAACTACGTCAAGCTAACAAATAATAAGAGAAATTTAAGGATAGCAGACATCGATCTAGCAATAAGTTTGCAGCTTAATGATGAAAAAAACATTTATTTAAAAAAATATTGTTCGACCTAATCTACTTCCTTATCAATGCACTTAATTTAGCGTGGATTAAGAATTACATAGATTGAATATTATGGAGTGAAAATTTAATATCAAACTATGTACGTGTCAGGTTTCAGACTAATTGATCCACCATTGTAGTGCTACTAACCTCCTATGATAGAAACAATGAAAAAATATTTTGGTGGACGGTTTCTCTTTAAGGAGGCAAATTACATCATGTCAACGTAAAGTTGGCTAAAAAGCATTTTGGTTGTCATTGAATGTTGGCAAATGGCTGATTTTAGTTCCTATCTTAATCCTTGGAGCACGTGGGTATGAAGTAGGGTTCAAAACAAATTATGTGCGTGTGGGGGGGGGGGTGAGAAAGAGAGAGATAGAGAGAAGGGAAAGGTTAAGGAGAGTGAATGAAAAACTGTTCACTACGAAGTCTTACATTTTTTTAAAAATTTTGCTGTCTTATATATACATACATATATTTAGATTCCATCTTGACTGAAGCGTATCAGTTTACTTCTTAGAGTGTACAAAGTGCAAGCTATTCCATTAACAGGAATGATTCTTTGTATTAGATCTTTTCTGTCTTTGGCAAATGTATGCTGGTTACTCTCTAATCTATTATATCAAAATATTAAACGCGCAATAGAATATTTTGCTTAAAGGAAGCAATATGGATGGGTGCGGTCAGCTGGTAGTTTATACTATTTTTTTTATTATACCTTCAACTAAGCATAGACGTTCGATTAGCCTTTGATGAATTCCAGGCTGACTTATAGCAAGATATTTCTTCCTGTCATCGCGGTAGTCCAGATATGCCAGTGACCAATGGCCGGTGAAGATGACGGCCGGAGGTTATGGAGGAAGTAATCAAATATAGATATGAACCATTTTATACCGAATGCTTCACGCTCAGATGATCTTTCTTGCATAAGGATAGCTGTACATGGATATACTGTCTCCGATTACATTAAGGCAGATGTTTGATTGGACCATGTACCCGCTTGCTTCTTTGGGTAGACGAGAAATGGGCATTACGCAGGCGGTGCATCCGTAATCCAGCATGTCAATACCGAAGAAGGTGAAATTGTCGACAGTGAAGTTGACCTTGATGACTGGAGATTGTTTCTTGGAAGACCGTTAGAAGTTGAATAAATGATGGTAGTAGCAAGTCTTGTGGACCGGGGGACAAGCCATCACATATCTTCCGGTATGCGTGGCCCTTCATGTAATTCCTGCACGTCCACGATTTTGACTTTTATGCCTGTGTATCTGGTTCAGATTCCGGTTGGATGGCGTTGGGTTATGCGTATAGCCTTACGTCGACCAGTACCTGATCAGACTCATTGGTTTGTCCGGCCGTTGCGTTTTATGTACGTGCATTACGGTGGGATGCAGGTTGGTTGTGGTGTCGGTTTCAAGGCCTGTGGTGCGCCACTCGCTACACCGCTCGCCGAGTAGTGGTTCTCAATCTTGACGATGTGAGGGTAAATGGTGGGTGTCCAGGTTTCGATCTTCTCACTCATGATAAAAGTACTCATTAGAGAAAATATTGTGTTGACAGTTATTGCTGCATTCCTGTTGTTTGTCTTGAACTTTGTTTTGTTATAGACGGCGGCTTCTCGAATTATGTCATCGAATCGATCTGCGAAGTCTATCAATTTCTCACTGTCTCGTCGTTGGAGATTCCATGCGTGACTGAGGTGTTGAAAATTTGTCATTTGATTACTGTGGGTAGCTATAAGGTAGGTATTTAGCTGCTCGTAGGCGGATGGGTTCCTGTTGCGAGTCTTTTATCTGTTGGAATATGCCTTCGTTAAAGAGCTGTTTGGCGATTTTGACGAATTCATCCTCGAATAGTTGGCGAGTTCTGGTCTGACTACAGTCGTGTATGCTTTGTTCAGATTCGTAATAAAACGATTGATTTCGTTGCCTGGTTAAGATTTTCTGATATCTTGCATTGCATCACGTAGTGTTTGCTGCCGTATTTGTAGTTCATAGTCTATGGGTTTGTGGACTATGTCTGTGCTCCTAGTAGTGACAGATTTAAGGCGGATTTGAGTTCAACACTGACCGCTTTAGTGATACCTTTGTAAACGACACATTGACATTACCTCGTCATGACACCAAAAATATTCACCGAAAAACACCGAGAAAACGAATGTTTCCTTTGTGCAGCCAAATTCTAAACATGGCATCGTCCATTCCTTGAGTTACTACTTTATATGCCCGAGTTCAACTGTCAGATTCTGGAAATTATTGACAATGGAAGTTACACTGCCACTGATCCACTGGATGATTGACTTCTCGAGGATGAAAGCTCAAAGATTTTTCGACGAGTAAGAACTGAATAATCGCCCTATATTGATATTTGCAGGCAACCACTCCATAAGTGTCATCATATATCAATATAATCTTTCCACTTCATGTCAGTGGAAAACGTGAGATCGAAAAGGATCAGTGAGTTGGTCTCCTGGAGGTTAGCATCAATCAATCTGATAGATGAAAAAAGAGGCTCTCTAAGATGATTAAAAGAGACCAGTTTCGTATGGGAAATATTAAAATTAACAAGCCATTTCTTGCACTAGTTAATAATAGTTTGTGGGTCATTTTCGAGATCAACTACGCATGTGATTTGATCGAACCTACCGAACTGTTAAGACAAGAGTGAATAGTTGTAATCAGAATAGATACTGAGTCGGGAATTGGTGACACTGGGAGGGAGATTCATTGATGAAAATAGGAAAAAATAGGCCCAAGGATAGATCCTGGCATTAATAAAAAAAGACCTAGAGGACAATTTTCATAAACATATTTTTGAGAACTCGGACAGAAACATCATAATCCTTCAACTTGTGAAAAAGGCTACCATGCCAAACCTTATCAAACGCCTTCGAAATATCTAAAGCAACAGCTGGGGTTTCACCACTCTTATCTAAAGCTTGACACTTTCACCATCAAGAGAAGCGAATGCCATATTGTTTTGACTGAAAGAAGACCCTGCGATGTGAGATGCTTAACCAATTCAGAGTTGATTAGAGATTCTAGTATTTTATCAAAAAGGGGTAGAAAACTAATAGGTCAATAGTTCAAAGGATCAGACGATTCACCAGAGTTCTTAAAAACCGGAACTAGAGAAGAGGATTTCCAACAAACTGACTGGAAAACAAGAAACAGCAAGACATCCATTATACAGCTTAGGGAGAACAGTGGGGCAGTTCAGGAGTACACTTCTTAAGTACAATTACAAGGGTATCTCGTAGTTCGCATGCGCTGTGGGATCAGGTTTGGAGATGCTAGTGGAAAATATAAACGGAGTTATATGCATATCACACGGAAGAGACTCAGTTCCAAGTGGAAAATAAGGCAAAGATACTCCTGATGAGTCGAGGGTGGAATTGGAAGAAAATTTATGAACCAAGCATTCTGCTTTATCAGCAGATGATAGCACTTCAAAATTATTGAAGAGCGAGTGGATTGAGGACTTATCCTTATTTAACGTATTATTACAGGTCCGCAAGTAGTCACCAGAACCAAACTTGTGAGAGGCTACACGGTACCTCACTCTATCAGCGAACAACAACTTAGCCTATCTGAGGACACGTTTACAATTATTACGAGTAAACACAAAGAATCGTTTGCTGTGATCAGAGCTATCACATTGGTATAGCCGGAAAATTTGTTTCCTATCGGCTATAGCAGCTGAACAGTCAGGTCTTAACCAAGAAGAAGATTATGGTTTTATTCTGTATTTGTGAGATTGCTTCGATACCGCAGAAGCGCCATTTCAATAAGAATATTATAGTTTCTACTTCAAGGGGCATCGCATAGAAAACCGCGAAATGAATACCAATCGGTATGCTGGTAACAGAAAGAAGTCTTATGAATAGGGGGTTTCTGCTTAATAGTTGAGTCAAAAAATATCAACAGACACTACAACGTGATCTGAATTGTCGAGAGGAGTAAGTTGCAATGCAAGGGTCAAGATAAAAAGTAAGGAACAAATAAAGAACTTTGCTGTCAGAATTATTAGAGAAACGAGTAACCATCGAACAGGAAGTCGTAATTATTCAGATCGCGCTGGTGATAACTCCTACCATTCCAAATATTCTCAGTTGTGTAGCATCTGATAACATTCAAAACAATATTGGTTAGATTATAGTGACATGGGCATTAAGGGTTAAAATGAACAGTTAATTTACCCACGTCAAGAAGATTAATGAAGGATGATAATGGCGAGGAAACACAAGGATAATTTAACAAAACGCTTCAGGAAAAGTCCGTAGTTTTAACGTATTGTCACGAAATGGAGATATTCATACAACAGATTAAATGATATGACACAAAATAATATTAAAAAATGTTTCAGAGAAAGGTGAGTTCATTGCTCACCGAAGGGATATATGCGTTGCATAGGTTCAAAAGTAGATGAAGAGAGATAGTTTGAAATATTTAGCTTTCTTAAATTTTTCAGAGAAACTCATTCGAAGTGCCGTATGCTGGTTAGAGGCCGATAATATAATTGGCGATTAATTTTATACTGGCGAGAACTTCAACGCAGGTCGTGAGGATCTGAAACAAATCTCTCACAAGACTTCAGACGCTCTTCTCTGATTAATTTAATTTTTCTCCTTCCTTTTATATCAAAAGGAATTTTGCGTTGGCTTGCGAATTTATTTATTTCTTCTTGGTAATATTTTCATTGGCTCCAAAACAATTTCACATAGGCTCACGAATTCCTTTCTTTCTTCTTCGCGACATCAGTCAATTTCTTTTACAGGAAGGTTTTCATTGATCCAAAGAAAATTTCACATAGGCTCACGAATTTATTTCCTTTTTCTTCCTCAGTCTTCCGAATTCGAAGGGGAGTGGGTTAAGGGAGTTTTATTTCGAACTCACTACAAAGTAGATTCTTGAGCTTTATACTTGTGAGGGTTGACCGTTTTCAATATCTTTGCAAAAATGAAACTGTTCTAGCAAGACGATACATAAATAATGGTCCAGATTAGCATTATAGTTATCGGGAGGGGGGCTTCTATTTATAATATGATTAATCACAAGAAAGAAACTAATCAAATTTGTGGGCGATAAGAAGTGGAATATATCTAAAAAGAGAACTAATTGAATATTCACATAGCTAAATTATTACATTAACCAAAATTTGTAACAAATTTTATTTTATTTCACAGAGAAAGGCGAAGATTTATCAAAACTCATAAAAAAAACTCATCAGAAAACATGAATAACAAGGGAGGTAACCGAAAACTTGAGAGTTTCGTATTTATTTCGTATTATATTCATATTGTACACAGAACCCCACTAAAACCTTAAAAAATATTTTTCCTAAACAATTTTCCTAAACTAACGAACGTCTTACTGGCTGAAAACACATGGGATTACTAAGGAAAATGCTTAATATATTTTTCGTTTAAGTTTTATCCGCATCAAACTAATTTTATACCGGAATTTTCTACAGTTTATTTTCTATGAATGACACAAAGATTATTTTAAAAGTATTAACATGTAGCATGTCTCGTGCGTTTTATTGATATATGTCTCATTTAAATTTGATCAAAAGGAACTCTGGTTACAGGTATATGTTCATGTGCGTGCAGCTGCTTAACATTTGAAATTTTGGTTACAGACCTAAAATTACAGACTGAATTCGTCGCGCATATTTTAAAATAAAATAAGAAATACAAGAGTAGACAAAAAAAGTAATGCCTGTTGTAATTAACTTTTAAAAGTATTAGAATTCGTAGTTTTTTTAAAAGCTTTGTGCAATAATATGCAAAGGGGAAGATTTGTGGAGTTACTTTCGCTTTTCCTATCCATAATAATCTTTCAAAATGTCTGTCTCTCTGGATACGCACAGAAAGCAAAGATTTTTCAAATAATTTATACTTTTGGGAAGGATAAAAGGAGCTTAGTGAGTGTTTATGAAAAGGCTGCACTTGGGCAGTAAAAAAGTTAATCAGTAGAGTTAATGACAATCCTAAAAAGATAGGAGAAACTGATTATAGTGATACATCCGGCAGTGGCAGGTCATTTGCTGTTGTGAATATGCCCAAGGTAAAAAAAGACTACTGCTTTCATAACAGCTGACAGAAGAATCGCTATTGCAAGACTCAGTGAACGTCTTCAGCTAGATCATTTGAATAATGGCAGACAACTTTTGTGATTTTTTAACATGTTATTGCTTGAAAGCTAGATATCGCCTTAAAAGTCACTATTAAAAAGTCTTTATTTTTTTGTCAGCAAAATAGATAATTTTTGGCCAACTAAAGTTCCGATTATCTAACAATAAAAAATAGTTTTCTTTGATTTTTTTTATTGATGGATAACACTTTTTATTTCATTCATTGTATGTTTAATTTTTTTATTAGTGAGCAAGACAATACTAATAAAAACTGTCTTCTGAAATTTTGAATGAACTAGATTTTCTACTGCTTCAAAAGCACTTGTACATTTTTATTTCTCTTCTTCAGTGATACGGTTTATAATCTATTATGGAATCTTTTATCGCAAATGTAATTTCCTCACTAAACAGCTTCTATACGTTAGGATAATTGGTGGATGTAATTTATATAAATTAACAAATATAATCCTAAAAAAATAAAAATTGGAAGAGATAATTAGAAAAAATACTGGAACATACAAGCACAAATAATACCGTCTTCATTTTCAAATTCATTGAAAATTTATCTGGCTTATTTACTTAACCTTTTTCTATATAAAGAATAGCTGGCGTTTTCTTATTTTATATTTTTATTACAAATTTTTATCATTTACACAAAAAAATCTGCAATAACAATATAACACGTAAATAAGTAATATTCATGACATGTATGGAGGTACCTCCAAAACTTCACTAAAAATGAGCATACAAGATGAAAAACAGCTTTATCGTCAAAATCTTTGTGTTATTATTAAGAGATAAGACAAAAGGATATTTTAATGTAAAAATTATTTTTTTAAATCTTTTTTCGAATCTTCAAAATTTTGGTTAAAAATCTTGTTTTTCTGGCGTCAACGGCAAACCATAAATTTGTATGGGAAAATTGTGGTGAAAAACATTGATTTGGAAATTCTTGCAAATATCAAATAATTGTCGGATATTAATAAAATTTTCAAAATTTATTCAGAAATGAATTAAGTTATTTTTGTAATATTTCTTCTTTTTTTTTTTCGAAAATGTTGGTAAAAATATGTTTTTTTTTTACATCTGTTACCTTCATGTTAATTAATTTTATGAAATTTCGAGAAATTACTTTTATTGTAGTGTACAAATGTTAATAGAAAACGATTAACATGAGTGCTACAAAATAGAGAAGTTTTTCTTTTCTTTTCTTTTTACAACACAAGAAATGTGGAAATATCTGAAAACAAAAATTAATCGTTCGTGTTTTGTTTTTCTTTAAACTTTCCGAGAGTCACAGTGAAATATCAGCAGCCGAGTAGCGTTAAAAGCATTATCGCCAAGTTGAGAATTGTAATTTTATACTGTTCATTCAGCGGTCAAAGGAGTGGGCTTGCGGTGAGAGACAGTTGTATTTCATCTTGACGGACAAGTAAAATGTTCTCAAGCGTTTTGAAAATATTCTCATTATTTAACTGTTCTGATGGGATCAATGCACACGCGCGTTTGATCCACAAATTTCTTACGAAGCGGCCGCATATTTTTTGTACATCCGATTGGTCAAAAAAATGTGGTAAAGTGCTTTATTTTTTTTAGAAAATGTGCATAGGCTTTTTTTATATATTAAAAATTGCGCCAAAGTTGATTCAATTTTCTAGAACTTTCCTTGACAGGAAATTGCATCATTTCTTATAAATACTCCCCTTTTCGGATCGATATCCATGTGTCTGCGGCCCAGAAGACTTTTCATGAATCGCAGAAGTTGAGACGGCGTCCTGTCTCCCATTCAGACATCGTTGAGAAGTTCTTTCAACTTTGCATTATCCGATCTTTCAAGTCTTTAGAGAATTATTTCTTTCATCAAGTCGAATTGTTTCTCTGCAGACGGATTTTGACTATCTTTGGCATCCCTATATCAACCTAACTCACCTGGTTGATCGGCGTTAATGGACCTGTTTACAACAGCCCTGAACTTCCGGTTGCGCAATAGTCCCTAATTCTGGCATTCCTATTTCAACTTAACTCACCTGGTTTCACAGGAAATTGTTGCATGCATTTCGTCCAGACTTCAAGCAACCTATTCCGTACATTTGGCTTAAATACTATGGAAGGTTCATTATTGCACTTAACCGCTAACTACTCAACGCCAGCCCCGATATATAAAAAGCTGAACTTTCTTTCTCTTTGGCTATATCGTCCAGATTTCAAACAACCTATTCCGTACACTTGGGTTAAATACCACGGAAGTTTCATCGTTGGGCTTACCCAACAACTTCTCAACGCTTTTACCAGACATTTAAACTGAACTTCGAACTTTGCCGTACCGAGACTTTACATTTAACATTTATTCACAGCTATATTATCTATGTTCTTCTATCCAGTCAGTATCCCTATATTTACTTAATTCTGTCTCCATTTACTTGATTCATTGTTTGTTCATGTTTCTTTTTAGTACATTAATCGAAACACTATTTTTGTATACGATGTAAATAAATTTTGTATTAATTTTAGTTTGTCGTTTTGTTGACCTGTCAGATTCACGTCTTTTATTTTAAAATGTTAGCGGGCCTCCTGTCACTCTATGCTTATTGGGGTGCACAGGCCATTTTATATCGCGCCCCCTCCAGGGGGTCCACTACACGCTTAATGTTTATATTAGTTATAAGGGCATGTCCTCGGGGAATTTAAATCATCAATTCTTTTTGGCCAAACAGAAAATCTGTTCTGAAATGTAAAATAAAAGATGCAATAAAAGTAAAACTAAGTCATTATTTAATTAAACAAACTTTTAATTGCTTTTATGAATAAAATATATTATGGACACTACTGTCTTACGAAATAAATTTTCAATGAGAATTGTTTTTTAAAAATTTTATTTATAATAGTCTATAAAGTGTTAAATCTAATTTATCCTAATTTCCATCAACGAACCTCCTGATATCATAAGTTCTCATCTCAGTATCTGTGATGATGACACACCTATTTACTCCTGTCTTAATAATAAGTCTGATCGGTGCAATAAAGTTAAATTGGCAGATGATCTAAAATGACCTACATTCTGTTGTTAATTGGGGCAAAGAATGGCTTGTTAATTTTAACGCTACCAAAACAAAATTCCTCTCTATTAATCGTATAAGAACCTTTTTGCCTTCCATCTATATGGCGCTATGAAGTTAAGCACAGTACTATATTGGCAGCAAGATGTCACCATTTTACAAATTAAATAGCTCCAGATCAGGACCAATAATATTGATGATTCTTCTTTGAATTTTGCCAAGGAGCTCTAGATATATAGCAGGAGCACTGGGCCATATATGGCAGTAATATTCTAAGTATGGACGAATGATTTATAGATATGTAAGATAGATTCTGGAGAGAAACATTGTCTGGAACGACACAGTGAACAAACTTCCTTTGCTGACCTCGCAATGGATTCAATATAATCTTTTAGAAAAGCAAGAGGCGACGAGGCATTTATTATACTGTTTAGAGAGAACAGGAGCCAGTTTGGGAGCACACTCGTTAAGTACTATTACAGGGATGCCATCAAGTCCACATACTTTGTGGGGATTCAGATTAGATGTGATAGCAGAAACCTTAGAATAACTCAACAGAAAGTCAGTTCTAACTAGGAAGTTAGGCAAGGTTAATCCAGATGGATCAAGAGTAGAGTTTAAGGAGAATTTGCGGGCGAAACATTCAGCTTTATCAGCAAAAGATGTTAACACTTCAAATTGATTGAAGAGAGAAGGAATAGAAAACTTACTCTTATATAATACACTATTAGAGAGCCGCCAGTGATCACTAGAGTCAAAGTTGTTAGATTCAATACGGTGCCTCATTTCCTCAGCAAACAGAGACATAGCATCTTCGGGGACATGTTTACATTTATTACGTGCAGCCTCGAATAGGCGTCTGTTGTGATGGGAACTGTAATACTGGTATGGCAGGAAATAGTGGTTCCTGTGAGATATAACGGCAGAGCATGCTTGTGTGAACCATGAAGAATATTGAAATTTACCCTGGTATTTCCCAGAAGGAATGAAAACATTTATGCTGGCTTTAACCCAAGAGGAAAGCTCAGTGATGCAATTCTCAATTTGAAGGTTAAAAATGTCAGTCCAAGGGTCTTCTCGAAGAAAGTCATAGAGTGAGTCCTAATCAGCATGCTGGTAACGGCAATAGGTCTTATGAATAGAAGGTTCTTGTTTAATAGATGACTGGAACGAAATATCAATAGATGCTACAGAGTGAACAGAGTTTCTAAGAGGACAGTGAGAAGGTCGGATTTGCTAGAGAATCAGGTAGGGAAATTCACGATTTGGGTAAAGGATTGAGCAATGGAAAAATTGAGTCTGAATACCGACAACATCGGTAACATGAATATGCTTAAACCACGTGATGATGCGCATTAAAATCACCGAATACAAAGATGTTCGCAGAAATGATTAAGAGAGAGAGAGAGAGAGAGAGAGAGAGAGAGAGAGAGAGAGAGAGAGAGAGAGAGAGAGAGAGAGAGAGACTTAGAGAGTGCTGTTTCTATACTGTCAGAGATTAAGTCTAATATACTGCGGTCCTGAGAAGTGTGTGTGTGTGTGGGGGGGCGACAAAGGAAAAAGATATATCTAACCGAGTGTAATAATGAAATTCGAAAGCAAATGAAACTGTTATCTGGGGACTCGAGTGACCATTCCCTTACCATTGGAAGATTATCCAGGATGTAAACACCAAGACCATGATGTGAATTTTCAGAAAAGGGGAAAATAGCCCGGAACAGAGAATTCCTTGGTAGCAATGGAAGAATTTAAATAAGTTTCGCAAACTGCAAAAATATCCGGTGACCGTTCTAAGAGAAAAGATTCTATACTGCTGAAGTTGGAACGGATACCATGAACATTGGAGAAAGAAAGGTTGATTGGGTAGGTGGTTTTTTTTGTTTACTGATTTTCTCGTATTTCTTTAAATTATATCTGTCATGAGGATATTTATATTGAGGAGAAAAAGAAAAGGAAAAGGTCAACATAATTATCACTATCTATCGTCAATGGCAATACAAACTAGCCAGAGTTCTGCTGAGACATGAGCATAAGTTGTCCACCGGAAATACAAGCAGGGACACCTATCAATACGCAACATGACTCTACAAATATCCCGATATTATGTGACTATTGATCAGAGCAGCCTCTCTATGTGCTATCAAAGAGTTTGGGCTTCTTACTTTCATGTATTTAAGAAACATTTCTCCTTTAGGCAGACAAGATTGTGAATAACTACAAGTTTCTTATGAACAACCAGCGGGATTTTCTGAACCAGCAGAGCCTTCGTAGAGTCGAGATAACACTTATACGAGAAACATCAGTCACATTATCAGATTTATGTAGAACTACAGATGCACAATCAAATGCACACATGTGTGCATGCATTTATATGCAATATGTTAATGAGGATAAATACAGAAATATGGTTAGACGGAAAAATGAATAATTTAGCCTGAAAACAAACGCTCATCAGTGCTAACAATGATAAATGAAAAAAAGTGTTTATTTGCAATTATTTAATTCGTAGCTGTTTCGAAGAACATTTAACAAAACCATTAAGTACACTTTATCTGTATTTAGGTCCATTAATCAATTAAAACATTTTCATTAAACTATAACGCATAAAGGTCTCTCGTTTTCATGTTTAAACTAGAGTTATTTCCCTTGAAGTGACGTAAGGCGTGTGTCACATTCGAAAAGAAAAAATAGGGATCCACCCATTTTAAATGATCAGCGAAGTGGAGAAGGAGCAAATAAAATCCATGAGAGCAAGCCTGAATTTTTCTTTCGTCTACTGCTTTTATTTCACCAGATTTTCCATTCGATTTTATCTAACTTTGCTCCATTAGCCTTCATTCCCTCTTCGTTGTTGCTTTTGTTTCCTAATAGGCTGTTAATTGCTTTACCGTCATAAACTTCCTAATAAAATCCGAAAAAAGCATTTAAAATAATTTAAATGTCTCTTTTGAAGTTAAAATTTGGTTTTATATGAGAGATATAAACTAAAGTTAATCAGTAAAAAAAAGAAAAAGAAAAATACATTTCCTAATGTAAATAAAGTTTTTATCTGTTTTTAAAACATTGACGCGTTCACTTGTCACTCATCGACTCGGCGAACCGCCATTATAGACGAAAAATAAAAAAATATATTAAAAAATAAAACGAATCCAATATTTGTCCTGGAGATGTGTTTTGAAGTAACGCAGTAAATTTAAGGATTAATTAACTGGCTTTTGTAAGTGTAATCCTTTTACTTTTTGCATAAAACATCATGAAAATAAAGTTTATTTACGCACAGTAACCCGTGTTGTCAGCAGTTGTTTTTTATTGCTATCTCTGAGACTTAAAAAAATTAAAGAAATACAGAATACCAATAAATTTGTATATATGTTTAAAAATAAATTATCTTTAACCTTGCATAACCAATAGTTTAAGAATATAATTTTTATTCGTCCTGAATCTTCCCCAAAATAATTCAATAAAACTATCTACACCGAACATTTATTTTTAAAATACTGACTTGTAATTTTTCAGAGTGTTTTTGAAATTCATCCCATTGCTGTTCGTGACAAGAGTTCATTTTTCATTAAATAAAAAGCATGTTTGAAGAATCGAAAAATGTACTATAATTTTAATGTCATTTTCTTTTTTTAAAAGAATTTCCATTTTGTTTTTAATTTTATATCTCTTACATTATTTTTGTATGGAGGTTCAAAAAGAAAATAATTTGGAATTATCTCCTCTGACCGACCACTCTTCTCTATTTGAAGATCTTAATCTAATATTAATTTAATATCTATAATTTTTAATCATTCAGTTTTGTGTTTTCCAATCCATCGATGCGGCTGTATTTTTTGCGTGTTTGTGTATTTTTGCGTGTCTGTGTTTTTCAACTTATTTAATAATATTGATATTTTTTAATTGTTAAAAAATTTAATAAGGTTTGCATGATGTTTGGAAGTGTTTACTTTTTTATGGCAATTTAATCTGATTGCTTTCACTTTTATTCTTTCAATTAACACTACCAATTCAATAGCTCTTTATCAATTTCCCCCATCTTTTTGTTTGCATCAATTTCGTTATTTTAATAAATTTTCCGAAATTCAGAATTATTATTTTTCATTCTATAAAAAAATATAAACTGCTAGAGCGTGTATCGTTTGCTTTTCTGAGAGAAAACAGACGCTATGTTGGGCTCTTGCTTAAACTTTTGAATTTCAAAAATATTTTTGGTATATCTCGATTTGTGGGAAAATAGCTGCGTATGTTTTTCATTTGGAACCAATCAAAAGATTTCCCTCCAAATTCTGAGAATTGAAATCTGAAGCCTATCTGGGTGAATAGGAAAACGAACAGATACTGCATGAACCCACAGCGGCCCAAATCAACACAAAAGAAATCTGACGACCATCAGACGAGAATTGAAAGGAACATCAAAATCGCTCTCACATCAAGGAAAATTCTTCGGCTGGTGTGTTTGTTCTGTTCTTTGCTGCTATCACGAACTTTGCTTCGAAAATTGTACCTATTTTTTAAAAAAAGTCTCAGTCACCTTCCGATCGGTTTGTATTGCCATGTAAAGACAATGGCCATTTTCTCCTGAAAATATAATTTTCTTATAACAGTTAAATTAAAAGAATTACGAGTAAACCAATAAACAAAAAAATACCTATCTCTCTCAAACTTTTTTCTCCAATATTCGTGGTATTCGTACTAATTTCTGTGAAACTAATTTAAATTCTTCTATAGATACCAATGAATTCTCTTTTCGAAACTACCTTCCTCTTTTTCTTCCAATAGCAAGTTACTTTTGTTCTCAGATGATTCTTTCATGTGCTTTCGACTTTCTTTGCTGCACTCTCTTAGAGATCTCTTTATCATTCATCGCTCTCTTCTCAGGAATGTAATACATGTATTAGACAATTATCTGATAGTATAGAAACAGCTCTCTGTTTGCATATTTATCTGCGAACATTTTTGTTTGGTGTTTTGAATGTTCATCATGTCAAGTGACCTAATCATTCTAATGATACTGGTATTCAGACTTTTTCGTTGCTTAGTCTCTCAGTCAAATAGTGGATTTCTCAATTCGTTTCTCTAATGATTTTGATCAATATGCTTCTTTACTTCATTTATTCCTGAACTCCGTACCTAGTTCGCAACTCTGTTCTCTTAGCCATTCGGAACACGCTGTAGTATCTGTTGATATTTCTTTAGTCGTTTATTGGACAAGAACCTCCTATTTACAAATTCCCTTTTTGTTACAAGCTTACTGACTGGTATTGATTCATGATTTTCTTCGCGACGCCCCTTTCAATTAAATTTTTAACTTTCCCATTGAAAATTGTGCTACTGTGGTTTATTCTGTAAAACCAGCATCGATGCTTTTGTACATTATCAGAAATAACACGTGAAACCGCAATCTTCTGTCTGCTGAACCACTATAGCCCACAGAAAACACTTTTTCCCACTGTACCAACGTAATAGTTCTAATCTCAACAGACACCTCTTTATGTCCGCTCGTAATAATTGATAGATGGGGCACCGTATAACCTCTGACAAGTTTGGTTCTCGTGACTACTGGCGGCCCTGTGATAGCGTCTAAAATAAGTGTATTTTAGTTTTACTCCTCCACTCTTCACTCAATTTGATAAAGCAGAATGTTTTGCTTACAGATTTTATTCCAATTCTACTCTTAAGTCGCGAAATGTAAGTTGTGTTCAACGGTACCTCTTCTAGATCTTTTTGCATTATTGCGTGTGTCCAGCAAAAGGTTCTATCCTTTAACCTACGTTGTTCTTATTTGTTCTCAACGAACCACCCGATGTAATCAGTTCTCAAATGGGGATCTATGATGATGGCGCAACTATTTACTCCTGTCAATGGAAAGTCTGGACGGAAATTTTAAAATAAATGTATAGGTTTTTAAAATTGTTTTCTTCAGTAGAAACGCAGTTCTTAAAGTAACATATGGAATCGATTGAAAAGAAAGAAGTACAAGTGCTGAGCAAATAAAATTAACAAAGATTGGAAATATACTGATCGAAATATTGATATTTAGTTTTTAAATAATAGTAGAAGACTGTAATGAAAATTAAGAACTGAAGCTTCGTTTTACGCATCTGGTTGATGAGTTCATTATCTCAGATTTAGACGAAAAAAGTAATTTTTAAACCTATTAACAGAACCATTTTCCATTCTGATAAAATTTGCAATACTTATCCGTCGTTCTCAAACCAGCAGTGTTTATTCTACTGTTTTTCTCTATTACTGCAAAGTATCGTGTGTTTTAGTGGATCGTTCAGTGAAACGAACGACTGATTTTCAGTATTGCATATTCTACATTATAGATATTAACGTTGAAATTAGTAAGTAATGATTATTGATTTGCAATCGCAAAAATGTAACGGGTCAAAAATTCATAGATTAAAAAATGGAAATTCTAATTACAAAATTATTTGAAGACGTTTTATCAGCAAAGGACGTTAATTAACGATTTCATACTTTACTTGATATGCATCAAGCAATCTTAATTAACGCCCTCTTTTAAAATTAGCGCCTTTTTTTAAATTTTGTCCTTTTGTACCTACTTCCTAGCAATTCTTTTTAATCTCTGAGGAATCTTCATTGTTATATTCTTGACCTACACATGCCGGCATGAAATGTTGACACTGAAGAAGAGTATCCTACATCTACACACGAGCTTCTATTTGCGTTAATTTTCTCTTTCTTAGGAAATTTTAAAAAAGGATAAGAAGTATGGTTACAATTCGGGTCATTGGCTATTTATATCCTGACTCATACTCTTAAGCGGATCTGGAGTAGAAAATTCAGCATAATTGTAACACAGCGACACTGACACACCTATTCACAGATGCCAACACATATCTACATAGTTACCTATGAACGATATATATAATAAGGTACCACCAAAGAAAAAATACATAAAGTTTAAAATGGATTTTTAAAAATGAAAAATCTTTCTTGATATTTCTTGAATTTTACTTTTAATAGATTACATTTGAAATATCATTATGAACTCAAGGAAAGATAACGCGTTTTTAAGACTCCCAATATTAGTGGATTTTAAGCGTAAATTGAAAAAAAGTGTAAATTGAAAAAGCGTAAATATTGCTTAAAAGTAATATAATAATTTAATAATATTATGTAATATAATAATTTAATATAATTTGCGATTATTATTTATTTTATTTTATCTATTATATATATTATGGTTGTAGTGAGTCCTGATAAAAACAAATGAAATGAAAAATAAAATATACAAATAAAATATATAAACAGAAATAAAAGGATTCAAATTAAAATAAGGCATTGCTTTCCATTAAAACCTTTCTTTCTCTTTCTTTCTAAATTTCTCTTTCTATACTTCTCTCAATTAACGAGAAGGCAACTAAAATAAAAAGAGAAAGAAGAAGAAAAGACTGAACCCGACCGAAAAACGCCGGAACTCTACTTATTTATGACTGAAAGATACCAAAAATCAAGGAGGCTCCACGCATAACTTCTGTTATAAAAAAAAAGAAAGGAACGCCGGAAAATAAAATAATGTCGATCAATCAAAAGAACTGACACAAAGAAACTTTTAATGTTAGCCGAAACCAATGTTCGCGCCGGAGTCTGGGAGTCTTATCAAAACGAATATAAATTGACACCTCTTAGCTAGAAAAAGAAGAAATGACGAGAGTGACGAACAGAGACGCTAACGCCGAGAGACTAGCCATGTATGACGAATGAAGAAGTAGTTAAGAGGTCATCTGCTAATGATATTTCTGCTTTACTTAGGGCCGAGAAAAACAAAGTAGATTTACACTGACCTATTTCTAAGATTATTACTACCCCCATCATGGTTTGACTTTAAAACATCACTACCGGACATTTCCCCAGACCGCTACTAATATCCGCCATATAAACGAACGTTTTGTTACACCCAATATCAAAGGACTCACTCTAAAGCAAATAAATAAAAATATATTATCTATTTTATACCCTTGAGTCAGTTCATTTTAGTAAAAGTTTCCAGTAAAGAAAATCCTACCAACTTAACACCTATCCACATGATAATTGTATTTATTTGAAGTTATATATGTATTATTTATTATTAGCTCTTTTAAATTTTTCCACGGTTAACTGGTTTTTATGTATTAGTATTTTTTTGTACAAATAATCTAATGATCGTGAGTTTTATTTTTATTTTCTTATTTTTTACTTATTACACCCCAAGCAAGGCAATAAATCTACTGGGGCGCAAGAAGTTACTGAGAGTTAGAGAATATGAGAAAAACTACTATTAAGGAGAGAGGACAATAAAAAAATAAGAATTATGTGCCATATTGTATCTTAGTACAATAAATAAAAATTCCCTATGCCGTTGAGTATGCTCTTTTCCTATTTGTTTCTTTTTCTATTTTTTCATCGTTTAGTATGAGTAAACAGCAAAAAGTGAGTGCTGCGGTTTACCGCAAGTTGAAAGCTATCAGAGAATGCGAGAAAAGAAAATGTGCTGCATCTTTGCATGTTTTCCTACAGAAGAAATATGTAGCAAAAGCAAAATGCAAAGACGAGGATGCTGAATGTACATCAGAACTAAGAGGTGGGGGGAACATGGCGAAAATGAGAATATGGTGGAGACAAAATAGAAATAAAAGTTGAAGAGAAATTTCCTGCAGGAATTTATGTTGTTAAAGAAATTGAAGGTGGCAATGATGATGTGTCAAAGGAAGGGAGCTTCAGTGCATGCGGTAAGGACAGGTATGAATATGAAGAAGGAACTGATGAAGTTACTGGAAATAAAGAAATAGAACAGACAAACACAGAGATTGATATGTACGAAGACATCGCATTTTGGCTACGATCTTGCTCAAGGCAGTTGCTTGTTGATTTTGTAACATTGGGACCTAAAAGGTTTCAAAACAAAGATGAATCGTTTGCTCCGACTGTAAGACTGGGGAAAAATAACCCGAGGGTAATGCTACAACACTGGCTTTAAAGACTATAGAAAATGGAGAGACTGTTTTGAGATCATGGTTGCTGCATTAAAAGACGAACAAATCTCTTTAGTGTTTCTGCTGTCACCTCTTCCTGAAGACAGAGCAACGCAAATCAAGCCTAGCAAGAACTCAAGGATTTCAAAAGTTCTGGAATTAATTAAAAAATGCCTGAACATGAACATTTGTCTGACCACCAAAGAACTTTCAAGGAATGGAAGATGTTGGAAATGACCCTTAATAAAGGTAAAACCCTTGACAGTAAATTACAAGAACAAACTATGAAATAAAGAGAGATTTGGAGACAGGTTTTAACACGGTTACTTGATGTCGTGAAGTTTCTGACAAAACAGAACCTGCCTTTTAGAGGTCATCGAGAAGATGTATAGAGTTCCAATAAAGGTAAATTTATAGGACTTGTTGAACTTATGAGCAAGTATGATCCTGTTCTTGGAAAGTATTACTTAAAAGAAGTAAATGATAAACGGTGGTACTTGTTACAGAAAATCAAAAATAAATTCATATCTTGGGAAACTACGCAAAGGAAAATATATTGGATCGGATTCGATTAGCCAATTATTTTGCACTCATGCTAGACAGCACGCCGGACATTTCTCATACTGATCAGTTGAGTTTCATTTGTCGATATGCCGTTGTCGAAGACAAAGAAGTGAAGGTGCGGGAATCATTTCTTGGTTTTATCTCTGAGCATGAAAGACAGCTTATGATATCAAGAAGATAATTTTGGATCGACTGGAGAAAGAGAAACTTGATTTAAAAAAATGTAGAGAGATAGGTTTTAACAATGCGGTTAGTATGGCTGGAATTCATGGTGGTGATCAACGTCATCCACAAAACATAAATGGGAAAGCCGGATTTGTGCCATGTTCTAATCATAATCTGAATTTATGCGGTGTTAATGCCTCAGCTGTGAATGCAAGTGTCATTACATTTTTCAGAGTGATTGAAAGACTCTATACATTTTTATCCTCTTCCAATCACCGGTGGGAAGTTTTATCTTCGCATGTGAAGGTCATGATGAAGCGTTTGTTAACCACCCGTTGGAGTGCGCGTTACGAAGCTATTTGTGCAGTGAAAACCGGATTTCAAGGAGTGATTCAAGTACTCGATTCATTAGCCTCACCTTCAAAAACTTATCAAACGAGAGCGGATACACAAATCATTTTGCTTTGAAGTAAAAACCTTTCCTTCATGTCACATTTGTTTTACTGGAAAGAAATTCTGGGACAAATAAATCTCATCCAAAAGAAACTACAAGGACCTGGTATTGGTTTGGATGTGTGTATAACCCACATGGATGCGACCAATTTTTTCTTTAACCGAAACAGGGACAGGCTGATGTCTGAAGCGATTAATCAAAGTAAAGCAGAGTGCGAGGAAATGGAAAAGCAGATTAGAAGGAAGAGAAAGCCCCCCGGAGAAAAGGAAGATGATGTATGTTAAACACTTGTGCAGGAAGTAAAGAGAAATCTTTACAAATGTCATGGTCGACTTGTAAATGAACTGGAAGCGTGATTTGACTCTATGTCTTATCTGCAAACTGTCTCCGCTGGATTATCATCGCAAGCAGTCCTGGAAGATACTGAAGGCGAGTTGGAACGAAAATTTAAAATTCTCGGTAGTGGATATGGTGTTGACTTAGACGTATCGAAGTTCTCTGACATCGCGATTTTTTAGCGGCAGCTTCCAAAGTGGAACGTGACATGACCGTGATGACCACATCATCGGCTATCGAATGGCTGAGCGGGATTTAACGATTCAAGTTCAAGAAACAGTGCCAAATATCGTGATTGCTCTACGGCTGTTTTTGACGCTCACAGTTTCTGTTGCTAGTGCAGAGAGAATCTTCTCAAAACTGAATCTCATTAAAAGTCACTTGAGGTCGAGTATGTCGCAAGATCGCTTATTCAATTTGTCCCTCATTTCAATTGAACATGAAACTGTGGAGAAGATAGCTTTTGACCAAGTTATTAGCAACTTTGCTTCTGCAAAAGCTCGAAAGGTTAAAATATGATAACATTTGTTCAGCTAATTTTTTTAATTTGTTGTTTTTAAACAATGCCATTAAGGACATTTCATTGATATTATTCCTCAAAAAAAGGAGGTGACATTATGAATACGGGCCCTGGGTGGCACGTTGCCTCGTACGACCCTGTACATGGGTCAGATGGTGTGGTTAGCTAATTCCCCCAAACAACGAAATGTTAAGTTCCAATTGGTTTCTAACAAATATGATATTATTTCTTAGGTAAATTAGAATATGTGATTTATTTAAATTTATGTATGAAAGCATCCAAAATATGTCGTAAGTATGAGTTACAGTCAAACACATGAATATTTGAGACATATAATTTTAGGTATCAGTATGAAATATAATATTTGAATGCCTCGATCATTATTATTTAAGCGACGGCGAAGCAGGTAGGTGGAGGTAGTTGCAATCTGTCCCCAGATCAGCAGAACACATCGAGCTATCGATTTATGAACTGGTCGTAAGGAAGAGTTGGGAGTGCCTGGTGTAATTGATTACTCTCAAGTTAGTTTCGGGTTCGATTGATACATAATCTTTTCATTGGGTCAGTTTATCGGAACCAAACACTCCTTTTAATTTGCTCCTTCTTAATTCATTCCTACGTAAGAAAAACTTCATATTTTTTCGTCTCTTTCCTCCGACATTACGGGGTAAAATTAATATAATTATTTTAAGTTATATACTGTGGGTGTCTGTTGTCAATCCTCTCTGGTAATCAATGCATCAATGCAGAGTGTCTCAATCTACCCTGACACGGTCGGTTGGTTTTTCTTTAATGTTTTCGCCATTTGCATTGGCTGTTTTGTCATCTGCTTCACTTGTGAGATGCAAACTTTAGTAAAGATAATGAGAAGCGAGTTACTGAAAACTTCCCTGATGCTATCACACCCACAAATAATTTGGTTTCGTTCAGCCATTATTTGGATATGTTAGGTTTACCGTTGGTCTTCCCCACAATGATACCCCAGACGTAATATTCAGGAAGATTTAAATGAGGATAGCTAGTAAGCCGCATATTGGGAGTGAACTTATCATAAAAATTATCGGTAAGCTAATCTTAGGCCACGTGGATTATGTGGGATGGAGCAGAATCCTTCTGGAACACTCCCTCAATCTATTGTTTGATTACTGTCGTAGTATCTGCGGGTAGGCGGAAGTGGGTGAGATGACGTGACCTTTGTTGCTCACAACCACCAGGACCATTACAAGCTACGTTGACTTTATATACATTATTGTGAGTATTTTCGTGGAGTCCGCGAAAAGTCCGTATCGTTAACCTCTTTTCATCTTCTCGATCTGGTCCAAGTTTTTCTCATCATATCTGTTGAGCATGTTCAGTAAACGCTTCAATTGGATCACCACTCCTAATCTCGTAGGATTTCTACCTGATATCATCTACATTACACATGCCAAGCAACATTACATTGTTTTCCATTCATGGGTGCCTAAATATAGCTGACACATCATATAAATATCTTCACAGAAAGCCAATACACACGTGGTTATAATTTCTGTTTTAATTTTTGCGATGAGGACTTACCATTATTAACACTATTTACACGCGGACTATTGTCTTCATATTTGTTTTTGTTATCACAACATTGTGCCCACTGGCCATCATCAGGTGTATGTCGATCAGCAGGTCTTTAACATCAACAGAAATAGCAGCAGCAACTGTAACAAACATCAGTGAGTGCAGTCAAACATGACAAGCAGCAGCAGCAGCACTCATCAGCAGGTAGGTTAGGTTTAAGGCCCCAAGTTCTCCAAAGGCTCTTAGTGAATTAAACGGTTGTTTCGTGGATTTGGTAAATCGTAATTGTTAGTTCAATCACTGGGCTGGGTAAGGTGTACAATCTGAAATAATTTTATTTCAAAACGGTAAAATATACGTTAGCGAAATGGTATGATTCTCGTTAAACGTCTGAAGCTTTGATTTTTACTTTTTTTTAAAGAGTTTTTATATTTATTTATTATTTCATACTTTAGTTTGGTAGGGCAGATAGAAAATCTTTTAAGGATAATAAGATATGAGAAGTTAGTTTAGCAGGTGAATCAGATTTTTGCCTAGAAGATAACTTGCCATCAACTCTTTTACTGAAAATAGCGTCTTAATATTTACAGATGTCGCATAGTATGGTATTATCGTACTGATTTTATAAAAGAGTTCTTTCCTTCAAAAACTGCTAATAGAAAATCTTGTGAATCTTCACGTAATTTAAAAACTTTTTTCTTTGAGCATCAATAATCACACGTGAAAAATATTGCATTACAAATATGTCATAATGTAAATATAAATAAAAATGTCTGCATCTCCATGGTAATATTCAATGCATTAAAGAAGAATGATGTTATTCATAACCTAACGCAAGATTTGAAAATCAAGAATACTAAAGCGTTTTTGGCTTTCTCTGTGAGACAAACCATTGACTTTCTAAAAAAATATTTTTACTACACCTAACCGAGTCATTGAGCGTGTGAATCGACGGTTAAAGTACAGTAATGCATGTTAATTGTCAGTTAATAGATGATTTTCAGAAATTTGATTAAAATATCATTCGCCTAGAACTTGATAGAGCCCCTGGTTATAGACCGATATACTGGTGAAATGTCTCTGCATTTTCAATAACATATCTGTTGTTGAAAAACATTTCTTTATAAATTTTTTAAAGATAATTTCGAAGGGGATATACTGAAAGAGGAGTTAAAGTTTTTAAAAATTAAGCAAAACTATAAATAGCCCAATAAAACATGCAGCTTCTATAAAAAAAATAATTTTATTTTCATTTTTGGATATTTTCTTTTGCCTATAATTTTTACAGTTAAGTAAATATAATTTATTTCATAAAGATATACATGAGTATCTTTTCGTGATGTTTAATTATTTTTAGATAGTATGTGATACGCTTTTTTATCCTCTAAGATCTTAGTTGATGAATGATATTTTACCTCCAGAAACGTTTATTTCAACTGATGTCAATACACACTTCTTTGCAGTTATTAATTCCCGACGCAGTGCTTCCAACTACAGTTAATTTGATGTCATTTAAGTTGCAGCAACACACCTTAAATTTATTATGCTACAGTGAGCAGTATTTAACGGAGTGGAAAACGAACATTACAGATTGTTATATGTCCCATGCATCAAGCAGATTTAGCAATCATAGTGAGTCGAGGGTAAAAACATAATCCATTAACTTTTATCTCGTTATTAAATTTCAAGCTTGGATTTCATCCAGATAAAAAGGTCATCAGGCAACACCTGATCGTTTGAAATTGTCCTGTTTAAAAATTCTAATTGATTTGCATTATTTAAATTATATTGATGACGTTTTCTTTGTTCTAATAATAGATACAAATATAAATGAACCACGTAAAACTGAAAACAAAGCCGAAATAATTTATCGATTCTCAACTCATTATGATGGATCTGCTGCAAAATTTGTTGCCAAGACAATAAATTCGTTTTTTTTTTATTAAATCGCATTCTTCATCATTATGCTTGTCTCATATTTTTAGTATAACGTGGATTTTTATTAATGTAAATAATAGTAAAAATATAACAAATATCAACTCGTCGTCCATTATTGTTGTTCACCTATAGTTTGATCACTGATTTTAAATACGACTAACTAGAAGACTAGTAGTACATGCGGGCCGCCAAGGTTACATCTCTATGTTAATTTTTACAGCCTTTGACTTTGCAACAGATTTCCTATCTATCTCAGATCGCTGTAGTGTTACAATCGTTTTTATAGAATGTTATTCTGGAACTTTAAGCTCAGTTTCGGGTTATAATAATAAAACATTCTTAATGAATGATCATATAAAAATAGATTTTCTTTGATTTAAAATTGTACTATAGTTTTTTTTCTTTCGTATTATATTAAGCGTGTGGTAGCGAGAGAAAGGAATAACGTTTATTGTTAGTAAAAAGTACCGGAATAGTGATCGGGTGTAAGCGTAGTGTCGGGAGTTGAACCATTTCTTAGGCCGGCGTGGCCGAAGTCACTGGATAAGTTTGGTGCACATTTGATGGATGGATGTCACGATTGTAGGTCGTCTTGTCCGTTGGTCGACCTGTTGTGTTGAAACTGGATAACGTTGGATTGGCGTGGGATTGGTAGCCCTGTTCTGTGGAATGGGGGCCGCTGGTGTCGACTTTGAAGAGAATGTCTTGAAAACGAGTCGAGGTAGGCCGAGATGGCGGGTGTTGGGAGGCCAGTTTTGTGGAATAGAGGTCAGTGCTTTTCTTGGTGGCCGGTCCGCAACGCTGGTCATGGCAACGCTGGTCATGGCGGTGGTAGCAGCAGCTCCCCACATGATGGATGGCGGCCGCGCCGGGCCACGACTGTGTTCTGATCGTTCTCAGAACTTGCTTTTAAGCAGGTCTGTTAGTCCCAAGAGGAGTCTCTTTTACCAACGGGAATGTTCGCGATTGACCACCGCTGAGTTCACGTTGTAGACAGGACGTGGTGCGTAGAGCCTAATGCACAGAAAACGACTTTTCTTATTTCGTTTTCTGTCTTCGAGGCGTTCACATCAGTGTGCAGAATGAATCAGAATGAGACCTAATTGCGACGGAGTGTAACAGTATGTTTAAGTCTTGGTCAACTTCAACAAACTGTTTCCTGTTTTTGTTTGTGTTGTGGTAGGATCCACCTAATTTGCATAGTGGAGTACCGACTATATAAATATGGTTGGTACCGGGAAGACAGGGGAGGCGAATCAAGAGATTCAACTAGAGACTCTGCCCGACTGCGACTTAGTCAACACATTCTCCAGGAACGGTCTTCCCAGGAATATACAAAAGACTATATGTAAATATTGTGTACACTTTCTTGTTTCAATACATTTTGTTCTAAGTACATTTTGTGTTGCATTATTATTCCATGCATTAGTCAAGTTTCAACAATGGCGACGAGGTAGAAAGAACCATACGAAAAAAAAAAAGAATTAATAATTGAGAGTTTTCAACAATTGGGACAAGTCATTGAAGAACCCAGGCTGAAAAAAAAACTTATTAATTAAAAGTCCAACATTTAACGTAACGACGAAGGATTCTGAACTTCTGGATATGTAGAACTCGTTAAAGGACGACTAAGCATAAAGGAACGTTCACTCAGAAAAATTTGAAATGTGTCGTAAACGAATAACGGTGATTTTAAATTGAAAAAATTATCTATAACGAGACACCCGCTAAAAAGAAAAAAAAACTGGCCGACTACAAAACATGCATGGAATTAAAAGGCGCACAAATACACCGTGTCGACTTTGAAAGGTAACGAACTTTAAAAAATTATTTTTTTTGTTTGTTCAACAATATAGTGACGAATTACCTCTGATAATAAAATCAGAAGTTGTCATTGAAATACGCGAACAGAAGTCGAAAACGAAAAAAAAAAGTCCGACGGTCTCTGTTCACAACAAACAAAAAAAAAAACCAAAGTTGATTATCACGGGCGTGAATGTAAAAGCAAGACATAAAATTAAAAAGTCGTACTTTGTTTCGATTTTCTGGTCAGCTTATATGATATCCGTGGATACACAAATTAAAAGCATATTCTTTGTTGCATGAACACTATCAGCTAAAGATGGATGAACTATCCAAAGTCATATCTGAATTATTCAAATCCCAGCATGAACAGTTTGCCTTATTAATAAGGGAACAACAGATAGCACAGCAAAAATATCAAGAAAAGCAAGATGAAAGACAGCAAAAATATCAAGAACAGCAAGAGGAAAGACTTTTAGAAATTCAAAAGTTAACACTGGAGAAATTAAACAACTATCAGGCAAATGAAGGAAATTCTTCATATTCTAATAACACCATATTTAATTCGCTGGAAACTTTCAACTATGTGCCAGACGAAGAAAAAACGTTTGAAGCGTACTTTAAACGATATGAAGATATTTTCTACACAGATTGTGAAAACAGGTCGAATTCAAGAAAAGTCAGTCTATTACTAAGAAAGGTAGGTACAGCAGAACATAGCAAATTTGTAGATTTTATTCTACCGAGAAAAACAACTGAATTAGAATTCTCGGAAACAGTGAAATTGCTAAAAGAGCTGTTTGGAGCAAATATGTCGCTTTGGCATAAGCGATGGTTATGCATGAATGTCTCTAAATCCGACGATCAGGATTACTTAACATATACATCTATAGTGAATAGACATTGTGACAACTTCAGATTGGCAGAGATTACGGTTGAAGAATTCAAGTGTTTAATTTTTGCTCAAGGACTGGTATCCAATAAGAGTGCCGAAATAAGACGTAGAGTTTTGTCTAAACTCGAATCTGAACAAAACCTTACCCTGCAAAAGTTAGCAGAGGAGTGTCAACGGGCCGTAAGTTTAAAGAAAGAGTCTCAAAAATTGGAAGAAGCTGGCATTGCTTATATTAAAAAAATAAAAAAACAGTCAAATTACCCATCAGCAAAAAATTGGAGTAAAAATTCGGCGTATTTTAAAAATAGACAAGAAAAATTAAATAAAAAGAACGAGGATGGAAAAAAGGCCCCTCCATATAATTGCAGACGTTGTAACGAAAGACACTGGGAGGTAAATTGCCCATATAGAAATAAGAAATGTTTCGTGTGCCACAAGAATGGTCACAAAGGATCGTGTTGTAAAACGAAAAAATTCAATAGCCGAATTAGACAAACAAATTCGAATATCAAATCAGATAGAGATTTGAGGAAATATGTGACGACTGAAATATTTAAAAAGAATATCAAATTTCAACTCGATTCGGGGTCAGATTTAACAATAATGAACTATAAAACATGGAAAATTTTAAAAAGGCCTACAATAATGAAGTCAACGAAACTCGCTCGAACGGTAACTGGAAAGGAAATTAACTTCGAAGGCGAGGTTGTACTTCCCATGAAATTGAACGGGATCGTTAAAAAACTTGATGGGTACAGATTTTATTGAAACATTCGAATTGTGGGATAAACCGTTAAACTCATTCTGCAGAAAAGTAGAAAGTAATACGCAAACAAGACAGGATATTAAAGATCAATTAAAGAAAAAGTTTCCGGAAACCTTCACACCTGGTCTTGGAAGATGTAACAAGTTTGAAGCTAAATTTGAATTAAAGGAAAATACTATACTATGCCAATTTTTAAAAAGAAACGTAACGTGCCTTTCGCAAGTGTAGAGAAAATTAACGAAGAACTTGATAGGTTGGAAAAAATGGGAATTATTTCGAAAGTAGAATCTAATTCATGGGCTGCGCCGATTGTGTGCATAAAAAAGAAATCAAACCAAATCAGAGTCTGCGTTGATTTTTCGACAGGGTTGAACTCGGTAATTAAGGACTACCATTACCCGTTACCGAGTCCGGAGGAGATTTTTAACAAGCTAAATGGCGGAGTGATATTTTCAAAAATCGACTTATCAGATGCCTATCTCCAAATTCCCGTCGAAGAGGAATGTTCGAAGTTACTAGGGATAAACACGCATAGAGGTTTATTCAAGTACAACAGGCTTCCTTTTGGTATTAAAGTGGCACCAGCCATTTTTCAACAAGCTATGGACGTCATGTTGAATGATTTAGACTTTGCGTGCGCCTACTTAGATGACATCATAGTAAGGAGTGCAAACGTCGACGAACATCGAGAGAACCTCAATCAAGTATTTAAAAAGATTCAGGACTTTGGATTTAAAATCAAAGAATCAAAGTGCGAATTTGGTTTGGAGGAAATTAAGTATTTAGGTCACATAATCAACAAAAATGGCAGATTTCCAGATCCGGAAAGGTCCATTGCTATTAGAGACATGCTGACGCCCACTAATGTGGCGACGCTACAGAGTTTTCTGGGGCTTGCAAATCAAGCGTTCATTAAAGGAATGTACAATCTAAGAGCTCCGTTGAATGAACTACTAAAAAAAGACAAGGCATGGGAATGGACGGTAGAATGTCAGAAAGCCTTTGATGAAATAAAGAAAATGCTTACATCCGACCTCTTTTTAACCCATTACAATCCAAAACTTGATATTGTAGTGGCAAGTGACGCTAGTTCATACGGGGTAGGAGCGTGTATTCAACACATAATGCCAGATGGTTCTAGAAAACCAATTGCACATGCTTCGAGAGCATTACTCCCAGGAGAACGAAGTTACTCACAGATAGAAAAAGAGACTCTGAGTATCATTTTTGCCATAACAAAATTTCATAGATACATCTACGGCAGACATTTTATGTTAGAAACGGATCATAAACCTCTGATCACTATTTTTGGTTCAAAGAAAGGGTTACCCGTTTATACGGCAAATCGACTGTTAAGATGGGGAACCATTCTTCTCAATTATGATTTTCACATAAAGCACCTATCATCCAAAAATATAATTCATGCGGATACTTTATCAAGACTCGTACCGAGTCAACAAGAAAGATCCGAAGAATCAATTATTGCAAATATCAGAGCAGATGATGAGGTGAAAAGCATGGTAAACAACATTGTAAGAGAGCTACCGGTTACATCAAAGGAAATCAAAAAAGAAGCTGAAAGCGATGATTTCATTTTAGAAATAAAAAGCAAAATGGTAGCAAATAACCAAAAAGTGCAGGAGATTTATTCAATATGTGACGGAATTTTATTATATGGTGAGAGAGTAGTAGTACCAAAAAAGTTGCAGAAAAGAATACTACGGGACTTTTATATGGGTCACCCGGGGATTAATAGAACAAAAAGCTTAATGCGAAGCTTTGTATATTGGAAAGGAATGTATGTGGATATCGAAAACATGGTTCATCGATGTAAAGGGTGTGCGTTAGCAGCTAAGGCACCACCTATAGTACACAAACCATGGCCCAAGACGGATCATCCGTGGACAAGATTACACATTGATTTCGCTGGTCCAGTAGAAGATTATTACTACTTAATAATGGTAGATAGTTTTACAAAATGGCCGGAAGTACTACACTGCAAAAAGCCTACGTCCACTACCACAACAACTTTTTTGCATGAACTATTTGCACGGTTCGGTGTGCCAGAGTGTATTGTGTGTGACAATGGTACACAATTCACTTCTGAAGAATTTAAGGAATTTTGTGAGTTATATCAAATTAACCACATAACGACGCCGCCGTATCATCCTAGATCCAATGTACTCGCAGAAAGATTTGTCGATACGTTAAAGCGCGCTCTGAAGAAAGCCTCAGGAGTTCCAACGGAAAAGGCGCTTCAGCAATTCCTACGAGTATACAGAATCACGCCAAACCAGAGAACACAATCAAACATGGCACCAGCTGAACTAATGTTCGCTAGGAAAATTAAGTCAGTGTTTGACAAGCTTTTGCCAGGAAAAAATAGAGTAAAGAATACTATGTATACAGCTAGAAAAAGATACACCGCCGGAGAGAAGGTGTTTTTCAAGTGCTACAGAAACAACGTTGAGTTCTGGGAGCGAGGCATAGTGGACAAGAGAATCGGTGACCTGATTTACATAATTAAAGGTCCGAAGAATACTCATAAAAGGCACCAGAACCAACTTAAAAAATGTTACGTTCTAGAGCATGAAGAAAGTATACCGGATGAGGAGGAAGATCCCATTGATGTAATGTATGATATTTTTCAAGTAGAACCTCCGCAGAATACTCCTGAACCGAGAAGATCCGGTAGGAAACGAAAGTTCACGGACCCATTGGACGTGAATCCAAAACGTAAAAGATATTAAAATTAAGCGGATTGACATATACTTATGAAGTATGCAAATGGGATCTACAAAGAAATAGCCATAATCATCATCCCATATAGGAAGCCAGTTTGAAATCCAAAAGGGATTCCAAGGCTTGGGAGGGGGTGTTGTGGTAGGATCCACCTAATTTGCATAGTGGAGTACCGACTATATAAATATGGTTGGTACCGGGAAGACAGGGGAGGCGAATCAAGAGATTCAACTAGAGACTCTGCCCGACTGCGACTTAGTCAACACATTCTCCAGGAACGGTCTTCCCAGGAATATACAAAAGACTATATGTAAATATTGTGTACACTTTCTTGTTTCAATACATTTTGTTCTAAGTACATTTTGTGTTGCATTATTATTCCATGCATTAGTCAAGTTTCAACAGTTTGTTTGTTATTTTTTAAACAGGAGTAGATAGACTTTCCCATCGCCCGGTCTATACAACTCCCCCTTCTCTTGAACAGGAATAGAGGCTCATCCCTTGCTTCCTGTTTAGAAGGGTGTTCCCGGTTCCTATCCTTTTGTCAGGCCTTAATAATGGTGCTATCATGTATTTTTTGTGATATGTGTGGATGATGGCAACATCTCTTCATACTGAGGGTACCGGGTTGGCAGTTTTCTGGTTGCTGTTTCCGACTGGTAGTTAGGAGTCAGAACTCTTGGGTAGCGCCTTGAGAAGCTGCTCCGATCATCAGTTGCATAATATGCTATGTTGAGCATAGAAGGATGTTCTTGGAAGCATCTTCGGTGGGCAACCCCGAGGCCACACTATATTTCTGTCTGTGCCAGTTCCCTTCCTACATATGCTACATTAGACGACCAACTGCTATTACTACTCTAGGCTTTTCCTTACCAAAATAACAAATCCTGTCTATAAACAAAAATATAAACCTAAATCAGCTCAACAGAAATGGCTAAACCCTGAACCTTTCTCCAACATTCGTACCAACTTGTATAGTGTGGAATCGTTCCTCTTCGAAAGTCTCTGGATATCCTAGCTCTCTCCGAAACTAATTTTAACTCTTCAATTCCCTCCTCTGATTTCTCGATTCATGGCTACCTTCCTCTCCTTAGGAAGGATTCTAATGTTCACATGCATGGCCTGGGAGTTTATGTTCGCGAACATCTCCCGCTGGCTAGGGAATTCTCTTTTGAATATCCAGACCATTCTTACATGTATCTATGTCCTCTCTACTTAACTCAGTCAGCTATCTCTTCTTTCTCTGCCGTTCCCCTTCATCTCATGACTGTTGCGTGCTAGATAGTATTTTCGATAATATAGACAAGGTCATCTCCCTACAACCGTTTGTAAATATATTTGTGTTCGGTGACTTTAATGCCCACCATACCAGGTAACTTAAAAACTCTGTCACACTTAAATTCTCAGTCTCAATCTCTCACGCAAGTGGTTGAATTCTCCACGCGTTTCCCCAGTAACCCTGACGGACACTATTCTCTTCTCGATCTCTTTTTTTTACCTCTATCCCTGACTCTTATCGTACTATGCGGCATTGCCCTCTTGGCAGCTCTGATCATGCAGTAGTGTCTGTAAACATCTCTTTCCACTCCCCCACCAGCCAAGAACCTCCTATCAACAGAATATCTTTCTGTTATCAAGGAGCAGATTGGGACTTGTTCCATGACTTCCTTCGTGACGTCCCTTGGAATGTAGTTTTTAAGCATCTTGTTAAAAGATGCGTGTCTGAAGTCTCCTCCTGAGTGAAAGCCGGCATCGATGCCTTCATTCCAGCAAGGAAATATCAAGTTAAACCGCGTTCATGTCCTTGGTTCTTACCTGCATGCTCGGCAGCTATAGCCCACAGGAATCACTTCTTCCGGCTGTACCAGAGCGACACGTCTGATTGCAACAGACGTTTTTTGTGTCTGCTCGTAACGAGTGCAAATGCGTCCCCAATGAAGCGAAGTTACTGTTTGCTGACAGAATGAAAGAATGCATAGCATCTCGCAAGTTCAGTTCTAGAGAGTGTGCTGAACAACAGCAAATCCTCAATCCCGCCTCTATTTGAAGTCTGACATTTATACCAGATAAGGTTGAATGCTTTGCTCGGAAATTCTCTTCCAACTCAACACTCAACTCATCTGGAGTACCCAAACCTGATACCCGACCCCGCTAGAACAGTGTCTCTACTGAGTGACTGGTCTCGGGCATCATTTCTAAATTACACTCCCATAAAGCAAGCGTATGTGATCGGATCCCAGAAATGTGCTCCCGAGCTGGCTCCTGTTCTCTGCAAACTCTACAACTATTGCCTCGCTGCAAGTCCTCCTCTGTAGTCCCTGCTTTTAAGAACTCTAGAGAACCCCCTGATCCCTCTGACTATCGCCTATTAGCCTCCTATCGCTTTTCGGCAAAGTATTCGAAGCTTTAATCTAAAGTGGTTAGGCATTTTACCTCTCGCGACCTACTCTCTGACAAACAATGTTGCTTCCGTTTTGCCCGCTCTACTGTTGATGTGCTTACGGCCTTCATATATAAAGCTCTTGATAATAACGGCGAAGCTCGAGCTGTGGCTCTAGTTATCTTGAAGGCGTCTGACAGTGTTTGGTATGCTGGTCTTCTACGTAAATTTCATGGCTATGGGATTACAAGACGATTTTTTATTTAATCCAGTCATTCCTATAAAATCGTGGAATGAAGATCGTGTTGAACGGGATCTCTTCCAGATCCTTTCAGACGAACGCGGGCGTCCCCCAAGGCTCTATCCTGGGTTTCTGATCTTCATCAATGATCTTCCTGGTGTCATCAGTTCTCAAATAGGCAGATGATACTACCATTTACTCCTGTCACAATAGCAAAACCCCCAGAGCTGATAAAGTTAACCTAGCCACTACTCGTGAAAAGGACCCCTAATCAGTGGTTAACTGGATCAGGAAATGGCTTGTAAATTTGAATGCCTCCAAAACAAAACTACTCTCATTTAACCACGACAGAGAAACTTCCTTGCCCGCCATCAGCATAGCTCGACTCCTGGAGAGCGTCACACTGCGCCTTCTTGGCCTCACGTTTTCAAGTGACTTAAGTGGAACAACTACATTGAATCAATAGCTGCACTTACTTCAAGTTGGGTCACTGTGTCGTGCCAGAAGGTTTTTCTCGTCTATCTTGCACATTTACAAATCTGACTTTCAGCCGTGCATTGAATATTATTGCCATATCTGGTCTGGTGCTCCTGCTATTCATCTTGGGGTTCTTGACAAAATCCAAAGAAGTATCTGCAATGTCATCGACTCTGACTTGGCATCTTGACTTCAGTCACTTTCCCACAGACGTCATGTGGTGTATCTCTGTCTTTTTTTCTACAAATATCTTCATGGCAACTGCTCTGACGAGCTTTTTTCTCTGGTGCCACAACTACATGTTTTTAAGCGTGCTTCTAGATTGGCATCTAGCTTCCACCCTTTTATCGTTGAAATAGTTAAATGCAACCGCCATTTCTACTCCAACGGTTTCTTTTCTCGTACTTCTCGCCAGTGGAACTACCTTCCGTTTACTTGCTTCCTTGATAACTACAATCTTCAAAAATTTAAATGCAACGTCAATCATCTTGAAGCACATTCAACTTTTATCCTTTCCTCAATCCTCTTATACCCAGTCTTTTCTCTCATTTTCACTCCCTGTAAACCCCTGCGTACTGCGTACTTTGCTTGGGGTGAAATAAATAAAAAATTAAAAAAAAATTAACTACATACTACATATTAAAGCATAACTTGACAAATATTTAAGTTAATTGACTTACAGTTTTCAATGTTGAAGATTTGAAGATCAGATGGATAGATATTTAGTCATGCTGTAAAGATGTTTGGGTTTAAAAGGAACTTTAGTGTCTAGAAACAGCCGCGGAATTTGTCAAAAATGTTCACAGTTGGTTTTCGTTAACAAACACGTAATCTTTAAGCAATAGGTCATTAATTTAGCTGGTCGTTTTCTTTGGAATTCATTAAAGGATACAAAAAGTATTAATGTCACATCTATTGAAAAAGATTTATGTAAATAATGAAAATGCAATATCGTACATAATATCGATACTTCTATGTCCATTACTTTTCGCATTATCATAATTATTTTGAATGCGAAAAATGAGTTTAAAGGTATTTATTTTCACTATTGTTTACCTAATACAAGACCCAAATGACAAAAGTTTTACTCAAATATTACTTCCTCATATTGAATAAGTACTTTTAATAATAGACTTATCACAACAAAATAATTCACTCATTGAACATGACAACACAGATATCAGAACATTTAACAACCACATTATGAGAACTGTTATCTAGCGAAACAACCAAACCTTCCTTGATAACACAATAAGTAGGAAGGAGTAGATGCGATATGCAACAATAAAATACAGAAGAACTCAAAATTGATCACTACATTTAAGTATTGCATTAATATTTAAGCTTAACTTTTAAAAGCTCAACGATAAATCTTCTACTGCCACTTAATTTAAAGACAATTTAATGTACATATGTCCTTATTTCCGTACAAACAATTATTTTAATTTCATGGGTGACTTTCCCTGGATTTCGCAATTAGTTTCGATTATTCCCAAATTTATTTCCAAGTTATAAAAATTGTTATCGCACAAAAAGATTTGTCGCAAAAAATCACGTAAAAAAATCGCCGCAAACAATCGCAGTAATGAAAATTTGGGAATCCAAAACTTCTAGGAGTAAATTTGAAAACTCGAAAAATTTAATTTTGAAACACTAATTTGGGAACAGTAATTTTTTCATTTGAACAGGAACTATTGAAAGTTAGAGAGTTGTGTCCCTTTAATTGTTTTTATCGACAGAAGCTGACAGAATCCGAAAACAATCGCATTAATGAAAACTTGGTATTCTCAAATTTTAGTTATTGCGTGTCCGGATCCGACCCGGAATGTTTTTAATTGGCTCACGGAAAGTTGAAAAAGTGTGCAACAGTGACACACTGACATTGGCATTTATTATATTAATGTCTCACTTTGTTATTATGATGTATATCTTTATATTTTACTAATCACAAAAACAGGAGTCATACAAGGCCCGTCATAACAAGTCTGTAGTACGTAACAGTTTGATGGGAGATTACATATCTTGTAGATTATTATCATGACTAAAATATATTGCTGAATTACTAGGATATTTATATTTAAGAGACAGAGGCTTGGGTATGCACGAAATGCTGCGTTTAAGTAAAAGTTCATGGATAGCCAAATGAGATTTGTTCGGATGAGTTTCATTATGATAAAAAGGCACACAAAGTTTTGGTTTTTGTAAAACATTTCCAGCAATATGATTTAAGTAGAAAAGAAAAGTATAGCATTTAAGAAATATAATAAAGCGCGCGCGCGCACACACACACACACACACGCACAAATAGAGAAGTCATTTCGCGAATAACTTCTGGTATCGATTATATCGTTTGATATCAGGTGGTAACTTGTAAAATAACTTTATGAAATGATGTGTTGTGTTTCGAATACTTTCGACCATAATCGGTCGTTTTCAAGGAAAGTGTGTAAAAACTTGAGAAATAGTCAGTATAGTATTTGTATTGTTAACAGTTTGAAATGAACATAGTACGAGAACTTATCACGTGCTGTGTCCATTTAGTGTCAGGTGACAAAATAACTTATTGATAGTGAGTTGTTTTCTTTTAATGTAAAGGGTCTCCAAGATTTGTAATCGATTTTGTATAGTTGTAGTCCAGGCTAGTGAAAGGATGTCCCGCTCCGAATCTATGATACAAGACGCCACCACCCCACCTCAACCACCACAACCGCTGTACTAAATCTCAATCTTCATATAATAAATACATATTTTACTGTAACCTAATTAAGCACAGTAATGGATCATATGAAATATAGATGAACAATTCAACTAGAAAAATTTAAATGAAATACAATGTATCTAAATACAAATTAAAGACATGTCATCACTACATCTTAAATAAATCAACAATATTTCACGCCAATTTTTAACATCAGTGTAAAATTTCTCTTGTTAAAAAGTTGAATAATTTTAATATATTCAACATTATAGATAAAAATGATGAATTTTATATAGCGCTTCATCAGAGACAAGAGATCGAGTACATTAATTTTCAATCGGAATTATTGCTAACTTTTCATTTCTCATTGTAAATTGGAGATAATTTTTTATAAGTTTTAGTCTGCTGAAACTTCTTCCGGCACTTGCAATTAATTTAAATTTACTAGGAGTTTTCCCTTTGAAATCGTTAAAACTGCTGATTTTAGCGCCATTTTTAGTCATCCGTTATCACGATGTAATTCTCTTTATTAAAAAGAATCTTTCAAAAATAAAATATACTTTTTCGAAACATTATTTGAGGAATATTAGCTGATTTAAAGTATAATTAATCTGTTTTGAAACACATATTTACTTTAAGTTTAAAATATCACAGAAATGGATTTTTTTAACTCGATAGTAGCTGTGTTGGCGTGCTGACAGTATGATGATAGATCTAATGTTCTATGGAAGCTTTTCTGTAAAACATAATTGAAGAAACTGACGCGAGCGTCATTTTATATAATTTTAAAGTACACAGTAATCTTAAAAATGTAAGAAAATATTCTACGTAACCTAATGTTTTATTGAATTTTTAAAAAATTTGGCTTTAAATTTACTATAGTTATCGTTCTTATTTTCTAATAAGGTCCTGTATGGTCACCCGTACTTACAAAAATCGCCACGTTTATACACTTACAAAAAATTCAAAATTCTTTTAAAAACATTGGCATTTGTTGATTTGTACTAAGCTTTTCCATTTATGATTAGTAAATATAGTTTTACCTTAATGATAACATCATCTAAAAGGGTGGAATACAGAATTTTAAAAGATTTAAAACTTAATAAATTTTTTTAAACAAAATAAAAAATGATAACAATTCTTATAAAAATTCATTATTCATAGAAAAAAAATGTTCTTAATATAATAGTGTCCCTAATATATCTTATTTATAAAAGCAATTAAAAACTCTTCTAATTAAATAATACCATAGTTGCATTTTTTATTTTACGATTCAGAGCAGATTTTCGGTAAATGGTGTTTCTATTTGACAAAAAACAAATTGTTTTAAACTCTCCAAGGAGTCAAGCTTTTAATCAATATAAATATAAAGAGGGTGGAATTTAACTTGTAACGTATATATACGCAACTGTTGATAAGATAGCAAAAGTCACAAAGCAATGCCCCAATCAAGCTTTTCCTCCCCAGTCGGAGCGTTCGTGAGTTGTAAGCACCGGCCCTGGTTGGTGGCAGAGAGCTGTTGTATTTTCGATCAAAATATAACGGAAATTAGAAGGCGCTCCGTGGACTTGTATTATATTTACATATTACACTTTGTTCACAGGCATGACACAGGAAAATGTCGTGATACAACCAACAGGGCCAGTGTGTACAACTCTCGAACCACTCTGACTGGGGTGGGGACCTGATTGTGGTCCCCTGGTAGTGTTTTGTGATCCTCGCTATATTATCAACATTTATTTTTTTTCTACCTACATTTATAGGAGGTCCCAGCTCTCGGCAAATAGTTAACCCCACAAACTGGGGTCAAAACACTATGAAAGTATAAAAATAGATTTTTATAGTAAAAATACCAGCAATACATTTTTGAAAAAAAGGTATTACCATCAATACATTTTTGAAAAAAATATTACCAGTAGTATATTTTGGAAAAAAAAATTAAAACATATTCTATTCATACGAACCTATCCTAAAAATCTTATTGGCATTAAACACCCCACTGAGATTGATATACAGTAAAACAAAATAGATCAAACCTACATTCATATATGTTACAAATTAAACTTTTCGCGGATTTTGACGTCATTCTGGAATCATTTTTGTCCAAATCCGTGAAATTGTTTTGCTCATGCCAAATCCCAAAAACACTGTATAAAATTCATTATTTATTTATCTATAATGTTGAATTATTCAACATTTTAACAAGAAAAATTTCAAGTTGATGTTAAAAGTTGTCGCAAAACATTGTTGATTACATTTATGATGGAATAATCTATTATGACATGGCGCTAATTTGTATTTTGATACGGATTGTATTTATTTTAAATTTTCCTGGTTGATTTGTTCACCTATACTGCATATCATCTATTATTGTGCATAAGGTTACAATAAAATTTGTATTTTATATGAATATTACCTTATGAAAATTGAAATGTAGTAGAGTGGGGGGTGCACATCATAGATTCGGGGAGGGTTCGTAGATTCGGTGTGGCGGGGGTATCATAGATTACCAATACAGGTAACCAATATATAAATAACACCAAATTTTCCTCTAGTTATTACATGACTTATTTGAGCGCAGGTGGAACTCGCCAAAAGGCTTTACATTTTGTCCATTCTCTTTAATAGAACATATTTAAACGAAGGTTTTCCTAAATATACCGCACGCATGCACAGGCAACTCCCCCATATATATATATATATATATATATATATATATATGTGTGTGTGTGTGTGTGTGTGTGTGTGTGTGTGTGTGTGTGCGCGCGCGCGTGTGTGCGCGCGCGCGTGTGTGCGTGTGTGTGTGTGTGTGTAAACCGCTTCAGCAGGCGGGCTAAATGACGTGAAGTTATCATCGAAAGGCGATGCAATCTTCTGTGTACTAGTAGTACCGGAGAGGTATAACTCCGTGATAATAAAATCTGAGGGGTGTTGTTCATTGTCTTCGTGGCAAATATTTGCACCAGCTCCTTGTTATCAGCAGTTTCAATAAGTGTGGCTGGTTCTACTCAAGCCTTCAGCACTCTAAACAAATTTTCTGTGTGGATAGTCTGCAGTTCAGTTCTGTGTTCTTTCTTTGCTATTCTACCTGAGCAACAAGTGAGAGAGTTAAAGCGACGGGGACAAGTACAGGATAGTATAGGAAGTCTCTAGTTGGCGCTTCCACAGTGGCGACCATCGGGTGATGGCCGTTCTTGCACAAAACCCTGAGCAATTGTGCTTTTCGCGTCCTTTCATGGTGACGAAGCAGGTTTATTTAGATATAGCATTGCTTTCCCTAATCCGGAGAGGGGGCTAGAAAAGTTGCCCTAAACACTTGTTGCTCTTAATCAACTTGGCAGCTCGCTGCAGTTGTCTAGTTATTCAATAACGCAGTCGCAATAATCGATTTAGTGGGAATAAAACTCGTAAACGTGTTAATCTCGGGTCTTGTAATGTAAGGACCCTCCAAGACAACGATTCTTCTCCAGAGCGTAAATCAGCCCTCATCGCTGATGAATTAAGAAAGCACAATATTGACATTGCTGCTCTCGGTGAGATTTGTTTTGCAGGCACCTCTCAACTTGAGGAATTCAGTGCAGGATATACCTTTTTCTGGATTGGCAAAAGTGAAGTAGATCCCCGCCTATCAGGTGTAGGCTTTGCTATAAAATCAGACATTGCTAAATCACTGGCATCTCTTCTGAAAGAAAGAAATGATCGTATTATGACTCTTGTCTTAGAACAATTCTTCTGCCACTCTTGTGATCTGTTATGCCCCAACCATGAAGACCCTTGTGTCGGAAATTGATGACTTTAATGCACGGATTGGTGCTGAGCATAAGACATGGTCTGGTGTCTTTGGTACTCACGGGATCGGGACTATGACTTCTAATGGGCTACGACTACTTTCTCTCTGCCAAGAATTCGATCTCACCATCACCAACATACGTTATCAGCAGTCCAATCACCACAAAATGACTTAGATGCATCCCAGATCCAAAGATTGGCATATGATTGATTACATTATTACCAAGAAACGTGACGTGAAAGACTTCAATATCACCCGCTCTTTCCACAACACTTGCTATCCTTTGGATCATTGCTCTACTATGTAGCAAAGCATCCTTTCGACTCGTACGTAAGAAACCTCTCGTTAGCATTACGGTTCCTAAACGAATCAACATCTCACCCCTGAATTCTGATGTTAACAAAAAAGACCTCTCTGACACGCTGGATTCGAGGTTCGATTCAATTGTGATCTCAGAAGACACTGAATCCTCCTGGAAATCTCTCAGAGGTGTCATTTATTCCAGCTCACTTGAAGTTCTAGGACTACCCATAAGGAAGCATCAGGACGGGTTCGATGTAAATAATACTCACGTTCAACGTCTCATCAAGAAGTTGCACGATTCGCACAAAATATTTTTAAACAACAAAAATTGTCCATAAAAAAGCGCATATATAAGCAGTATAAGCGGGAAGTGCAATATGCTCTCAAAAAATGAACGAATCCTGGTGGTCTGCTAAGGCTGTGGAAATCCAGGCGGTAGCTGACAGAAAAGATCCCAAAGCATTCTATGAAGGCCTTAAAAAGGTGTGCAGCCCACAAGGAACTGGAATTTCACCTATTATGTCGTCTGACGACAACACACTCTACATAGACAAGAAGGAAATTATATCACGATGGAAAGAACACTTTGAAAGTGTCCTTGATTCCACCTCTGACATCGATGACAACGTCATTACTTTAATTCACCAGCGACCAGAAATTTCCCAGTTGTCACTTGAGCCATGACTAAAGGAAATTCAGCATTCTATCAAGCAATTGTCCTCGAACAAAGCCCCTGGAAAAGATGCTATCCCCCACCCCCGAAAGTTTTAAATATGGTGGGTAGACTCTGCTTAAGAAACTCCTTGAACTTTTTAAAGTCATATGGAAGGTTGGTTCTGTTCCACAGGATTACAAATATGCTTGCATAAAACATCTATTCTAGAACAAAGGCAAAATGGTTGTATGTAATAATTCCAGTGGCATTGCACTTCTAAGTATCGCTGGAAAAATTCTCGCTCGTCTTATTCTCAACAGAATAATCAAATATCTCGTTGATGACATCTATCCCGAATCTCAGTGTGGATTTCGTTCAGGTTGTGGAAACACTGATATGATTTTTCACTTCGTCAGGTTGCTGAGAAAGTTCTCGAGAAGAACCATGAACTCTATACCGTCTTTATCGATTTGACCAAAGCGTTTGACACTGTAAACAGAGGTTCCCTCTGGAAAGTACTCAAAAAGCTTGGCATGCCTGAAAGTATGCTAAATGTCATCATCTCGTTTCACGAAGGAATGAAAGCATCTGTTATATCTATTGGAGAGTTTTCGGAAACCTTTGATGTAACAAATGGCACAAACAAGGTTGTGTCATGGATCCTGTACTTTTCTTTTCTCTTCTTTTCGGTCATGCTGCATCATGCTTTTAGTGATCTTGACATAGGTGTGAAATTTGAATTCTGCACAAGTGGCGGCCTCTTTAACCATCAACGTTTTAAATCAAAATCGCTGACTCGAGCAAGTATTATTCGTGATCTTTTGTTTGCTGATGACGCTGAAATCGTGGCCATCTCAATCGAAGAAGCTCAAGAACACGTCAATCGTTTTTCCACCACTTGAAACGCATTCGGATTAACTTAAGCATAAGCATAAACAAAATTGAAGTTGTCATCAACCAAGGCCTACACCTAAGCAGGTCAAGGGTGTAAAACAAAAACCAACTGCCCGTACCTTTCCAATCGTTTCCATTACTGTTGGTTGCAACAACCTGAAATATGTGAAATCATTCTCGTACTTAGGAAGTCAAAGTCAAATGAAAACGAAAATCAGTGTCTATCGAGCAGTCATACTCACCACAGTTCTTTATGGGTCAGAAACGTGGACGCCATACAGGACGCATATCAATCAACGTGATGCTTTTCATAAACGTTGTCTTCGTTCAGTATGCGGTTCTACACAGCAGGACAAAATCTCTGACCCTGATCTTTTCATCAAATGTGGTATCTGTGGTATTGAATCCTTTCTGATGATGCAATCACAGTTCAGATGGGCTGGTCATGTCATCAAAATGAATGATGATCGGATGCCGAAAATCCTCATGTATAGCCAACTTTTTCATGGTAGGCGTAACGAAGGCTGTCCTTGGATAAACTTCAAGGATAAACTTAAATACAATTTAATTGCTGCAAACATCCCTATAGAGGAATTCGAACTTGATGTTGAAAACCGAGCAAATGGAGGAATACCTGCTACCGAGATATATATAACCATCTGGGTGAATGTAAGTTTATATAAAATGGTCAATGTTGAATCAGACAAGGAAACAGTAGTATTAAAGTGCCGCAATACACGTGTGAAAAAAAAAATAACATGTAGAGCTTTTAACTTTCAAAATTAGGAGATCAGTTGAATCCGCTACCTTGGTTTCAACCTTACGGTATCCTCGGGCGATTTTTATCAATATATTTCCCAACGCTTTTTTAAAATTATATATATATATATATATATATATATATATATATATATATATATATATATATATGAGATACCCATTCAGAGTAACATCATTGTCCTTCTTTATGATATTTAGATCAAGATGATAACAGTTTATGTCTGGCAAGAAATTAAGGATAAATGTGTCAGTTCTTAGAGTTTTATTTCTGAATTAACAATAAGCCCCTGTTTGAAATTATGATTTTACTAATCTGACCCACTTAAGATAAATAAAACAATGTTCAACAAAGTGTTTATTTTATTTTACTTCTAATTACAGCTTAAATATATTCATTGACATAAACTCTTATCTGCATTTTTAAACGGCAAATCTTCCATTTTGACATCGAGTCAAAGTTACTGACATTAATGCTGAGAAATTAACTAATAATCTAATTACTTCTCGTTGAAAGCACTAAACTCTGTCGCCTTTTTTCAATGGACGCTCAATGTTCATTTTCTTGCCCTCGGCAAGATCATCAATAAATTATAACATGGGGTCTACTACTACTACTACTACTACTACTACTACTACTACTACTACTACTACTAATAATAATAATAATAATAAGAAGAAGAAGAAGAAGAAGAAGAAGAAGAAGAAGGACAGCAGCAACAATAATAATGTTTTATTTTGGGATAATGAGGATTTGTACTGTTTTGTTTGAGCATGAATATGCAGCGAAGGCGTTTTTTCTGAGTTAATCCTAAACATCCCCCATGCACTAATAAGTTTGGCCTTCTCATTTCTATCGAAGTTCCTGATTTGAAGGCTACAAAAAAGAAGATAAGAATATAGACATATATATATATATATATATATATATATATATATATATAGATATATATATATATATATATATATATAGAGAGAGAGAGAGAGAGAGAGAGAGAGAGGAACGAGACATGTTAAAGTGATCAGCTTTTATTTTGGATTTTACTGAAGTTTCCATAAACAAAATCATTTTAACCAAGAATCTATCTATCTATCTATCTATCTATATATATATATATATATATTTATACATACATACATACATATATATACATAATATATACGTATATATATATATATATATATATGTATATATGTATATATATGTATATGTATATATATATATTATATGCTATAACAAAGGGGATTTTTGGATACGATGTCGAAAACACCGCGGAATTTACCCGAGGGCTGTTTTGCCGGTCATCGAGCCACAATCAAAGAACATTTAATAAAGGTGAGTCTTGTAATCAAGCTGACACTTTTCCTATTATTTCGTTTATTTATAAAATATGGGTATTAGGCAGTATTTATATAATTTTTAAGATGGCATAATATTCGCATCGATTGTTACTATATTCTTTATTTCCGACTTACGCTGTTTATCGAAGACTGCAAAATGATACAAGTAATCAAATAAGATGAAAGGAAAACTAACTCAAAATTAATAATGTAATGATGGATCAATAAATCCATAGCTCAACATAGTTATTGGCTGAAATTTGATCTGGAATTTTCGCTGTATAATGTTCAGTCTATATGATTACTGGAGTAGCGTTGGGTTAAGTGTACTGACAAGGAAATATATTATGTTAGAAATACCATTAGGCTATGGATTTGTTGATTTACTTATGTAATGATAATGTTTTATTTAAATAAATAGGATAACTTAATTGTTAGCACGGTAGCTTGTAGCAACAAAACTGACATCTGTGAATGTCGGTACTTTTCCTCCCAAAAGTTACTAACAGTTAATCAGATAATCATTTCTGTTATCTCACAGAACCTCCAGCATATGTTTTCCACTATAGAAGGGATATAAACGTAGTATAATATGTAAGAACTCGATGTTTAGTGAAAAATTTTGAATGTCCATAATCGAATATGAAATGACTTACAATTACCTTAATGTACACAATAAGCGAAAAATGTATCTATTGTCTTTACCAGGTATGACAACAGTGTTTCGAAACAATATTAATACCAAGATATAAGGCTAATTGAATATTGGATGGAAAAGATGTTTCGTAAACCTCAATGCACCATATTCGTGTTATATGTAATACTTCAGTATGTTTAAATATATTTATTAATATATCTTAAATACAATTAATTTTATTAGTAGCAATTATAAAAAGGAGTTTCTTTTTTTTAAATTAATATCAGTGTTTTCTTTTTCTTCAGTAAGAAGAAGGTTAGGTTTCTTGCAGATCTGTTGTCAGAATTTCAATTTTTTTCTAAATAGTAATAGTAGGCATCACGGGAGACTCTAGACATTGGGGTGCAGACACCTGGTCAGGCACATTTGTGTTTCGTCAACACTGCTAGAATCAACTTGTTGTTTCCACTGCAACTATGCTTTTTTTAATGGGTTTTAGTTACTGAGACAGTATACTCTGCTGGGAACTTTCGCTGAACAGAGCCAACATGCTCAAAATGCTCGATCACGATGACTTAGAACTAACGCAACGATCGAAGATTTCTGAACGTTTGAGTCTACCTAATTTTCCTCGCAAAGATTAGGTTAACTAGTAGTATGGTAAAGACGATCTAGCACGCCAGGATCGTATGTCCAGGCTGATATTATCAAGAAGTCCTTGACAAATTGGCCTTGGTAAGATTCGAATCCGGATCTCAAATTCGGAACGACATGAATTTTTTAAAACTATATGCATCTTCATATGTATTTAAGAAGCATTTTTGTAAACATCTACTTCTTAAATCAATATGAAGAAAAAAATAAGCAATTGAAGTAAACAGCAAAGGAAATCAATTATTTTCTATCAGTATTCGAAATAGAATAATAACGAGCTTATTTTCTGACATTTTGTTTATAGACTAACTGACCGGAGTAGTTGTAATTGTCTATTGTATAACTGTAGAAATATACGTTCATGAGTATGTTTGTGGTTGCGTGAAAACAATATTCTTAAGATGATTTTGAGAAATTTTGAAATTATATGACGATGTCACAAGAGATTTAAGTTTATGTCTACTCTGCCGAAATCAACGCCCATCTTTGTAGTTGAAATTTCTACATTATCTAAGTGCTAAACGATGCATGCCATAATAATTCCGTGATAATTTGAACAGTGGCGTAAATCTGTAAGTTATATTGCTTATGGGATAAAAACAAAAGCCGATTGCGCAGATCTTTTCTTAATAATTGCTTTTATTTAATAATGATAATAAAAACTGATTATCACTTTATGTTTTATATAATACGAGAATTAAAAGAGGCAGTTATTTTAGATTTTAAAGAACATGAATATACATCCATACATCCACACACACATAATTAATAGTCATCATTTTATGACTAAAAAAGACAATGTACAAATTTTCTATTTTATTGATATTAAATCAGCATTCAATCGAATTTTCTCGTTCATTCATGACAAAATCTTAGTTGCAATTTTCTGAAGTCTTCAGTTATAATTTACGTGAAATTTCGTTGTAAGTGGCCCGAAAACTGTAGAGAAAAATTGAACGAGGAGGTGCTGAAAAGTTTTTGGCCATTTCTACTTCTCCAAGAAATTATACTGATATTTAGTTATTAAAAAAACTGTTTTCTAGATATGAGTCGACCCGAGAACTTTCCAGATCCCTATCTATCGTTTGGAAACGATGGTCTAGATTCATAATTCAACGGGTCTTTTAGCCTCCAGCAAGTAAAAATCCCGAATATGTACATTAGATAACTTGCTATGATCAATTGATGAAAATAATTGCCTTATTGCCATCCTTTGCTTAGAAAATCATGCCGATGTGTAACGGAAACTGATGTACAATAAACCTTATATCTAAAAGTAATAATTATTGGATCGAAGTGAAGACATTATTATTCTTGACTAACTTCTTTATAAGTTTAGGTAATTTTTATCTCTGTACATCAATCTTATGAAGCCAATTATAGTTTCAAAGCTTTTATTTTAAAACTTATGCATCAACTGCTGACCAGTTAATTCTGACACACATCATTTTTATTTTTTGAACGGCATTTAGAACGTGTTTTTATTCTAAGATTTCTTTTTAACATTATTTCTGGTCAGCGTTAATTGATTCCTGTCGTCTGATCTTTACTTCTTTTCATAACCATGTTTCAAAACAAGTCAATATTTCAAGATCATCATTGTCATTATGGTATAATGTGTGTGAGAAAGAAATCTGGTGATATTGTGAATGACAATAAGTATGATTTGAATTGGATTTGGATTGGTTGAGACAGGATTGGATTGGATTAAAGTCATCAAAACTCTCATTTTCAATGTTGATAGTGATTGACATTTGTTTAGATGATAACTTGTGATGATTGTCGCATGTGTGAACAAAATGAATTATTCCTTCGTTAATTCATATCTGGGGTGTAGCGTTCTTTTCTTTATTTGAAATAGGATAGATGTGATACATTTTCAAAAAAAGAACAAAAACAAAAAACAAAGCAAAACAATGGACGGTTTTCAATCTTACTTTTATTTCTTCAAAGCAGCTTTCAAGTCGTTCTTAATCCGACAAAAAATCAGTTTACGGCGAAGTAGAAGATAATAAAGAAAAAAATCATAGAATTTAAAACTAAAATTGTTTTCTTGCGTTTCATTTAAACTGATGAGAGTCTGTAGTAATATTTAATATTTAATAAGGAGAATAGCATGTTAAGTTTACACAGGCATATCAGAAAGCCGCACAAAACGAAAAAAGTAAAAAATAAGATTAAAACTTTGTTAACATAGAAAACAGATCACAAAGTATGAAAAGAATTGCGAAGAATACGGAAACAAACTGGTATTTTTTAATTGATTGACGATAACTCGTTGCAGAATCTCGTATTTATGTTTTCAGGTGATACAAACTGAAATGTTTTTAAATTTACTTGGAACAACAACGATTAATTGAAAAATGATCTTTCTATACCTCGTTGACTGTTTTCTATATTTATTAAATGTGTGAACTTTTCCCGTATCATAAAAGGAATTGTAAATTATCAAATCTCAAATCAAATCTAAATGTCAAATCTCTTATCCTTTCTTTTGCAAGTATTTCATGGAGCAAACGCAAAATACAGAATACAAAATTAAAAAAAAAATTGTACAAAATTTTTCTTTTTGTGTCAAACACTTAGGCAAGATAATATTTCTAAATGCAATTCTGATAGTCTCATAAAAATAATTATTATTATCAACAAAATATTCACTTACTTCGATACATTTGACTATCGAAAAGAGTTGAGAAGGAAAACTTTTTCACAGGTCACAGGTGTCGCTGAGTTTCTGTTTTTATTTTTTAAACTTTTTGTGACAAACTTTTAAAAATATGCAGAATTATAGAAAGACATTCGTATATCTCTTTAAATTTGTAGAATTTATTTTCCTCTTTCCACTTTTATCCATTTTTTCTTCGATCATCTTCTAGATCAACCAACGTTTATCGTCTGTGAAGGCCTAAACCCTTCCTTAAATGAATCCGATTCTAATTTATAGCATTAAAATTAGCCCCCAAAAGAATAAAAATTAGATTCCTTTGGTGGTATAATTTCCTACCCTCATTGGTTAAAAATCACATGACGTATCTCTTTAAAAGTCACGCTTGTTTACAAGCTTTATTTTAAGACCATCAGACTTGAGCGTCATTTTTACAAATTTTTTGAAACCCAAATTTATATTCATGTATATTGTTTTATAAACCGTCAGTTTTCCTAGTGCGTTGTTTTTTTTTACTAACATCAGACTTGAGCTTCATATATACAAATTTTTAAACATCAAATTTTATTCAGGCAATTTTTACAAACCGTCTGGCTTCATTTTCGCATTTTTTAAAGAAATGGTTTTAGTGATTTTCTTCTCATTTATTTTTATATTTACGTTTTAATGATTTTTTATATTTATATTTGTTTATTATATAATTTTTTATAACCAGACATTTGTTTATTTTTACGAATATTTCGAATAAGAAGACTATTCAGTATGAAAAGGAATCTTCAAATATCAACTTAGACACATCTTTACATGCAAAAATGTAAATTGCAGTTTTAAATTTTAGAACGACTATTAGAAGTTTATTTACAATATTAATTGTAACGATGAATAATTAATTCCCCTATAAGTCAGTGACTGCGGGTTATGCATCAGAATAGTCAAAATACGGAGAAAATACACCTATTATTAAATTTTTTTTTTAATCAGAAAGCATATAAAACTCTATGAATCCAATATTTGTTAAGAGCCTCGTCTGTTGAGATAGCTATGCTGTGCCTATCATTAAACTTTTTCTTTGTATTTTTATGAATAACATTTGATTTTTGTTTTTTTTTGCAATTACTAAAAATTCGATAAAAGTTATTCGTGGCAGAATGACCTCACCCAAAGGTTTTAGTAGTGTATAAATAATATTTCGTACCTGAGCCGAATGAAGTTGCCATATTAAATAAATGAAAATGATTATGGAGATACAGAAAGTTGAAAAAATTAAAATGGAAAAAGATACCAAACAAACGCTTAAATAGAACGTCTAAAAATCGTTTGATTGGAATTGGCGAGAGTCGAAACCCGTATTTCTAATTTAAAATAGGATGTGTACATTACATAATATTCGAATGACCGATCAAAACAACATTACTGAAATATTTTCCTGTTCACCAAAAATACATGTATTTTTCATTACGCGACTGTAGTTCGGAAAATAAAAAGCCAATTAAGGGGATCGGTTTTTTGTTATTAGAATCTTTTTTATTTGAATAAAAGGCCTATGTGACAATTCTAGTGTCTGGTGAAAATTCCACGCCTACAGGCACTGGGAGAGAGACGCCACAGTCAGTCAGTAAGGAAGAAGCAGATTTAACAGAAAGAACGAAGATGACAAAAGATGTCGCTATAATTGTTAACAGGGGTGTACCGAGGGAAAGTGCCGCCCGGGGCCCATATTCATAATGACACCCCCTTTTTTGGAGGAAAAATATCAATGAAATGTCCTTAATGGTGTTGATTAGTAGTTGAAAAACAACAAATTTAAAAATTAGTTGAACAAACGTTATCATATTTTAACCTTTCGAGCTTTTGCAGAAGCAAAGTTACTAATAACTTGGTCAAAAGCTATCTTCTCCACGGTTTCATGTTTAACTGAAATGAGGGACAAATTGGATAAGTGAGCTTGCGACATACTCGATCTCAAGTGACTTTTAATGAGAAGCTTTTCTCTGCAGTAGCAACAGAAACTGTGAGCGTCACAAATAGTAATCACAATATTTGGCACTGTTTCTTGAATTTGCCATCGATAAATCCAGCTCAGCCATTCGATAGCCGATGATTTGGCCATCATGGTCATGTCATGTTCCACTCTGGAAGCTACCGCTAAAAAATCCCGAAGTCAGAGAACTTCCAAAGGCAACCTATATACGTCTAAGTCCGCACCGTATTCGCTACTGAGAATTTTAAATTTTCGCTCCAACTCGCCTTCAGTATCTTCCAGGATTGCCTACGATGATAATACAGCGAAGACAGTTTGCAGATGAGTCATGGAGTCAAATCGTGCTTCCAGTTAGTTTGCAAGTCGGTCATGACATTCGTAAAGATTTCTCTTTACTTCATGCACAAGTGTTTAGCATACATCATCTTCTTTTTCCCCAGGAGGCTTTCTCTTTCTTCTAGTCTGCTTTTTAACTGGAATTTCCATTTCCTCGCACTTTGCTTTACTTTGATTAACCGATTCAGACATCAGCCTGTCCCTGTTTCGGTTAAAGAAAAAAATGGTCGCATCCATGTGGGTTACACACACATCCAAGCCAATACCAGGTCCTTGAAGTTTCTTTTGGGTGAGATTTATTTGTCCCAGAATTTCTTTCCAGCAAAACAAATGTAACATGAAGGAAAGGTTTTTACTTCAAAGCAAAATGATTTGTGTATCCGCTCTCGTTTGATAAGTTTTTGAAGGTGAGGCTAATGAATCGAGTACTTGAATCACTCCTTGAAATCCGGTTTTCACTGCACAAATAGCTTCGTAACGCGCACTCCAACGGGTGGTTAACAAACGCTTCATCATGACCTTCACATGAGAAGATAAAACTTCCCACCGGTGATTGGAAGAGGATAAAAATGTATAGAGTCTTTCAATCACTCTGAAAAATGTAATGACACTTGCATTCACAGCTGAGGCATTAACACCGCATACATTCAGATTATGATTAGAACATGGCACAAATCCGGCTTTCCCATTTATGTTTTGTGGAAGACGTTGATCACCACCATGAATTCCAGCCATACTAACCGCATTGTTAAAACCTATCTCTCTACATTTTTTTAAATCAAGTTTCTCTTTCTCCAGTCAATCCAAAATCATCTTCTTGATATCATAAACTGTCTTCCGATGCTTAGTGATAAAACCAAGAAATGATTCCCGCACCTTCACTTCTTTGTCTTCGACAACGGCATATCGACAAATGAAACTCATCTGATCAGTATGAGAAATGTCCGACGTGCAGTCTAGCATGATCGCAAAATAATTGGCTAATCGAATCCGATCCAATATATTTTCCTTTGCGTAGTTTCCCAAGATATGAATTCATTTTTGATTTTCTGTGACAAGTACCACCGTTTATCATTTACTTCTTTTAAGTAATACTTTCCAAGAACAGGATCATACTTGCTCATAAGTTCAACAAGTCCTATAAATTTACCTTTATTGGAACTCTATACATCTTCTCGATGACCTCTAAAAGGCAGGTTCTGTTTTGTCAGAAACTTCACGACATCAAGTAACCGTGTTAAAACCTGTCTCCAAATCTGTCTTTATTTCATAGTTTGTTCTTGTAATTTACTGTCAAGGGTTTTACTTTTATTAAGGGTCATTTCCAACATCTTCCATTCCTTGAAAGTTCTTTGGTGGTCAGACAAATTTTCATGTTCAGGCATTTTTGAATTAAGCTTCCAGAACTTTTGAAATCCTTGAGTTCTTGCTAGGCTTGATTTGCGTTGCTCTGTCTTCAGGAAGAGGCGACAGCAGAAACACTAAAGAGATTTGTTCAACTTTGAGTACAGCAACCATGATCTCAAAACAATCTCTCTATTCTCAATACTTTTGTAAAACCAGTGTTGTAGCATTACCCTCGGACTATTTTCCCCGGTCTTACAGTCGGAGCAAACGATTCATCTTTGTTTTGAAACCTTTTAGGTCCCAGTGTTACAAGACCAACAAGCAACTGCCCTGAGCAAGTTTGTGGCCAAAATGTGATGTCTTTGTACACATCATTCTCTGTGTTGTTAATTTCACATAATAATTCTAAAATATTGATTTTATGGAAAATCTATTGAAATTTTTGAAGAGCGTGATATTTATACAGTTTTTGAGCTTTAAAAATTGCAAGTTTAATAAAAACTTTCGAAATATAAACAAACTTTAAATCGTGTATATTTCTAGTTCTACTTTACTACAAATGTTTTTCTTTATTTAAAAAAATCTCTAATTTTTTTCTAAGAAAAGAACCAATTGAAAAGAAATAATAACATTCATTTTTAACAAGTTTAAAAGATCTACAGTTGATCAGTCTGGGAGGAGATTCTACAATTGAGTTAAGTTGGGGTGGAGATTTTAGAGTTGATCAGTCTGGGGGGATTCTTCAACTGATCCAAAGTTTTATATCAACGTTTTCCAATTAAAAAGCAAATAATTACTTATCTTCAAGATACACATTCCCGATTTTTTCGGCTTTTTTTAAAGGAATATCGCCTTCAAATTAGCAGCAGGAGTCAGCCTCATACACTCTTTTGATTTGATTTTTTTCGGGAAAATAAACTTGTTTTTCATCTGAATTCTTAAATAATTTTCTTTTACAATAAATTAAATTGGGCATTTTTCAATAAATATGTATCAATGAACTTTTTTTTAATAATATAATTTGAAAACTTTTTTAACAATGAAATGAAAACTTTTTAACAACGAATTGAAAATACATCAAATATTATTTCAGAATTTCCCGAAGAAAGCAGATCAAAAGGCCGTACGAGGCTGGCTGCTGCTGCTATTATGAAGAGAACTTGCCTTAAAAAATAAGTTGGGATTACGTATCTTGATGATAACCAAATAAGTAAACTCTCGTTTTTTTATGAATAAATAGCTTAGACTTCTTTCATAACGTCATAAAAGTTATGTTGGGAAAAAATAACGAGGGGTTCTTTATTGTGCAGGGACCGGAAAATAGCCTCTTCCTAATTTTTAAATTTAAATGAAGGCTGTTTTGTTCTAAAATATTTCAATTATTAAAATAAAAAATAAAAGAATTAAACTTATGTTTTGAAGTTAACAGATATTTACCAAGGATAACTGATCTATCCAATGCTGTGTGTAGATGCTTTGAGTGTCTATGGTGGTCTGTTCCAGGATTGGCACCACAGACTCATAAGATATTTCATGGGTAAACATCATTGGGGCAATAAAACAGTAAAACCCAAATATTTCTTAAAAACATGTGCGTTATCATTTACTATCAAAATCAACTATAATCCTTATTTTGATTTAATGATTTTGCTCTTATTGCGTGATATGTAAAAAAATATCGGAAATTTCAATTAATCAAATTATTAATTAAACGCATTAATAATAATGAAAATATTTTCCAAATTCATGGACAGCAAGAAAAAAATTTAAATTATAGTCTAACAAAAACATTTGAAAAAATGCGATATTTTTTTGCGCCCCAAAATAAAATGGTTCGTGAAGCAGCGCAGCTAAAAAAAAAAGGCCAATTTTATTTCTCCATAAATATAATCTTAAAAATCTTAAGACTTCAAAAAAGAAGACTACTTTTCTTTATTTCTTCAAGCATAGTCTGAGTGAAAAATAGTTCGTAATTTTTTTAAATATATTAAAATCTCGGAAAATATGCTATTCTACATTGGGAAGTTTTAATCATACATTTTTAGATAAATTAAATAAATCTTTATTTAATTACAAATATTTCACCTTAGGCAGAAGGGTTCGTAGGCTTTCAAAATTCACTGTAAAATTTTAAAGTGAATAAAATGTAGGTAAATTGCATCAGAGAAAATTTGTTTTTGGATCAACCCAAAGGAAAAACATTGTATTTAAAACTCTACTAGAAAAAAAACAAAACAAAACAAAAAAAAAACACGGTATAAAAATCCTTTTTTGATTTTTTAAAAACAAAATTAAAATTTTCAAATAAACTTCTCAGGGTGTTCACATCGTAAATTTAATTCTTTTTTTTTATATGTGGTCGCTTTTGATCTTTCTAGAAATGTGAAAATTAGCGATTGGAATTTTTTTTATTCAAATGACCAAACGAAATCCTCCTGTTCAGTGATAAAAAAATATTTTCTCATGTTTTTTTAAATCAAAGACGATATTCATTATAAAATTAATTTATTAATGAATACAAGGAATGAATGTGAAAAAATTGAATTAAAAAATATATTATTAGGTTGGTGCAAAAATAATGTCGTTTTTTGACGTTCAACTTCATGTGAGAAATTATTTTTGTACCAACCTAATAGATATCTTTTTTGAAACACCATAACATAAAAATGAATGATCGCGTCTTCAATATTTTTTCACCCGCAAAATAAAGTGTCGATCCCACCATCGCCCGACCGTTCCACTACTAATTTTTAGGCTAACCGTTTATAATTAAAGGCCTGCTGAGAGAAAAGGCGTCGTTGTGTAAAGACTAGCAAAGAAAAAAAAAGACTGAATTGTATCTTAAATGCAAATAACTGTTTTGTGCTATTAAGGTCAGATATTCATTTTGACGGGTAAATATAGGTACCTTTATCATCAGCGAATGTCCTACTAAATAACATGGCGGATTTTTTATGCATTTTTTGTTAATGGCAGTCATTATTTTGAAAATCTTGAAAAATAAAAATAATGGTCGGATTTTAATGAAACTTTCAGAAACTATTCATAAATGACGGAAATTATTATAAATATGTTTATTTTTTTTAAAGTCATGGTAAAATATTTTTTTTAATATTTATTACCCTCCCCCGATAATAAATTTTATGAAAACTCTTGAAATTCAAATTTATACAGTTTTAGTGATTAATTAAAAGCACAAGGCTTTGAGGAAAGCAAATGATTTTTTTTTAGTTGACACCCTTCTACCTTAAAATCAGCTCTGAATTGTAACATACAAAACTCAATAAAACAAAGATATTATTTCATTTCAAAAGCTCCTATTGCTTGTTTTTATGAATATGGATAATATTGTCTGAAAGCAAAAAACGTTTTCGATGAAAAATGAATTTTTACAACAATTATTTGTCATTTCTTAAATTATTTTATTTTTTTTACATTAAAGTCGTTAAATATTCTAAAATTAATGAAAATGTTGTAGTTTAGTCAATGGTGTTATTAAGTAGATAAATATCATTTACAGATTATAAAATAAAGTTGGTTACAATCAGCAAGTTGCAAATAGATAAAAATCTAATATAACATGTTTTTTTGTGTCCAAAAATAGCTTAATTCGGAAGACCGGAAGCATCATGAAAACATTAGTCCGTCACGTGGTTTGCGTTGGTAGTAGCATAAACATTTTGACGATAAAATTCTGCTTTCGTCAAGTTTAAGGCCGTTTTTATCATGCTATGCCTACTTAAAAATAACAAGGTAAATAAATTGTTCACATAAAGCTAAACAGTCACTTGTGACCTTCCGTACTATAACTTTTCCTCCCGTAAGATGAAATCACGCACATGTATCAACACCGGCTTTCTATGATTTTAAAGTACATTTTTTTCAGCGCAGAAAGTAAGCAATGTTTGTTTCAAAATACATTAAATAAACTTTATAATTTCTAATTTTCTTAAATTAATTTAAAAAAAAATCATAATTGATTTTTTAAAAGAATTTTAAACGGAGACATTCAGTTTTGTAAACAGAAGTAAAAAAAAATGACTGACGGTCGATTTTCTGTCAATTTTGCGGATAAAAAAATATAAGATTTATAACGAAAATTTTGGACGTGCTAGAAATTATTAAAAAATGTAAAAAAATAATCAAAAAATACTTTGATCTTTCCTCTTGATAATAACATAAACATTTAGACGATAAAAAATAATTTTCATCAAGTTTAAGGCCGTTATTATCCGGCTATGCTCATTTTCCAGCGATCTCATATTGGTACCTAGTTTAAATGTTTATATTATTATTAAGAGGAAAGAACAAAGTATTTCTTTAATTATTTAAAAAAAATTTCCCCCTCTTTTTAGAACATTCTAAATTTTGATTGAAAAATCTTGTTTTTCTTCGTGTCCAGCGGAACTATTAAGTAACATAAAATTTTAGCGCGTTTTTTTTCTGTATGACAGACATTAATTTTGAAAATCTTACAAAAATAAAAATAACTCGTCATTCCCTCGTCGTTCTATTTTAAGTTCCGCTCCAGTTGTGGTTGCCACAGTGAACATAACACGACAGCTATAGCGCAGTCAGTTAAGAGTGTCCCGATTTCTTAACATTTATCATGCCGTCTGTTGTACAACTTTCGCAAACAATTCATACATATCTGTACCAATGAATCTTGAAATTGAAGAAAGCACTTTTCTTTCATACGTTTTGTATAGAACTAACGAATCAATTTTATTATATACGATTTCTTTTCACGTTCGTCACGATTCAATCTCATTTGCTATATTTCATTGTATTTCTAGATCTTTAAAATGATTTCTGATGAACAATCTTTAAAACAACCGTATTTGAATATTAAATTTTCTCATAATTTAGTAGTGTATCTTGAGAATTTACATTCATTTGTAATATCTCAAGTGCGACGTGAATTTACATGTTCAGTCTATGGTATTCTTAGTATTATAAACTGTGAGGCGGAAGGAGAATAAGACAGGAAATGTTAAAATAAAATTCTTTGTATTGCTGGATCAAGGTAGAATGTTTCTGTGTGCGAGAGGAGCGACCTGGAGGAAAAGGAAGGAAGAGTCGGTGGCGTCTAGCATTGAAACTCGTGTCGAAACGGTTGACCGAAGTCAATGGTGGTTCTATGACTATCTACCTGCCCACCCTGCGACTGACCTGAGTGTTACAAGAAGCGTCCTTTTAAGCAGTCAGGGTGGATATATGACTCAGCGTTTTTGTCATGATTTTGCTTTGGCGGTAACTTCCGCCATTGAGTCCTTTTAAATTGTGTTTTATTTTTTTAGAGGAGGAGGGATTTTTTTCTGAGCCAGGTGTGATGCTTGGAGCTCCAGCGCAGAGAACGAGATTTTTTATTTGTAAATTTGCTTTCTTAGCTTTCACACCCGGCCAACAGGTTTTGATGTGGAATAGATGAGAAAGAGATCTAATTTGAAGCAAAGTGTAACATCATGATCCTACTGTAGTATCAGATTTATGTTGCGTCAAGTCTCTTCTTTATCTGTGATGAGATTATCCAATATTCTCTGCCATATAGAAGAATCAATATACATAATATTCTTTGTTTCTACCGAAAATTTCATGTTTCTTAATACTTTGCTTAAGTTTTGGAAGGTATATTTCCCTGTTTCAATGTGCCATCGGATTTCAGTGTGGCATTTTCCATCCTCTTTTAAAACATTTCCTAGACATTTCAATTTTTGTACTTGCTTGATTCAGGTGTTTCCAATTTGTAATTCGTATGTTGGGCTGTTCCTTTTGCCAACAATGCCTGCAATGAGGCTTTTTTTAATTGACTAGGTTCACTTGTGTACCCTCCCCTTGGTACACGGGTTTTCAAAGCAACAGTAATTGCTGTTATTTATTTATTTCAGTTTTGTGCGTTCTTTCATTACTTTTCTACATATTATCTAAATATGGAAGAATTCCAAAAAGTAATTGTCCAAATGTTAAAGGTCCTGATGGACCACCAACAAAAATCAGATGAAAAACAGCAGAAATTGGAAGAAAGATTCCTCAAATTAAAGTCGGATCAACAAACAGAACTTCAACAACAAAAAAGCGAAGAAAGACAGCAACTCCACCAACAAAAATCAGACGAAAGACAGCAACAATTGTTTATGGAGTTACATAAACAACAAATAGAATTCCAACAATTTACACTTCAGAAAATAGAACTACAGCAAAAACAACTTGAAGAATTACTTGTAAATTCATGTAACGACTCTAAAAACTCTGAAAAAGATACGACATTTTCCCAGAGTACAATCTACAACTCGATTGAAACATTCGAATACGTACCAGAGGAAGACAAAACATTCGAGGCTTTTTACAGGCGTTATGAAGATATTTTCAATGTAGACTTTGAACAATGGCCTAGTGAGAAAAAGGTACGTCTGTTATTAAGGAAACTGGGAGCTATCGAACATGTTAGGTTCATAGACTATATATTACCCAAGAAAATTACGGACCTGAATTTCTCAGCGACTATTAAGCTCCTAACGGAACTATTCGGGCCTAACATAACCTTGTTCCACAAACGTTGGAAATGCCTGAACACAGTCAAGGACAACCAGCAAGATTTTCTAACGTTTGCAGCGTCGGTAAACAAGCTCTGTAATGATTTCAAACTAGCCGAGCTGACTGCCGACGATTTTAAGTGCTTAATATTCTCACAAGGTCTAGTATCAGTAGAAGACGCCGAGGTCAGACGTCGGGTACTTACTTACCAAACTCGAAAACGAACAGGGATTGACTCTCCAAAAATTAGCAGAGGATTGTCAAAGAGTAATTTCTGTCAAGTGTGACTCAAAAACGATCGAGGAATCAGGTGTGGCTCAGATTAGAAAAATCAGAAGCAACCCAACCTCTTATTCCCCGCTAAAAGACAAAAGGCAAATCTCATGTTCTAAAATACGAATAGGCTAAAGAAACCTCCCGGACCATGTTACCATTGTGGAAAATGGCATTGGATGAAATTCTGTCCATTCAAGAAGAAAACATATTGTAAAAAATTGCAATAAAAATGGTCATAACTTAACTCAGTGCTGGTACGCCAACGAGACGAGGAAACACAAAAGTAAAATTAGGCAAGCCCAGTCAGACAACATAGTCGATAGGAATTTAAGAAAATATGTGACTGTTGATATTTTCAATAACTTTATAAAATTCCAGCTTGACTCGGGTTCTGACCTCTCGATTATCAACTGGCGTACTTGGCGAAAGTTAAACAAGCCGACCCTATTAAAGACGGATAAAACAGCAAAATCCGTATCTGGCGAGAATATTAACATCTTAGGCCAGATGATCCTTACAGTAACACTAAATGGAGTTACCAAAAAGCTGAAAGCCTACGTACTAGAAAATTCAGATAACCTATTCGGAACAGATTGGATAGAAAAATTCAATCTATGGGATTGTCCAATGAGCACTTTTTGCCGAAAAATAAAAAGTACAACGTCCAATTCGGAAAATCTCAAAAAGGAACTCAAACAACAATTTCCCCAGGATTTTTCTGGCGGCCTTGGGAAATGTTCTAAATTTAAAGCTAACTTCAAGGTGAAGGACGGTGCAAGACCAGTTTAAAAAAAAACAGAATGTCCCGTTCGCTGCTCTAGAACAGATCAACAAAGAATTAGATAGACTCGAACAGGCGGGTATTCTATCAAAAACAGATTTTAGCGAATAGGCAGCACTTACGGTCTATGTAAAAAAAAAAAGAAGTCCAACCAAATACGAGTATGCGCAGATTTTTCCACAGGGCTAAACGATGCTTTGCAGGATCATCATTATCCCTTCCCAAGCCCTGAAGAAATCTTCAACAAATTGAATGGCGGAAAAATCTTTTCCAAAATAGACCTTTCAGGTGCATACCTTCAGATAGAGGTGGATGAAGAGAGTTCTAAATAGCTCTGCATAAACACCCATAAAGGTCTGTACAAATATAACAGACTGGCTTTTGGGGTCAAGGTTGCGCCTGCAATCTTTCAGCAGGTCATGGACGCCATGCTGGGCGACCTTGACTACGCAACAGCCTATTTGGATGACCTGGTGACCAGTAAAACGTCGACAGAGCACCGGAACCATATAATAAACGTATTCAAGAAGTTACAAAAATACGGGCTTAAAGTTAAGGAAGCAAAGTGTGATTTTTTCTTACCAGAGATCAAATACCTAGGTCACATTATAAATAGAGACGGTTGACGGCCGGATCCAGAAAGAGCCAATGCGATCAGAAACATGCCGGCCCCAGTTAACGTTCAATCGTTACAAAGCTTCCTCGGCCTTGTTAACTTCTACCAAGGTTTCATTAAGAACATGCAGAATTTGAGAGGACCTCTCAACAAACTTTTAAAAAAGGATAAAGCATGGGTATGAACCCCTGAATGCCAAGACGCATTTGAGAAGATCAAGAAAACACTTACTTCGGATCTCTCTCTCACCCACTACGACCCTAATCTCGACATCATAGTCGCAAGTGATGCAAGCCCATACGGCATCGGTGCTTGCATTCTCCACAAACTGCCAGATACTTCGCGAAAAGCCATAGCACACGCATCTAGATCTTTACTACCGTCAGAGAAACAATATTCCCAAATAGAAAAAGAGGCTCTAGGGATAATATTCGCCGTCACTAAGTTCCATCGATACCTACATGGAAGACGGTTCATACTGCAAACGGACCATAAACCTCTAATAACAATTTTTGGTTCCAAGAAAGGCCTACCGGTCTATACGGCGAATAGATTACTTCGTTGGGGAACGATTCTCTTGAATTACAATTTTAAGATCGAGTTCCTAAAATCTAAAAATATTTGTCATGCGGACAGTTTATCGCGACTCATTCCTAAAAATACGGAAGTTTTTGAAGACTCCATCATTGCTACACTAAGGACGAATTATGAAATCAAAAATATGATTGTGAATACAATTAGAGAACTCCCAGTTACTTTGGCCGACATAAAAAGGGAGTCTCGAGAGGATGAATTCATCCAAAGTATCAAAAATAAAATTCGCAACAAAGACCTAAATGTGCCTGAAGTTTTCTCCTTCTGTGAGGATGTTCTACTGTATAATGACCGAGTAATGATTCCAAATAGCCTTCAAAGAAAAATCCTTAAGGATTTTCACATGGGACATCCGGGGAAGAGACGTACGAAAAGCCTTATGCGCTGCTACGTATATTGGCCAAATATGGACAAAGACATAGCAGACATGATAGAATCTTGTAAGGGATGCGTGCTTGCAGCAAAATCTCCGACCACGACGTGCAAACCATGGCCAAACACAGACCATCCAAGGCAGAGAATTCGTGTGGATTTTGCAGGGCCCCTAGACAACATGTACTACCTTATTGTTGTGGATAGCCATTCAAAATGGCCTGAGGTCCTGCAATGTAAAAAAACAACCATCAACTGCACGATCGGACTTTTACATGAGCTATTCGCGCGTTTTGGCGTGGTAGATTGTGTAGTGACTGTTAACGGCACTCAATTCACATCAAGTGATTTCAGAGACTTTTGCAAGATGTATCAAGTAGACCACATGACGACGCCTCAGTATCACCCCAGGTCGAGCGGTCAGGCCGAGAGGTTCGTGGACACTCTAAAAAGAGCTTTAAAAAAGGCACTAGGCACACCGACGGATAGAGCATTACAACAGTTTCTACAGGTGTATAGGATAACCCCTAATCCTAACGCGCCTATGGGACGCTCGCCGACAGAAACAATGTTCGCAAGAAAAATCAAGTCCGTCTTTGATAAACTCATTCCACGGCAAGCGAAGTTCAAGAAAACCGTCTCGCTCCCTAAGAAATACTTTAATCCTGGCGACAAAGTCCTTTTTAAGGCTTACAAAAACAACATAACATTCTGGGAAGTAGGCAACATCAAACAGAGAATTGGCGAACTGGTCTATATTGTGCAGGGACCGAAAAATACCCACAAGCGCCATATGAACCAGCTCAGGAAATGCCGATTGAAGGAATCTGAGGAATCACCACAAAATATCTGCGAAGAGTCGATCGACGTAATATTCGAACATTTCGATCTTGACACGCCCCAAGTCTCTCCGGAAATACGACGCTCGGGGAGAAAGAGAAAATTTACTCAACCACTCGACGTGAATCCCAAGAGGAAGAAGTATTAACAGTTTTACTTTTTTTTTTCCTTCAAGAAAAAAAAGAGGAAAACTCTTGGAGGGGGGGTGTTGTGAGACCGATACTTCCTACATCATGGAATCTCCCAGTACTATATTATTATGTGAATGGTAGTATCATGAGAGTAGCACCAGTAATGGTGCTCTGCTGTCGAACTCTCTGTTTGGCAGAGAGGAACTCGGACGAGGCTTTGCCGCCGGGCAAAGTTTCGTCCGGGGAGGTAGACAGTCCCTAAACTCGTGTATACGGGTTGTAAATAGACATATTTTTGGCCGAGTCTACGGGCTCGGTAAGCCCACGTTAAACCTGCCTTGTGCCACGTTCGACCCGTGTGTGTGTGTGTGGGGGGGGTTGTTAAATATCGTAGCACCAGTAATGCGCAGCCGCGTACGATACCAATGGATAGTAAGCTTTGATTACTCATACACTATTTTTTGTAACTTTTCTGTTTAATATATCTTTCTTACCTCTAACCCGTGTTCCGTGTTTTCCTTCCGTGGCCCCTACTTCGGGTCCACATCAGTTTTGTTAGTCAGAATGTCTCTGCAAAGTAATTATTATTAGGACTCTATGATAACCAAGTTTATTGTGATAAAACAGTTAAAATGACTTAAACTTAAGTGTGGAGTCTTCTCACCTTTCATCTTCCGCGTAATGGCAAAAAATGGTGATTAGCGACCTGTGAAGTAAGAGATGCAAGAAAAGAAATGAAATAAACAAGAGATTTATATGCACAATTTACATGGAATTTGAGTAGAAACTTATATACTCTCAGGGTTTTGTCATGAAAGCCCTTATGTGATTAGTAGTGAGAAACACCGAATTAAAGCAACTGGGGGACGGTGCTGGGCTAGAGAATATTTTGGGTCCCCAACCGATGTTATCTAGAAACTTAAAAAAAATTAAAAGTACATGTGTGTAGGCCTACATATAGAACGATGCTGAAACCTCAGTATCGATTCATGCCTGCCTCTAAAACAAAGGTGACGCCCAAAGAAACAGAAATTGTACTTAAGAATAATAATATTCTAAATTTCTACAAATATATCCCCACAGTTAGTACCTTTCCTTTAGGAGGTGGTTGAGACTATTGCTCGGTGCCTGACGCGTCCCCAAAATAGGAAAGTGCCGAAGAGGCTTGAGAATTTTTCTACAGTACTGCCGATGAATCCACATTAAACTCGACCTTGTGTCACATTTCATTGCGACATGGGCACACGTCTAAATACTATAGTACTTGAACAGTAGAACCAATACTGATTGTATACAAGTGCAATCCTTGTTGGAATATCATAACAATATTGTGTCGCCGATAGTATCTTTGTTGTATGTAGAAGACCGAGATTTTGTTGAAACTTGGATAAGGTGCTTCGCAGCAGTTGCTAGAGCAAAGAAAATACGGGACAGCAAAATAAATAGAAGTGAAAACGAAATCATACATTTATTTTTGGCAACATCCTGTTGTGAAGCTATTAGATAGATTTCATTGATGACTTATCCAACAGAAGTGGAAGAATTGGCATTTAACTTAATCAAAGAGTTTATTGTAAGGAATATTTGACCAAGGAAAAGTTTCATCCTTGCCGAACGAACCAAACAATTAAAACAAGAATGTGAAGAAACTATTATGAAATGTCTGCTTCGGCTACGAGACGCCATCAGATATTGTGAATTTCAATGTTATGGACAAGAAGAAATGTCTATTAAAGTGGAATTAATTTAGCTAAGACTGATAGAAGTTATGTACAATACTTCGCATAGATTTAAAATGTTAGAATGGTTGCAATTAAAACAAATGTCGTTACAGGCATGTATCAAATTTATGCAACAGGAAGAGTCGATTGAAAAATTCAATAAGGAAAAAATCAGTCCGAAATTATGGAAATATACATGATAAAGAAAACAAAACTAAAATGCAAATATTTTGACTATGAGCCTGAACGAAATAGAAAAATGTCCGGTATGAGGAGAGATATGCAAACACTGTAAAAGGAAAACTCATGTTCAATTTGTGTGTAAATTAAAAAAGAAAATTATATCTTGAGTACGAAATTTCAAAAGACGAAATTTCACCAAACCCAAATTTGGCACAGAAAATATTAGAGGTGTTTAATAAATTACCAATAAATTAAAATCCTTTTGGGGTCTAGTGAATTTTTATAGTAAATACTTACCCAAATATTCAGAACTAATTGAAGCATAAAAGCAATTTGCATAAAATCAACAATTAATTTAAGTGAACTACTACTACTACAACAAACAGCATTTGATAATTTGAAAAATGATCTTACAAAAAAAGACTCCATTATCAAAATTTTTGACTCCGAAATGATGTTACATTAATTAGGGGTGCTAGTAAGAATTCCATATCGACAATCTTAGCCCAGGAAGTAGACCTAGTTATGTATCTTTCTAGAGAATTAATGTCGGCCGAATCCAATTACTCAAATATAGAAAAGAGGCCCTAGAGTACTAGTAGAAATCGTCAATTTTTATTGTTGAAGTTTGATCATTAGCCCCTAGAATTCATTTTTAACTCTAGGAAGGAATAATTGAAAGTTACATTTTCCAGTATATTAAGATGGGGCATAAAAATAATGGCGTTCGTTTTTTATAATGAATATATAAAAGGAAATGCTATTCCTCATGTAGATGCATTATGCAAATTCTAATTTAAAAAGAAACAAAAAGACAGCATATTAGAAAGTATGGGAGATTAATTTTTGCACTGTGTAAAAATTGAAGTCATACCGATAAACAGACATGCACCAGAAACATTACAGGATCCAACATTAAGTAAAATTGTATCTAGAATAAAAAATAAATAAATTGAATAATTGTTCAAAATCTGAAATGCAATAAAGTAATTAGACATAAGATAACCGTAGAAAATGATGTATGTAATGCAGATTTAATAGTAGCACCTGAAAATGTAGAAAAGATATAATAAAAATTGTGTATGACGATGTGCATTGTGGAATTAGAGACATACAGAAACGTTTGAAATTAGTAGCATGGTTGCTTGGATATGAACGCAGTGTTGAAAATCATGTGTACAAATGTGCTGAAATAAAGGTTTTTCACCAGAATAAAGTATACACATGGCCTAGGGAGACAGAACGTGGGCCTCGCGTTCATATGGACCATGTACATGTTAACAGTGTGGGGTTGTGTTTTATTATGGTTGACTCTTTTTCTAGTTGGCCTGAATTTACTCGCGTTCACGATAAGAACACTAGTACAATAAGGTAAATATTACTAGGAATGGAGTGCCGAAAACATTAGTATCAGATAATGCCCCAGAATTTTGTGACGAAAATCTGTGTTCTTGATTACGGAAAATTGGATGTACCCTACCATATCATCCGCAATCAAATGGAATTGCAGAAAGAATGGTAGAGACTATAAAAATGGGATTCTGGTCATTTTCTTCTCAACGAGAAGAGATTGGTATTTTCTTACCAAGACTTATTCAGTTATAGATGACAGATTAGAAAATCCGTTTGCATTAATGGGGAGACAGATTAGATCACATTAACCATGTCATACTCTATTAATGAAAAATGTGGTTAATGATGTTCTTGATCATGAGGATCTATTAAGATCCACTCAAGAATAAGAAAGGGAAATGGAAATTGAGCCAGCTCGGACCCTATAAACCAACAGGGAATGAGTGATGAGAAGTCATTCGAAGACCAAGACAGTTTGAACTGTTCAAGCATCGATTGCGAAGAACAGGATTTCACCAACATACGAGACAGATCTAGATCTCCCATACAGAAAAATACACATATATCTCTAGGGAGAGTGAGAGTGGTCTACGCCTTTCCCTTCTATATAAATAAATGCGAATATCAGTGTGTCACATCTTTTCAACTTTACTCCTAGAGGCCGTAGCCCAAAATATCATACCATTTTGGAATTAAGCCGACTCTGTAGTCAAATTAAAAAAACATACCAGGCCGTATCAAGAATCCTGAAAATTTGAATCCCCAAATTTTCATTACTGCGATTGTTTTCGGCGATTTTTTATGTGATTTTTTGCGACAAATTTTTTATACGATAACAATTTTTATAACTTGGAAATAAATTTGGGAATAATTTAAATTAATTGCAAAATCAAGCGAAAGTCAGCCATGCAATAAGAATAGTTGTTTGTACGGAAAGTAAGGACCTACGTACATCAAATTTTCTTTAAATTAAGTGGCGGCAGAAGAATTATAGCTGAACTTTTAAAAGGTAAGCTTAAATATTAATGAAATACTTAAGTGCAGCGATGAATTTTGAGTTCTTCTGTAGTTTATTGTTGCCTATCGCCTACACCTCACAAAAAGAAATCTCCGACAACAGAGGATCAGATTGCAATCAAAAGAGCCAAGGATGCAGCGAGAAAAACAAAGTCCCGTGCAAAAGAAAACCCAGATCAAATGACAGCCAAGAGAGCTTCCAGTGCTGAGAATATGCAAAAAAGCCGAAAGCCCAATCAAGAGCCACCCCACGCCGCAGGAGCTAGCTTAAATGCCGCCTTTTCAATATAGAGTTTTGGATTTTTTTCTGTCCTACTATCAAGAGAATTCTTATTTTATTATTTTTTCTAAAACGGATAGTGTCAATAAGATCTCTTCTCCTGTAAGTAGTTTGACTTTATTGCCAATCATCAGAAACTCTCTAAATAACAAACCTCTGTAGTCGTATACTCATAATCCATTTAACATACACGCATAAAAATTACTTACTTCAGTCACAGCTTAGCAATCATTTGTCTCTCTCTCACTCGCTCTCTGTCTGCCTGCCTGTCTGTCTTTCTTTCTCTCTCTCTCTCTCTCTCTGTCAGTCTGTCTGTCTCTCTCTCTCTGTCAGTCTGTCTGTCTGTCTCTCTCTGTTTCTCTGTCTCTCTCTCTCTATATATATATATATATATAGTTTTAAGATATGCGATATTTATAGGGTAAAGTGCTCAATATGGGGGGGAGATCGGATGTAAATATAAAAGTGGATATTAAGGTCAACACACACATACATACACACATATATGTATGTGTGTATGTGTGTACGTTCGTGCGTGTGTATTTGTGTGTATCTTATTAAAGAAAAATTTAGATTACTATGAAATTTGTTTAGCAAGTCTCTATCAGCGTCAAGTAATATTATTTTTCGTCTAATTCCCGTATTACGTTCTCTCCTACCTGTCTTTCAAAAAAGTTTCGTATTTTACCAATTTAAGTGTCAGTGTGAAGCTGACTACATAGAAAAGACTAATCAATTCTACGAGAAGAGAATTGCCCAAACATGTACCAGTGTGTATTAGAAAAGATCGACTAGAAAATTTGTATATATGTTCGGTCACATCCGGGTATGAAACTTCAGAAAACCTTCTTAAAAATTGGAAATGTGCATCATCCTTCCATGGGAATATGTTCTCATTTTTTTTTTCCAATTATCACTTAAAAGTCCTCGTAACAATTTATATTAACTGAAGACTAACAAGATAGTTTATGATAATAAATAAATAGAATAAAATAAAAGAATCGGTTGTTAGGACTTAGTGTGATGTGTCTAGATATGCCCGTGTCAATATATTATTGATAGACGTGTATTTCCTTCTTCATGCTTCCAGTTTTTAGTCGGGGTGCATAATATTTTAATTTCTTCGATCGATTTATATATATATATATATATATATATATATATATATATATATATATATATATATATATATTGCTATAGAGGATCACTATAAGTTCTCGGACTTCCTAAAATATCACAATATGCCATATCAGTATGATATCAGTATGATATCAGTACATCAGCAGTTAAAACAGTGATCTTTAAATGAAAATATAACATTTAAACCTGCTAATATAATTATAATATAATTAACATAACTTAATTTTTTAAGTAGATTATCAATCTTTCTACTCCAAAAAATTTTAAATTTATAGAGGTCAATATATTTTTAACTTGTGTGATGTGAATTTGGTGACATTCTTCTCATATTAATCATTTTCTTCAGGAAATTTTGTCAGCTTTCGACCCTACCCTGAATTCATTCGAAATGGTAGATGAGGACAAATCGTGACAAATCAGTAAACATGAACAAAGAATTCAGGTTACCTGAGAAGCACTCAGGTGTGACAAAACTGTGACGTCATATAAAATAAAAGGTGTGTTGTCAAGTAGCTTGTCGTGCTTTACTGAAGAAACAAAATATTTCATCGTTTAGGGACGAGCGGACACACATATGCACACATAAACACGCTAAATCAAACTTTGGGGAAAATGTGTAATATATATACATATTTATATATATATATATGTGTGTGTGTGTGTGTGTATAAACATTAATACATATACTTATTACATACATTATTTTATTGCGCATAACCAAACCGGATGTATTGTAAATTTTGGAAATACGTAAACTTTAAAGGATAGATCAGTAGTATCAATAACAGGCAGAATACATCTTTGACCTGTTAGGACAATAATATTTTAAAGAACACGGATCCAGCACTACTGAAAAAACTCTTTTGTATACACAATGTTTTAAAAATCTTTGCACCTGGAATATTTCGCGAACATGGATGCAAGACAAGTAAGTATAAAATACTATAGTTAAAATGTATTCCTAAAATGCGAGTATAAAGTTGAACCCTATGAACTGTACATCTTGAAATAAAAATATCCCAATAACAAACTTAAGAATTCGATCTTAAATTAATGAACCAGTTTGATGAATCTTAAAATGTAAATAATTTTATAAGTGATTTTTTTTTACATTTTTCTTATATGATATTTATTTTCAGATTTATACAAAAAAAAAACAAACAAAAAAAAACAATATATGAAATAATATTGGATATATTTTCCAAATTATTTTTTTTAGAGCCAAATACATAAACAACGACACACTTTTATGGAAATATTTCGTTTTTGTATCTTGTTATAACACAAACTGATACACTTGACACAATTAAGAAAAACCCTTAGCCATTAAAAAAGATTTTCCCTCTTATATTATTTTTCTTTAACTTCTCACTTTTATATAAAACCCTGCTGATCTGTAGAAAGTTTTCTTAAGTGGGAATCTCCAATCATTTAAAAATATTCTGACAATTATTATTATACCACGAGTAAAGAATAAATTTTATCCCCTATATTTCTTCTACGCATTAAAAAAAAACATTGCAATATCATCAATCAACTATGGTCGTAGTTTACCTATTTGCAAGATTTGTTATCTTAAATTTTAATTAAAAAATAGAACCTATATGTTTTATCAGTTTCTCCACTTTTGTACGAATCAGTATTGTATTTTAGCAATTCATTTTTGCAACAAATATTGTGAATGTCTTTAGTTTCCTGCTCATGTAAGTTGCATGAATGCAAAAGATCCTAACATTTATTCTTTGCCGGACTGTAGCGTCATCGACCTTTTTCTATGCGGCATAAACGAGTTTATTTAGATTTAATGATCAACTACACGGGGGAGAATCTTGGACGATTTAAGTTGGTTATATTTTTTCTCTACGCACAGTAAAATTCAATTTTACAAATACAACATTGCTTAACAACGAGAATTGTTCTTTATGCCATATAAAATATACTTGAAACAAGAATTAAACTTTGGATTACGTAACAACTTCTTTCGGTGATAAACTGAATACAAGTTATGTAACGTTGATTAATTTTTTCATGTTTTCAAATAACCTGATTTTATTACTTTTTCGTTTTACGAACACTATTTGAGACTATTTCTGTTTCAGAAATAACTTTTCGTGTTTTTATTCATTTTCTTTATACATATGTCTCCACAACAATAGCTTAATTATTTTGTAACTTTGCTATGAATGTATGGTAACTATAAACATACATATTAACATGCGCGCTCACACATACTTATATATATATATATATATATATATATATATATATATATATATATATATATATATATATATAATGATCATCTTACTCTGAAACTCATAGTAACGGTTTTGATCGGAGTTATTGGGTATTTTTGGCGTTGTATTTGTTATATATATATATATATATATATATATATATATATATATATATATATATATATATAATTATTGTCATCCACAGACAGACTGTTTCGCTGTATCACAGCTCTTCAGTGTGGCTAGACGTCCGGTTGCCTCTAGCTAGGATCGAAACCCGACTGAATTGGCGTCAGTCGGAAATTTTACGGCACACCGCGGGGACGAAGGTGAATTTTAGCGTATTTATTTTTAGATAAATACACAGTGACTAACAGGACTCAATTCTGCCGAAGAGTCATGCTATATTAGCTTTAATAGTCACTGTTTACAAACCCACGCTTCCTTCCCACAGAGCTCAACCGAAATTAATTTTCAGGAACCAATGTTATTGTCATCCACAGACAGACTGTTTCGCTGTATCACAGCTCTTCAGTGTGGCTAGACGTCCGGTTGCCTCTAGCTAGGATCGAAACCCGACTCAGTCGGAAATTCTACCACTAAACCGTCGGCGCACGGCAGGGATGAAGGTAAATTTTAGTGTATTTATTTTTAGATTTAGATAAACACACAGTGACTGACAGGACTCGATTCTGCCGAAGAGTCATGCTATATTAACTTTAATAGTCACTGTTTACAAACCCACGCTTCCTTCCCACAGAGCTCAACCGAAATTAATTTTCAGGAGCCAATATATATATATAATTATTATTATTATTAAAGTAAAAAGTAAAGTGAAGATATATTTGTCTATATTCTCAAGTTTTCTACCTTATATCTTGTAATTTATTTCAAGTACAGGGCTTAATTTTAAAACCGGTGAATAGGTGGTGGTGGGGGTTCTTTCCTCAGTTTCATTCTTGCACTCATAAAAGCTATGATAAGCAAGTTACATCATTTTCTATTTTCAAGCACACATAGGAGTATGCGCAGTATTGGAAATTCTTCATCGAAGAATAACAATCAGACCATTTTTACGTATATACTAACGAGTAATAATTACTATTTATTTTTATTTTTTAGTATGCCGGTGCAGAACAGGGTAGAGGTCCTTCGTATGACAACTATGGCTACCGAGAGGAATTGGCCAGTCGTCTGCACCGTGATTGGCCAAATGGACAAAAACAGATTTACGTGTCTCAGAGCCCTTTGTACGATTCTTGGAGTAGCATGCCAGGAGAGGACAGTAGCAGTTCAAGTATCAATTGCAAACGATGCTGCACCATCTTCGGTATTATTTTGTTAATGTGTGGAATCATTGCTGGTATTGTAGTCGCCATCTACTTCAGTCAGCGTAAGTATTTTATGTACTAGCCGAATAACCGTCTCACGGACAGCTGTAATAGCAGTTCGCTTTAACTCTAAAATTTTGGTATAAACAACATTTTCACTAAGATACTAACTCTACTTGAATTTTCTATTCTAGACCATGAGATAAACATTTGAATAATTTTCCAATATTTGTATTATTATTATTATTATTAACTTTTTTTGGTTCAGTTCATTTAATTTTTAAAAATATGAAATGTCAGACAACAAGGGCTATTACGAACGCTGTAGGAAATATGATCGTAACTAACGTTGCCACTCCTAAAAATGATAAAATTCTATATAAATTTAAGTTGCTTCCTTATACGGAAGAATTCAGCATTCACTGACTGAACAGTTAACGTTATTGCTGACTGAAATTTATAAAATCTTTCTCTTAAAAACCTTTAAAACGCATTTAAAATAATTTAAATATATCATTTTTAGTAACATTGTGATACTGTTTGAAAAATAATAGCCTAAAGCCTAAAAAAGAAAGATAATTTTACGCATTTTACAGACATTTTTAAAACGCTCTAACGGTCAATTTATTATCGATCCGCCATTTCAATTGAAAAATGCTGACAGAAAATTAAAAATCAAATATTTATCCTAGATATTAGTTTTAAAGAAAATTAGTAAAATTATGGATTATTTAACAGAATTTTGTAAAAATATTACTTACTGCAACAAAAACTGCTCTGAACACAGCAAGTTATATTTAAATTGTCAACAAATTCATAGATCAAACATTAAAAGTTCGTTTATGTTTACAAATAATCAATTTTAACTTTCCATAACCAATAAGGTAGGAATATATTTTTATTATAAAAATAAAATTATTTCTTTATGAAATTTTTGCGTTGTCTTCATATTTGTTATCACAGCGGTTCGGCTGTTGTATCAGGTGTAAATTAATGTGGGTAACCTACAAAGAATTCTGAGCTGAACGCTTTATTTAATCTACAGGGGTTCCGCTGTCCATGTCTACGTATATCTTGTCTTGCTCTTATATTTGTAGTTACTGCTCGCTCGTTTCCACTGTCCAAGGGATTGAACTCGCAATTAGTATATCACCAAATTCACGAACCAACGCTTTATTCCACTTGGCTATGGTAAACTTGGATCTTTAAACCTAACCTGTCTCTTGATTATTGCTGATAATGCCTGTCATATTTGACTGTTGCTGCTGCTGCTGCTGCTGCTGTTAACGAATTGCAGTAATTCGTCTTTTTTTATTATTATTAGCGACTCTCATATGTATTTATATATTCGCTGGGCATACTAAGGGGTCCTCGTAGCCTAGCATATGCGCTGATTCTTTCAGACGTTTAACTCTCTAGTGTTCTTCATTGTTCAGTGTTTTCACTTCATTCCACAGGGGCTGGTGACTTTCCCTTCATAAATGATTAGACATGCCCTAATTCATTGTCTCACCCCTCACTACAGTTTTTCAATGTTCCTCCAGATTTACTTTTAGGGGCACGGCTTGCTTCACCTTTATATTCTTTGCCACAACAGCAAGGAATGGAGTACACGCAGTTCTTGGACATGTTCTCCCCCATGTTAGGAATTACTCCGTAGAGTGGAGCTGCTTCTGAACATTATTCCGATATTGTATCGCAGTGGCAATTTTCTTGTCTTCCTCCTTGACTCTTCTATATCCACCTGCAAACGCTGATGTTATGTTTGCAGGCTAGTTCTTATTCTGAAGGGTATGCTGATGCTGATCATTTCTTGCTGATATGTGTCTGGGTCACTACTTATGATTTTCGCTGAATATTGTAGGCATCGGATGACCCCTTTATTTCACATTGTATGGATAATGGGAATTGAAGTTCTATTGTCCGGTGAAGGTTGTCTTGTGATATACGGATGTTTTGAATCCATTCTCTGTGCATCCAGGAAGACCAGCTGATTAGTATTTTCTTCTTCTATTGTGATCTGGATCGAAGGTATTATGTGTTCACATGGTTCAACAATATTTGTAAAGCTTCCTGGTGTGGCTTGAGTATGAAGGTGTCATGTCAGCCATACTGTTGGCTTTAGTGATGTCGTTCCTAATGCCATTTCCTCGAAGTATTCCATATATATGTTCACCATCACTGGTGACAACGGTGAACTCATAGCCAAGTCTTCTTCCTGTTGGTATATGTCAGACTCTAGTTGGAAGAACGTTGTCTATACACAGAACGTCAACATTTCCATCAGATTATCTATTGGGATGTTAGTACGCTACCCTAGGGAGGGGTCTGATTCCAATCGGTTTCAAACCCCTGTAAGCTTCTTATCTGTAGGAACTTTGATGAACAGGCTTGACACATCCAAGTTTACCATCCGATTGCTATGGATGGGAGCCCCTTGGATCAATTTCGTGAAGTGTTCTGAGTTTCTAACATAGGATGAGGACTTTCCTGTCAGTGGGTTGATTATATCTACTAAGAATCTGCAGCTGACTATAGTGATTTTCTAAGCATAGTTGTGGCACGAGGCCGAAAGTATCGGGCACTCATTGAGAATCGAACTCAGAAATCAGTCGTAATTGATCAAGCGAGACAAGCTTGCTGAGCATTACACCACGTCGAAGTGCCCAATCTGCAGCTGACTATAGGCTCCAATGGAATATCAACTTTGTGAATCTTGGGGAGACCAAACACATGCAGTAGCGTGATGATGAACAATTTGGAATACTCCGAAAAATTGGCAAGCCTATTTGGGGATGGCAGCTATAGCAAGGTGAAAAAGGATCCTACCCTAAGAACTGAGAGGAAGATCCTAAATAAGGACAAAGACTACTTCGCATTAAATAAGTATAGACAACTGACTCAACGTTACCAAATTGAAAGCCAATTTTGAATGTTTTCCATTCAGTGTTCATTTATGCTGTACTGAAAAAGAAAAAAAATGTTGTCAGAAAAGATGATGGTGGAAAAGCTACACGGTTTTTTTCCTTTTCAAGTTGGTCAAGGCAACAGCAAAAGTAAAGAAAAAAATAAAAAACATTGTAATTGATGAACACTATGAAGATGGTTTGGTTGGAATAATTTGTGAAGTTAAAGAAACGTGAATTTGACTTGGAGTAGAAACTGCAGTGTGGCAATCCATAGGAATTTGGAAGTGATGACTTGTAAAATCTTTTGGATGATAACTCTCACATAATCAACAATGGAATTGGCTGAAAAACTTGATGTCGATTACTCGATAGTTATAAGACGCTTGCAAACTATAGAGGATATTCAAAAAGTGTGAATATTGCTTCTACATAAATAATTGGAGCGAAGTCTTGATCAGAGTTACACCACTTGCATATGCAGTGGGTATTAATAGGTTTAGACCATGATTAATAATAGACTTCTAAGAAACTTAATAGTAAATTTTTATTTGTGCCTTTGTTTAATAATGTTTAAATATGTTTTCTTTTGCATAGGTGATGCATATGTGCAAGATCAAGTAGTTACAGGTAAGTAAACAAAGATGTTCACTGAAAGTGATATTTTTTTATCTACCTTTATTATTTGTATTTTTCAGTGCGCCTACGAATGCGACACAAGGTCAGTTTAAATTGGGATTAATGACAAAAGCGTGGGAAAATTTCTCAAGCCTACTCGGTCCTTCTCCTTTTGGTAACGCCTCAGTAAAAAAAGATAACAAAAACGAAAACAAAACCTAGCCCTCTCTCGAAGGAGAGGTACTGTCCCCCTTGGGACTTGAGCTAATATTATTTGAAACTTTCCAGGCAAAAGTGCCAATATTCAAGGGATTGATTCAAGAGGTGTCCATAATATCACTTTCAAATGCTAGTTTCCGCCCGACTCAAATCCGACTTTAATTTAATTGCATGCAATGGTTCAAAGCACAAATGAAGCGGAATTCATTTTCCCTGTGATTTGAAGACATATATTCAGACGGTTGTAAATTGGCAATAATTACCGTATATAGCAGCAATCTTATTGTTGACTTCATTTTAAAGAATAAAAAATATATGAAAAGACGAACGATCCAGATGGAAAGATTTATAATATTCAATTTCAGAGCAGTTATGCATATGCTTTTGGAAAACATGAATATGCCAACTTTTGAAATTTAATTTTAAACAGATAAAATCAGTGATCTCTTTGGAGATATTGGAAGTTCCTTAAACTCGATATATCAAACAGAAATTAAGAAGAGTGGTGTACATTATGATTTATTGCAGTTACAAATCAATTTGAAGATTTGTTGCTGCTTAATTGTTTAATTCAAAATGTTCTTCAATACGCCAGTGGAAATGAAAAAGTACAGATCAAAACAGTCTAAAAATTGAATTATATTCCAACATGAATAAATTATTTCCTTGTAAATGGTGAATGTTAAATATATTCTTAATTCTTAGCACATATATTCTTAAGTTTTAGCTTTCGCACACTGAATTCCTGCTGATGATTTTCAATATATATATATATATATATATATATATATATATATATATATATATATATATATATACTAGCAGCATGGCCCGGCGTTGCCCGTGCTTGATTCAAAAATCGTACGACTCATACAGCAATCGCTATCACTTGACTTAAAATATTTTTGCCCTTCCTTGCCTTTAAAGGAGTGCCCTTTGCCATGCTGATGTTGCTACATGCCTTACTTCTTGCCTATCTCACACTGCGAATTTTTTCTAAGCTCTATACTAAACATTAAATCTGTTACGAAAATAAAACTAAACAAAATGAACACAACACGACCAGCTTTAAAAAGGACTCGTAACTGGAAAAAACGAATGAAAAAAGAATGTTAACAACAAATACTTTTTCACACCCAACCCACTTCTGCGGAATCAGAATCAACGTTGAATTTAAGCAAGCGAATGAGCCAATTGGAGTAAAGTGCCATGCAGATTTAAATTTTTCTCACTTGTGACGAATGCAGCTATCGATTTTTTTTGCATGCTAGCATGATAGTTAACATTCATGTCAGTCAACTGTTGGCTCTCACGCTGGCCAATTGAATCTTCCTGCTTATTCGTGGCAGCCAGCTATAGGCTCTCACTCTGGCCAGTAGAAAATGGCCACAAATTACATGAAAACTGCCGTAGAAGCATGAAAAATCGATTATTTCCATAATCGATGGAAGTTGGGAAATGCAAAGTCGGTCTTGGCCTTTCCGTTAACTTGGAGCATGTGCATGTAAATTTTGGTGCAAATCCGTCGAAAATTGCGGCCGTGCATTCGTTACACCCCCCCACACACACACATCCTGTCTTTTATAGATAGAGATATATATATATTTCATAAAGAAAAGCTTACAGCGATATTTAAAAAAATCTTTTTGTGTGTATAAAAATGCTGATTTTTGTAAATAAGGACGTCCATACACGACATTATCAGAAAATAAGAGCGGTATTTATAGTAAATTTAAAATTTATTGGTAATTTTCTAATATTCCTTCAACAAGCGTTTTCATAAGATTATAAGTCCAAAGTACCTACAATTCAGTAAAATATTAGAATACTTAAAATATTTTAAATTATTAAGATTACTGGATAGTTAAAAATTATCTAAAAAGGGCATTTACGTTGTATTCGTCATTAAATTTACTACAATTGTTTTCCCCTTATATAAATCTGACAAACATCAGCTTATCAATAGATGTGTCAATACCTAAAAACATCCACCTCTGTGTTAAGAAAATGGTTTTCTGCGATATTTTAAACTAAAGTAAGTAATAGTTGTTTTAATTTAGATTAATTAAACATTAAATCAGTTAATCTTCCTCAGATAAAGTTTCAGAAAAGTATATTACATTTTTGAAATATCTTTTAATAAAGAGAATTATATTGTGTCGACAGATTTGTAAATATAGACAATTTTAGCGAGTTTACTGATAATAAGAAAAATCATTCCAATCAATTTAAATTCGGTTTAAAATACAAAGTATTTTGCTTACTGGAAATATCAAATTTAATCTATTAACTTGGAATTAAAACTAAAATAAAAGCCTCAAAACAGACTTTTCATTTTTAAAATGCATTTTAAACCATAGGTATCGCTTTTTTGTAGGCACCTACGTAAAATGAAACTGCTATAAAATATCATCTTGCGATTCATCAACAGAAAAATAATATAAATAAAATTGCAATGAAAGAGAAAGAATACCTGTTTCAAATTAACATGAAACTAATTTACATTTTTTTTACAAATCAGTTTTCGGCAACTGCCGAGTATTTGTGGAATATAGGATGAAAATTGTTCATTGATAATTGTGTGTGTATGTGTGTGTGTACGCGCGTGCGTGCCCGTGTGTGGTTGTATCTTCGTTTGACACCAAGTGATTAAAAATCACTAGTTTTTATAGTGTTTTGGAAGATCTAAATGTCTTGGGGTAAATATTTTTATCTCATTTTCTGATTAGTTCAAAAAGTGTTTTTTGGAAACACTTGCTGTATCTACTACTACGTACGCTCCTGGAATCACGTGATTTGTATTTTTTTAATTCTTGAACGTATGTTCACAGTTTATAAATTGTTGGCCTCTTTGCCAGGCTCCTCTTTTTTCACAATATTTTAAACAGATTCTACGCATATTTTTAACTTCTCTAACATTGATTATGAATTTGAAATACTATAATTAGTGCATTATACAGTTTTTATCTTGTATGATTTTTTCAGTTTAGGAGAAAATTTAAGTAAGGTATAAAAAGTTCAAATCATTAATAGTTATGTCAGTCCAGTTTTATTTTCAGTGTTTCATTCTCTGTTTAAAAGTCATCTCGGTTGGATCGTCGAGCTTATGTCATCATTAAAATGTTATAAACGATTTCATTAATCTGCTAATTTAAAAATCTACTTTTTCAACAACTGACATCATTCTTGAAAATATTTAATTATAATATCATTCTCTTTTTCAGGGACGTCTATAACACCCACGCCGAGTAAGTACCACCACTTCTTGAAACGTTTCTCCGGAATCAAAAATTTGTTAGCCTCACTTCGTAAAACTAACATCTTCCCCCGTGAAAGCAAAAACCGTTCCGCTAAAAATAAACTCTTAATTTCTTTTACAAAAAGGAAAATTTATCTCTTGTTTCATTAATCATAAATTTTCTTTAAAATAGAAAATAAATTGATAATGATATATATAATATTTTGATAATGACAAATGTATAATTATCACTCAGAATATAAAACAATTTTCAAACGCTGAAGTCATTTATTGTAAAAAGAGTGAAAGAAGGAGAGGGAAAGTAGAAGAAAATTCGAAAGGAAAAGAAAACGTGAAAGATTATGAACTATATTGCTAGAATTTTCTTTTACATTAATTTGCCAACAGATTATAATAGTTAAGACAAACAGATATTTTGAATAATGTCTTTGAAAGTACATTATTGTAAAATGATCATTGATTTAATTACTTGATGTTAGCAATCAAAATATAAAATTAAGTCCTAAAAAGGCACAAGCAAAGTACATAAAGCAATGTCCAATAAGTGTCTCTTTCTCCTCTTTCTTTCTCTCATATATGTATGTTATGCGTATTAACACTGTAGACTCCCCTACATATAGTGTCACTGCCTCACCACACCAAGTGTTGCTGCTGTGGTTTCCGTAGCAAGAAGATTTTTATGGAGTTGCTAGCCTCGCATACGATCAGTTTGGGATTCAATATTGTCTTTCTTCTAAACTGATGGCTAACCAAAGCTAAAGAAAAAACTTGAATCCATCTATTCTCATCTGAGGTAAGAGATAATAATAGACCATACTGTGCTCTTTAGCTTATATATATATATAGACAAATACAACTGTAGTTGCACTTAGTATATGAGGGTCGGCTGAAAGTTCATAGGCTGACTATGAAGGAATGATGCTAGAGCTGTGAAATATTGCATGCATTAATTTCAACCCTTCTTATTAATAACTCCACTGTTTCTTTGCAGGTAAACTAATATCCAACTGTTCAAAGAAGATTTCAAAAGTAAAAGTAGAAACTTCTCTTGAAATTTGACAAAAATTGGCATCGTGGTGTTATCAAGTACATGCAGCAAATAGGTTTATCCCCCGAGGGTACTCATACTGTCATGGTTGCGGCTCGGCTTTGTCAACAGTGTAAAAGTGGGCAACTGAATTTAGGAGAAAGGAGAGTCTTGAAGATGACCCAAGATGTAGACGTTTTGCGACTGCCACCTCAGAGGAAAAATTGATCGTATTCATCCCATTAGCACATCACGTGAGATAGTTGAAAATATTTGGCGCAATGAACATAGTATGAGGAAGCTTTCTTCTCTGTGGGTTCCAAGACTCCTGATCAAAAGCACACAGGCTGATCACATTACATGAAAATTTGACATTGTTTGAGGCACATCCAGCTGGTTTCTATAACCGTTTCCTAACCCAAGATGAGTGTCTGGTTCATCACTTTGAGCTAAAGGCAAAAAGACAATGTAGTCAGTGGAAACATGCCTCCTTACCTACTCCAAAGAAGGCCAAAGTCATTTAATCTGCAGGGAATGGCCTCAGTTTTTTGAGATGCAAAAGGCATTGTGTTTAAAATTGTCTGCATTGTCTTCAAAGGGACACACCATCACTGGAGAACTTGCTGAGCCAGAAACGAAATGCTATCAAGTTCAAACGCCCAGGAAAACTGACGAAAGATGTTTTTTTTTATTTGCATACAAGAACCTCCTTATTCTCCTGATTTGACTATCATCTGTTTCCCTACAGGAAAAATATTTGGCTGGGAACCAGTGTCACAGTGATGATGGCGTCATATCTGCTGTTGATAACTTTTTGACCAATAGGATGAATAGACTTTGAACAGTCAGATGTCAGTTTATATTATTATTTTATTAATAAGAGTTAGATTAATGCAAGCAAGATTTCACAGCTCTAGCATAACTCCTCCATCGTCACCCTGTGAATTTTTCAGCCCACCCTCGTATTTTAGTAAATGTTCTAACAAAATTCTTCCTGTAAGTGATTCCATTTAGCAAGGAAGAAATGTTTTTGTTGTTGAAGGCTTTGTGATTTTCACGTATCAAAATCGTAAGCTAAACTGTCTGTTAAATGACCACATACGACTCATCTCCTAGTATCTCCTAGGCTTTTGAACTTAAAAAATTGATACTGCATTGTTTTAAATATTGAGACGTGGTTAACTTACATAATCAGGAATTACAAATTTTAAATCTTTCGAAACTTTAAATGTTGCTTTGTTTATTTTCAGCAATACCAGTTCCACAGGCAGGTAGGTATTATTATTATTATTATTATTATTATTATTATTATTATTATTATTATTATTATTTTAAATTACTTATAAGTATGTACCTCCAAAGATTCGCTAAAAACTAGTATACATGATGAAAAAATGCCCAAAGCGAAATAAAAATACAGTTTTATCATCAAAATCTTTACATTATTATTATGAGAAAATACGAAAAGAGTTTTTGATGTAAAAATGATTTTTTTTATCTTTTAAACTTTCGAAATTTTGGTTAAAAATCTTATTTCTCTGGCGTCAACGTGTGGCCAATGGGGAATAAGTATCTTTTTGAGATGAAAAACACATTAATTTTGAAATTATCGCAAAAATCAAATAATTGTCGGATTTTAATGAAACTTTCAGGATGTATTCACAAATGAATAAAATTATTTTTGAATATCTTTTTTCGGAAATCTTGGTAAAAATATTTTTTTACATTTGTTACCCAACATTTATTTAATTTTATGAAATTTTGAGAAATTATTATTGTAGCACTTAATGTTTATATTAGTTATAAAGACAAGTCCTAGGAGAATATAAATTATCAACTTTGTAACGCTGGACCGACAGTTACACAAAATCTGTTCAGAATAGTAAAATAAAAACATGTAATAAAACTAAAGCATCGTTTAATTAGAAATGCTTCTAATTGCTTTTATGAATAAAATTTATTATGGACACTATTGTCTTCAGAAAAAAAATTATGAATAACGAATTCTTTTCAAAAATTGTTTTCATTTTCTTAAAAATTTAATGAGAATAATTTATAAAGTTTTAAATTTTAAAATTGTGTATTAATTTTTATCGGTCAAATGATATTACTATTAAATAAAACTATATTTACTAATGATAAAGGAAAAAGCTTAATATAGTTTACCGACCCTAGTATTTTGAATTTTTTTTGCATGTATATAAACGTGATGAATTTTGTAAATAAGGATGTCCATACACGACATTACCAAAAATATGACCGATAACGATAGTAAATTTAAAATTTATTGGTAATTTTCTAACATTTCCTCAACAAGCATTTTCCTAAGACTCTAAAGCCAAAGTACCTAAAATGAAATATTTAAAATTTTTAAGATTATTGGGTAGTTAAAAATTATCTGAAAATGCTTTTCTGCGATATTTTAAACTAAAAGTAATTTGTTTTAATTCAGATTAATTAAAGAAATAAAGTTTCAGAAATGTTTTATTTTTGAAAGATTTTTAAATAAAAAGAATTATGGTGTTTTGACAGATTTGTCAACATCGACGATTTTAGCGATTTTACTGATAATCAAAAAAAGATAATAATTCCAATCAATTTAAATTCGATATGAAATACAGCAGAGAATTTTGCTTATTAGAAATATTAAATATAATTTATTAGCTTGGAATTAAAGCTAAAATAAAAGTTTTAGGGAATATTTTTCATTTTTAAAATGCATTTGAAACCTTAGATATCGCTTTATTTGGAGGTACCTACTCATAAGCATAATTTAAATAGTATTTTTTCCTAATTATTTAAGCGCAACAGGTATATGACTCGTTCAGTATTATTGCCCCAGGTGACAGCTCGATAAATTTTGTTCCTCTAGCTTAATCATATGAAAATATTTTAAACTCTTTGTAACTATGTAAATTTTGATTATAATATTAATGTGGCTAAGTGTCAGTAAAGGATGAAAAATTCTTCGAGCAAAGAATATCTGCTATCCGCTAATGATTGAACGATCGTCAATTTATTCATTCACGCATCTTGAGTTAATTGATAATGTTGTATTTTATTATGTGATATTATGACCAAGTAACAGAATTTTTTAAAAATCCTTCCTTTTCCTTAATTTGCATAATTTCTTCGTGATAACATTGATTTCTGTATTACACCAAAGACTTCCATGAATTTATTTATGGCGCCAATTTAAAAACTAACACTTTTTTCTGAAACAGTTCTGAAACAGTTTTTAGTGTCAGTGACGACAGAAGGAAACTATACTCCAGCATTGAATGATTCATCTTCCAAAGAATTTAAAGAGAAAGCACAATCTTTTCAAAAAATGGTAAGCAGACAAATATTTTACCAGTACAATAAATGTCATTTTCAATGTATATATTTCGCAACCACACAAATATGCAAATACTTATGTGCAAGTGTATATACATAATTATATACATGTGTTGGAATATGTGGGTATAGATTTTTAAATATTTTAAAACATTATTTTAAAGGAATTGACAGGATAAATGTAGTTTTCAAAGTCAAAATGAAAATGAAAAGGTGATAAAAATGTTAGATATACAGAATTTCTCCAAGATCTACGTGTCGTGCCTTTCAGGACGTGGGCGACCATGGTTCTCTACAACCTCCTATCCGTTGTAACGCATAGCAACGTTTGTTCCTTTGCTAAGCCTCCCACCCCACCTGTTCTGCCATCAATTACCTCAAGTTGCCTCCCACAGTCTCTCTTCCCATCGATACGCCCAGTAAATGTCCAAGTTCTCCAAGCTCGCCCTTCGGATTATATGTTCAATAAATTTCAGCTGTCCCTTTCTGATTCTGAATATAAGTGTCTTTTTTGTTTCCATTCAGCACTTTTTCCCTTTGTTTCTAATGAAATTTTCCTGTTTCTTTTCTTTAGCATTTAGGATGTTTCTTTTGCTAATCTAATGCGTGTTCGGATTTCGGTGTCACCTTTTCGATCCTCTGTTAAAATAATTAAAATGAAAACCGAAAGGAAATATACATAGATGTTCATATATTTAAATGAAATAAATATGGCAAGTTCAAATATAGAAGCAACTACTACAAAGAAAGTGTAAGGCTGTTCAGGAAAGCGTTTATTTTTATTTTTTTAATTTGCAATTTTTTTCATTGTAATATAAACTGTTTGCAGAATTTTCTGTACTAATTTGATAAAAAAAACAAACAAATATGTCACATTTTATTTCTGTATCATATACGTGACAAAGCCGTTGGACATATAATGTGTTAGAGAATGATTCTGTCTCGTTTCCGTACCGCTATTCTACTGCGACAGTAAAAAAAGAAGGAAAAAATAATACAGGAAAAAATAATAATTTTATTTGTAAACCTTCCACCCTTGTTTGACCGCTTCCATCAACAGAAAAATACTGGAAAGAAGGACATGAACGTGAAATCTACAGCGAATATTTAACCGATGGCTGCTATATATGCGTTTCCTGGAAAAATCCATAGCAGCAAACAAAGACATGCCGTTATTTAGTTACATGAACTTACGGCGTGTCGTGTCCTTTTTTAATCATGTCTATCGTGATGTTATCTTTGATGACACAATGTTGCAGAATATTATTATATTCTTATCTTTGAAACTTCTAGTAATTCATATTTAATACAAGCAAGCAACTAAAGCAAACTGAATTCTCTCACAAGGTATATACTTAACGCAAACACACATACATACAAATCAGAATTATTACTTTAAATTATTGGTATTTTAAGAAATTTAATACGCTTCATGTTCAACGGCATGTGTATCAAACTACAATTCTTCATGATAGACACTTGACCCCATAACAACCGCCGAATTATCAAATACAAATGATAAACATAAATGATTGTATTTTAAAGTGTATGACAAAAATATATTTGCCAAATTCTGTATAGGTACTACATAACAACTGAGATGAGTAATCAAGAAGACAGTACGATTAACATTGTATTTACAAAATAAGTTGCCGGAAAACAATCCCCAAAAAATTAACAATTGCGGTATGTCTCTCACTGAAAAAGAAAAAAATGATTATATTTAAAAAATGAAAAAATATTTAGTAAAATATGTAAAAAAAAAAAAAAGAAAAATTAAAAATTTTGAAAATGCGACAATGATGGTCAGTCAGTCAGAGAATTTGACACGAAATCAACACAATTCTACCAGGAGAAACAACTCTTAAAACACGTGACATTATTTCTGAATTGTGCCTCCGTAGTTTTGCCGAAAACGTTTTTAATACATTTTTTTGGCATATTAAAAAATTATTGTAAAAATATAAACGCTTTACCAGATTGTAACAAGCTTTCAAATTTAAGATCTGTAAAAATAGATCTTTTAATAAGAGCATTTCCAGAGTTACACATATTCAAACTTAATTTTAAAATATTTAACAACTTTATCACACTTTGTATTTAAAATTTAAAAAAAGAAAACAATTCTTGTAAAAATTCATTTTTTATCGAAAATATATTTTGGCTTCAGACAATAATCTCCTTGACATATATTATTCATGAAAGCCATTAAAAGATTTTTTAATTAAATAATGTCTTAGTTTTATTGGGTTTTGTATTTTACAATTCAGAGCTAAAGTTTTGGTAGAAAAGCTCCATGATTTACAATAAAAATCGATGATTTATATTCTTCAAAGACTTCTGCATTTAATTAAAAAATTACAAAAGTACACTACACATATTCGAGTTTTTATAAAAATTAAGTGAGGGGCGGTAACAATTGTGAAAAAAATATTTTTACCATGACTTTATAAAAAAAAAAAGCATTTTTAAAGCAATTTCATTCATTTTTTAATAAGTTCTGAAAGTTTCATTAAAATCCTACAATTTTAATTTTTACAGGTATTTCCAAATTAATGTGTTTTTCAACTGAAAAAAGCACTAAAAAAAAACTAATGCTAGATATTACGCGACCGCTGACGTAAAAAAAAACAAAATTTTCAATCGAAATTTCAAACGTGCTAGAAAGGAATGAAAAAACTTTTAAAAATAATTAAAAAATACTTTTGTCTTTCCTCTTATTAATAACATAAACTTTTTCACGATAAAACTTTGTTTTATTAAGTTTGAGGTCTTTTTTTTTCATGCTATGCTGTTTTTTTCGGCGAATTATTGAATATACCTAGAACTTAAACGTGGTCTAAAGGTTTTTAGTGCAGATTTTCCAACATTATTGACTTCTTAAAAATAGTATTCTTCATTCTAGTATGTCTAGTCTAATTTAAATAATCTACACAAATTCATCGAGAATCAAAGCGAATGTTATCACTTAATTATTTACTTACAGATGGACAACATTTATAAGAACAGTTCCCTTGCTGGAATCTACAAAGAAACTAAAGTACTGGGATTCAGGTAAGTACTAACATATCTTTTTAAATAATAACATTTTGTCAATGTAGTCAATATTGCAAAATCAACATGTTTACTATCTTATTTTCTATTATTAATGACTTTTTGAATTACTATTAGTATGGTAAACGCTAGCATACCTGTGAGTATTTGGTGGTAGCTGATACAAGAACACAACAGAAAGCGAACGAGTATGAGAGTGCAAGAGATAGATAGATAGATAGATAGATAGATAGATAGATAGATAGATAGATAGATAGATAGATAGATAGCAATAGAGAGTGCATGTGTTGATGGAAAATACAAAGAAAAATTGACAAGGATTAAAAAACATGATGACATCACGAGATAGCTTGCTCGGTACGACAACACGAACTTAATATGAAAATGATGTGTGTGTAAAAATAAAAGAGAGAAATTGAAAAGTTGTGAGAAAGAGAAATCGGGAAATAGAGAGGGGAGATAAAAAAGGAAAGCAAAAGAGAAAATTAATTTTAAAATATTACAACAAACCTATAGGTATATATTTTTGTTTAAAACATCATTTTAAGTTCAAATATTCCTGCATGCGTAGCTTCATTTCTGTTTATGTTATTGCTAAATATATTAAAAATCTACTTATGTAAATAACAGTTCAGAAATATAAATCAGATTTATGATTTATTATACAGAATAGTATTCTTTGTTTCTTTCTGAATCTTTTCACTTTGTTTTAATTTATTTACTTCACATTTTGTTTTCATTTTGCATTATTTTTTCATAAATTGGTTTATATTCTTTCATAAATTTTTGTACGCTTTTTTCTTTTTCGCAGAAAGTTAAGGTCAGTTGCTTGCATGTTCTGTACAATTAGCTTTTATTGCTAACCGAATTTACGCATTATACACAAAATGCTACGCTGTTCACCAACACATTCATCAATGGTCCTTTAGCTTATTTGAAGGTTATTTAAATAATATATGTTAAAACTATATGAAACAGGAGTAAGACAAGGATACACCGGATTTATTTAAACTATACAGTGAAATGATTCTAGGAATTAGAAGTCTTACCAGGTTTATTATTGTCAAACATAATCTTAACAACATAATGTAATTAGATGATACTGTATGGATAGAAAACTCCTAAGGAAATCTGAACGATAAGGTAGTGAAGGAAAGCGAGAAGAAAGGGTAAACTATTAATTTTAAGAAGACAGAATGCGTGATTTTCATAAAAAAGAGCCCAAGATGTGAGCCCAAGATTGGATACGTTAAAATTTTATTATTTGGTTAGTATAGTAACAGACGACGGAAAATGTAACACAGAAATCTTAAGGTGCATAGGAATGGCGAAAGAAGCCTTCCAAGACTAAACCAAATATTAACCGATAGGAATATGCTCTAAGAAAAAAAGAATGCTGGATTTCTATGTAATATTTATTCTCCTATATGGCAGCAAATGCTGGAAAATCTCACAGATGAAGAAGAGACTTGAAGTGATAGCGATATAGTTTTAACAACAAAAGTTTGTGGCGCTTTTAAAGGAATTTTAAACAAAATATTTAGATATTTAAAATATTAGATATTCGTACATAGATTTATTCAACCACATGTAATCTATTTTGTTCTTTGAGGGAGCATCATGATTCTAACCTCTCAGAAATTGTCATCTTTCTGGGTGATGTACTGGTCTAAGTGGTTTTTAAGACTTCAAAGAATTTAAACTTCTTCCCAATAAGAGAATTTTGGATCGAAATAAGTGGTTTTCCGAAAGTTCATGGTCAGGTAGTGTAATGGGTATAGTAAGACATCCCAACCAAGCTGTTCCAATTTCTGTTAGGTCTGCAAAGAGGCGTGAGGTCTAATGTTGTCCTGATGGAAGACAACACCTTATCGACTGACCAATTCAGGATCATTTTCATCGATTACTGCCTTTAACTGATCCAACTGAAAACAGTACTTGTTTGAACTGAATATCCGATTTTACAGAAATAGTTCGTAATACCAAAAATCCCACCAAATAGACATTCGGATGCAGACTGTTTTTTAGAGTGTTTAAGTGGCTCATTTCGTTTTTCTTAGGACCTTTTTCACACCACATGATTTTAGAAAAATCGATTTTTCATTGCCTGTAAGCACTCTTTTAAAAATGGTCAATTTTGTTGTTTCTGAGCAAAAATCGTAGATAAAATGAGGTTCATTAAATTTTTTTTCGGTTAAAATGTGAGGCACTCAAACATCGCAGCGATTCACATATCCAAATATTTTCATATAACTTAAAACGCTCATATGAGATATGTGGAGTATGTTTTCAATATCCCGTATCATATGACCGGGATTATTTTAAATCAGCGTTTCGATTTGGTCATCATTATCAACGACTGGAGGATTGTCCGAATGTTCTCTTTCTTCTAGATAGATATTTCCACTTCTGAACCTAGCAAAGCACTTACCAACAGTACTCTTAGCTATGGCACTATCTCCATAATCAGAATTTTTTTTTTTGCTTTTTTTAAGCGTTTTTTACTTTCTGGAAATAAAAAAAGCATCAAATGATGAAAACGTATCTCATTTTTCTCCATTTTCGCTTTTAACGTAAAAACATTTAAAATTCACCATCCACACACGAATCGTATAGAAATGCCACCTTTCAAAATGTGTATATACGTCATAAATTTCAGTCACTGGTAAAAGGAAATCACGGATTCAAAAGACACCTATTGAAAATTCTACGAACCTTTATTCCAACCCAGTATTTTATAAAAGATATAATGGGAAATTTGGTTTTATTATACATCGTATTTTTCATGGAAAATGTATAGAAGTAAAATTTAGTTCATAGTTAAAAATAAAATCGCGAAAACATATTTGCCACTGTTTTAGATATAAAACTTTTGTTTCGTGTGTTCCGTATCCATTTACACATTTGCATACATATACAAATTGTCTTAATATTGCACTGTTGTTACAAATCTGATTCTCAAAATAATAATAATAAAATAGATACTTTAAGTGCTTCTCTTTCGAACTCCAAATATGCACATTTGTAGTATTATTTCCGCGAGTTTTAAAGATGTAAAGATATTGGCCATCACAAAAGCATTTCAAAACGTCTTGTTCCAAATCATTTATAGAAATACGTTAATTCCTTTTGGTATAGTTACATAATAATTTATTTTGTTTGGTCTCCATGCATTTTCCCTCTTAGCAGGTCTTATATATTAAAACTTCTATGACAGACGCGTACACGTCACAGAATAAATACGTGCATAAAAATTTATAGGTGTGCATGTACACACTAACGCTCACATACGCACGCTTGCATATGCAGTCCCAGATGGAGACACATACATACATTGTCATGATATAAATATATTTGCTTTTAATAATAGTTTTAAGCACAATAAAGGTGATATAGTAGATGGAATAAATCAACTTTCAAATTAATGTCATAATCATACGTTAAATGATGTCTACACCAAATTTATAACAAATCCCTAGATATACAGTCGTAGGTTGGAAATATAAGAATATCAATACGGAAACAAAAGTAAAATGAAATTTAAATGCAACAGATACAACAGCGTTTTTCTTTGTATTAAACAATTATATGATGCTTAACAAATATTTTTCATTTGATATGAAGCATCCCTGAATCTTGTCAGTTCATAAATAATTGGATCCTTTATTTTTACAGCCAAGGAAGTATTAAGGTCAACTTTGTGATAATTGTAATCATTATACCAACTTCACCGACCCCAGCTGCTAGAAATGTGACCAGTTCTCCTTCATTAGACAATAGTACACAGAAGACGACGACGACGACGACGCGATTACCTGATCCCAATATTATCAGTAACGTTGTTTTGCAAGCTTTAAGGGAGATCATAAAGGAAAATGCGGTTATCATGAAAGTGGATCTTACTAAAAATGACAGCATTCAAATAACAGGTAAGGCTAAATTAAAGTTGAAAATGGAAAACTACTACATTTTTTTAATGTTTACTGAATACAAGGCTCAAACGTCATTCAAGGTAGAAGATTACTGAAGGAGGTTGTATGAGTTGGAGACAAGAAGTGTAGTTTATGAGGTTATGTGGGACAAATAACGGTTAAACTTAGTTGAAGATGTTAGTGGTCGTGAAAACATTCTCTCGGGAGTCTGCTCCACAAAGTAGCGGCTCTTGGAAAGAAGTTGTCCGAGTGAAATTTCCTCCTTACTAATTGTTGTAAAAAGAGTTTGAGAGGAAGTGAAACAAGACTGAGTCCATATAGCTTGAGTGAAGCTTTATTCCACTAGAAATCTACTCCGGTAGCGAACCGTAAGAAGAAAATGGCCGACTACCTCGTAAAGAGAGAAAGACGAAAACAGGGGGAAATCAATCAGTCCTGGAAAGTCAGTGAAAGATTAGAGAGTTCCTTTATTTTCGCCACATTCCCCGCCACTTAAGAAAAGGTTCAGGTTTGTACGTTCTTCTGGCAAGGGGTGGTTTCTATGGGTGTCTCTGCTCAAACTGAAAGTAGAGAAAGGAGAAAAACAGATGTTCAAAGCTGATAATTTTCAGCTAAATACGGAGGTTTTCGACGAATTCTAGAAGAGCGTCGAAGATTCGATACATCAGCGTCTTCTGAAGAGTTCCTCTGGAAGCTATCCAAGGGCAGAGGATGAGGAGATGTAGGAGTGGAATTTACAGTGGGGTGGTTTTCGGGGGCAGCTGAATCGTCAATAACAGTATTTTCCAGAGCACTTGGCAGAGGAGTAGGAGTGTTAGACTGGAGAGGGGCGTTCATTGGATCAAGTTCTGTGTGTGAACCGTTTGGTTTGCCATCCAATGGTGCAATATGGCGTAGAGACACTGTCGTTTCTCGTCCGTTGTTAAGTCGCACGTGAGCGTAGTTCGGATTGACTTCGAGTATGTCAACTGTCTCAACTAAAGGCTCATATTTACTCCCGCGTACATGGCGCCTCAGGAGCGCCGATTTTGAGTTTGTTAACCATGTTGGTATGGAATCACCAGAAGCTGATTTCCTTTGGAAATTAAACAAACGTTCATGAAGAGTACAGTTCGAGGCAGTGAAAAGCAATGAGCGAATGCAGTGGAGTGCTACATCTAGAACATTTTCCCAACTAGCAACTGGGAGATTACTAGACCGTAGAGCCAGGCTCACCGTTTCCCAGATGATACCATTGTACCTCTCTGCTTGTCCATTGCCCTGTGGATTAAAGGCAGTTGTTCGGCTGGTAGCAATGCGTCGAGAAAGTAGAAACGCCTTTAATTCGTCCGACATAAAAGCTGTACCACGATCAGAGTGCACAAAAGAAGGGTTTCCAAAAATGGAAAATAAACTAGTTAGATGTTTCTTGACAGTCGTTGCTGAGACACAGCACAAGGGTAAGCGAAAGGAAAACAGGAGTATTCGTCAACCACAGTAAGTATGAACCGATTGCGAGTATTTGAAGGTAAAGGTCCCTTGGAGTCTATACTTAATCTTTCAAAGGGTTGACTTGCTTTTATGAGTGTTTGAGGGGGCATTTTAATGAATCTAGGCTTTATCTCGGAACACACCTGGCATGACCTGGTTATTGCTCTTACATCTTCTACAGAGTATGGCATATTTTTACTTCTGACGAAATGCAGCATTCTTGTTACCCCAGGGTGACATAAATCTTTGTGCAAGATATGTAGTTTGTTAATAGAGATGGCGAAAGAGCAAATTCGTGATAAAGCGTCCGCAGCAGCATTTTGTTTTCCCGGACGATATACTATGTCGTAACTGAAACAGGCAAGTTCTAATTTCCATCTTGTGATTTTCTCGTTTTTTATCTTGTTTTTACTTTTAAGATTGAACATGAAGGAGACAGATTTCTGATCTGTGATAAGCTTGAAAGATTAGAGAGTTCCTTTATCTTCACAACTAATGGAATACAAAGGGCATGGGGATGATGTGGTCCACTGTATGTGGCATGGCGGATTTTACCTGTGAAGGTTAGAACTGGTGAGACTAAAGAATGTCGCTCGTCAGAAGTTTTTTTTTCTGTAGGAAGGGGGCTGTAGGGTGGAAAGCAATTCACCACTCACAAGGTCGTATAGACGCTTTTGAACTCTATCAAGACTGAAAAATAAAGACTGATGAGCTCCAGTTCAAATATGGAAGCAGTTCGATCTGATCTAGCTTTTTGCAAAGGTAGAGCATAGCAGGAGGAGTCAGGTTCTTACTAGAGCGGTACAAGGAACGACTATTTGTCCAGCATTTTTAGCGATGGATCATATATATACACTTGATGTCTGGATGAACCTGAGTCTCAATAGATTTTCAAAACAAGCAGCCTCCTTGAGAGAGCATCAGTTCATCGCTTTAGAGGAAAATCCATGTTCAGCTAAATGATGATGGCACGTTACTAGTTTTGTTTTTGAGGTATTGAATGTTATAAGCCAATTTACTACGACTTGAATGAAGCAAGGGTTTTGTCTGTATTTATAATAATCACATGACAAATCTTCTATTGCAAGGGCTATCAATCGAAGGTTATAACGGAAATGTAAATAGAAAAGCACTGTCTACTTTTCTAAAATATCTTGTGTTCTATGCCAATAAGGTTTCGAATATCAAGGTACTCAAATATCAAGACTAAAATTAATTGAGAATATCATTAGTTTCCTTAATGTTCGAATTTTCTCATCAATTCTCACCAAGATTAAAGACATTCAATACACTCAAAATCCCGCGTTTATATTTTCATTTTCAACATTATTTTCCTTATTTCTCTTTTATTAGGAAGGACGTGCAAATTATTTTGGTCATGTAATATACAATTTGTTATATGAGAAATAATAATGATTTTTTTCTAAATATCACTTATCAATGGGCATCAGATATTAATAACTTCGTTATCTCAGAGTAAACGGCCGATTTTTGAGAGTCTAATGATGGAAATTTGTGTTACATTAAAATTATTAGTAACTATTTTGAGAGTAGTTTTAGTATTAATATTAATGACTACAATTTTATCCTTTTTTAGCACATTATTTACGAAAAAGTATTAAATGCACTGTGCGTGTCTCCTTGAGAATGTTTTTTGTATATTATTTTTTCTGATATAGTTAATTTTATTTTTTATTCTTTATAAGTTTCAAAAATTGATTTCTCAATAGAAATTTTAGTTTCTTGTATTATTTTGTGTTAACCCGAGCTTATTTTAATATTTTATCCATGTTTGTATTGTCGAAACAAATTGTTAAATATTTCTGTATTTTCTTTAAATTCATTTAAAATAAGACAATACGAATGAGTAGAATTGTATTTAAGATAACATCCAAAGTGTCCTATGAACTTAAAATATTTAATTCAGTCCAATCATGTTTTCCACTTTTAATCAAAATATAGAAACTAGTTTTGCTTACGAAATAACGTCACACAACAGTTTTTAAATTTTCATTGCAAATACACTAAAATATGAAATGAAACTTTTTCAGGAAGCCTAGAGTATTGTAAATTGCTAAAGAGAACTTTTTATACCGGTATATACGTGTAATTTGAAACAGTTATATATTTACTGGTGATTGAATAATATCTTATTTGATTGCACATTCCATTCATGAAATTACCTCGAATCAATTAAACAAAAAAAAATATGATAATTATTTTTTGCTTGAAAAACTGAATAAAATAACAATTATATATGTGGCTTTTTTATTTCAGAAATTACCACCACTGCTAGGCCAACAACAACTCCAATAAGAACCACACCAAAGACCATCTTTATTAGCACCAGCCAGCGCCCGGACGCAACGAAAACTCGTCTACCTTTGCCGACATCTACGACGATTAGGGAAATGGTGACTGAAAGTATGCGTCCAAGAACGGAAACCCCCATTCTACCGCACACAGAACCAAGTAAGCCTGAAACGAGCGAGAAGCTAACCTCTATCGAGCCACAGCTTCCAACCAAGCAATCCACTTCTACACAAGAACTAGCACCTGAAAGCACTAAACCACCAAAGCAATTTACTACTGCACCTTCCAATACAAATGCACCTGCTTCACAGAAAACCTTTCCATCCGTTACAACTGTATCTAATGTTCCAACGTTGGGGAAAACAACTCTAATACAAGACATTACTATTGTCACCCAAGCATATTCTAAACTTGCTACAACTGAAGAATTACCGACACAAGATATTACTGATCATTTCACAAGTGCACAAAATAGCACTAAGACATCATTAAAATTCTCGCGCAATTATACAGTAGTCACTCTTCCTTTTTCGACAAGTATTACACCAATTAAAAACCAGACATCTGAACCAGGAATAATGTACACAGGAACCACTATAAAACCATTTATGACGACTACGGCATCTTTAAAAAAGCCAGGTAGGCATAATGATTTCAAGATGACAACCAATATGTCATTTGGTGGAAAGTGCAATCATTTATTAAATATTATAGCCATAAATACGTTGTTGTTTTAAATTAATATCATAGCTTTTGCTAGAAAAGCTGATTTTATTTTAAAAAGTAGATTTTACATGTAATCTTCTTCTTTTACGTGCCGTGTCCATTCAGGACGTAGGCGATCATGGCTGTCCTATCCTTTGTAGTTCTCAATAAGTATTTTTGCTACTTTTCCCAGACCCTGTTCTGCCATCCACTTGCTTAAGCCCGGTAAGTACGTCACGCGTTGCTTTCTCATGTCTCCCTTCCCCTCTATCCGCCCTGTGAGTATCAGATTTTCCAAGCCTTACTTTCTCATTACGTGTCCCAGAAATTTCAGCTGCCTCTTCCTGATGTTAAGTATAAGTTTCCTCTTTGTTTGCATCCTCTCCAAAACGTCATCGTTGCTCACATGTTTGGTTCATGTTATCCTTAGAATCCTTCTGTAGAACCATACCTCTGTTGCCTCGAGTCTCAGAACCATACCTCTGTTGCCTCGAGTCTTCATCTTTGAGGAGACCGTCCAACATTCGCTGCCGTAAAGGAGGACAGATATCACGTATCAGTTCAGTACTCTTTTCTTTGTTACCAACGAAATCTTCCTGTCTTGTAATACTCTGCCTAGCTTTTGGAATCAAAATCATTTATTCAAAGGCGAAAACTCATCCTATTCTATAGTTTTATGAAATTATTTGTACCACATTTTCAATTCAACTTGAGTAATAGTGATGAGTGCTTCCTGCTTCATTTTGCTTCAAAATCTGTGGTAAGGTATATAATGGTGAGGGACCAGTCACCCTTTAAATTCAAACTGGAAGAACATAAGCTGTAAGTAAAAGGGAAGCGGAAAAATATGGTATGGCGAATCATATCTGTAAGGAGACGGACAGACATTTACTTACTCTAAGGTGAGATTCAGATAGTTAACAGAGAGCATTGTTGTGTGTGAGAAAACAGAAAGAAGCAGTATATATGAGTCTATCGATCAGATAATGTGATTTTCTCGTTTTCACAAAGATGGTGTTGGGTAGACACCCCCTCCTTGTTACATTTAAGAATTATCTGATTATTTGATGAAATATAAGTTGGGACCATTCTAAGTTTGAAAGAATTGTTCATTCTGGTATTTTCTAATTTTCAGATGATTGTAACCCACGACTGACCAGCTGTGAAAATGGCCAGTGCATCCGGCATGAATGGTTTTGTGATAACCATGTGGACTGTTTAGACGCTAGCGACGAAGACGATGTCCGATGTGGTAGAAATACAACAAAACAAAATTCTAAACCCGAATCAACTGGGAATGGTGAGCAAATTGAAAATTAAAAGATATTCAAAATTAAACTAAAATAAACTATTAAATTTTTGCAAATACCCCCCCCCCAAAAAAAAATTGTAAATTGTGAATAGTAAAGGGAGGTTGGATTAGCAAATTTATTTTAAAGTGCCACTAAATTACTTTGCTATTATGAAATAAATACAGATTAAATCAAATCAGTTATAATTTCCAAGTCGAGTAAGCAATAGGAAATTCAAATTCGGTACGTGGAAAATAGCACATATTTGATGACCATTCTTAAATGATGCTTAAGTTAACTTAAACATCCTTTAAGAATGGTCGTTCTTTGACAATGGTCACCAAATATTGAGTTAAACAATGAGTTAAACAGTTTAACTCATTGATTAATTTCATATTCTTTCATTAAAAATTGTGTAATAAAAAAATTGTGGCCAAGTTGAATTTCTTGCGTTTGGTTAATGTAAAAACTGAACATATGCAATAATTTAAATATGAAATTTTATTGGTGCTTCTTAGAGAAAAAAACATTTGGAGAATTTACCGTCATGAATTTAAATAATATATATTGTAAAATTGTTATAACACTTGAAAGGGTGTATTGGAATTTATAAAAATAATCTAAAATTAAACTTACATCTTCATAGACAAATTAAATCCAGTTAGTTTCATCATTGTTAGTCATTTTGTTGTTATTTACTCAGATTCACTTGGCACAAGATCACAAGTATTAAGCATTCAATAGGTATCAAAATCATCAACCAAACTAGCTCGTTAATCATTATCTCACTTTTGTGGTATCCTTTTTTAATCGTTTTATTGTTGAATAAAAAGCAATCAAAGATTGAATACGATTTTCACTGTACTTTCCTAAAATCATTAAATAACGTAAGTTAAGGTAAGCACTGTTGATTATTGTACGATATGAGTTGGAATTAAACTGATTTTGTTCCAAAAAAACTCATTCCACATTTTACCATAAAATATTGAATCTAAAAATTTCATTCACAGCTTTAGTTAATCGCACTTAAAAACAATAAATGTCGAATGACTTCGAGAAATTAAAAAATGTTAATATCGGTGCAAAAGAAATAAATCCAGATTTAAAAATATCTTTTTATCAAGCTTACAAGAACAAATCATTTGTTGTTCACGTGATGCTTATAAATTATTATTATAGGTCCCTTCACTTTTTCGCAGAAAACAGCATAGCAAATAATAAAACTATGACATTATTTAATTGGAAATGTTTTTAATTGCTTTTGTAAATAAGTTATATTAAGGATACTATTGTCTGAAGAAATAAAATTTTTCCGATAAATAATGAATTTTTACAAGAATATTTTTCATTTTAGATTAATAAACCTAATTACACTATTCTATTTTTAAAATAATTTTTTTTATATTTTTTTATTTAATTTGTTCCCTTTTTTCATCTATGAAAAGCTAAACGCGACATTATTATGAAAAGTTCACGTGATCTGAGAGTTTTGTCTCTTTACAGAGAAATTAATTTAAGACATTGCAACTGTCATCGCTTCGTTCATTAATCATCGCCTCAGATAACAGGACCAATCATTAACAAATTGTTGTATATTACTTTTTTAAGCTATAAGTACGTAATATTAATTTCAAATCAGATTGTTGGGATTGCTATGAAATGAATGTGAAATCAGAAGGTTTTTTGGTTTGAGATGATAAGCGTGAAAAGCATATTCTTCATATTAATCACAACAATATTAAGCATAGACATAAAAGTTGAATAAATCTCAAGTCAAAATTGAACAAAGAAACAACGGTAGTCGTGAATTCAATTAGAAAAACACTGAACATTTATATACAATTAATTATAATACAATTTGGAAAAACTTGTGTTTCAGTTTACTTTTGGTTATATGGATGTTTGACGAAATGTGAATTAAGTATCTTAATGAATTACAGTTCAGGAATGTTCCTTTGTTTAGAAAATGTCCACATGTAATATTAATGAAAATTTATCTAGGGATAAATTTTAAAGTAATGTAATGCGAGATTTTTGTTGATTTTTGTTTGTTCTTGTTTTGACAGAGTTATTCACCCTGGACTGTATTTTTTATCTTAATGCTTGAATTGCAGTTTCTGTTTAGTAGTGTAGATAACACTTTTTTAGAAATGTGCAATGAATTCAGAGAGAGACAGGAAGAGGTTGAAAGTTGAGTCAGGTGTTGACGCGCGCAAAGTCCTTTAGTCAAAATGTAGACACGCGTGGATCTCTGTGGAATATCTCTCTAAAGGTGAATATCTGACTGGTGAATTGGACTGAAAATTGTTCTTTTATTTACTTTGAGAAGTTGGAATAGGCTCCAGCGATTATTGGCGGTAACAGATTCTGGGGTCGTCTCGACCAATAATAAACCGAGTTTCGCAATGTGTGGTGTTGATTGGTCGAAACTAGCTCTTATGGAATAGTCTATTTTTTAACGGGGGTGAGTGGAAAAATATGGACGATTCCACAAGATTAATTTAACTTTAATTTTTTTTTATTAAATCAGATTAATTTAACTTATTATCAGATTAATTTAACTGTAAATTTTCTAATTTTACTCAAATAATGTGTCAGAAATATATCGTGGCCGATAAGGATGTCGCCCTCGCAAGCTTATTGAAGAAAGGTGTGAGAAACAGCCAAGATAATGAGAGGAGAAAGGCAGAGGTATAAGAAACAAAAAACGTCGATTTTATTAATCCAAAGTGTACAAGAGTGTACTCTGGAGAAGTGTGTTTGAATCGGTGTCGGATCTGGTATGACTGGTTTCCTTCAGTGGAAGTTGATTCGGTTGTATCAGCGAAACGAGTGTAGGGTTGGTAGGCGGCGGTAGCTGGTCGACTGCCGGATTGGAGAATGGGCAGTAGCTGGTTGGTCGAAGACGCATGAAGGTTCGTTGGGTCGGTTAGGACGAGTCCCTAAACAGGACCGAGTAGTGATACACCTTCCAAGGCGGATCGACCTCGGAAACGGGATCGCGCCGGAGGGTAGCACTTGACGTAGGCGAAATCCCTAAACAGGGCCGAGTCGGAGTAGTGTTATGCCTTCCAGGGCGGATCGACCGGAGACGGCATCCCGCCGAAGGGTAGCACTTGAAGCTGGGTCAGAGAGGCGATACGTCTTCCAGGGCGGATCGGCCGGGGAAACGGGATTACGCCGAATAGTATTCTCTTGACGAAGCCCTGGAGGCTTACAAAGGTAGCGTACTACACTTAAAAGGGGCTAACAATATCTGAAACGATTTGTTCAAGTACTGCCTGGCTAAAAGGAGTAGAAAACCGTAGATATAAAATTAATCCCATTGTTGTTCGATGTTTGAAAAGCGCTGCCTAATCCGGTGCTCACGAGATACGGTTTGGACTCAACTATATTGGCCAGTTGTCCAGTTTCTCGCATGCTGTTTGACTTAAATATGCGAGATCAGGGGTTGTGAAAGGTCAAGGTTGTTTATCTAAGGAGCGGCTAATGGCGGCCGCGATAGATATATATATTTTTGGAAGAGTTTTTAAAATCAATAAATTTGTTTTGTTTACTAATTTCTTAAAATTAAGAAAATGGCCGCTTTTAAGAAAATTTTAAGAAATTGAAATTAAATTCGACATTCCAGTCTATATAATTTCTATCTGAAATACACCATGCAATATTTTACTTACTGGAAATAATAAATTTAATCATTTAGCTTTGAATTAAAGCTAAAATGAAATCTTCAAGAATTCTTTTTCATTTAAAAAAAAAATTTTAAACATTAGGTATCGAAAATTTATGCCGAAAAAGTGGAGATACCTATATAAACTAACATAATAATACAGACTTTGTTTTAAAGACTTTATAAAATTCCTGATAAAAGACAACATTAAAAGTTGATGGTGGATTTTGATCAGTAAATGATTTCAGAATTAAAAACTTTAAACGTCATTCATTTTAAAATGCCCTCTTGATCTAACTACAACAGACTTTTTCTAATACATAAATCTAATACGGGGGTCATTCAATAAATAAGGTGAATTTTTCGGTATAAGGACTTCTAATACAGATAGAAGGTTACTTTTTTTTATTTTTCAACGTAGTCTCCCAGCATTGTCACAAGCTTCCGTATTCTTTCAGCGTAAAAATCTTTGGACTGATGTCTCAGCCAGTCGCTCACAACACTTTTGACTTCATCGTCACTTTTAAACTTCGTGCCTCCCGTGAACGCTTTCAAGGGACCAAACAGGTGAAAGTCTGAAGGGGCAAGGTCTGGGCTGTAAGGGGGATGAGGGAGCAGTTCTCAGCCCAGCTCGTTGATGGTATGCACTGTTTGGGCTGCTGTGTGAGGCCTTGCGTAGACATTTTTTGGCTGAAACATGTGGCACCATACATAGTTGACATTCTCCTATGAATTTCAACTGGTTTGCACCCTTCAGCAACGAAAAACTTGATAACTGAACGCCCTTCAATCCTGGAGCATGCTACTTGGTCGGCCATCTTTGTTAATCGCCAAAACTCTCATAGTTTTTTTTTTAATCTGCAAAAGAAATTAAATCCATGTGAAAAAGAAGTAAAAAAAAAAAGAGTAAGCTTTTATCTGTATTAGAAGTCCTTATACCGAAAAATTCACCTTATTCATTGAATGACCCTCGTATGTGTTTATTTCTGAAGTGGTGATGAAAAGTGATATTTAGGAAATGGATTGATCCATGCAATTTTCAGTATTTTCTGGTGTGTGTATATAAAAATAAGAGTAAGCTTCTATCTGTATTAGAAGTCCTTATACCGAAAAATTCAACTTATTTATTGAATGACCCTCGTGTATTGAATGACCCTCGTATATACATATATCTATCCGGGTCTACTCTACCACAATGATTAATAATCCTGTCTCGCCAACAAATTGTGTGGGGCGCTAATGACGTTTGGTTTGAAATGTATCAGAAGGTTTTTGATGAAGGTTGCGTTTTGAAATTAGCACACCACATTTAATTTGCAAAGAAACACGAAAAAGAATGACAAAAGATCATTGAATGTCAACAAGAAAAACATGTATTGAAAACAAGTAAATATACAATTGTGTTAGTGACAATAAAGTTTAAGATGTAAAATGTAGTTCCCCTTGTATCGTGTGGGAATACAAATGTGTTGTAAGAAATCTTCTTGTTTAAATTTGTTTAGAGTACAAGAATATTTTATATATGAGTTTGAAAGTTAGAATGTTGTGCAAGAGGATGATAAAGTCTTGAATAGTTCACTTGGCTTTTGAAACAGACAGTTCACAGTGTTGTGTGTATGTAATTTATGTCTGTGTGTGTGTGTTTGAGTAGAAGATTGAGAATACACGTACGTGGTTAAGGCTCTGAAATTTAATAGTCTACTAATGTTCTTTCTCTAATTTCTGCTATATATACACATAACATAGGCTCCAGGGACGAGAGCGGGAAAAATATTGAAAGAAATGTCAATTTATGTGATTGGTCAAAAATCGCCCAATTGTTGATTTTTTTCTATAACAAGTTTGGTAAGGTAAAACAAGAGAAAATTTTATGTGACTCGTGCGATGCGTAAATTGTCTTTAAAGAAAGTAGTGTTTATTTTCTGTTCAATGACTGTTGAATGATTTGTGGGCGTGATATATGTAAACGTCCACTACAACTGCCTAGAATACGTAAATAAGCATGAGTATCAATCTACGGAATTACTTACACACATCATCTTTAGTAGATATTTTCACATGACTATCAATAATGACATCAGTATTTGCAACCTGTTAACTGAAGCACGTATAATGTAAAAAGTATACTCCTCGTTTAAGGAACTTCGGAATAATTGATATTATTAAAAGAAATAATTTTTTATATTGCACAGTTTTTTATTATTCCAATTCTCAAAAAATTAAAAAATACACAAATGAGATTATTAGAAGCGGATAAATAAATTATGCATCTGATATCAGCCAGTAAAATTGTCTGTGCATATACCGAATGGAATTTGTGTTTTTTTAATTTTTTTTAACATGTTCATTATTTGTATTTATATCGACTGTTTCTTAAATATTGTGTTTTACGTTTGTTTTGTGCAGAGCTGGACTGCAATTTTGAGAGTAATACAAAAGGATTGTGCAATTACGAAGCATCTCCCGGAGTCTACAACTGGAGGGTGAAACGTGGATCGACTAGTAGCAATAACACAGGACCGGATTTGGATCACACCTATATGAGTCCAAAGGGTAAATCATTTCGCTGGTTTTAAGAAATGATTGTACGTATTAATCTACAATATCCTTACGGAATAGGAATATGGAACAATAATTAAAAACCTAGTATTTCAGTTTATTGATTCGTTTTCTACGGCTTATCAACAGCAGGTTATTTAAAGCCAGAAAATATTTTTAGATTGTAAGAATATTTTGGAGATAATAATAATTTTGTGATATAAGTATTACTAATTAACCCGTAGCTGGGGGTAGAAGAAGTAGATTCATACTTTTCCCAAAGTTATTTGCGCGTAAATGAATATAACGAATCCAACGGAAATTGGAACTTGGTTCTCCTATTAACAATTCCTAACCATTATCCATTACACCACTCGCACATCCAAACTTACAACACCTGATATTCCCAAGCGGGCACCCATCTAGATATTGACCAGATTCGACGTTGCTTAACTCCGGTGATCGTACGGGAATTGGTGCTTCAACGTGATGTGGCCGTAAGCCGTTATTTCAGTTTAATTTAAATACACAATGTATGTTTACAAAAATGAACGACATCACTTTATGGAATGAAATGCTTAATTTTCATCAAAATGAATTCGTATGTTTATATTTGTTATCATAAGTGAATATATACCGTATATAACCCTTACGTTTTGGACGCCTGCAAGTACAGTAGTTAGCATTAAATGCTAAAGACTTCAAGCCTGGTCTTTTTCGATTGTGATGAGGTGGATAGCTTCACAAAGCAATTAATTTGAATGTGACAACGGCTAATAACAAGATAAGCAAACGTTGCTTTCGCAGGGCCATTCCTGGAATGAAATTGTCACCCTTCGAATTTACATCAAAATTGCTCTATAGCTTTTATTTTTATAAAAATATAAATATATATATAACAATGTTTATACCACTGAATTGTAATAATTTCTATTTGCATTAAATCATTTATGTTAATGTTGTCATTTAGGAATTGTGATGATAAATAGTGAATTCAACTTAAATATTTACTGCAGAAAAAATTATATATGCTTATCGACGCATATTCTATGCCCATATTCTATGTGCATAAGATCATTATTTGTTGTTATTGTGTTTCAGGGCATTTCCTTTTCACGGAATCTTCCTACGGCAAATATAATGACAATGCGACATTGAAAAGTATCCCAGTGGCTACAGACAACAGAAGCCACAGTTTCACCTTCTATTATCATATGAATGGAGCCCACATGGGTTCTTTGGTGGTTTACTTCAACATTCACACACTGAAAGGTTTACAAAGGTAAGCAATGCGTATCAAAAATGTATCAGTTACTTTTAAATTTGCTTGAATAACAGATCAACTGAATAATGACCAAATATTCAATGCTTCTATTTAAACTACCTATTCATTAAAACTTGTTACAACACACATTCTTTTTTTAAATAGGAAAACTGTTTTTAGATTAATTTAAAATGATACGCGTGTGTGCATGGCTTCAAAAGTGTTATCAATCTTCAAATACACAGCTATATATCATATATTCCTCTTGCATAAAAAAGTCTTGTTCCAGATCTGGTTGAAATTACCTACATTGTTTAACATTTATTATGTCAATGTGTACTTCTAGCATGTGTGTGCATGTACATGTGTGTACATCAAAATAAACATCTATTTGTGGATATACATATTGACACATATCAGATTACATATACTTTTTTACAATAATATAAAATCATTTTTCATTATTGTTTTTGTCATTTTATTTATAAGATACATCATTATATTTTGCCATTTAATCTTATATTGCCGTTTTCATAGTAACTATTGGTCTTGTTCATTTCACAATTAACTGTTTTAGGTTTGAGAGTATTTTAATAAGTACTAGGCACAATTGTTTTTTTTATATTTGTAGTGAAGGAAGTAATCATTAATATCAATAAATTTTAGTTAGTTGTGAACACATTTGTAATAATCACTTACCAACTATTTAGGTTGATTTAGGTAAGAAAATATATCTGTTCAATATACGAGGAGTGGGCAAACATTTTCATGGGAGGAGCCCCATCATTTTAGGCTCTATGTAAAGTGAGTCGCATCATAATAACAACACGACAACAACAATATAAATAACAATCAAACATGCACATGTCAGTTGTACATTTGCTTATTGAACACATTTTGTAAACTGACTGTACAAATGTATGAGGAATTAGTTTAATATTTAATACATTTATTACTATTAATGAGATTTGTGCAGTTTTTCCTAACCAGAATCCAGTTTTCTCGTTGATATATGCAAGGAGGATTGCATATTCAAAGTTGTTAGCTGGAACAGATTTGTTAAACCAAAAGTTGGCAAAAGATTGCTAGAATTACTGCTATTAACTACTGAATAAAATTCATATAGTTTGAATTCTTGAAAAACTCCTTCAATGTGTTGTCACTTTGGATGCCTAACAACTTCCCCAGAAGAATATTTACTATTATTTTTACATTTGTTGTAAATGTTAAAGTTAGTAAATTCATTTTTATCTTCCAGAGATCTGAATCAATAAACCTCCTTGCAAACTCTTCTTTTCAAAGCAGAGGTTTGTTTACGATACTCCTTTGTTCTCGTCTGAGCAACATTGATTTTTTTTTCAAGTAAGAAAATCAGTGAATTTTAGTTTCATTAAACTGTCTTAAGAAATTTGAAATGGCGTAATTCATTTTTGCAAAAACACCTTTGCCGTGTAACTACGCATTCATTTACACGTCGTATATATTCATATTTACCAGGTGGACCGTAGTTTGTTCAATCTTGGTCTATACAAAATGGGAAAACGATTTTTTGTAGCCATCATATTCATTCATTACTGTGTTCTCAGATTTATTCGTACTTAAAATCAGTTTACTCCTTCTTTATGTTCTTCTAAAATCCTTCAGCGTCCCCGCCTATCAAACCCCTTACCCTAAGACTTCAGCATTTACTTGTTATTTACGAAACAGTTCGTGTATTATTCTCTTATAGTAATGGCTTCTATTTTTGTAACACCGAACGGAATCAGTGGAACGACGTTTTTGCTATGTCTAAATTTAAATTTAATAAAAAGTATAAGAAACTGAATGAGAACCTAATGAATTTAAAAGGAAGTAAAATAAGAAATTACTAAAAAATAGTGTGTATTCGATTTAGAATGTTATGATAAAAGCAACAATAAATCCAAGTCAAATAATAGTGACATTTAAATATTTTCCATGTGTTTCAGGGTTCTAAAATGGAAAGAAAGTGGCAACCATGGAAACATGTGGCTGAAAGCCTGTATTGAGATGCCGAAAGGAACGAAATTAAGCGTTGAATTTGTTGCTTATCGTGGTCTCAACTATACCAGTGACATCGCTATTGACGACATCAAATACTCCACTGACAGCTGTATGAGTAAGTCACCTGCTATAAAAAACATTTATGTTTAAGTGACAGACTTAAGTGCATCTAGTAAAAACAAAATCCGGTTTTCACCATGAAATTTGTAAGTTCTTTCCATACAAATAGTACATCTGAAGTACTGAAGTCGATTGAGACATTGTGGTAGCAACAAAAGGAACAAAAAGAATAAATTCACTTGTCCGAACAACTCTTGGAATATAGTACTGAGTTATGCAATTGCGTGACAAAAAAGTATCGTAAGTGAATAAAAAAAAGAACGCAACCTTAAAAGTTTAAAGGATTTCTCGTTTAAATCCATACTTTAGATTCTGAATTTGCACTGAAGTTCCCTGTATGCACACTTCACGAAACACACGTGCATGTGTATGCGCGAACTCACATACACACACACACTTGCACACACACACACACACACACACACACACACACACACACACACACACACACACACACACATCGATGTATATAATTTAATATAAGTTAATGTCTATATATGTAATATTTCTTATGACTGAAACAAAGTTGATATTTTAAAAATGTATTAAAAAATAGATGAATATTTAAAGATATTTTTCCGAAGAAATATTTCAGAGTGGTTCCCTGACAACGTAATTATGTAATTAGAGGTGACATATTGTTCAAGATAATATATGACTTTTGTTTCATTTTTCAAGTATTTTAATCGTTGTATATCGGACTAATTTCCTTCCGTCATACTTTTTCTTCATTTTTTTTTATCTTACCTTAGGAGTGCTTGGAACTTTCTTCCATTGCACCACCTATAGTTTTCTAAGAGAGGCCAGTTCCAAGACACAAAAGAAAAGATATCAAACAAAAAGTTTTGATTAAAAAAAAAACAACAGTGAGGAAATTAATTAAAAAAGTACCAAGGATATTAAACATTTTGTTTGTAGAAGTAAAATTTCCTAACCATATTACTTTTCCTTTAAAATCCCAAATTCTTTCGCCAACTTAAAAGTGAAATGTTTATTAATGATTCACTGTTTACACGTATTTGTTAATATTTTTTTAAAGATCAATTTAATGAGATATGCTTTGAGTGACAGAGTATGTGCAAAATTTATTGATTTTATAGCAAATATACGGCTTCTTTAATTTGTTTTTATACACTGTCATTTATTTTGTAAGCCATTGTTTCGAAATAAAACTATTAATTATCAAGTGATATTGATACCATTTCTCGAGTATATTTATACAAAAAATATATCGTGCTGTCTTCAGTCTATACCAGGTGTGTGTCAAATTGGCGGCCCACGGTCCGCATGTATACCTTTACATGCATCTTGGTGGCCCTCACAAAGGTTTCTATAGGCGTGGTATATCGAGAATTTTGTCTATGTTGGTAATGCAAATTATTAAAAACAGTGAGATTTTTTTCAATTGGTATGATTAGATTGTTTATTTTATCTCAATGGATTTTTGTTTTCGAATGTCAGCGACTATTTTTAACTTCCGGTTAATCATGTGATCATCCTTGACAACTAAATAAGAACAAATGTAAAGTGAAAACCTTCGTAATTTTGTAATATTTTGCCTTAAAAATGTCGAATTCTACTTCATCTCGTAAAAAGAGAAAATTATCTGAAGAAGGACGTGTGTTTCAAGAAAAGTGGGAATTACAGTACTTTTGTACCACTGTTAATGGAAAGATAAACTGTTTGATTTGCAACCACTGCATTGCAATGCCAAAAGAATATAATGTGAAGACATTATGAAACAAGTCATCGATCTTATGATAAATATGAAGGAGATATGCGTGTTTCAAAAGTGAAAGATGGTACTGGAAATGCAGACTGACTCAACACTCAAGGGAAAGTACCTAGAAGTAGGGAACCAGGATTTTTTTCTTACCTTCCTCAGACATTTAAGAACTTCAGAAATTTTGCCACAAAGATTATGGTGATGTTTGGTTCCACATATGTCTGTGAGCATTTATTTTCGTTTATGAAGACCACAAAAACGTCTCACAGAACCAAATTAACGGATGAACATTTGCCATCTTTGATCAAATTGAGATCTACACAGACATTCCAAACTGTTATGTCGAGAATAGTTTGTCTAAAGCGATGTCAATCATCAGGATAACATAAAAATGATTAAATACCTTGTATTGTAAGTATTTTTAATTTAAAGTTTAGTTACCACTAGCTGTGATTAATGTAAGACTGTAAGCAGGTGCCGCCCTCGAGGTCGATGATATAGTTGATGCGACGCTACATATGCCCTGAGTTTGACATGCCTGCTCTATACTATATGCCTTTATTAGAAATATTAATAGTAACGTTCAAGGGTCATCATATTTTATTCTACCAACAAACTAAGTGTACACCATTTTATTTATTTATAAATTTTTCAAAAATGATGAGAAATGCATATATTTGATTAACATATCTCATATACTTGAATAAATTATTAATTTATTATTTTACATTTTAATATGAGTTCCTTCATATTCCATAACCTTCATCAGTCAATCAAACATTGATTTTGTTATGTTTTCTACTGTTTCGACTTTAGCATTATTTGCAGTAGTTTTTATTGCTTTTTATGTTTTCCATTCTTATATTGACCACTTTTAATGATGGACAACAGTTTTTCTCGTGGATTAATATCTGAAGTGGTTGGGGTTTATGTCATTAATTTGGTGTATTTGAAAATATCTTTGGCAAAGTGTACAGCAGTCGGCTTTGCAAAATGTGAAGTAGGATTGTCTTCTTGCATGACTATACAATTTAGCTTAAAGCTTCAGGGCTTGATGTATAGCACTCAAAAACGTTTTGTTAAAGAGCTTAGAAAAAATCTTAATCTTGGTACCATCATCAACTTTGGAGGGACATATAATTTTATTGTCTACAATATTAGCCACACCCTTCTAAATCGTGTTGGTTGACTATTTCTATGAATAACTCAACCTCTAGACCAACCATCAGATCCATCCAATGTTGCTCTACATTCATCACTAAAATAACTGTTTCTCATGTATTTCTTCACCCAACTTAGACGTTTTACTTAACGCTTATGTTTAATTAAAGTCGGTAGGTTGATTTGTTTCATGTCTTTAGCCAACGTTTGTAATATTCTGCATATTTTCTCCCTGTTCACATTCGGAACATCAGCTTTTTCAAAGATTTTGTTTTTGGTCAGTCAACTTCACTTTTAATTTTTCTCACATTTCTTTTTAAGACTTTTAAAAAAAAATTTCTTGTCAATCTTTTTTGATTGTTTTATTTTCTCTATTCAACTTTTTAACAATTTCAAAATTTCCATAAATCAATAACTTTACAATATCTTGTTTCTCTTTGAAGTTACATAATATATGGCAATGTCTTCATATATATATGAAATTAAAAAAATAAATATCAATGACTATATATATATATATATATATATATATGTTCATTTACAATATGACTAACAAGCCTCAAGTTGCATGATAAAATCTTAAATCTCCAAACAAGTTATTGTAAATATTTTAAATAAAAACAGATATTATAAACTGAAATATGCATGGTATAGCCTGAAAATGTTAACATCAATTGGTTAATATAAATTTCATTGTGAATGACTTGCATAATAACATCTGATATAATGTAGACGCTATTTTATTGTAAATCTTAAATTTGAAAATGCTAAATAATCCTTAATTTTACACGTGCTAAATATACTAGCAGATCAATATTTTTTTGTTTTGTTTAAATGTTTGTAAAACCTATTTAAAAATATCAGGCCAAATGTACATGTGTTTTAATATATACACACGTATAAAGAGAGTATGATGTATCACATATTGTTCCACCTATTTCTTTTATGTTTGTATTTACAGGTGTTTCATGTACTTATGAAGACAGTAATTGTGGTCATATGCCAAATTTTGAAAATAAAACAAATTCTAATTTCTATACTTGGAGACGTGTTCGGGGAAATGTTATGATAAACAAATTGTCGGCACCTAAAATAGACTTTACTCAAGGAATGCAGTACGGTGAGTTTCTGAATATTTTTAAAGAATTATTTTGAGCCTTCGTGTGATAGATCAGTTCGTGCGTTACTTGACTGTTTACAAAGAAGTGTCACGTTCAATTCCGAATGTTAGTAAAATTAGACGATAAAAGGATAATGATCTTCACTTGATTCGCACACCAGTTAACATAAGATTAACAGTCACTGTAGTACAAAACCACATTCAATAAACGAATGCTGCCAAATCGTAAAGTATCCTAGCTCCACTTCATTGCAACGGAGCGATATTTTTTTATCAAGACATTATAAGGGACTCATCAAGTATTAAAATAAAAGTACATTATCATAACAAGAAAACTAAATTTTGTTGGAAGATAAAAATGAAAAACCTGGTTGTCAGGAGACAGCCACACAGGCAGATATGCAGATAAAAAAAGGTATTTCTTGTAAATATGTGATGTGTTAATATATACCGAAGTAAACATAGCGGGATAGTTACCAAGTTTTTTTTTAGTTTTTAATTTTGTTTAACTTTTTTATTTTTATTTTTTTAAACTTTTTTTAAGTGGAAAAAGGCCACTAGCTTTTGAGTGTATGGTGTACACCCTCTAAGTTTAGAAATATACTTTTGGATATATGTAATTGGGTACCAAAAACCAGAAAAAAAGTTACATCGACATATAACAAATAGAAGTTAATGAAAACTTGCCGTAGGTTTTACATTTTTTTATCAGGGCTCCGACAAAAGAATTAGTTTACATATTGAATGCATTTAAATATGTAAGTTTTACTTTTAAAAAAGGAAAATTGCTCCCAAATAATATTTTTATACGTATGTTCTCTCTTGATGTTTAGAAACAAGATAAATGATAATTATAGAAAGGTTTTCTTTGTCGAAACACTAACGGAAGTGCTGATTTTATAAAGCCTTCCGAAATTCACGCTATTCTGTTTTATCCTAAAAATTAACCAGTTTGCATTTGATGTTAATTTCAGGCGCATTTTTGATCGCTGATTCAAAATCGGGTAACACAGGCGATAAAGCGATCTTTCGCACTCCGTTAATAAGGACTTCCAAAACAATGGCGTTGAACTTCCGATTATACATATCTGGCACACGTGTTGGGGAAATGCAAGTGAGTTTACTATCTCAGCCCAACTCGATTTCTAATATAACATACCAAAGACGTTCCATTACTCAAGGCTGGGAAAGAATCTGTGTGCTTGTACCCAAAGATTTTGTTGGAATCGCCGAATTTGTTGCCGTACGTGGCGACGTTATTCCTGGTTATATTGCGGTGGATGATGTAGCCCTCGGCCCAGAGACTATGTGTAACGGTAGGCCTTGCAATTTTTATTTATTTATTTAAAAGTAATAACTAAACAAGTTACATAAATAATAACATTAACAAATTCAATTTTTCGGAGTTACTTTCGCTCGTGCGCAAGCACACACACACACACACACACACACACACACACACGCGCGCACGCACGCACGCACGCACACTAATGCATATACACACATGTGCACACGTGCATGATTTCCAAACGCCTTTATGCAATTCGAAGCAACATTGCCGTTTGATAAGCAACATTAAAAGTTAGAATGTGCTCAGAGACAAACATTAAAATCTGTTTAAAATATTAATTATATTTAAAACAGGTATAAATAAATTAGTTTTTAGAAATTTTATGTGTTAATAACTTTCATAAATACTTATTAATACATAATAATCGTTTATTAAATTTGATTGTTTTTGTTAATTATTCCTTTCTTTCTCATTTTTATATAGGATTTTCTACCTGTCAGTTTGAAAGTGGAATCTACTGTAACTTCAATATCACAGGCAAAGATTACAGATGGAGACGTTACAATGCCTTAAAGGGTCTATTTTCTTTCTTTATTTCTTTCTTTTTATTTGTGTGTACAGAATATCTTTTACTTGTTTTGTTTCATGCTGACCACTTTCTATTTCTTAGCTTTATTCCTAGCATTGCTTTTTCTAGTTATTTTTGTACGTTTTTAAGTTATTTTGTTATTATCGCTACCAATAATAATAATAATAATAATAATAATAATAATAATATCTACGATAATTGGGAATTAAGCAAATGTAAAATTGTTTATTTACAATTACACTTTAAGAGCGATGTTTTTACAACAATTAAAATTTTTCATCAATTTTAAATAATTTGAAGAAAACAAGTCTTACTCAATAAGAATTGTTTCGATATTTCAACAATTTTTCGAATAAGATATAAGTGGCGGTATACTGGAAGATCTAAGTAGATCTATTTTCATAGCACTGCCTAAGAAACCTAGTGCAAACGACTGTGAACTCCATTGGGCAATCAGCTTAATGAATCAGAAAAGTATGATGAATAGAGCGTGCAGCAGAATCACACCAGATATAGGACGAACACAGTGCAGGTTTGTCAGACACTAGAGCCAGGAACGCGATATTTATGCTCAGAATTCGATCAGAAAGAGCACTACAAATGCAGAAGGACGTGTACCTGTGTTTTATAGACGACGCAAAGGCGACCGATAATGTATGTCATAAAGATCTGTTGGAATTGCTCAGCAACCTTGACATATTCAGGAAGGTTATTAAAATAATCAAGGACCTATATACGGGCAGCAAGCCGCCTATATACGGACAGAAAATTAGTTCAGCAGCTATAAAAAAATAGAAAGGGGTGTAAGACAAGGATATGTCTTCTCATCGGACTTAGTCAATCTATACAGCGAGGCAATCGGCGGCCACAATCTTAACAATATAAAATATGACACAGTGTTGATAGCAGACACGGTAAGAAAACTACAAAAGCTCCTACAGAAGGGAGTGAAGGGAAGCGAGAAGAAAAGACCAAACACATGGAGACAGAATGCATGGATGGTTGCAAAAGGATGAGTCCAAAATGGAAATTACAAATCGGAGATTACCAAAATGAAACAAGTACAAAAATTTAAATATCTGAGAAGCGTTTTAACAGAAGACGGGAAGGGCGACACTGAAATCCGAAGACGCACTGAGATAGCGAAAGATGCATTCCAAAAACTAAGCAAAATATTAAGAGACAGAAAAATTCGTTAGAAACAAAGAAAATAATATTGAACTGTTACGTTATATCCTATATGACAGTGAATTCTGGGCAATCTCTTAAAAATATAATTGAGAGACTTGAAGCAACAGAAATGTAGTTCTACAGAAGGATGCTGAGGATACAAATGAACAATGACGAGGTTTTAGAGAAAATGGAAACAAAAAGGAAAATTATATATAACATCAGGAAGAAGCATTTGAAATTTCTGGGGCACATAATGAGAAAAGAGGGTTTGGAAAATCTGATACAGGACAGACTGAGGGCAAGTGAGACCGAAAAACAACGCACAACATACTTAATAATCTTGGGTAAATGCATGGTTAGGAGAAAGAAAGGGAAGAAAAAAAATATTAAGAGCTACAAAGAACGAGAACTATGTTCTGAAGGTACACTTTGCAAAACAATGATCTTTTTTCTTTGCAATAAAACTATTTTCGTTTACAAAAGATTGATGTCTTATAAAAATAAAATTCGCTTTTTGGTATAGATTATTAGAATATGTTTATTCCTGAGTAAATCAGATTTTTCTCACAGTCAATCGTTTTGATCAGCGTTGAACTCTTCAATTTTATGTTTCACAATACCTAACAAGGAAAGAAACGGTTTCATTTAACTGCTACACTCATGGACTTACATGAATAAAAGATGCAATGAGTTTATTGGAGAAAATAACATTTTGATAATAGACGGTAAAATGAACAAAATAATGTCTTTTAAAAATGCGAATTTTTACAAGCATATGATATCCTCACTATAAATTTGAATGATGTAATTGTTGGACTAGTATACTCTAGATATAGTTCATCTGACAGTGTTTTTCTCTTCTCTTCTCTCTTTTTTTTTCTGTGGAGATGAATAGATCTAGATTACCGGAATCTTTGACACTGAGATTTATACAAGGCTGGGGGTTATCTTTACCTAATGAAATATATATCTATGTAAGACCGAATAATACAACAGCGGAAACGCAGTTATAAAACTGGAAGGATGGGCATAATTATACGAAAATTCATGACGATTCAGAATTGCAAACAATTTGTATCGATTCAAGATGAAAATGAAAAGAATTAGTTAACCTAACCATTAATTTATTTTTAATATATTTGATGTGTAGTTGTAGTTTGAAAGCTTAGAAAGCGAAAATACTGTAAGCAATAAACCGAAAATAATCTAAATTTTGTAGAAACATTAAAACATCATAATCCCAGCCTTATATAACTGTAGCGACAACAACAACAACAACAACAACAACAATAATAATAATAATAATCATATATCAACCACAGCTGTAACAATAGTCAGTACAGCGCATTAATTGTGGGAAGTAGGGTGACTAAGAACAAATTTGACAAGGATGCCAGGAAAATGGTAGTGCAATATGATGCGGTCCATCTTAGAGCTAATGTGATGCGTCTGTATATACGTAGAAAGTTAGGAGGCCAAAGGTTGATTAGGATAGACGGGGCCGGTGCAAGTGTCTCATGCCCCACCACACCGAATCTCTGTATTATTCATATAAAATAGCAATTTTATTGCAATCGAATTATGTCCAATAATGGATCATATGAAATATCGGTGAACAATTCAACTAGAAAAATTGAAAATAAATACAATGCATCTAAATACAAATTAGACATGTCATGATAGATCATTTCATCTTAAATAATTTTTAACATCAACTTGAGATGTTTCTTGTAAAATGTTGAATAATCTTAACGCATTCAACATTACGGATAAAAAAAGTTAATTTTCGAGAATGTAACGTGAGCAAAATAAATTCACGGATTTGGACAAAAAAACCCAGAATGACGTCAAAATCCACGAAGATAGTTCATCCTTTAATAATCAGGTGTGCTTACTTTAATTTGTAACATATAAGAATATACGTATAAAAAAGCCAATATGGCTACATAGCGAGGATAACAAAGCACTGTCCGGAACCCCCAATCAGGCTCCCTCTCCGGTTGAGAGGTTCGGGGTAGTAAGCACTGGCCCTGGGAATAGATCATTAGATTGGTATATTGCCAGCAGTGAAGAAGGACTCTTGCAATATGTTGCAACCATTAAGAACTTTGTAAAGGGAAATATCAAAGGAAAGGCGGATGACAAGAAGAGGGTGAAAGAAGAGAAAATTGGGCTATGGGAATCTATTCCACTGCACGGCCAATTTGAAAGAGAAAGATATTGAAGACAGATAGGTCGAAGGTCTACTTGAAGTGTGAAACAGAAAGTTTATTGATGTCCGCCAAAGACCAAGCTATGAACATAAACTCTATCCGAAAGAGCATCTACCATCTGAGGGATTTGGATATGTGGAGATTACGTGGAAAGGTAGTTGGAGACACGACACGTGCAAGCGGCACCATGATACCGTTTGTCTAAATTTTCTCTTGTGTCTCAGTATGAAATATGGTTTCTGTTAAGGGGTCTCCCCATTTTACACAAATGGACGCACACGAGGTATTCATATACTACTACCAGTGAATACCCGGACAGTCTGCAACAGAGAAGGCGGCGACGTCTTCTCGGTTGGACGGTCGAACTCTCTGCCTCTGAGCAGAGAGGAACCCGGACGAGGCTCCGTCGAAGGGTAGAGCCTCGTTCGGGGAGGTTGACCAACCCGATTCTGTTTTTACAGTTTTTACGGGCATTTTTTGGCCGAGCCTACGGGCTCAGCAATACCCCACTTTAAACCCGGCCTTGTGCCACATCTATCCCTCATGGGGGGGGGGGACAATACATACTGTCTGTAACAGAGGAGACGGCGACGTCTTCTCGGTTAGACGGTCGAACTCTCTGCCTCTGAGCAGAGAAGAACCTGGACGAGGCTCCGCCAAAGGGTAGAGTCTCGTTCGGGGAGGTTGACCAACCCGATCCCGTTTATATGGGTTCTACGGGCATTTTTTGGCCGAGCCTACGGGCTCGGGAATACCCACGTTAAACTCCGCCTTGTGCCACATCTATCCCTCGTGGGGGACAGTAAATACTATCTGTAATAGAGGAGGGTAGCACAAGAGTCACAGTTAGGGAGCATGTAGACTCAGTAAGGAGTCATCCGCGATACTTCAATACCAAGACTATATATATATTATTGCTACTAATTCGCATTCCTGGATCTACTAACCCGTATTACCAATTTGTATTATTACGTTAATACATTTATTTTCCTTATCTATTCCTGGCGTTTGTTATTCATTGATATCGGATTTATCCCGGAATCCACAACAGTTTCAAAAGGCTATATTCTGAATTTTTAGTGGAAAAACCACAGTATAAGTTTAGAAAATGATTAACTATGCTAACTCTCAAAAGTAAAATGTTTGTTAATTGATTCCTTAGAAAAAAGAAGGCATCTATGGAATCTTGTTTTATCCTTTCGCTGTATTAATTTGATCAACCTTATGCATTTCAGCTCTAAATATTTTAAACATTTCTCTGTTTCAGGTCATTACCTTATTGCCAGCGGTAAAGGTGCAGAAGGTTCAAATTCAAAGCTCGTGTCTCCAAAATTCACTCCATTACGCAACTCAAGTATTAGTATCCGTTACGCCATTCAAGGAACATCAGTTTTATCTATTTGGATCAGAGAATATATGAACGGAATTCAAGTTAAAAAAAGCAAGGTTATATCTGTTGTATTTAATTTTCAGTTTTATTTCTCCTTTGGAAATAACTTTGAATCATTCTAGAAAGAAAGTTTGGTGGTAACCAATATCATGAGGATTTTATTCAGTAAATTTTACTGTAATTAAATTTGTTTTTTGCTATAAATAATTCTCATATTCAGGAAGGAATTTTATCCATCACTGTTATGAATCGCTTAATGTTGTTATTTTCTTTGGTGAAATAAGTAATTGTTTAAGTTTAAAAGATCTTGTACAACCTCTAGTATTTAAAGATTTTAATTAGTTTTGCCATTTAACAGCAGATCGATTATTAATTAAAATTTTTTCCTGTCAATTCGTAAAGACTCATTCTTAAGTGTCTTCAAATCATTGATTATAATTTCTCAGTGTATACTCCTTATAATATTCAATATTCTAGGTCCCAAATTATATGGAAAATCTTTTTACTACATTTAAAATGTTTAAATCAATATTTTAAATTGAAGATAATTATTAACGATGAAAGTAATGACGTAGAAAAACTACAATTGTTGAAATGTAAATCATGAGATCATTTTATATCATAAAATTGATAATTCAATTTAGAAATAATTATTGGTTTCCTTTTGAAGCTATGGTCTACTGAAGAAATGATGACTGGAGTGCAGACAATGCCAAGCATGGCAGAAAATATCAACTCTCAAGCGAATTACCTAATTCAAAACACCAATAAACGTATGGACTGGTTGACTTCTTGCATCAATATGCCGATAGCCGAAGAAATCTCCATTGAAATCGTTAGCCGCAAAATAGATCAGGAAGGTGGTGAAGTGGCTCTTGATTGGGTGAATGTCAATATGAAACAATGCCAAAGTAAGAGTCAATAATTTTAAAAATGTAAAATGTTATATAGATAATTTGTTATATTCATACGCTATTTACATGATATATATTAAGCATATTAACTCATCACCTAACTTTTATGATTAAAACTGTATTTAGCTACTGGATACATAATAAAGATCTTTTAAGATGTCATGTTTTTCATAAGAAAATAATTTCTATTTAAAAAATGTGATCGATATGTACAGATTTACATTCAAGCTATAAATATTTTGTATAAATGACTTCTTACTAAACAACATTTTTAAAGTTTTCAGTTTTCAGAGAAAATAATATAAAATATACGGATAGTTCTTCAAACGCAAATGCAATTTAAAATTATTTTTTATATTATATCAGGAATTGTATTTAATAAAATCTCTAAGAAAGTTGAATAATTACCTGAAACGTATCAACGATTCCTTGCATTAAATAACTTGATTTTCATGCTATTTATTGTAATTTTTTTATTGATTATATTAAACAGATAAATTTGGCTCTAAACAAGTTATAAAAATATTATCAGTTTTATTGGTACTGAAATAAGAGATCTTAACAGATTTATTAGCTGCACTAATGTTCATCTTGGAATCCTTTTCCACGTTCGAAAACTGCAGTTATGAAGTTTGTATCAAATAAACGCAAGCTAAATTTATTTTCAGTTGGTCTGGAATACAATGCGTGTAATTTTGATGAGCCAAATCTATGCGGTTACGAAATTGAATGTCCATTCAACACACAGTATAAATGGAAGCGGATCTCCGGTTCAACGCCGACATCTACTACAGGGCCTTTGAGAGATCACACATTTAACAACACCATTGGTATATATGATTACGTTTCATGGTTATCTTACTATAAGATTTACTCCTTTTTTACTTGTTTTTACTTCTGATAAACTTTTTAATAAATCTGTTTTTTTCGATATCTCGTCTAACCTTTGCATATATATGTGTGTGTGCGTGCGTGTGTGCGCGCATGTGTATGATCTGTGTGTGTGTGCATGTGTGTGTGTGTGCATGTGTGTGTGTGTGTGTATTTAGGTATATAAGATTTATTTCAGTTGTTGAAATTTTAAAACTAAAATTCTGACAAAAATAACAAGTAGAAAATAACAATTATATAAAATAGATATAACTCAAAGGAAGTGAAATAATAATTTTATAATGTTTTTTTTTAATCAATTCACCCCAAGCAAAGCGATAATGCCACTAAGATGCAAGGGGTTACTTGGAGTTAAAGAGAATGAGAAAAGCTTCAGAGGACCGGAAACCCAATCCTAAACAAGGAACAAGGCATAACCCTCTACCCCTGTCCAAAAGATCTGGGAGAAGTGTGAGCCGGACGATAGGCGAAGTTTTCCACTCCTATTGAAGAGAAAATAATAAATAAAACTTCAGAGTTTAGGCGGAGACGTTAGAAGTAGAGTTGAAGTAGATTTTAGAAAGAACCAGAAACCAAATTCTAAAAAGGAAACAAGGGATAAACCTCTACTGCTGTTCAAAAGACTGGGAAGAAATGTGCACCGTATCATAGACAATAAGTCTCTACTCCTATTTCTAATTAAGTTGAAGATATTAGTAGGAAATAAACAACGTTTTATGCCTTTTTCTTGCTGTTGTTTATTTTATTTTTTTACCAGAAATATTCATACATATGTTCATGGTTAAACTAATTGATTTCCATCGTATTATTAATTCTTCTTAATCTTTTTCAGGTCATTATCTTTATACCGAAGGCTCAGTGGGTCGTACCGGTGACAAGGCCATGGTAACATTCACAAATATACAGACTACTATAAATACCAGTATCAGATTTTCTTATTATATGAGCGGACGAGACATTGGTGCATTGTACATAATTGTTGGCAAATCAGGAAAAATTAGTTGGATTCAAGAAGGTAACAAGTCTCCTCTATGGTACTATGGTTGTGTTGATCTGCCCTCCAACAAAAGGGTGAATGTTTCCTTCATTGGTATCCATGGAAACGGTCCTTTAAGTGATATTGCAATTGATGATGTCAATCTATCTTATGACAGATGCCCAGGTAAATTTTCTGTGTTGTCTTTACATTCTTTTATGCGAATAGATAGTGTTATTCTGAATGCTTATACATTTACATTTGTAACAATACAATCAATTATTCTTTGATTATTTGATACTGAAACTTTTCTTCTGGCTTCCTTAATAGAAGCCTATTTTCACGATTATTTTTTCATACGAGGTAAATCAGAATAACTTACCAGATTTGTAATTGAGTTAGTTAACTTTACCGTTCATTCAATAACATTTGATTATTATCTTAGTTCTAATATAGTAGAACACAAATGCCCCCCTTTTCAGATTTTAGTATTTACAAATATTTTACCCAAAGCACGGATTGAAGTCTTTCAAATAATTCAACATTGACTTTGGGCAAATAGAAGAAAATCGTTAGATTTAACAAATGATAATAAAATCGAGTAATAATTTTTATTAATAATTGTTTAATGAGTTTAAACCGTGCTTTAAAAAATAGTAAATGTAATTAAAATTGACAATATTATTTTTTATGAGTATCATGATTCGTGGGCGAATATTAACATTCAGCTTTTCAGCTTCCTTAACTTTCCGACAACTGTGACTTCCCTAAAAACATGTTAACTATCTTCCTCTTAATAACTATGGTTACAACAACAACAGCAGCAGCAGCAACAATTAACAGTTGTGATGATGACCGCCCTTTCATTGTATGGGAACAGCTACCAAGAGGTTTATGAAACCTGATGGTACCTGCGCGATTGTTTATAGTAACACATAGCTTGTGCAGCACTATGTGGACTCTCAGAAACAGACAGCTGACTAGTCAAGATTAGTCAAGATTATCGGGGACTGCATATGACGCATGAGCTTCGAGTACTCTGGTGGTAAGATGCGGACAATTTCGTTAATACTTGAATCGTAAAATTACAACCTATGCCATTGTTTATAGTATCGATTGTTCCGAAGCGGTCCCCTATCTAAATATGAACCAGGATTGACGCTGTGGACATACTTACGAAAAAGAAATCTTAATATGGTAACTGAATATCAGTTACTGGCAGCTTAAAACAATTATATTAGAGAAGAAACGATATTATGGCGTGGATAGATTGGAAAGCAAATTTGACTATGATGTGGATATAGACAGGAAACTGTTGATCGTCTAAGAGACAAAGGCATAAAATTATCTCTAAAGCGTTATATAATAAACATGATTTAGCAGGAAAGGTAATCCAATAGGAATTTTAATAAACCACTATGGATATTACTGTTTCAGTAAATCACAGAAAAAAACGAAAAGAAAGTGAAAAGCTGGAAAATATCTTCAGAGAACGGGAAATTGTAAAGCATGAGAGTGGCGATTCTACCAATTATTATTGGTGCGCTTCGAACAGTCCTCAAGAGGAGGTTAGAAGAATTTGAAATCCGAGGAAGAACTGTACTCCCCACACACACACACCAAAAGGACAGCATTACTAAAATCAGTTAAAATGTTATGATCGACTATTGAGGAAACTTGTTATTACTTTATATCCTGGGAAATTCATCAGTTATTCAATCAATACTAATATTGATGATAATAATGATGAACTGTAAATCGTATATAACAGGACAGGTACTTGGAATAAATTTCGACATAGGCTCTTTCTTTTGTTTTGGTCTCGGCTGTGTCTTCACTTTGGAATTTGTTATTATAAATGTGGAAAGATATGATCATCAAGAGAAGTTTTTAAGACATATTTTTAAAGGTTAATTTAACATAATTATTCAATAGAGTTTGAAACTGTACTGTTTGCTTTAGATAGTGTAGAAACACTTTTGATCTAAGAAGAGTTAATCTGCAGTGGTCTCAGTATGTACTGGGTCCACTCTAAGAGATACAAAAATAAGTTTTGTATTCAGTATCATCTCAAAATGCTAATAGACCTAGGAGCTTCCTAGAAACTGACCTCAAAGCCAGGAAACGCAGAATCGCGCCTCAAGAGTTGCCAGTCAATGCAGCAACATAAACAAGGAAGTGAAACCAATTTAACGCAGGATATACACACACACACACGATAATTGGATAACAGGAAGTTATATAAACATAAACAAGAGTAAAGATAGAACCCTTGCAAGAAGAAGATTGAATGTTTGAAGAAAATCCGGGATTTGATACCATTGATTCAGCTGACGTTAATTTAACGGAATGTAGACGTGAATAAACAATTATTTTACGCATGAAAAATGTAGCCTCGTGTTCTTATCAGGCATTACTAACACAAGATTATAAAAGCATATAACCTTTCGGTCATAATACTTTACAATAATAATAATGATGATGATAATAATGATTATTATTATTATTATTATTATTATTATTACAAATTGTCTTTGCTTGGTAAAATTAATGATATTAAGTAACTACATCTTTGATAACGTGTTAACTGCTGTGTATTTAACTCTGTTCACTTATCGGTTACCAGTCCTACGCTTTTGATACGATCATTTTAAATAATAACTTAATTTTCTAAGATTAAAAAAAATATTTTCTATATTATCATTAGCCACATTTTTTTTATCTCTATTCTAATGTCACTAAAGTTAGACTTTAGAATTTAAAAAAAAATGAGAGTAAAATTCAAAAATTAACATATAATACTCACTACATTGTTACATGTATTATTTTTTGTTATTGATAGCGCGCCATATTTCCTGCAACTTTGAAAATGAAATGATCTGCGGCTATACAGGTCTTACGGAAGATGAAACGAGGACTGAGAAATCATTTGATGAGCAATGGTTGAGGCTAAATGGATCCTCAGCAATCCTGCCCCAACTCGATCACACTTTAAACTCTTCTAAGGGTTTGTATTATGACGTTTTATAAAACATGCATTCAGAACTTATGCACAGTATAAGCAGTTTGACTTAATGAATTTAATATATAAACAGCGACAGAACTGATTTACATAATTTGACGAAAATGAAGATTAAAAAAATTCTCTATTTCAATATTTTAGCCTCTTTGTAAATATTTTAAGCTTATTGTACTAGATTATTAGAGATATTTATTATTATGACTAGTTTAAAAGCCACCCCATTGGGCGGCATTTAAGTTAGCTTCTACGGAGGACTCTTGATTCGGCTTTCGACTTGCTCAGGAGTTTGAGAGTCCCTAAGTCTTTGCATGTTCTCAGCATTGGAAGCTCTCCTCGCTGCCGTTTGGTCTGGGTTTTCATTTGCATGGGACTTTCTTTTCCTTGTTGCAGCCTTAGCTATTTTGATTATAATCTGGTCTTCTGTTGGCAGAGATTTCTTTTTGCGAGCCATACTGCTGCCGTATGCGAAAGGCAACAATACACTACAAAAGAACTGAAAATTGGTCGCTGCATTTAAGTATTACATTAATATTTAAGCTTAACTTTTAAAAGTCCAATGATAATTCTTCTGCCACCATTTTAATTTAAAAACAATTTGATGTACGTAGGTCCTTACATTCCGTACAAACCATTACTTTTATTTCATGGGTAACTTTCGCTGGATTTCGCAATTAATTTTGATTATTCCAAAATTTATTTCCATGTTATAAAAATTGTTAACGTATAAAAAGATTTGTCGCAAAAAATCACGTAAAAAATCCCTGAAAAAATCGCAGTAATGAAAACTTGGGGATCAAAATTTCAGGATTGCATGTCCGGATCCGACCCGGAAAGTTTTTAATTTGCTCATGGAGTTGGCCTTATTCCAAAATGGTATGAGATGTTGGGCTATGGCCTCTTGGAGTAAAGTTGAAAAAGTGTGACAAACTGACATTCTCATTTATTTTTATACAAGATGAGATACTTAAAATATTTCAACTAAAGGGACACACCCTTTAATTGAAAAATATGACACACAGATATTTTCGCATTTATTATATAGATGTAGTTGATTTATCTTTTGCTAAATTTGTGCCCAATCTTCAATTGTTATACTTAAAATATATAATATGAAGTATAAATTTAATAGTCTGCATACAGTAATAATTTGTTTCATGAATATCCGAAAATGCTACAAACTTGCCCTGGGGATGCTGATGAAATTAATATTTTCATGAGAAAAAATGTATTCATAACTCTGACAGCATTAAATATATTCAGGTAAATATTAGTCACAAATCAATAAGTCCAAAGTTCCTACTTTTTATATTTTGATCTAATTATTATTTTATGGATTTTCAGAAGAATTATATAGCAACTATCGTAAAATATTAAACTACTCATGAGGCATGAAGCCGATTCGAATATAATCTTATTTTATATGGATGAAGCATTTGAACAAAAGTACGCATGTTTTCATGTGTTCAAATTCTACAAAAAATGATTATTTATATCATATTTAGCTATCTCTCTTGGAGCAAATTGATTCCATTTGATCCTACATTTAGAGAAATGTTCATATTAAGGCAATTACAAAACATAAAAAGAAAAGCCCATGATTTATGCTAATGGGATATTTGAAATGCATTTGAATCATTGCTTTATATAAATCATGAACTTTTGCGGTTATAGATGTTTTTCAATATTTAATTTTACAACAATGAAAATGATATAGCAGTTTTTTCTTAAATGACCTTAGACTGAAGGTTTTTGTTTGCTTCATGAAATATGCATATATAAATTCCCAAAAGACAAATAATCTTTGCAAAATTTTAACTCTTCTTTAATTTAATTTAATGTAAAAACTAATATTTTAAGGGTTTCCTATGTTGTTGAACACCGCAAGCATCCGTTCTATAGAAAATGGCAATATATACTCTAGCAAATCAATGTAATTTACTATCATATCTTTCAGAAATTTTCTTTTTCATGAATACAAAAGTTAATTTTATATCATCATTTTATATTTTACAATAATTCCTAAACATTGTCTTCTTGTTCGTAATTTTGATTAGAATGTTATCAATCTATTTTAATAAAACGTTGATCAACCACTTACAGTTTTTTCTTTTAATTCAAGCTTAGATAACATACTACTTCGTTTTTCAGGTCATTTTCTGGCTACGTCACACCTATCAAAAATTATGTCCCCTCGGATCGCATATGGACAAACTACGTGCTTACAATTCTATTACTACATCCAATTGGGCAAAGGCCAGGCTATTTCGGTAACTGCTGACTATAAAGACAGTAAGAAAAACAAAGTAAAAATATTTGGAACAAACGGTTTCTCGCTGGCTCGCTGGCGACATGGACAGATGAATTTGACATCTGGAAATATATCGGTAATATTCTCAGTGGGACAATACAATCAGGAAATCAGCAGCACTATCTTCGCAATTGACGATGTAAGCATCAGTTATGGAATGTGTCCCGAAACAGGTAAAGATAATACTATCTCTATATAAATTAACACACACACACACACACACACACACACACACACACACACACACACACATATATATATATATATATATAAAAGGCAGGATGTGTTTGTGTGTATAACGAATGAACGGCCGCAATTTTCGACGGATTTGCACCAAAATCTACATGCACATGCTTCAAGTTAGCGGGAAGGCCAAGATCGACTTTGCATTCCCCAACTCCCATCGATAGTGGATATAATCGATTTTTTCATGCTTCTATGGCAGTTTTCATGTAGTTTGCGGCCATTTTCTACTGGCCAGAGTGAGAGCTTATAGCTGGCTGCCACGAATAGGCAGGAAGATTCCATTGGTCAGCGTGAGAGCCAACAGCTGACTGACACGAATGTTAACTAGCATGCTAGCATGCAAAAAAAATCGATAGCTGCATTCGTCACGAGTGGGAAAAATTTAAATCTGCATGGCACTTTACTCCAATTGGCTCATTCACTTGCTTAAACTCAACGTTGATTCTGATTCCGCAGAACTGTGTTGGGTGTGAAAAAGTATTTGTTGTTAACATTCTTTTTTCATTCGGTTTTTCCAGTTACGAGTCCTTTTTTAAAGCTAATCGTTTTGTGTTCATTTTGTTTAGTTCTTTTTTCGTAACAGATTTAATGTTTAGTATAGAGCTTAGAAAAAAATTCGCAGTGTGAGATAGGCAAGAAGTAAGGCATGTAGCAACATCAGCACGGCAAAGGGCACTCCTTTAAAGGCAAGGAAGGGCAAAAATATTTTAAGTCAAGTGATAGCGATTGCTGTATGAGTCGTACGATTTTTGAATCAAGCACGGGCAACGCCGGGCCATTCTGCTAGTATATAAATAAATATATATGTATGTATGTAGGGGTACCTTTGCAGATTGGCTTAAAATGAGTATACTATGATGAAAAAAATGACCCAAACTTAATAGAAACAAAAATTTATCATAAAAATCTTTATGTTATTAGTAAGGGAAAAGACCAAAGGATTTTTTATTATTAAATTATATTTTTGATCTTTTTTAGAACGTTCGAAATTTTACTTAAAAATCCTTTTTTCTTGCGAAGAATTGGAGAATTTAAATCAAGTTTTTTGTAAAATAGGATACACAGAAACCGAAAAGTTGTCCCAAACCGTAAAATTAAAACTAAAACATTATTTAATTAGAAAAGCTTTTAATTACTTTTATGAACAAGATATATTATGAAGACTCTTGTCTTAAGACATTTTTTTCCATGAATAATGAATTTTTACAAGAAATGTTTACATTTTAAAAAATTTTAATTACAATAATTCATAAAGTTTTAAATTTTTTAAAACTTCTGTATTAATTTGTACCGGTTAGGTGATATTGTTATTAAGTAAAAACTATATTTACTAATCATAAATGAAAGAGTTTACTAAAATTCAGCAACTTCCAATATTTTAAGCCAAGGCAATTTTTTTAAGGCAATTCACCCCAAGCAAGGGAGGAGTGTCGCTAGCACGGGAAGGGTTACAGAGGATTGAGAACAAGAGTAAAGAGGCGTGTTTGAGGAAAGTATACGGAGAAGGACGAGGAACAAGTTCAGGGTGTCAGATATCGATTGACATTACATTTAAATATTTGAAGATTATAGTCATCAGGGAAGCAAGTAAGGGGAAGGGAGTGTTCCACAGACGAGAAGTGTGAGAGAAGAAGCTGTTTGAGTAGAAGAGACGGTTACATTTAACCGTTTTGACAGTGAAAGGGTAGGACTGAGATGCCAGCCTAGTAGCTCGCTTAAATTCATGTAGTCCGGGAACCAGCGAACGTAGCTCGTTGGAACAGTTACCGTGAAAATACTTATAGAAGAGACAGAAGGAGGCCACGGCACGTCTGTGGGATAGCGATTAGAGATTAGATTCATCTATCCTTGATTGTACGTATATAAATATACGTACAGACAAATATAATTGTAAATATTCAGTACTTAACTCATATACAATGTGTGACTGATTTTGCTATTTCGTCATTTTTAGAACATTATTGAAAATTTGCTGAACGCTCATGGTTACACTAATCTCGTTAAGGAAGAGGCACATTGATTGATCTGTCTTGATTGAAGAAGGAATGCGCTCGTCACTGTAATTGACAAAATATACAAAAATAGTGATACAAACACTGACTATACTGGAAGTAAACAGTTACCAAAAGTTTTCTGTGGATGATAGCGTGGCATCAACAATGAACGAGTGAGTAAATAGTAGAATCTGCATCAGGTTCGTTCGAAGAAACTATTTGAACGCTTAATAAAAATGTCGAGGATTATTCAGTCAGCGAAGTCCAGATCAAATTTTCGTATAACCGCTACAAACTTGGCATATGAAGCAAGAAAAAAATTCACATTCTGGAAGGCCCTCAACAAGCAAAATACCCGAAAATGTTGAACGTGTGCGAGTTGCATTCAAAAGGAATCGGTGATTGTCAATACGAGAAGATTTTGAGACTGTCTGGAAAGGATCCAGTCATATCTAATCTCAATTCTTTACGTCTTATCCTATCTACACTACTCCTTCCTGTCCAGTTTTGTTTCCATGTCATTTCAACTTTGTACCAAAGCTGATAGATTTCAAACTGTGGATGAGATTAAAGAGAATTCAACGAGTTAGCTGATGATCATCCCTAAAATGGAAGACATTTTTATTTTGAAAATCGGAAAGGAAACTAGGATAAATGTGTAAGGTCCTAGGGGAAATATTTTGAATGGAACTAAGGTTCGATTGATCAAGGAAAGCTACTTTCTCGTTAATATTAATGGCTGGATCAGATGCAGGCAACTTTCTATATTAGATGCGTGCAAAAGCTCTCAGCGTTCATCTCTATTTTTAAAATCAGAGACTGAAGACTTTTCGAAAATTTTCTTTTCTTTCAGAAAATAAAATCTGCTGCAACAGTATTTTCACTATTGCCCGAATTAATAACAAAAAAGAAAAAAATGCAAATCAGATTCAATTACAAAGAAAAAATATTTATTTATTTCTAACCAGCTAAATAAGGGTTCTTGCAAAAATTCGTCTATTTTTGCTGAGAATAAGATAACCGATTCTCTGAGTAACACAATGTAAAAAAGCATAGCAGAAAACAAACTTAAAAATTACAATGCACTAAAAACCAAAAAGAGAATAGCACCCACCTGCTGTGTCAATGATAACAATAAAAAAAGGGAAAGAGCCTTAGCTCTACAGCACACTTTCAGTCCTTTCAAGGTACAAAAGTTTTTATCTTTTTTATTTTCTTTCTTGTGTAGACAAAGTTCTCTTCCTGGTGACCAAACTACCTTCGTTCTTCTCTTATTTCCCTCCCGTCCACCTGGATATTACGCCTTTCTTTTACTGCCGCTAGAAAGTGAAAATTTACTTAAACACGTGGCAAAATACTTTTTGAAAACGCACGTGTTCGCTCCTTCGTTTTCTTCTCAAAAGGCTTTGGCTCCAAACTCCACTTATGGATTTCTTTTCAACTTTCTTTTCTGGGGCTTCTTCAAGAGGACTTCTCAAAACTTTCTCTGAAGGGGAAACTTGCCCTCAGCAACTTTGTTACCCATGCATCCTTCACTTATGGGTAAACGCTGCCTGCTTTTTCAGCAGGGAGAGAGAAAACGAACCTCTTCTTTCTAAGCTGTCTCGTTTCCAACTGCTGCTAAGGTTCAGTCCCAGTTCTCCCTTCCCTTTCAAAGGGAGGCGGTTTACCGTTGAACCGTCCAATCACAGTCCATTAAAAAATATCAGCAGGTTCTTAGGGCCAGTAACACAGTGTCTTTTGTTCTCCTTTGACCTAAAGATTTTCAAAGACTCTGTAAAAAATGTTTCTTTAATAAGCAATTCTGGAAAACTTTTGTACACATCCAAATAATAAAGAATTACATTGATTTAAAATGATCTTTTCTTTACTCTTATCGTTTCTTTCTGTTCTGCTTCTATGTTTCATTTCTCGCTATTTCGAAACTTGCATGTGCCACTGACATTTTCAATAGTTATTTCGTTAACCATCATAAAGTAAGGAAATTATAAAAAATATTTTCATAAAAATCTAGCACTGAACTGACGTAAATTGTCAGTATAATAATTTCATATAAATGTAAGGATACAATGCCAAATATAAGATTACAAACATTGTCCATGATGTTGTGCTGATAAAATTGAAGCATGTGAACAAATTATGTAAACTTAAACATAATAAAAATAAATATCTCTATCTTCAAACAAGAACAGTTATTCAACGGCTTTTAAAAAAATTAAGAAAATTTTATTATGTATATTAAAACATGATGAGTTTGCCATAAATAGATTTGAAAGTTTATCATTAGACTATCTATTATGATTTATTGTATTTTGTTTTTTTTTAGTATGCAGTGAACAAATGTTCAAATGCAAGCAAGACGACATCTGCATACCCAACTACAAGAAATGTGATTGGATACAAGATTGTTCAGATGGAGCTGATGAACTGAATTGCCGTAAAACTACTTTAAATAATTTCATTATCAAAATTGTGATTAACTTAAATTGAACTAATTATTACGCTACTTGGTTCTTCTGCATTAAAATTACAACTGCATAAGCTTATTTTATTCATGATAATCTCTCAATTTTAATACAAAGAGAATACAGTTTGAAAAGAAAGAAATTAAACAAATGTAAAAATTGTTAATCAAAATATTAATCCATTAATGATGTAGGAATCTTGGTTTGTACTTTCAAAATACTTCGTCTTTTAATTCATATGAGATATGATATAAGGTCTCGGATCCATGACAATTCATGATTTCGTATTATCAAGAAAGATTTAAGCATATGTGTATTGGATATTGGACTGTTGTACCTTATTTTTCAGAAAGTCGGGTCTGATATTCAATTGTTTTTCACTTTTTAAATTATGTTGTCTGAAATAAGCACAACTAATATTTTGTATGAGTGTTTAAACTCATACAAAATATTAGAAATATCTAGCAACATTTCATCAGCACGAAGCAGACACCCAGTCATAATGAACGGTTGTACTCTCAATGAGGCTCCTTGCCTAGAACGTCTATTGGGACTCGAGCTCCAGAGAGCTTGAGTGGAACTTGTATATACGACCCCTCGTTAAATATGCTGGAAAAAGGGTCGATTCGTTGTACCGCTCCAGAATGTACATCATTTCTCCGGCTATACTCTATCTTTGTAAAAGCCAGATCAGACCAAAAATACTGCCACATCTGAACTGGAGCTGCCTAATCCTTACTTTCCATCTTTGACAAAGTTTAACAGCATTTGCGTGGCATTGTGGGTGAAGAACTGTTTTCCAATCCTTTTCTCACAGATGAAATATTTTTAAATTCTCGCTACTCTATCACTATTTTCATGACATTTCTCACTCTCCCACGCACACACGCCAGGAAAATTCTGTAAAGTTGATAAATGCAAAGAAAAACTAATAAAAACTTTCAACTTGTTGAAACAAGTTGAAAGTTTTTATTAGTTTTTCTTTGCATTTATCAACTTTTATCCGCTACGTGAATTCTTGTTTTAGACAAGATATTTGTTACCCAAGGCTAATTATAGAGAGCCCCAGTAGTGGATGAATTCACTAAAAGCTTTAGAGAGAGGTACCTTAACAAATCTACGATCTCCAACGCTGTTGATTTGTCTCAAATGAAAACAGAACCCCTGTCTTTTTTGTATCTACAGCTACCAATAGGTCGAATATCCGATTGGTTGATGGCATCACTTCCGGTGATAAAGGTCGTGTAGAAATCTATGTGAACGGCAGCTGGGGAACAGCCTACAGTCTTCGATGGTTTGAAAGTAATGCAAAAGTGGCATGTAGACAACTTGGTTACACGTACGTATCTACGTTAAATAAATTTATCGGCTCGTAAAAACATCCCTTTCATCCTTTAATAAACTTGTTATAAGTGATATGGAAACATTCTACCTTAAAATTGTAAGCATATTTAAATTTTATGAAATTCGTTTTGAATTCTAAATTTAAACTTTTTTAAACACATTTTTATTACATTTTCTAGAATGGAATATTTACTTTGATGCCCAAGAACAATGATTAGGCTGTAAATTTGCTGAAATAATTTAAAATAATAAAAATGACTTACACTCAAAACTTGCAATGTCAAAGGTGCATTTAAGTGCCGTATCCAATTCGTGACATGTTCACTTTTTAATCGAAAAAATATCGATGACAAGTCATTTTTGTTTAATATATTGTGAGATTCTAAGGAAAATGGCAAAAAATCTCAAACTAAGTGCCTAGTCATAGAAAAGGGAGTAAAAAGCTATTGATATTTAAGTTGAAAGTCTATTAGTCAATATCTGGCTAGTATATCGTGTTTTTTATCCCTTTAAATTTTTAAAATTTATAATGATGAACCATTAATTTTTGTTGGATTTAAAATTTTTACAGTGGTTTCTCTAAGTCTGTACGTTTTGGAAAGTTTTTCTTTGGACTGGGCGATGTCTGGCAAATCACTTGTATTGGTAACGAAACTAGTCTGCAGGATTGTGACAAGGTGAATGTTGTTAACACAATTTCTCACCTGTATGACGTCGGATTGGCATGTTATAATTCAGGTAGGTTGCATTATATCTCTAATGTTGCAATTGAAGATTATTGCATATATTTTATTTATTTAAAAATCGCAAGAATCACTGTAGGTGTAAATAGTAACTGAATTCGAATAGAAAATTGTAATAATTTTATGTAATGAAAATGTAAATTCAAAAGATTATGAACATATACTCGAACAAGGTATACCTCAAATATATGAAAATTCGTACATAGGATGTTGCAAGCTGTAATACTTCGAAATCGACAATAAATTGTTTAAATGAAAATTGACTAAGTTAGTTTCCTAACTTGAATATTATAAAAAGTTGTTGGAATGTACTAAAAAAAATAACAAATTGGTGCATGAAACATTTCCGCCATTAATCTCAGCATTTATCTTGATTTCTCAATTTCATTATAAAACTTTTCTCGGTATTATCGTCTTGACAATTCCTGAGAAGGTCCTTCTGCTTGGGATAGCGAATTCTCTTTGTCAACCCCTGATTAATTCTGTGTTCAAATCCCAATGGTACATCGTACTGATCATTTTATTTCTCAAATTCCAGTTGTCTTCACTGCTTTAAGCTTACTATGATAGAATACATATTCTTTTATTAACAAAATTTAACTTTAGTTGATATCATTTCAATTTTCTCTTTCAGCTTGTGAGCCAGGAAAGAAAGCCTGTCCGAAGATAGCCAACAGTTCTGTTGTATACTGTTTGGATTCTAGTCAATTCTGTGATGGTGACATCGATTGCCCGGGTGAAGAAGACGAGAAAAATTGCTGTAAGTACGGACTGAAGAAAAATGTTCGTAAATTCTTAATTTTCTTCTTTTCCCCTTTCAACATCAACTTTAGGAAGTTAAATCCAGTCACTAACCTTATAACCCTAGAAACGGACCAATACATTAAAATATTGAATTTAGTTCAGTGAGTATGCTGACAATCGTCATAGTGAATTAATCTCTTTCTCGGGTATACATTTCTTCATACCTCTTTGCCATGTTCTTCTGGTTTGTTGTAAGTACTCCAATAATGAGGAACACAGTAATCACTTTCACAATTCATGATTGTTACAGTTCTTTGAAAATTTCAGATAATTTTTCATTTTCCCTCTGTAGCCTGTTGGAATGGCAGAAAGTCTTGTCTTTGTTCGCAACAGCCAAATCTACTCCTTTACATAGATAAGACAATCCATTTGAATGTTAAGGTTCCAAACAATTTTACTTTTTCTATTCCCTAAAAAGTTCATGATTTGTGTTTATATTTTTCATAGGCATGGTCAAATGTCAGTCGTTTTCCAGCAGATCATTGTTCTTACACAGCTACGTTAATTTTCATACTCCTGTGCTAAATTGTTGCATTTATTTATGATTGATAGTTTTTCTTAGTCTCCACACGGACGTCATTTGCCATTTTGATGACTTTTGTAAATATTGGTAATATTATAATGTACCCTCACATCATTATCTGGTTGACTTTCAACGGAGATAAAATGGGTGCAAGTATTTTCAATTTTCCAGCGTTTTCTTCACTGTCATCTGGATGTTTTGCATTATTCCTCAGATTTTATACTTTACAGTGATTAAATCTGGTTTTTGGGACTGAGTGATCCGTCTAAATTTTACTCTTGTTTTCCTCAGAAATATTCTGATTTACTCGTATACTATTGTTTTCATTGTTTTCATGTAAAATTTCAGGCGCACTACATTCTCCATTCAGTCATGCCATTTTTTTGAATTCCTTACTGCATTCGCTTATTATATATGGTTAATGGTCTTTTATCTCTGCATAATTTACATTTAATATTTTGCAGTGTCTTTTCTAATTTGGTGCATTTAGAATTGTTTTCGGTCGCCATTAATAAGAATTCATTTTCTCTACTCGAATGTACTTTCCGCAACCGTGTCCATATCATCACATTAGCATTTCCTTTTGTTTGTCTCTTGAAATGTCCGGATAGTTTACTTTGTTCTTTTTGTCGACTTTGGTGCTTTCTAATTTCACATTTATCCGGTTGTCATTTTTACTACAACTTATGCCATGATAAAATTTTCATTACCTTGTGAACTCCCGAAATCCATATAGTCGGTACGAATATCAATACTGACTACTACAATTTTTTCATCTTAAGGCGAAATGTTTATTAATAAAAGACACCTTATGTTTTATATTATTTGAGAAGTAACATTTACTTAATGGACAGTTTGAAATTAAATCTACATTGCCTATCTGGCCTTCGCCTATTACCAACTTTGTATGGACCTGAGAAATGGATGATCGATAAGTAATTCACTTATTTTTGTAGCTAATTGTCAAGCCAACGAATTCACATGTAAGAATCATATGTGTATCTCAAAGACGAAAAGATGTGATGGCAAGCCAGATTGTTTGGACGCCTCTGATGAAATGAACTGCGGTAAGTTTCACATTTCTTGATATTTTTCAACACTTGAAAGAGTAGAATAAAATAGAATTATTTTAAGGACATCAAATCAAAATATAAACTATAATTGTGGTTAATGTGAGTAGATTGTCAACCATTATTTTTTTTTTATTTCAGCAATATCAACATTATAAGAACGACTTACTGTACAACTTTTAATAACGCATAAATATAGGTACCTCCACAGAAAGGCGATACCGGGAGATTTTGTTTTGAAGCCGCTAAAAATCGCTGATTTTAGCGCCCTTTTTAGTCGTCTTTCATCGCAATGTAATTCTCTTTATTAAAAAATCTTCCAAAAATAAAATATACTTTTCTGAAACTTTATTTGAGGAATGATTTTTAAGTATAATTAATCTGATTTGAAACAAATATCATTTACTTTAAGTTTAAAATATCGCAGAAATACTACACACACATACTAATTGAAAATTCTTTTTAACATATTGGGAGTCGTTGAATTTTAGTAAGCTCTTTCATTTATAATTAGTAAAAAATAGAGTTTTTACTTAATAACAATATCACCTAATCAGTACAAATTAATATAGAAATTTAAAAGATTTAAAACTTTATAACTTATTCTAATAAAAAAACCCAGAATTTTAAAAGATTTAAATGTTCATAAATTATTGTAATGAAAATTTAAAAAAATGAAAACAATTCTTCTAAAAATTCATTATTCATCGAATATTTTTTCTTAAGACAATAGTGTTCATTATATATCGCAATCATAAAAGCAATTAAAAGCTTTTCTAATTAAATAATGTCTTAGTTTTATTGCATATTTATTTTACTTATCAGAGCAGATCTGTTTTACAAAAAAAAAAATATGATTATTTTAGTTCCTCAAATCGCTCTACGGATAACTAGCATAAATATTAAGCGATACAAAGATTAATTTCTCGAAATTTAATAAAATTAAGTAAGTGTATGTGTGTGTGTGCGTGTGTGTGTGGGGGGGGTGACAGGGAAGAGAGTCGGGGAAACACACACACACACGTATATATTTTTTTTAAATTGGAGTGGATCTGAGTAGCGAAATTACATCAGAGCATTTTTGTTTACTGATAGGAAATCTGATCTAGAGCAGGAGTTGTACCCATTTGGAATTGGGTAATTAGAAAGACAATAAAAAATGGTCGAAATAATTTTTATCGGTTAAAATTATAAATAGAACTTAGTAAGCTATGAGGAACTTTGGAATTCACATGATTTTGGTTAAAAGTAGCCAGAACCCGTGATAATCGCGTGCGAAGTAGTAGGGCCAAGGGTCGATTATGACCAGCAAGGTTTATCTATATAAACGTGCAGTTATGCTGAAAAAAGTGGTAGTTTTTGGCTCGTCTGTCTTCGAGTGCAGTTGCAGTTGGAGAGATGTCGGAGATTGAAAGTCAGCAGAGTTGAATTGAAGGCTCGAAGAAGTACGAAAGTGACGTCAGAGATTGGAACAAAACGCCCGCTAAAATGTGCTGTTGATATAAGAACGAAGAAGCGAATTACTCCTCCAACATCTAAGACTACTACTGCTACTATTATTACTACCACTGGGAACGGAAACGTCGAACAAGCCACCCCTCTCCTTTAACGAAATTACACGAAGTATTTTCTTTTGCTTTGTTGATCATCGTTCATATACAAGAGACTGGAGATCATTCTTGAAGAGAGAAGAGAGAATTTGGCCCGAGCAAGACGAATTATTCTCTCCATCTTCTTGCAGACGGAAGAGGCAGACGGAAGAGAGAGTCGGGGGAGAGGAAGTGGGGTCAAAGATTGGAACGAAGCGTCCGCTAACATGTACTGTTGATATAAGTACCGATGCTTCTGCTACCACGAAGATTACTACTACTGTTACTATTGCCGAGGCGGAACGCAACTATAAACTTTAAGCCGCGCACAGAAATCTTTATCTCTCCATCGCAAGAGTCATATATCGTTCTGAGACGATTTAACAAGTTAATCACAACCCACTCTCTCTCTGTCTAGAATCCCGTGTATGAGTTTTTACGCCAATTACTTTTCTTTTCTGTAACCCGTTTCTTTTCTATATTATTCTTTTCTGTTATATAAAAGACATTAACAATTCAACCATTGAATAGTTGTTTGTCCGGCTTTCTGCAGATATTAATTTTTTTTTTTTTGCTGCATTCTAAATTTCTTAGCACAGACTCTCCAGCTGTGTCTACATCTTCAGTCGACCGTGAATGGATGAACATCACTTCTGCTTTCTGGATTAAACAAATCACAACGTGGGCAGGAAGCAGGATTAAACCAGTGGGCTGGTCGAATAATCTACGGATGCTCAGGGGACCTACGGTCACTCTCTTAAGTTCGGTTAGGACCGAGTAGACACCTCAACCCAGAGAGTAAGATGTCGGAGGTTGAGGGGCGTGTTAGAGGGGGGTAACAGATGTAAAAAATCTTTTTACCAAGATTTTCGAAAAAAGAAACATTTTTAAAATAATTCCATTTACTTGTTAATAAGTCTTAAAAGTTTCCTTGAAATCCGACGATTATTTGATTTTTGCAAAAATTTTCCAAAATTTCGAACGTTCTAAGAACGTTCGAAATTTTGGTTAAAAAAATATAAAAAAATATAATTTAATAATCAAAAAATTATTTGGTCTTTCCTCTTAATAATAACATGAAGATTTTGACAATAAAACTTTGTTTTTATTGAGTTTGGGGCATTTTTTATCATGGTATGGTCATTTACTTGTGGAGGCATCTACATAAATATTTACTACTTTTCATTTTAATCCTTAACTAATTCGCAAGATTTACTCATTTTTATCCAGCTTCAGCAGCTTTCACAGCTTCAAGTACTGTAGCTTGTTTACTTTAGAATTTAATTTTCCTTGATGGATTTATTTTCTAATGAATTATTTCTTGTTTGTCAGTACGGAAAGATGAAGAAAGCAACGTAGAACTTTATTACAATGGCAACTGGACGTCCCTCTGTAGTAATGGATCCAATGAAGCCCTTTATTCTAGCTTGTGTTTGATTATGGGGCAAGGGTGAGTTGAGAAAAATTTTGTATTTTTTTATGTATTCCCCTGAGATAAACTTGATACAGTTAATATGCAAAACCTGTCTGTTACATTGGCAGGACAAAATAATCTTGTCCAGTTAAGCTAAGTAATAAAGACAAAAATTAGATTTGAAGAGATTGAATAAAAAAGTTAAGGCATTCTTTATATCATTAATGCATACTTGTACGGGCGCATATATATGTTAGGCAAATATGTGCAGGAAAACCCTTTATTCTTATTTTCCATATTTCGTTGATGGCGGTGATGGCAACTCATAAGACCATAAATGAATACTTGAAAATTTCAAACTAATGGGTGCTCTATGGAAGAAAGTTTTACTCTTCCATTTGTATTTTCTCCATTATGGGCGTTATCATATCAATTATATAATAACACCTTATTCCATGGACGGAACGGAATGGCTAAAAAGAAAAGGAATGACAAACATGCTTGGTTCTCAGAGAGAGTTTTATGCCGCTAAGTCTTGCGCAAAATTATATATACATATTTATACTTGTCTCATGCAGAGAAAATATGACACGTATCTAAACAAACAAGCATAGTGAAAAAATGACCAAAAAAAGAGGGTCTTATGTATAATGATTCTAAGCAGAAATGGAGCTACCGCAGATTCTTCTGTGTTTCTGGAATATTCAAGATTTGAGTGGACTGGATTCATCTGTTATGTCCCTAGTGAGGACATATTCCACAAACGGGAAACGGCGAGTCATGTGTTTTTCCCAAAATGAGGACTGCGAGCCGGAAATATTTTCTATATCTGGTGACGATATATTTCCATAGGAAAATGGCACCATAGGCTTGTAAGTTGCACCATGTGGTTAGAGAAGGAAAATTTAGCTTCGGTCCGGGCTGTGAAGCAACTGTTCGGTTTGACTCCTAGAAGCTGACTGAAGGATTGCCACTTTCGTCATTATGCAATGACCTCACTAAGCGGCCGTTACGTGACTTCATCACCACCAAAAGGAGATAGGTGACTTTTTTATCCGTACAAGACGTTTTTTCTTCTTTCATTTGTTTTTGTTTTATATAGCAAATGAATAAAACAGCAAATGAGACAATAATGTTTTCTGTTTTAAAATTATGTTTTTCATTCGTTAGAGTTGCCAAACGAAAAACAGTTAGCAGTTCCAATTCTGTTGGATTGATACCAATTCCAAATCCTTCCAAAATAACTGCTATAGGAAAGTATAACTTGTCACTCTCTTCCAAGTAAGTAATTGTTACATTAACTCTTGCATATTAAGATATTTATTCATAAATTCATTTAGATCGATTATTTCTATTTTCATAATGATGTCATCATTTTTGCTTTTTAACTTCATAATTATTTCTTTATTATTAATTATCAATAATAATAATAATAAATTATTATTAACAGTTAAGGTAAGAGTGCGATTTAAGAAATGATAAAGCATACAAAAACCACAGTGACAATGTTAAAAATATTTCAACAGAATGTCTGTCTTCTTCAAGTTATATTTAAGCAAATTTTTTATGTATAAAAATATATAAATCTACAAAAATTATTATAAGTCTTTGTATAAACGTTGCTTGTCTAAGATTTATTACTGATACAGTAATTGTGGCACAAGACCGAAAAAAGGGGGAGACTATTCAAGGTTGGTCATCACTAGCTAACTTATACTTAGCTAATCGAATTCACTACCTATTCATTCTTTACAATATACTCATTCACTATAAAAAAAATTATCCGACATCATTCGCTCCTTTATACACGAAAATACTTCACACACTTGGCAACTACTGGGGAAAAAACACTATATAAGTTAAAAATCCCAATATATACTTGTGTATAAAATATATATACATATAAATTTTATCAATGAAATGATATGTCCTCGAAAAGAAGGAATGATGTTAATAGGACCCGTCCACCCATAAAAATAACAATGACCGCTGTATTCTGTCATTCAACAAAATCAAGAGGCCCTATCACTAAGGGAGAGGAAAAGGATAAAAAATTATGGGTATTAGAAAATTCAAAAACTGACCCAATTGAGATGAAAAGGGCGGGCCAAAACAAACTGGAGAGTTTGGGAATCTCGACTTGGCTCATAACAAAAGCAGAAGTCGGGAACAGACCGAGAACTACACTTACACACATTAACTAGGCACACTAGGAAGAGTCTATATTAACCAGGGGAGGGCTCATCAGGAAACCGCCCCGTTGTGAATTAGGAGAACTTAAAAAGAAAATCAAGGCTCGCTCCATTCAGGCAAACCAGGCTCGCCACAGATACCCACCTTTCGTTGAAATCTGTTGATATCAACCGCTTTCTATCAGTTCTAATTTTCATCCTGGTTGCTTGTCATGTAATGGAAACAGGCTGTACTGGTAATGAACGCGTCAAAACGAATGAAACGCCACCCGCATGAAAGCATGCAACTGAAACGTGCTTAATAGGATGGTGATCTTGTTCATCTTGAAATTTTCCGTTAGTTGATTGTAAGACGAATTAATCAAGCAGCTTAGTATAAATCTTATGGAACTCTCCTGTTATACGGGTCTTACTAACATCTTTCTTTTTTTCGGTTTGTTTTCAGTGTCATCACCTCTGTCCATCATTTCATAACATTGATAAAATTTTTATACAATTGTAAATATTGAAATTTTAATTCATGGGATGTTTTTCAGTGTGGGCCCTGTGTGTGTGAGGTATTTTGGTGTATGTAGGTTCCAATGGTGACGGATAGATTCTTATGGAGAATGAGTAAATTGTAACGAATGAATGGGTCGTGAATCTGATTAGCTAGGTATAAGATAGTGTCGACCAGCCTTGACCCATATCCCCCATTTTTTCGGCCTTGTGTCACAATTACTTTATTTAATCAGTATTAAATCGTAGAGAAGAACGTTTGTACAAAGACATAATAATTTTTTTGTAGATTTATATATTTTTATGCTTGAAAAAATTGTTTAAATATAACTTGAAGAAGATAGACATTCTGTTGAAATATTGTTTAGCATTGTCAACATTGTTTTTTGTTTTTTTATCTTTTCTTAAATCGCGCTCTTTTAAGTGTTGAAAAATATTGGAAGAGTTACGTCAATCATTTTTTGTTAAATTATTATTATTATTATTATTATTATTATTATTATTATTATTATTATTATTATTATCTAAATACAGTCAAGAATGTCCGATTACGCATTTCGAAATTTCGAACTATTTGTGCTATCGAATTTGGGGAGAGGTGTTGCTTCTTTTTTTTATTAAAACATTGCTTTATCAACCAACTTTTTAAGTTCAAGAGTAAAACCAAGAAGTGAATCTATTGATAAATTTTTACCTGCGTTGTCGTTATATTTGTTACTTACATATTTTGAATCACTGATCTATTTATTTGAATTCATTAAAAATAATTAAAACAATAATTAATGGCATTTTCATAGATTTTTATAAATCGCAAAACAACGTAAAATATTTTCTCCTTCATTCAAATATATTAGCTTCTAAATAATCCAAAATATCGAATGATTCTCATACTCATCGCAAAGATGTGCCGGGGTCGTCATCAGTGATGTTAATATTGGGTTCATTGATAGTTTTGGCTCATTCGACACCATAGCATTTCGCCCAGCTAACTCTCCCATCATTGATCATGTGAGGAGAATGGAAAGTAAGACCTTATAACGAGGGCGGTGTTACGTGTTACAGCTGGTGTGTTGGGAATTTCAAAATAAATGAATTCACTATGTGAGTGTTTTTAAAAATATATATTCATGCACAGAACAAAATTATTTAAAAAGCGGAAAACTATATTTGTGTATACACAGACAGTTCACAGAAAAGAAAGGTAAACATTTATAGGATTAGTGGTGATGATGGTGGTGGTAATAGTGAGGGTGCTGGTGATGGTGCTGGTGTGTGTGTGGGGGGGGGCGTGTGCGTGCACCACGTGGTTTGGTTGAAATTAAGATGTTGGTTGGCCTGGTGAGTGTCTCACCGGAGGGGATAATATGCGTCTTGTTACAGAAAATGGCAGACAGAATCATATTTCTCCGCGATCACATGACAACGCACATCCCAACAGCAAACTACATTTAACCCTCGGTGTATTGCGTTACTTAGATTAAGAGAATAACTAAACAACAATTGCACCAATTAGAAGTAACTGATCAGCATGCTAGCCAATGTGAAACGCTCCTTCTCATTCGTTTTGGCTTCAATTTGATGTATAAAATTTTACATAAATTAACAAATCGTTTCCTAATTTAAAATTCAATGTTCTTTGAGACTTGTTAATTGAAGATGATAACCTAAACTGAGTTTTTTTTTATTGATTATTTGAGTTTTATTATTTATTTACAATAAACTTTTCAGTAAGGACCTATTAGATTACATTATTTTTATTTTATTTTAGACCTTGTCCAAAATTGAAACTTGAATGCTACGAACAAGGTGAGTTAGATGTTTTCTTTCTTATCAACCATTTTCTTGGTTCACCCTAGAACCCGGATCTTCTCCAAACACTGTAAATACGTTGGCTCATGAAGTGTTAATAGGGGTGGGAGGTTTAATTCAGTTTTCCATCTTTTACTCTAGTTGTCCTACCAAAACTTCAAAATCCACTCTAATTTGGTATTTACCAAAAGCTTGGGAATAAGGGATAAAGTCATGTCTTCCTCAATGCTATTAGTGCGAACTGAGCACAACAGCGTCAGATGGAATTCGAACTCGGCCTATAGATTCCATTTTCCAGAACCAATCATCCAAATTAATAAATTTATCGATATTATTGTCCGAATTTTGTTAGAAGGGGCATGTATCCCTGAAGTAGAATTCGTCAAAATTCTAGAATACAACAGTCATCTGAGGAAGGCTGGAGGCTAAGTAGCCAAAACATAAAAAACAAGAAAGATGAAGAAATTAGTCCAAAGAAAACAAACATTAATATTACTATTTTAAAATAATGATAAATAGTTCAGAAGTTCATAATTTTCAAATATAACTAATTTGAACTCAAGAAAATATTTTTTGATTTTGATTGAATCTACTGGCTTTGAGCACGAGTAGAAAATTAAAAGAGGGTGCCGGACTGCGATAGTAGCTAATTATAAAGTAGAAGAAATACTATAAAATAGAGGAAACAACAGATGCTGAAATAAGATTTATACCATTTCTAAGTACTTCACTGAGTTTCACTAGTAGTGTCTGTCATTTATATCAGGTCGATTTTCCAAACAAGATGAAGACTAAGAACCACAGCATACCATCCACAATCCAATGGAGTAATTAAGAGGCAACACAGTGCAATTAAAACTGTCGTAATGGTAAGAAAACAAAACTGGTTAGATGCATCGCCAATAGTATTACTTGATTTACGAAAGCTACCAACATACCAAGGTTACTTACTAACCGGTGCAGTGGCGGGAACTTCAGTGCCACTACCCAAGCCTATGGTCGCAAAGGACTCTATGGAGTTTACCAATGAAAAGGTTCGGCAATTAGCACGAGAAATGATGAAATTAGAAACTGGATTTCTTTCTGAGGGACGCCTTTCACTCCCCAAGAACTAAATAAATGCACACTTGTCTTGTTACAAGTCGACAGAGTGAGGCGCCCTTTAGAAGCTCCTTACGCTGGAACGTTTAAAGTGCTAGAGAGAAATGAAAAGTATTTTACCATTGAGCTCCATTCTAAAAATGATCAAAAGTGTCCTTGAACAGACTGGAGCCCGTAACACAGTCAAGACTACCTCTGCCCAATCCAAAACCAAAGAAAACACCAACTAATTATAATGACACATCCACAGATGAATTATCTACTAAGGAAGACACTCCAGATGGAGACTCGTCAAATTTACAACTATCTAAGACTCGACCTACCATTAGAACCCCACTATTTCAAATAGGTAATGCATTTGTAGAGCTCCGCTTCTGGGTGGGGATGTAAATTAAATAAAACCAATGATGAGAGTAATAAAGAAACCGGAAAGAGTTTTTGGTCACCTGCGCGATTTTATTACCCTACGCCCGGAAAGGACAGAATCTTTCTCTTTTCCATTTTTCAACAACAACGTTCATTCGTGTTTCGGCAGCCCTACTCATGAAGCAAGTGAAATGTTCCAACTCAGCGCAAAGCTGACTTCAGCTCGACCATTTTAACCATTGTTATCATAACTTACTTCTGAATCAAAAAAGAAAACGGACATACCCAAGAAACGTTGAGAACTTTGTTTCACTAGAGTAGTCAGTAGTAAAAGTTTTACATGCTTCTTCTTTATCATATGTGAACATGCACCAACATAAAATACACACAGACACACAACCTTTCAATTTCCATAAATGTAAAGTTGCACAATAATTATTTCTTACTGTGTGTCCTTCTTTCTTTCTGGCTGTCTTTCTTTCTGTATGTCAGTCATTCTATATGTCTTTCTTTGTCTGTTTGTCTTTCTTTGTCTTGTTTAGTTTTTAATCATTTTATCAAACCATAAGAAAACACTAAAAGTAAAAATTTAATGGATATTTCTTATAAGTAACTATATACAAACATTCCTAAAAAAAGGGGAAAAAACGCTGCTAGAGGACGCTCCCTAAGCGTATAAATAGTGACATTCTCTGTCATTCTCTTTTTCCTTTTTTCACCCAGGGACCGTAAGATGTAGGTCGAACCAGGAAAACGCACGCACGTATGCACCTTTCACTTCATTTTCTCTGGGACTTACTCTTACACGAAACTTACACACACATACAGAAACAATTCACTAGTTTAAATGTTTTCTTCATTCATGTTTTGTTGTTAATTTGTTCATTTATTATTCGGACTCACATTCTGAGTCCACCATTTTTGGCGTGGGAGACACGTGTTTTCTGACATAACACACTATCAGCAAACGCCCGCAACAATATTTTATAACTTGATTATTATCAACTAAAACAAAAATAAATTTTTTTATTGTCGTCTAAAATTATATTAATAGTTGTTGTCCTGATCTTGTATTCGCTTACAGAATGTGGTAAACGATCACAAAAAAAGTTTGAACCTTTTGTGCAATATGGCAACCAGGCTGTTCCAACGGAATATCCATGGCAAGCAATGTTGCTGAGAAATGGAAACTTCCACTGTGGAGCATCTATCTTCAACAGTCGTTGGCTTATAACAGCTGAACATTGCGTGGTGTAAGTAAATGAAAATGTTGATTTAATATGAATATAGAATAAGAACAGCACAGTGGTATAATCTTAGAATGTAGCGCCTGTTAAGCGCCCTCCAAACACTGCTCTAGTCTATTTTTGTTACTAGAAACAATAGGTCAAGATATGTTAATTTATACAATTAGGCTGTTTATGCAAATGTTTATACTTGTGTTAACAAGCATCATTCCCAGCCTTTTTATAAATTCAAATTTCCAAACATTGTAATTAAAAAAAATCCTAAATAAAGGGGCATTTGTAGCAGATAATTAATTTGCCCGAACTGAATTCGAATTGACTCGAACAAAAAAATCAAATTAATTATCTACTACAAAAAAATTTAAAACAGCTTATCTTAAACCTAAAAAAATAACGACACACCAGCAAAATCAAAATGAAAACGAACGAACATTATCTATGAGTTCAAATGCCCCTTAAGGAACTGTGTTCTTGATCAAACCGAATTCATAATTACATCGGTCACACGACTACATGCCTATCCAGACGCCTACGTTATGCATATATGACCACAGCTCTATTAGAATCCATTTAAACACACACAAACTTACCAGACTCCATCCGAAACATACTAGTAGGGAATACAAACATAATAACCTCATCCACATGTAAAAAAAGATTAAAAATAATGAAAGCCTTAATAAGAAAAAGAAAAAGCCAACACTTAATAATATTAACTACGAACACGGCCACAATATGCTAACTGTGTTCGGAAAATAAAACATCTCTACAACACTAAAAATATACATACAACCCACACAACCAATTAAATTGAAAAAAATAAAATTATCCTTGATAATGGTTAAAAGTATAGCCGAAAGCGCTCGGAATTACAGGACATTTGGACAGTTTGTACACACTGTTTCCAAAAAAAGAAAGCACTTGTTCGAAAACAAGAAAATTTAAATAAAAAGCTTAATCGTAGTACCTTGTCTGTCGTAAAACACACACACACGCACACACACACACATATATATATATATATATATATATATATATATATATATATATATATATATATATATATATATATATATATATATATATATATATATATGCATGCCAGATTATTCAATTAAATATATTTGATGAAAATTAAATATCTAATTGATGCTTGTAGAGTTTTCTAAAATTATATACTTGTTTTTAAAATTCAAATGTAAAGCAATAGCAATATATTAAGCTATTGTCATAACCAAAGTAAACAGATTTTTTTATCTTAGGAATAGTTTTAAAATTAAAAAAAAAATTGTTCAAATACAAAGCTATTTGGCCAGTGTAACGATAACATTAATTAATGTTGGTCGATTGACGTTAGCAAAATCTATTTTCCCATAACTGAGGAGCAGAATAAGTGTTTCATAAAACAGATTCAAAAATTGATTAATGAAAAAGAAAGTTTTATTAAAATTTGATAATAATTTTAATTTTGATTAATTTTCAAAATATAGGCATATTCTGCATAAAAAATGTTGCCATTATTCTGATATGATAACAACACGAACATTACTGGTCCTGTATCTTGAATAGAAATAATGCTCTTTCTAATATTTCAATTTTTATTAAAATTAACATTTGTATGCAATGTGGAATATATATTTCTGTGAAGATCATCATGTACCATTTTCTCTAGAAAATATCTATTTTTAATTAAATCAAAATAATGATTTCACTTTTTAATATCAAGTTACACATTTACTGCATAATTAACTGAATATAAAGTGTGCATATCACCCCAGCTTACTTCATGCTTTACTTTGTTAGCTTTGGTAATATATGTAGGTGTAGGAATCCTTCTGCTCGGTTTTTCCGTGAATATCAAAATTCGGAGTGTTGGGATTCGATAAAATAACAAAATATTGTTGCGGGACTGCCCGTAATTCGGCCTTTTAGAATAATCCCACGATTTTCTTGAAAGAATAAAAATCCAGTAGAAAATGACAACGTAGTTTCAATAAATGAACATTAATTTAATATAACGACAAGAATACAAGAAGTTGATTATAGATTAGAAAGTAATGTCTTTTTGTTTTGGTTGATAAAGTTCTGGAATAGGATATAAATTGTATTTGCGCACGTATGAAATGTTGTTATATGCGTGTTTGTGTGAAAGAGTCAGCACGTGTGTGCGTGGTTAATAGTAAAGGGGGGTCCAGAGATAATTAGAATTTGGTTGTTACTGTGAGTTGTGGCGCCGTAATCTGTGTATACGTGAATGAGGTCGTGAGAATCAGCAGCTAGAGTGACGTGGACCTTAGTGACATCTGTACGTATCCCCTTTGGGGCTGGATTCCGTGAGTTTTATACACTTTTTTTAAGAACATCAGCTGCAGAATTCTTTCTAATTGGCCCTAAAAAGCCATGTTGTATGTCTTCTACTACGTCCGCAAGATATTTTGGTGGTATCTACCTAAATCATGATGACAAATAAAACAACCTTTCTGATTTGTATTCTATGGTTTTATTGGCGTGTTTTAAGATGTAAGCACTTTATTGAGTATTATTGGTTTATACATATTGTATTTGATATTTTAGTGGACACGACAAAGGCTCTCTCCAGATTATTAGAAATTTATTTCTAATGATATGTAGAAAACAATAATTTAGTATCTCAGGTATGTTTTGTAATGTTGTGGCCAATGCAAATTTCTCCCAGATCCTTCTTTGTTATCGTTTCTAGTGGGGTGTCAGTGGTTTGTTCATTCGTCTTTTGAGTGATATTTGAATCGGGATGCTCATGTTTCTTTTTGTTTGTTGCTGTTGAGATAATTAGTTATCGCCATAAGCCGGTTTAATCCGATCGATAGCAATATTATGATGTTTTCCATCTTTCATGATGGTGAAATACTTGTCCTTTCTGTTGATAACTTGGTATTGACCTGAGTAGTTTGAACATAAAGATTTTTTTACGCCGTCATTTCTTATAAAGATATATGTACAAGTGTAAAGGTCATTTGGTAGGTATATATTTTTGTTTGCTCTCCGTGTATGTGTAAAGGTTAATAATGCATTCTATGTTTCAATTCCTGTACAAACGTTGTTGTTGGTCAAATGTTCGTGTTATCATCACAGTATTGACCAGGTAGAGTCAATGATGTACTAAAAACCATTTCAGCTTGTGTACCACCCAAATCCTCTTTTACAATATTTCTGATTGATAAAAGTACCAGTGGTAAATTTTCTAGCCAATTAATTTTGTTTTGTTTTATCGTAGGGCTGCCTTCAACTATCTGTGGAAACATTCTACCATCCCGTTTGCACAAGAGTGATAGGCTGTAGTTTTTATGCGTCGAGTTCCGATTAGGTGATTTAACACTTTAAATAATGAAGACTGGAACTGAGCTCCTCTGTTGTGAGTACTGAAGGTGCTCCAAATATTGCAATCCAATCAGTAAGGATAGTTTTGGCTATTGTTATGGCTGTGATATCTTTGATTGCTATTGCAGTAGGCCAGCGAATAAACCTATCTATGATAGTAAGGATATATGTATATACTTGAGAACAAGGTAAGGGTCCTACAATATCAACGTGTATGTTAGTGAATCTTGCATCAGGTGTGCTTAATGTGCCTGCGGGTGATTTGGTGTTCTTCTGGCATGATAAACAAGATTTATTTGTGTCGGTTGACATATTTGGCCAGACAAAACCTTCAGTAATTAACTTCACAGTTGCACGTTTTCCTGGTTGAGACAATTTATGGAAGTGTTGGAATACTTTTTGTCTCAAATTTGGCGGTATGTAAGGCTGTGGTTGAGTTTGTGAAATGTCACAATAAAATTTTGTATCACTGAATGGAACAGGTAATTCAACTAATTTTAGTGATGTCCTTTGTTGTACTTCTTGTAGTGAAGTGTTTGTGGTTTGTTCTTTAGCAATTAATTTGAGGTTCAAAGAACTAGAATATAAAGAAGCAATTGTGGCACGAGAAATGGGAAATGTAATCAGGTGTTTGATATCCCATGGATTATATTTATCAGTATGTGTGTGTAATGCATATATTAATGGTTTATGGTCTGTGCATATGGTGAAATCTCTGCCCTCTAGGAGGTGTTGAAAATGTTTGATGGAAAGATATATTGCTAATAGCTCCTTAGAAAATGTGCTGTACTTAGTTTGTGCCTTATTTAGTTTAGCGGAGAAGAAAATATAGGTGTGATTTGTTGTCCAAGATTGGTGTATAACCGCACACACAGCTGTTGATGAAGCATCCGTTATGAGGGTAAGTTTAATTTACTCACTATTCTTGATGAAATTCGGCTTAGCAAAGTTAGCTAAAGATGTTTTGGTGTTGTTGAATGTTTCTAGAGTATCTTCCTTTAATGTAATATTTTTGTTCTTGTTTTTGAGTATATTCGTCAAAGGTGATATTACCGCTGAATAATTGGTTATAAATCTCCTGTAATAATTGTTATGGCCTATAAATCTTCGCAATTGCTGGTTGCAGAAAATTGGTAACTGCCTTGGTCAATTTCATGTCCGAGGAAATTTAGTTTTGATTCTCCAAAAACACACTTGTGGACATTGATTTTGAGTCCAAAATGTGAAAGTCTTTGAAAAGCTTGTTCTTGTTCCAAATGCAGTTTGTGTTCTTCCTGGTTTTTGTTAGCAATTAAAACATCATCTATGTAGGCATATATGAAAGGTAAACCTCTACATACCTTGTCAATTAGTCTCTGGAAGGTCTGAATGGCATTATGTAACCCAAAAGGCATTCTCATGAACTTGTATAATCCGAACGGTGTTATCAGAGAAGTTTTATGGATGTTCTCTTCGGTAACTGGTATTGGTAATATGCCTACACCCGGTCTAGCTTCGAGAATATGCAAGCACCTTGGAGACCCATTGCAAAATTGTCTATATGTGGGATTGAGTATCTGTCAGGTATGGTTTTGGCATTTAATCTATGGAAATCGCCACATGAACGCCATACTGTCGTGTTGGATTTTTGGACCATGTGCAATGGTGATGACCATGTGCTCTTGGGGGTATGATACCCAACTGTAGCTTATGCTGGAACTCTGTCTTGGCTATTTTATATTTGTCAAGCTGTAATCGTCTCAGCACAGAATTTATTGGTTGCCCTGTTGTTTTTATGTAATATTTAGCATTGTGTTTAATTGTGTCAGTGTTTTTAAAAGGTTGAGTAATTCTGCGTATCTTTGTATTAATTTCTTAATACCGTTAGCTTATGGTAGAGCAGTACTAATTCCAGTTGACTGGTATTGGGAGTAAATTCCTCTCACTGAAAGTTGTCAGATTGTCAACTAAGGAATGACTGGTCATGTTGACCGATAAATCAAATTTAGCTAGAAAGTCTGCACCTAATATTGTTGTGGTAATGTTAGTTTGGGTGAAAACCCACAGAAAATTTCGCCGCATACACAGGTCGATGGTCATTGCTTTCTTGCCAAAGGTATCAATTTTGTACCATTAGCACATTGAAGTTTGTAAAGTCCTGGTTTTGAACTTTATTGAGTGTTATTGGTATATAAATATTTTATTTGATATTCTAGTGGACACAACATATGTTTATTAGATTTATTTGAAAGTGATGTAGCTTATATTTAAAATTCATTCATTGTCCATCTTTAAAACTTTTTTTGCTATATGTATGTTGGTAGAGACTGCAGGTATTCTTTTTATTAGTAATAAATAAAAATTGATTGAAAACGTGACCCATAGGAAATATTTAAGCTAGTTCTTATGGAAGCCTAAATGGTACCTTTTATCCTAATAAATTTATCATAAATTTAAACAGTGTATATCAAATTTGAATTGTATTTATTATACCTTATTTAAAAATCATTACCATCATAAATTTGTTGATTATATGTAATCTAAATATTTTGGGTGAGGGCAACCAAAATATTTAAATTACATGTAACAAACGAATTTACATTACAAAAAATTAAAAAAAAACGTTTTAAAAAAGTTAACAGACATCATTAATAGATTAGTGATTATGGCTGCTTGCTGACTGCTGCTCACACTAGAAATGTAAAGACAACAGCACATTTTTCCAGTTTTCATTTTCTGGTGACTAGTAAAAGTAAAAAAAATAAAAGTTGATAATTCTGATTTCTGTCTAGAAATATTTCAGTTAGCTATCTACTATATATGATTAAACAAAAAAATAAAAAATTCCCTTTAACTAACTTGATGAACACAAGGAAAGAGTCCAATATAGCATTACTCCTACAGTGTAAATCTTGTTAAAAATTTAAAAAGATTTTTTTATAACATTTTCAAAACCTAATGTACTAAAAACATACTTCAGTGTCCAATTAGTAACTACACAAATTTGGTGAGCAAAGGCGGAAATTCTAGTGGGGTTTTGATGATCAGGAATTTGAGAGATGCAGTGACTAAGATCTTCATTTATATGTAGTGTAGACATTAAGTTCTCAAGTGACTTATTATCTGAACTTGATGGTTTACAGCAACAAGATTAGTTATTTGGCATTGTGATCACCATAAATAATTTTCAAAAAGTAAAATATATATAGAAATGAATTAATTATTCTGAAATTTATATCAAGTTGCTAAGTTTTGTAAAATTGTCATTCATCCATATTTACTGTATTTTTTAAATCACAAAGTAAGAAACATGTCAACAAAAATGTGTTTAAAACTTGAAATTTCTTAATTTTTGCTGGGATTTTTAGATGAGATCATTATTATATGCTTTACCATTCAGATGAATATCTTGCTCATCTTGCTTGTTGTACTCACAACATTTTGGCCGATGCACCTTCTGGCCTACTTCAGGTATTTGCCTTTATACTTGATAACCTTGAAATTTTGAACTGAACTCTTTATTCAATCCACAAGGGTAGATTGTTCTGATTCTGCTTTTCATGCTTATTAAATATTTTATATCACCTGCCTTATTCATCTTTGTGTCATTTGTCTGTCTCTTCCAATAAACCAAAGTATATGACATTTTGCATGACCATGAATTGAACTCACATCTGTTAAGGAACCAGAAACATGAGTATACTGCTCTGAATATCAAAGCATATAATACTGGTCTTTCTTAGATTTAAAAATCAACTTCTAGTTTTTGAAACAAACTTATCTCTCTATTCACAGAATTATTCTCAAATGTTTATATCTGACATTAGTATGTAATACTACTCTGAAAAAGCATCTTGTCTTTTTATTTAAAAAGAAAATCAGATTTATTTCCTTGTATTAAGTGTAGTTCCCATATTACTCTCTTTTTTGTGTTTAAATATAATCCAGTTAAGCCAAGAATCCATAAACACCCCAGAATGTAGAATTAATTATACAGAGAACAGACATCAGATACCAGCTTCTGTAGAAACATTATTTCAAGCATGCAAGATAAGCAGAAATGCATACAATGATTTATTTGCTTTCACGTTTATAAAATGTTAAAAATATACATCATTACATCAGTAGTGATCATTTTGATAAAATGTCACTTAGTAAGTTGAGTTGCTAAAAGAAGAAAGTAGTTACAATAAAGGAATCATTTAATAGATTAAGTTCCGAAGATTTTAACCCCAAAATCATGAAATGAAAATATCAGATATACTCATTACAATTGGATACTTTCTACTTCCACCATTTTAATCACAGAAAACAATATACAAAAGGTTTTAATGAGGGGAAATGGCTAGATGTAATTATAAGTTTTATGTTAACAGTTTCTTCTATCACACTTCTTGATTGTGGAATTCTCTTCTGACTTCTTACTTTTTGATCTTCAAAAATTTAAATGCAATGTCAATTGTATCTTCTGTTTTCTTAATTCCTGTTCTTTTATTGTTCTCTTTCATAAATAATGTGAAGGTGAAGGTTTTTTACATGTATTTTTATGTGTATCTAATATACTGATATGAAATTCCAAATTAAGGCTCAATTGAGAAATTTAATGATTATATTTGCAACTACAGATCACAGAAAAGATGTAAAATATTTTTAATTCTTGTATTTTGTATCTTTTTGCATTACAGAGAAAAATATGTGACGTATGAAGTGGTGGCAGGCCTGCTTCTAATACAGGACCTTGACAAATTTCCCAAAATCAAAGTGATGGATATCATTCATAGTATGAATTATGCCAGCCATAAAGGCATTCCAGTCAATGATATTGCTCTTATTTTATTGGAGAAGGACCTTGTTTTTAATGATTATATTCAACCAGTGTGTTTACCATCTAAGGTGTACACAGCACAAGATTATTGCTATCTATCTGGATGGGGTAGAGATGAAAACTGTAAGTTCCTGTGCTTTTACTTGTAATGAAAAAATTATTATTTTTTAATGTTTTTTAAATGAAACTTGCCATATAAGCTCAAAATTAACCATATAATCATAAAAGTTTGCATTAACAGTGTTGTGATGTCTTCTAGTCTGTGATGTAGAAGTTCTACCTCCATACCAAATGATGACTGACATAATAGTAGTCACTTAGGGCAAGTCCATTTGCATATGTCACTACAAACACATTGAAGCCACATTACATTAATTATGCTCAAAGAAGGATAACAGATTTTAGTCATAGGTGGTAAATGTGTACCTTAACACTAAAATTGATTTTGAAAATTGCAGAAGATACAACTTCATTATTAAAGATGAATTAAAGTTAAATTATTTTCAGAAAACATTTCAGTATGAGGCATGAAAAATACAATTTTCAGTTTTATTTTTGTACATTCAGTTAATTGACTTGTTGAAGTATAAAAATGTCTTTTTAGCAAAATACTAGGTTGGCTAGAAAGTCCTCACTCACTTAGGAAAACAACAAATCTTGATCTCAGTCTGGTGGAATTCCAAGGAGTACTGAATTTCAAGCTTGTTCCACATGGTCATACCATCAATGCTAAACTGTATTGCCAGCAGCTAGGCTGCATGTATAACAAACTAAAGAAGGAATATCCTCTTTGGTCAATTGAGGTAGGTCTTTGTTTCAGAATGACAATGTGAGGCCACACATTATCAGGTTGACTAATGAAAATTTCAAACTGATGGACAGTATTGAGATTCTTCCACATCCACCATTCAGCCCTGATGCTGTTCCAAGTGACTATGGCCTATTCTGCTCAATGGCTCACTTCCTCCGCGATCAACAATTCAACACTTTTGATGAAGTGAAGAAAGCTTGTTTACAGTTTTTCGATTCAAAGACAGTGGACTGGTATCTGGGACAGATTTGGATACTGGCTGACTTGTGGTAGAAGATCATTGAGAATAATGGACTTTATTTTGAAGAATAAATTTTGTTGTTTTCTTTCCACTTCCTAAGTGAGTCTGGTCAACCTAACATATTTGCTTTCAAGCGAGTATTGAGTCAATAAACTAAGAAAAAACCCTAAATATAACTAATTTAACTATTACCACTTTTTGGTGATATGAGAAAATAACGAGTATTTAGAATATATTCTTGGCTTGAATAAAAACATCACAATGTTGTGCAATACGGCATTTTTAAAAGAAACTTAACTTGTGCAAAGAGCATATGAAAATATAACAAAATGTAATTCATTGGTTGTTAATGCATAGACACAACACAATCAGCAGATATAATATAAAAATAAGAACATGAGCAGTGGGCATTTGATTTGATAGTATATAAAGTGAAGATGAATTTGTATTTATTCTGTTGTTATTTCTTTTAGAAAATTAACAATAAGAAAATAATTTTACAAATAAAATCAATCTTACTAATTTTGCCCCAATTATATTTTATTCTTCTTATTTTTCAGTGGTTGGTCAGTCTCACCTGAAGGAGACTAAAGTCTATGCCATCAGTAACGAAGTGTGCAAGAAATATTATGATAACGTTACAGATAATTCCTTCATCTGTTTCCGTCATAATAAACCAAACATGCCAAGTTGCTATGTAAATAATGAATTTGTTGATTCTTTATTTTTTAATTTTTAATATCATTATTGATACTGTCTTTGTCTTTTGCCATAATCTTTGGTTATGTGTAAGCTTCTTTCTTAGTAAAAAATCAATTTCAGTTCATACAGTTATTATTGTTTATTACAAGTCACTTTTTCTCACCACAGCTCCAAAGGCATTTTGCCAACCTGATGTAATCTCATGAAAATTTATTACTCTTTATAACCATAAATAACACATTTGTTCAAATAATAGGTAACAAGTATTTATACAAAAGACTGCAAACTAATCTCCAAAATAAATAAATATAAATATATTTTTTTGAGGGTAAAAAAATCCCAACAGTGGAAAGTTATGCTGAGATTAACTTTGTTGATCAAGTTGGTGGTGCTTAGCTGTTTGTTGTAATTATTTCCAGCAACATGTGAATGAAAATTATATGAGTGTAGATCAATAAGTTTATAATCTAACATGTAGTTATCAGCTGAATTTTGACCTAAAATTTTCACTGTATAATGTTGATTCTATGTGAGTTTAGGTGCACTGACAAGGAAGGTAATTATGTTGAAAAATAAATATTTGATATGTAAAAAATTTTTTTCCATTATTTTGCTATTGACTTAATTACAAAATTAAGTACTTCTATTTTACACTTGTAAATATCTCGAATAATAAAATGATTACTCATTACCATAGTTTTTGAACATTTTTATATCATTGTTGGGCTCCTGAAGCATTGTAAGTGATTTCAAGACTTGTTGAAAGTTACTTCTTTATTTTCAATATCATACTGTTTATTTTAGCAGTTGAAATAGTATCATTACAGACTGTGATAGACAAAAACAATAAACTTTGTAAGAAAATAATGAAAGAATTCATATAAAGTATTTTTGATGAATGACTTAACCTGTTAACCTCATTTTGCTGCTGCAAAAATCTCATCTCATAATATAATAAAAATTAATTTTTTTTGTTGAACTTTTTCAGGGTGATAGCGGTGGTCCCCTTGTTTGTAGGAATGACAGGGGACGCTTTGAGTTGGTTGGTGTGGTCAGTTTTGGTTTACCCCTTTGTGCAGCTACTAATGGAACACCTGCTGCTTTCACCAATGTCTTGAATTTCCGTGGTTGGATTGTTGATCAGACCAGTAAGATATATCTTTAATTTTAGTTAATCAATTAAAAAATATTGAAAATCTTTCTTAAACTCTAAATAATCATCTTAAATTTTTCTCACCTTTTACTGAATTTTTCTGAATTTGTAACCAGCAAAATAAAGTTGAATATTATGTATTATTCTTTTAAGAATCTCAAATGAATTTCAGAGTATTACTCCAACTAATACTGGGTAATTATGAAAGACCATGATAACGATAGCTAACTATCATGTATTCTTTGATATCCTAACTGGTTCTATTGTCTAAGATAAGTTCCTAAGATATGAGATATAAGTAAATTCTTTTGTCCAGAATCCTAAAATCTGTAAATAACAATCATAAATTTACATCTGCTTCTGCTTTTGGTGATGTTCTTTTTTGTGTGTGTTTGCACAGGATGTAGAATGTGGTGTCCAAATGGCAAGTGTCTTTATAAAGCTGAAATATGCGATGGGATCGACCACTGCACTGACAGAAGTGATGAGTCACACCCCAAGTGTAGTAAGTTAGATTTAAAAAACTATTTATTAAATCATAACAGTTTAATCTTAAAGAAATTGTAATAGGTTTATTTATATATAAATATATGTGTGTGTGTGTGTGTGTGTGTGATTAAATAAGAATAAGTAGGAGTAGGAAAAACTTTATAATTTTAATATGTTTTGTTATTTATTCAGGTTGATCAGAACTTTATTGGAAAAGTGGACATATTTTGTTTTTTTCTGCATTGCTTCATTCCCAAAAATTTCTGATGAACCTGAATAAATAGCAAAACATTTCAAATTTATAAAGGTTTTTCTACTTATTCCTTATTTAATAATTTTATTGAATTTAATCCATATTTTCAATTCATATATATATATGTGTGTGTGTGTGTGTGTGTGTGTGTGTGTGTGTGCACGCATGTGTATATATATATATATATATATATATATATATATATATATATACACAGGTAGAAATCTGTTGGTATATAATCCAAGTGAATCCTATTAACACAATATGAAATATTAAATATTAAAACTGATTCACACATAGAGCTCAATGTTTTTTAATAATAATAAATAATAATATAATAATAAATAATAAAAAATAATAATAAATAATAACATAATAATAAAATAATGATATAATAAACAGAGCAATATATTTCATACAATCAGAATTAAGATACCATTATGTAAATGATCATTTTCACCTTGTAAAATTAAATTTACAGGATTTTTCAAACAGTCAATGGATGATAATTTTTTGAAATAAAAAATACCCAGACAAGGGGGAGGAAAGAAAGGAATAAAAACAGGGGAAAACAGAAGATGAAAAATAGAAAGGAAGGCAAGTTGGCAAAGGAAACAGGAAGTGGTGTAAGTCTTGATATGAGTGGTGGTCAGAGGGGAAAGGAAGAGAAAAAGAAGGAAATGAGAAAGGACAAGTCTAAGTATATTTTAAATGTGACTCCATCTAAATACCACAAGGTTTTTACTAACAAAATAAAAGATAAACATGACAATAGGATCTTTGAAATTAATGAGGTGACGACCGATTTAGCCAGTAATATGAATATTGCAGATAGAATGGGGAAAATACATACTAAAGATGCCTATATCTTGTTCAAAGTTCATAAACCTAACTTCTCTAATAGCACTCAAACTAGACTAATAAATCCTACCAAATCAGAGCTAGGCTTAATCTCTAAAAATATTATTAGAAAAATTATGGATAAACTTGTGATCAGTACCGGGGCCAATCTTTGGAAGGACTCTTCTGATACCATTAAATGGTTCAGTAATATAAGTAATAAAAAAAGCCACCTTCATTAAAATTGATATTGATTTTTATTCATCTTTATCTAGGAGGATATTAGATGCTCCATTTTTTTTATTTTAAACTGTGTGTAATACTAGGTTGAGCCAAAAGGTTTTTTCTGTTTAAAGCTTTAATTCATAGTTTAAAAAAAAAAATTTCACATGGAAAGCATTTATTCATCAAAATATATCTCATCATAGTCTGTTGCCATCCTTGTGCCAGAACCACAATTCCTCACTTACACCATTTGGCAAAAAACTCCTTGTTCCCATTTTCAACCTCATCTACATTGTTGAACCTCTGCCCGCACAGAAAGTGAGCCATGGCTTGGAAAATGTGGTATTCTAATGGTGCAATGTCTGAACTGTAGGTGGGTTGAAACAGCACAACATCCCCCATTGCAAAACCGATGTCAAACAGACTCTCTTGTTTACCTAAGCACTATTTCTACTATAGAAAATCCAACAGTTAAAAAATTTTATATCAGGAATACCAAGAATTCATTTAAAACTAGGTGGTACCAACATGTATTATCTTTCTCCAATAATGCATACAGAAATAGGACGTCCCTTTCTAAATATATTTGGAACTTAAAAGAAGTTAATAAAACCCCTACAGTAAAATGGAAAATACTAAAAAAATAGAACTTGTAAATCTTTAAATGAACCTTGCTTCTTACGTATACATGAAAAATTAGAAATCATCAAATTTGTGGACAAAAAATCCCTAAACTAAAGGAGTGAATTAATTGTAAATTGCCAACACAGTTTATCTTTGACTTAAAATATAGTTAAATTTAAAAAAATTACATTTTACCATTTCTTATAGCCATCATTTATTAGTATATAATAGTCCACCCTCTATAGGTAATTGCATTTTGCTTATTCAGCTTTAATATTGCTATGTATTACTGTCCAGTTAGTATTATTAATATCTTATATAGATGAACTACATTTTTAATATTATTCAATTTAAGAAGCTTCCTGAATCTAAAAAAAATTTTTTTCTGTTAACTTTATGTCTGATTAACCTACTCCTCCCTTCAACACCCTTTCAAAAAACTGAACATGTCATATTTGTCTACAATCATGATACATTTGTTGTTGACATATTTTCCCCAATCGTCAATGATGGCCTGTCTCTATTCCGGTTTACCATGACATGAAAAATAACTCACTCACCTCCACTGTCTGAGCTTACTTTTCTATTTAGCATAGATCTAACATGTAATTGGTTAATCAAGACATACCCACAAGTCTATTTTTAATTCTGACCTTATGTTCCCCTCCTTTAACTTTGGAAAAGAAGTAACACTTTGTTTTAAAATTTTCTTAAAAATCATTTAATCACCAGTTACTTATCATTTCCTGAAGAAGTACAATAAAAGTATTGAAACATGAAAGCTTTTGTGTAGTGATTTCAACATGTAATAAAAATAATAGTATATTGCTCTACTTTATATTGAGGACTTTTTAAAAAGTAAATGCTACAAACAGTAGAATTTCACTCCATCTGTTCTTTCTCTCATTTGTATATATATATATATATATATATATATATATATATATATATATATATATATATATATATATATATATATATATATATATATATATATATATATATTTGATCTGCCTATATATATATTTAATTTGATTTTTGTTTCAGGTAATGTCAAATTTTTATAGATGATTATAAGAATAAAATTCATGCCATTGTATGAATTTTATATTGTTCTTTATCAGTTTTGCAGTATTTTTGTATATAATTTCTGCTTGTTAATATAAATGTCTATAAATTGGAGCCACTGAACTTGATTCTTATATATAATTACTTAGTACATTATTTTAAAAAAGATCTATTTTAAAATAGAATTGGGAGCTGAAAAGTTCTCAGCTCAACTATGAAACCTTTCTAAAACAAATTCTGATGTTTGGCCTGAAGGTGGGTCTGATCCATAACTCTTCAACACCTCCTCATAATATGAGTACAGGATTTGTATTTTAATTTACTTTTTCTTTTATAAACAGCCTAATTAAAATATACTAGAACAAACCTTTTACAAATTATCTCAGTTAAAGTAAATTCTTGTAAGGAAACATTTGTTGATCTCCCTAATGCACTTTTCTCTAGAAAGTTTTGTTTAAGAACACAGATAAACCTGGTTGTCCATATTGTAAGCTGGATATTAGAACAGCTATAAGTGTTACAAATTTATTTCTACTTTGACAGCTACTTCATTCTTCCTCCAAGAGTAAATTTAATTTTGTGGAGCAGAAGATATGCAAGATTTTAATTAATTTCTTTCATTATTTCAGCTCCAACTGTTACCTGTGATTTTAACAAACCTTATAAATGTGGTTATAGAAATGATTCTTTTAATACCTGGTACTGGTCAAGTCCACATTGGTCAATTCCTTACATGAAAGCAAAACCAATGACTGGAAGAGATACAGAGACAGGTGAGTGGTAACATTTTATATTATTTCGACTGAAAGTAAAATGCAAACAGAAGGGTAACTATTTGGGATGTATACAAGTTGTTATTCTTCTGCTATAAAAATAACATTTGGAGAATTGCAAAATCTATTTAACTTAAACTGTAGAGTAAAATGCAAGATGGTAATTGATTTTAAAGATTTCATTTTATTTTTTGAGCAAGTTTACAGCAATATGAAAACAAGATATGAATATTAAAAGATATTTTTATTGTTGGATACAAATCTACAATCACTGGTAACATTGATGTTGAAGAGAATTGATACTTCCATGATAGTGTCTAATCCACAAATTTAGCAAAGCTAAATATTTCTTGTTTTATCAAAAGAAATTAATGCTTCTTATTTTATGTGCTGTGTCCCTTCAGGGTGTGGTTGTTATGACTCTCCACAACTTCATATCCTTTATAGCTTCAAATAAGATTTGTCTCATTACTATTCTCCCTAATTCCTCTTCTGCCATCCATTTACACAAACTGTTTGCTCCAACTTCAATATGTCCTGTGGGTGTTAAATTCTCCAAATCTTCTTTCCTCGTTATATGTCCCAGAGTCTCAACATTCTTTTCTGATTCTAAGGATAAGTGTTCTTTTATTCCCATTTTCCTTAAAATGTCTTGATTGTTCATATGTTCCATCCATAAGTATCCTTAATGTATTAAAATTATGTATTCAATGTCATCTTATTTTTTGCAGAGAAATACATGTTAGCATCAGTAAATGCCACAAAGCTCTTTCCAGCAAGAATTATTTCTCCAAAGTCAACTGAAATACCTTGTATCTCATTCACATACATAGCGAATGCAAGCAACACTGCTACAGCAGTTCTAATTCTGAAAGTTCGTCAACAAAACTCTTCATTCGACAAAAAGGTTTGGAATACTAACAAAAATGATACTCATGAGATGATCATCTGGAAACTAATGACAGTCTCCCTGCCTAGCATGACAACAAGTATTATATTTGAGGCCTACTATGAAAATCCTACTGAATATTCTTTTATTGCCATTGACAGTATCAATGTGTTGGATCAGAATTGTACAGGTATTCATGTCACTTTGCTTATTGTTATATTTTAAGATACTGACTTTGAAATGTTGTTCATTTCTCCTGTTATCATTTACTATGAGAATCAGTGTCTTTAATGGTAATTATTTCACTTTTCAAATATGTAATATTTTTGGTTAGATATTTTATTTAGTAAACATAAATGTTTTAAATCTTCTCTCCATTTGTTAAGCCTAGATTTCTAAAATGTTTCTAAAGCAAATGATTATTTTCATGTTTTCAAATAATTTAAAATTAATTTGATTTGCAGGTGTTAAGTTTTGATTTTGGAATTATCTTGCCAATTCTCATCTTTCTCTGTTATAACATAAACTTCAACATTTTTCAATTGTCACATTTATTTTTCTTTCATTTGTTATTCTATATTACTGGTGCGATATGATGATATAGGGTTATAGTGTGTTTTTTATAGTTTGCCATTCCACTGAATTCCAGTGTAACACTGGTCAATGCATCAATGCAAGACATGTTTGTGATAGAATCCTGCATTGTTCTGATGGCAGTGATGAGTTGAATTGTTTGAAAACAACTCCACCAGGTAAAATATTTAATCACAAATTTATTTACAAATTATCTCCTGAAATATATTTAACAAGCATTTTTAACCTTTTAATATTTATTATCATAGATTTAATAAACAACATTGATTTTCCATCATTAATATTTTTTTGTAATTTGAAACTTTTTGTCACTCTTCTTATTTTGTAATGTTTTGAATCTTTTCCTAAAATGTTTTCTCTCTTTTTTGTGACTCAGTATCTTGCAGCAGTGACCATTTCCAGTGCTCAAATGGAGAATGTGTTTTGAAAGACACAAAGTGTAATGGTATTAAAGACTGTACAGATGGTAGTGATGAAAATCAATGTAACAAGCCTCCAGGTATGTATTTTCCTAAAAATAATTAATTTAGGAAAATTTAGATATATAAAAGTTTCTATCTATTTCTCCTTCTCTCTCACTTGCCCTCTCTTTCATATACATGCACATCTTCTTCTTCTTCTTCTTCTTCTTCTTCTTCTTCTTCTTCTTCTTCTTCTTCTTCTTCTTCTATGTGTCATGTCCCTTCAGGATGTTAGCAATCATGGCTCGCCACAATTTCCTGTCCTTTGTAGCTCTTAATAAATTTTATTTTTTTGTTATCTCTCCTAAACCCTGTTCTGCCATCCATTTACTCAAGCTTGCTAAGTAGGTTATTTGATATTTTCCTCTATCCCTCTTGCTTTCAATCTGTCCTGTGAGTGTCAAATTTTCCAAACCCTCTTTCCTCATTATGTGCCCTAGAAGTTTGAACTATCCTTTTCTAACGTTAAGTATAAGTTTTCTTTTTGTTTCCATTTTCTATAAATCTTCATTGTTGCTCACATATTCAGTTCATAGTATTCTCAACATCCTTCTGTAGAACCATATTTCTGTTACTTTAAGTCTCTTCTTTATGTTTGAGGAGATTTTCTAGTATTCACTGCTATATAGGAAGACTGATATTACAGAAGAGTTCAGTATGCTTTTCTTTGTTTCTAATGTAATTTTCCTGTTTCATTTTGGAAAGAAGCTTTTATTATCCCAATGCACCTTTGGATTTCAGTCTTGCACTTTCTGTCCTCTGTTAAAACACTTCCCAAATATTTAAATTGTTGTACTTGTTTGATTTTGGTATCTCCATTTCGTAATTTGCATGTTGGGCTGCTCCTTTTACTAACATCCATACCATGCATTCTGTCTTCTTGCAATTGATATTTAGTCCTTTCTTATTTTATTTCACTACATTCTGTAGGAGTTCTTGTTGTTTCTGTTCTATGTCTGCTAAGAGCACAGTGTCATCTGTACATTTTATGTTGTTAAGATTGTGGCTGCCAATAATGAATCTTAGTAAGACTGCTAATTTTCTCAGAATCATCTCACTGAATAAGTTCAGTGAAAAATACACATTCTTGTCTTACACCCTTTTCTATTTTTGTATGTTTACTGAATTAATTTTCTATGCATATGCAAGTGGTTTGCTGCCAGTATGGGTTGTAGATTATTCTAATATCCTCTCCAATTATGTCAATAGTCTTTGTGGGGTACTTTATCAAAGACTTTTGCTTAATAAATCATACATATACATTTTTGTACTTTCTGATATCATTCTGAGTATAAATATCATATTCCTTATTCCAGTTCCTATAACAAACACATATTGTTCTTGTCTTATTTTTTATCTAATTTTGTTGCACATTCTATCCATCAGAATTCAGATTATAAGTTTTGGTTTTGGAGTTCACATTCATTTGTACCTGGCTTCTTAGGCAGTGCCATGAAAATGATCTACTGAGGTCTTCCAAATATATCACTACTGTTGTATATTTAATTTATTATGTCTGTAATCTTGTCAATGCCCAAATTATCTAAGGATGCCAACATCTCTATTACAACTCCATCTGGTCCTGCTGCTTTGCTTCTGTTTAATTTGGCTAGTACTGATTTCACTTCAAATTTTAATATTTCTGTTCATTTGATATTTCTGTGTATTGCTGATTGTCCTCTTTCATCATGGAGGAGTTCTCTGGTGTATTCATTCCATCTCTGAAATAAGTTTTCTTTCTCTAATATCAATGTCCTGACCTTGGATTTTATACATCCTGCTGATTAGCATGTTTTTGTCCTGTTCATTTTCTTATTTTTTATGCATATCTACTTTATCTGTGATATTCTTCCTATTTCTGCTCATTTTTGTTGAGTCATTCCTCTTTATCCCGCCTGCATTTGTTCCAAGTTTCTTTGTGCAGTTTCCTATATTCTGTGCTGTACCTTGGCACTGTTTTTTGTCTCCTTTTCATTATTTCAAGAATTTTATCTGTTTTCCATTCCTTTCTTCTCTATCTAGTTTTCTTTGGGATGATCTCAATTGCTGATGTTACTAAAATTTCTCTTAATGTGTCCCACTTTCGAGTTTCCATTTTCCTTTAGTCTATTGTATCTGTTTTTAACAATGTCCATATATTTCTCCTTCACATTCAGGTCATTCAAGTGTCTGTTGTATCATAGTTTGGGTGCTACCTTGGCCCTCTTCAATCTCTGTATTTTCATTCTGAATTTACATATCACCAGAAGGTGATTGTTCCTGCAGTTGGCACTTGAGTATCTTTTGCAGCATAAAACTGCATTCCTGAATCTCTTATTGATAGTTATATAGTTGATTTAGTTTTTCATTTCTCCTCCTGGGCATCTCCGTGTCTATATATACCTTAAGTATCCTTGAAACTGGGTGTTGTTTACTGTTTGATCATTTGCTGTGTACCATTGGACCTATTTTTCTCCATGTTCATTACAAGTTCCTAGTCCGAATTTGCCAAATATTTCATCATCTCTCTCCTTGCCTGCTTACAATAGTCATGAGAGACTATTGTAATTTCTTGTAATTTGCATTGAGCTTTGGCTTTGTTTAGTGTATAGTAAAACTTTTCAATTTCTTTTGTATTTTGTGCTGCCAGTGCATATGCAACTATGATGGGTATATTTAATGGCTTACCTTTCAGAATAATGACAAGAATTCTTTCAGATAGTTAATATTGTCCCAGAACACATTTCTTCATGTCTTTGTCTAATACCAGTACTACTGCTCTCTTATTTTTCTCTCTGCCTACATATAAGATCCCATGTTTGTCACTGATGAATTCTCCATTGTTTGCCCACTTCATTTTGCATATGCCTAAAATATTAACATTGAACATCTTCATTTCTGCTTTATATTTTCTAACTTGCCACATGGATTTAGTTTTATTCTAACATGTCCAGTGAATTATTTTTTGTTTGATGTGAACAATTGCTGGATGACATTTGTTGCTCATGTCTTCTATTATCAGGCAAGAGATCAGTTCCAAGGAGTTTACCTCTCTTTATGCTGTTGTTTTTGTTAACAGTTGCATCCCTCCTTGCCAGTCAAAGAGTTAATTCTAATAGACTTAATCCCCTTCATGTCATTATCCTTCATAATTTAATTGTTAAAAGGCATGAGTTTTCTTGGATTGAATTTTAAATACAAGTATCATTGAAAATTAAAACCTTGAAAAGGATTAATATTAGTTTTTATAATTTTGAAATGTGAAGATATCATGCCAATTATTATTAGAGCAATCATTCTTTTTGTTTCATTTTTTCATTACTACAACATTCTAGCAAATTTATTTTATGAACTTCTTTATATGTACAATTTGAATGAGAGTGAGGATCTATGTGGCTACAGTAAATTTACCACATGCAAGAAAATGTCTGAATGAATCCAAAAGGCTTGTAGACAATTTAACAAAAGAGTGATTTTAAATAACACAATCACTCCACACAAAAGTTGGTTACTTACAAGAGGAATAGATGACAATGTTTGTTGCATATTCTATAGTATCCCATGTAAATGTATAAAAAGATATAAATGAGAAAAACTTGTGAAAGTTAAATTCAAGAAATATAAGAAAAGTCCTGTCTAAAAGTAAAGTAGAAGAGAAGAGGGAAAGAATCACATTCAGATAATGTTCATTGAATAGAGAGGGAGTATCACTGGAGAGTAAGAAAACTTAAAGAGGCCGTGTACATTCACTTTATGGACAAATGTATAAGTTAGGCTACTGTGGATTTCTTTGTTTAGCAAAAGTAAATAAAAAAAAGTTCACAATTGTGTAATAAATTTAAATGCAATGTTAATTGCTATCTACTGTCCACCTGATTACTATCTTCTCTTTCTGCTCATCATTAATGTTTCTGTTCCTAATTCTACCACGCCCTGTAAACCCTGGTGTTTTAGTGGCATTAGTGCCTTGCTTGTGATGATTCTGATTAAAAAAAAATAGTGAGCAGTCCTCATATAAAGAAAATAGAGAATTGTCTGTATTATTATATAAACATTGCTGTGAATGAGTTGGTCCAACTGGTTTATTTGCCAAATTTCTATTTGCTAACATTTTTTGATTTTGTAGTATCCAGGTGGTTTGCTACCAGCAATTAAGCTTGTCTTCCTGTGCTTATTAGCTACTGCAAGAATCATGATTTAGCTGACATTTCGAATCAGCTGTTTACTTACTTTAAACATTACCTTAATGTGAAAATGAGAGGCAGAATTAAAATTTCTTTGATGAAATTTGGTAAAAGGTAGATGCACATCATATTCTTATGTAACATACACAAAACTGACATCAAGTGACATGCTGAATTAATGACAGGCAATTCATAGAAGAAATTATAAAAAACAGACTGTAATCCGAGGAGTAAAATGTAATCTTCAAAATTCTTTAAGTAAATGACTCACACCTTGAATTCTGATACTTCTGTTTTATTGCTATCAATTCAGTTCTTTTATGTTCAGACTTACAAATTATTCAGGATAAACTTAAGGATATTAATTAGATATTATTTTATTTAAGAATGCCTAAATTGACCTAAGATCATGTTTATAAAAAAAAAGAATTATTTTCCTTAGACAACTATTATTGTTATCTTACCAAGTTATGTATTTCTTTTCAAAAATGATAATTTGACTAATATATAGACTCACATCATTTGAAACCTCTTATTAATGCATTTGATTGTATATTAAATATTTTTCTATTTGCTGGACTCATTTTATTATTTATTTTTGTGATATACATTTACTAAGCAGTTGTTCAAACTATTGATTAAAGTAAATAGTATTTTATTCTTTAAGTCCTAATGTTTTAACAGTTTCCCCACTGGAAATATGAAATATTATCTATCATTTCTTTTGTGACAAACACTTGTCAGTGTTTATCACAAATTTGTAACCATTTACAACAATATTACATGTAGTATTGGTAAACAAGATGAGGTTTTATTTAAGAAATTGTAAGTTTCTTTCATTCAGATCAAATGTAGACCAATTAGAGTTTTAAATAACTTTTATTTAAAAAAATAATATCAAGCCAAAATATTATCATCAAATCAAATCATGTTAGTTGATTATTTCCATGAATGGACCAACCTCTAGCTAAGCTATCAGATCCCTCCATTGTTGCTCTACTTCTCTGACCAACTTACATGTTCCTCTTTGTGATATTTACTCAAAGCTGTTAATTTGGTTGCTTTCACATTTTAAGCTAATATTCTTCATATTTTGCATCTCTTCTCTATGTTTACATCCACAGCACCAGCTTCTTAAAATATTTTCTTACTAATCAATCCACTTTCCTTACCCAATACTCTTTTAATTCTGCTCAAATCTCTTTTTATAACATTCTCAAAGCCGTTTCTCTTGTTATTTTAGCACCGTTTTCAATTTCTTTCTTGAATGCTTCATAATGTTTACTTAATTATTTTCAGTAATTATACTATTACACAGGCACACACACATGTACATTACACACACACACACACACATATATATATATATATTATTAATGCATGTTTCATTAAATAATATAGACAAGTTTTGTCTATTTATTTTAAGTAAGTTCCTTTCATATTGTCTGATAAACTTAATCACATTATCGTTGAAAGACGAAAGGAAAATGCCATATTGATACATGTTTAAATCTAATCTAAGCTTTCGGTTTACATAAGCCACTATCAAAGATGACAATTTCAATTAATCAAACAACATACAGACGAAACTACAATAATAATCCGCCCTTGCTGCTTGAATAAATTCAAAGTAACGACAAACTCGTATTTACGAGACAAGGAAGCGAAAATCGCGTCGCAGCTCGTGACGTCATACATGACCACGCGAGAGTGAAAAACGAGAAGTATTAAGTATGAGAAGCCGTTGGTACAAACCAATGCCTTCTGTTATAAATTATATGCATTTAAGAATGTTTGTGGAGATTTCATAGTTTATTTTGTTCAGGTTAGGTTATATATATATATATATATATATATATATATATATATATATATATATATATATACTCTCTGGAACCTCGACCGAAAAAAAGAATCCAAACTATACGACATCCTTATGTACAGACAAAAACTAGCCTTAGAGAGCATCTGAAAAAATAATAACAATTTAATAAAAGAAGTATAAAGGCAGCGCTATAGTGATCATGGACAGAACATATTATAAAACAAAAATTCTAGAAACACTAGAGGATAAGAACAACTATAAATTAATTGACACTAGCATAGACAAAAACATTATATAAAAAATTACAAAACTCTGTACAACACATAATAAAATATTAACAAAAAAAGAAAAGGATTTCCTAATAAACTTTGTACCAAAAACAAGCAATTTCTACGGACTACCTAAAATTCACAAATCGAGTGAAATAAAAGCAGCTATCCAGACACAAAAATCTGAATACATTAGCATTACCTTATAGTTAGACCCTGTCCAACTAGCAAACTTAGTAACCTAATAGACATAATATTACAACTATTTATACTAAGCAAATTAGAAGCCACATCAGAACGATATTCACTTCTTTAGCTGCATACCACAAAAAGTAGATCCGGGAACATTTATGGAAACTTTTGACATTAGCAGACGATACAGCATAAACACGTGTAGCAAAATTATGGAAAATAAAGCATAATATATTTTTTTAAATCCACATTACAACCAAAAACATCTGCGGTTTCTCTCTTCTCTTTAATATACACACTTTTCTCTCATTGGAACTACTATAACCGCTTCCCTTTATAAATACATACATGTGTGTGTGTGTGTGTGTGTGTGTGTGTGTGTGTGTGTGTGTGTGTGTGTGTGTGAATAATCAATGAGTTGTATAATTGCATAATAAAATTACACGCTACCAAATAAGTTATTGTAAATATTCCTAAATCAAAAACATGTTTTAAATTGAAATGTATGTGGTAGACAGAGTGTGATGGATAAATTATGCAAAAATGAAAATAACACTCATTTTAACAGATATATTTGCCAAAATGACATAAAAAATATCTTGAAATATTAAAGAGTAAATTTATTCAGTAAAATCGCCATTGGCTTCAACCACTGCCTCCAGACGACCTTGGAATCTCCAGCAACCTGTCTGGATGGTCTCCTTCTTTAAGTTGGTGAATGCTGCTATAATCCTTGCTTTAGTTCATGTTTAGTGTTACAAGGAGTTTTGTTGGTCTCTCACTCAACTGTGTCCCACACATAATAATTAAGGGGGTTGCAGTCTGTTGAGTTAGGTGGCCAGATGTAAGGTGTGATATGGTTGCAGAAATTGTCTGACAGCAATGACTGGGTTCTCCTGCTTGTGTGGCATAGTGCAGATTCCTGTTGCCTGACATACAGTCTTTCAGCAGCCACCATATTTACCCAAGGCAACACTACCCTCACCAACAAATTTGGGAGTTCTTTTCTTATCAGAACAATTAGAGTGAGTTTTCTGAGCTGCTGTACATTTGTAATCACCATTAGACTCATCCAACTATTTCTGAATCTTCTGCACTGTCCTCCGATTGACACCCAAGCATTCTGAAATTGGAGCTTCTGATGCTAAGCAGTACAGCATGCCGTTTCCAAATTTCTGGTGGAGTGAATTGCATCAAAGATGTTTCCCAGCTGACCCTACTATACTGTGCAGTTAACAAAATCAAAAACAAACACACATGTGTGAAATTAAAAATATAAAATGGCGACATTTTACTCATTGCGCCTTGTATATGTATATTTTTTATATAATCTCCTTTTTAATCAATGCAATTAATTCCATACTTCTCCATTGATCACATAGATCAGCCATTATACAATGGAAATTGTTGATCAGATTTCAGTTAATAAAGGTGTCAAGCTATAAACAATGATCCACCATTTCTGGTCACAAAAACTGAGAATTTGGTGTATAGTAATTATAGCTAAGATCAATCTGTACTATTGGTATAAAGTAGATATCTACTGTAAACTCATTCATTTCCTTAAGTTAACATTTGATGTCTCTCTTTTAAATTCTTATCTATTAAAATATAAATTACTAATTTAAAATGACATTGTTTTTCACTTCTTTTGCTCAAACTTATAACATGTCAACACTTAAAGGAAACTCCTGGAAATTTTATTAAACTCAAAATTGCAGTTAGATAGAACTTCTTGGCAACAATAGTATTGATTTTGTAAAGTAATTTCTTTTGTGGTGGTGGTGGTGGGAGGTGATTAGGAAAAGACTGATTTTAAATTGTTTAACCCTGTGTTAGTCATATGGGGTGTTTTGTTACCTCCAAATTTTTAAAGTATCTAGATGGCAACTTGTCTCTTTTGTTCCTTTCTACTACTCTCCTGACTCAGTGGGTGTGTAGCATATGGCAGCTCTATTATTGTAGGAGGAAGATGCCAAGAGACCATCAATTTTTGGAAATCTGAGGTGACTAACACCGGGTTAAGGATCATAGTAAAATGTCAAGTGATTATTGTTGTGTTGTTCTTTCTCAGGACCTTGTAGCTGGGATCAGTTTCATTGTAATGATGGACAGTGTATTGAAGATTATTTAAAATGTGATGGTTTCTGGCATTGTAAGGATGGCAGTGATGAAAAAAATTGTCATAAAACCACAGTTGTCCCTCCAGGTAAAAAATGAACTCACCTGTCACACAGAGCATGTAACTATCATTGCACAATAATCACTGTGTCAATACAATTAGAAAAATGCTGTGCACCTGAAAAATTGCTTACTTTTTTTTAGTTTAAAGCTGCATGAATCACAATTTGTATCCAGCAAATTATATTAAAATAGTTTGCTTAGTAAACTGTTATCAACTATTGAACAAAAGAATCAAAATCATTATTGGTCATAAGTTATACTTCGTGTAAAGCATGTGACTGCCTTACATTAAGTATTTTCATTATTAATTTTGACTAGTTTTTTTCATCTTTACTATTGTTTGCTTAGCACATGTGATTGTTACTTTTCTATTGTTATCAGTGGCGTAGCTGGGGGTGGGGGCAGAGGGGACGGTCCACCCCAGGGGCGGTACTTTTGGTCTACTGTGAGCATAATTTCAATAATTTTTGTAAAAAAAGCAACAATAAAGAAGAAAATAGGGTTCAAATGAAGCCAATTAGTCTTTGATATGGCTGGCTCAAAGCCGGCCAGCCAGCAATAAAAAAAATGTCTCCAAAACGTTCTGTTAGCAGGTGCAGATAAACCCCACTTACAAAATATAAGCAAAAGGTATGAAAAAAATTTAAACAGTTTTAAAGGTCTTGATGTGAGGTTGGATTAAATGAATTTAGTGAATCCACAGTTTTTTCACACCTATGTGAGAAGTCCAGACTTTGGCGTCAGTTCTTTGATTTTGATTTTTCATGTCTGTGAACTGTTAGTGAAAAAAATTAAATAAATAAGTGAACCAAATATATATTTTTATCTTATCATAGGCCTAGCTTTAATACGGATATAAAATTGTTACTTTTCATAAATTATAAAATAGATAGATAAATAAATTGAAATAATTCCAATGTTTTAAGGATATCACATGCATTTCAGTTTTTATGGAAATATCGAATGGAAATTTAAAAGTAAATTGAAAATTAATATGTTTTTAAGTGCAGAAATTTTATTTAAAGTCCCAAAATGGGCATTTTTCAATTTTTCAATTTACAGGTTTTCACGGTAGTAAAATAATGCAATGTTTTGTTTTTTGTCTAGTTAGTTTAAGCAAAATAGACTAAGAATTAAAAGTATGATAACATTTATTTCAGTTTTTAAAAATGAGATTAATTTTATCGGACTTTTAATTTTTAGTCTACTACTTTGCTAATAAAACTTCAACGATATAAAATAAAATAATTTAAAAAGACATTCCATTTTTTTACATTGTTAAAAGAAAAACGAGCCGTGTTTCTGTTAATGTGGCATTTAATTTGATTCCTCACTTGTTAGAATTGAAATGAATGTTATAAAACTGATAAATTATGAATTAAAAGTAAAATGTGTTTTTTGTTTTTGTTTTTAAATAAAACAGATATAACAAACTTTTATGTTTGTTATATCTCTCTGCGATACGTTTAGCAAACGGGTTTGCTAAGCAATGCCCTTATGTTCATCAGTTGTTCTCTACTTATACTTGTCTATCTCATTTGTATACGATAATATATCTCCCGGAATTGGAGAGGTCGTATACCCTTGTTTTTTCTTTTACTATTCCTGATTATTCTTGTACTGTGCTGTCCTTCCTCTCGTCTTTCTTGTTTTCTCTTTAATGGTGATCTCGGTCTTTTCATACTTGCCTGTCTTTTCATTCTGACTTTCTTCCATTTCCTGTTCTGTTCGCCTTTTGTGACTTTCTGTCTCTTCTTGTTCTTGATCTTCCACTTCTATGTCATCCAGTTCATTTCTGCTTCTGTGTTGATCTGCATGTGCCATTATATTTTGTCCCTTTTTCTCAAATATAGTCGTGTTGTTTCCTTTTTTTATCAAGAAATTTGCTTCTTCTGGATCATCCTCTTTATTCTTTCTATACCATACCGTTTCTTTCATTGAAAAGGACATAGTTATGGGGACTATGATTTGCCTTCCCATTAATCCCGAAGGACTCAGTTTTCTTCCTGCATGCGGTATGGATCTGTAACTGAGGAGCATTTTTGGTAAAGACGCTTCTATGCTTTCCTTAAGCGGTGAGAATGTTTTTAATCCCAGTTTGTACCATTCTTTCCACAATGCCATTAGATTTTGGGTGATATGGTGTTGCCTTGTATAGGATGCATCCAATCTGATTTAACTACGCACATAAGTTTTCGTCGCAAAATTCAGGTGCATTGTCAGTGATTATTGTCTGGGGGTACTCCATTCCTTGAGAATATAGTTCTTAGTACTTCGCTTTATTGTAGTGGCTTTTCTGTCTTTTACTCTGACAACCTCTGGCCATCCTAAATATGTCCACTAATACTAATAAGAATCCCCTATCTTTGATATGTGCGTGATCCATATGGACCCTAAACCATGGCTCTGCTTCCTTGGGCCATGAGTGAAGTTTTGCTTGCTTGAAGTTTTTTTTTTCCACACATTTTGACCATCTCTTAATGTATTTCTCTACATCTTTTGAATACCCTGGCCACCAGGTTTGTAACTTTATTTTTTTGGGTTGCTGTTATTCCACAATATAAGTCATCATGTACTCCTTTTAATATGTCTCTTCTCAGTATTTGTGGAGCTACAATTATATCCCCATTGCATATTATGTAATTTTCTATGGGGGCACAGTGGAGTTATAGATAGCGGCTCGGATTGAGGAATCGGAGAGTCGAGTTCGAATTCCAGTCGAATCCATTTACATTCACTTACGTGCTAATACTCTTGAGAAAGGTATGAATCCTTTTCCTCTTCTCCCAGCTATGGTAAATAGTATGGTACATACCGGGTTCTATAGCCTTGGATGGATACTAGTCTACTGCAGAAAGAAATGGCGACCTACTGTGGGAAAAATCTACCTCGTCAATCATGTATTGAAAGATACATGATCGCTTAAGCGTGTATCACGCATGGTACATAACTGACTATGGTTACTTTGTGCTTCGTTTCTTTGTTAAAGTTTCGCTCTGCCATCAAACAATTGCTCCATACATTATTTTTTATTCTCTCTACTATTCTGCTTAATATTGGGTCTTGCTTTGTTTCTATTTTGAGTCTATTTAGAGGAAGAACATCCGTTTCTACTCAGTATATTATTTGAACTTTAGCATTTTCCTGTTTATTTTTTTCTGTTTCATTCTTGAACTGTAATCTTGATAAAGCATCTACGTGAGGGTTAGTGTTCCTTTTACGTTTACTATGTCAAAATCGAATGCCCTGATCTTTATCGCATGTTGCAGACTGGCGAATGTATTTTTAAGTGATCAGAAGGATTTTTAGTGTTGGTGTTCTAAAACATTCGTCCACAACAATTAAAGAAAATATTAGAAACAAATCATGCAAGAAGATTGAAAGCAAAGACAAACATTAAATGTACAACAATAACATTGGTTTATATACAATTCACGAATATAATTGAGTTGAACTTTGATGGATAAATGAGAATAGATGAATTTGGCTGTGTAGAATATTACTGTGAATGTTTCAACGTGTTTGAAATTGTTACTTAGATTTGTTCACAAAATTAAACTAAGTGTCCAGTTACGTACGAAATTGTCCTTTGTGCTAGTTCAATTATTAGTGTGTGTACGTAAATTTGCTTGTATTATTGTTCAGAATTTGTAGGAGTTGCGTACCTTTAGTTGTGTGAGAATTTGATTGTTTACTAATACTTATTAAGTAGTGAGTAAAATGTCACTTTTTAAAGCATTGTAAGTGATGTTTAGATAGCGTTCCTGAGAGAGATAGAGCGTGGTTGTAGTTTGTTGAGTCAGAGATATTTTGCGCGGCAAAGGTGTGGTTGGTCAGAGTTTTGACTTGCGTGGATCAATTTGGCATCTCTCTAGGAATGAAAGTCTGACTGTTTGAAGCGATCAAGAATTTCCTATTTATAGATATTCCTGGGCAAAAATGTAGGCTCCAGCGGCTTGCGCGCGAAAAGGCATTTTCGTGTGAATTTGCTACAGCTTTCAACCAATAGGAAACATGGTTTGCTGAAACTAGAGTTTTGATTGGTTGATAAATATTTTTGGTGTGAAGCGGATTATGCTGGAGAGGTGAAAGGTTAGTATGGATTATTCCATCACGCCCATCTTAAAATCCTTGACGATGTGACTTTTAGCAATTCTTTTCTCGGGTTAAATATGAATTCCAATGGTTTGTGGTCCGATTTTAATAAGAATTTTTTTCTTATCAAAAAGTTTCATGCCCTTTCCATGCTCCATACAATCGCTAGTACTTTTTCAATATTCGAGTAGTTAATTTTTGCTGATGTTAACCTTCTTGATATGTACACGATTGGGTGTTCTTCTTGTGATACAATAGCAGCCATCGCCTTTTCACTCGCGTCTGTGGTTAACGTAACTTTTTTTTGTGGATCAAAAACTTTTATTATTGGTTTGTTCCTCAGTATTTTCTTTACTGTTTCAAAAGCGATAGTTTACTTTTGTGTCCAGTTAAATTCATTGTTTTTTTTTTTTCGTAATTTTGCAAATGGCTCTATTATGTCGCTGTATCTTGGTATGTATTTGCTATAAAAATGTTTACCCCAAATGGTAGACGAGTCCATGTTAGTAAGCTTATAGGGATGTTTATCATGGGGATTTCCTTGAATTCCTCGTCAATTTCTATTTTGTTGTATGCTGCCTTGAGATCGATTTTTGCAAAGTGTTCTATTTTTGCTAACTCGTTGTTCTCTATTTATACTTGTCTATCTCATTTGCATACGATGCTATATAAACAAAAACAAATATATTTCTTTTAATATCGTAAAAAGTTTTCAAAGTTTTCCCGATTTAGAAAAAAAAAGTAATATCTTCGTTTTTTTTTTTTTTTTTAGATATTCCGTTTTATTTTATTTTTAAATAAATAAATAAACACAATTGTACTTTTATTTCATAATTTATCAGTGAGGAGTTATAAATACCACATTAACAGAAATACGGGAAAAAACATGGCCTCATACGGGCATTAGATTCTGAGAAATAGTTAAAAATATTAAAAATTGATGGGTGTATGAATAATTTCGTCATTGACTATATATATATATATATATATATATATATATATATAATAGCTGGCTACTCGTATTTGAGGATACCCGTCGACTAGGGAGGCTAGCCATTCCCCTTTGCAGATGCTCGCTCAGGCACATTTGTGTTTGTTCAACACCCACAGAGCCAACCTGCAACTATGCTGAGCAGATCTTAGTTACAGTTTCTGGGAGAGAGCATGTTATCTAACATGATCAATAATCTGAACTACACTAGCACACTTAAACACTCAATCACAGTGAATTGTGACTTTGTGCTAGCACAGCTATTGACAGCCCCAAGTTTATGTTGACCCAAGCCTTGTGAGTGGAACTCACAAGGCTTGGGTCAACCCGTGGTATGGTTTCAGGCACTTTCCAAAGGTGCCACATGCTGGGATTGTCCACCTCCAGACCAATAACATCAGGAAGTCTCTTGACAAATCAACCGTAGTGAGATTTGAACCCGGATCTCATGGTCAGAAAGTGAGTATTCTAACCACTCGGCTACACACCTATATATATATATATATATATATATATATATATATATATATATATATATATATATATATATATATATATATATATATATATATATATATATAGGGTTACTGTGCATTGTAATATTGTATTCCTTCTGGGGAGGGGTGGCAAATGAGGACTGCCCCAGTGGCAAAAATACTAGCTATGCCACTGTATAGTATACTTCTTATGTTCTTCCCACAAAATTTTTTAGGTATTCCCAATCCTTGTTTTGCATCTGTATTCTTCAACTGTTTTTGAGTCATCTTTTATGAAATAAGGAAAGTTAAAAACTCATATCTACAAGTAATGATAACTGATTTTATTATATATATGAAAATTTAAGTAATCCATGATCTATTCATGCATTTCTCTCTTAAACATTTGCATACATAAAATATAAAAATGTATTGACAAATATTAACTAAACATCAGATAAAATCTTATTTAATTCTATCTTATCAATTTAATGATGATAAGAAAATTGAGTGGCTAATGTTCTTATTGTGCTTAAATATTTTTCTTCCATTGCCTTTAATCAACTTTGCTTAAAGTTTTATAGAATGTCTTTTACCACATTTCAACTCATTTTCATGTATTAAGCCATAAATCTTTGTATCTCTACAGTTGTTAACCTGCTTACAGAGATATCTATCTTAAAAGGCACTCAAAGTATTTAGCAATAAGAGCTACTGGATATTTAAGTCTGTATCATATAGCAATAGTTAAATGACTCAGAAATTAAATGAGGTCAATATTTCACTCTTTATAATTTTATTTACATTTTGATCTTTCAAAATTTACTACATGTTTAAAGCTAGAAAGTGGTGACCAGGAAAGTTATGTTCATGTATTTGAAAGTTGCCAAAATTTAATGACTTCAGAACATCTCATGATATACATTTGTGTGTGTGAAAATTTGACTCCAATCAAGTTGACTTTTTGTTTCAATTTCTATCATATCAAGAAAGAATGAATTTATGAAAATGTAAACTAATTGATTCTAAATTTCTTTAAAAACTAATCTATATCTGATACATGAACCTGTTTAAATAATTCTATTTTTATTATTATTATTGTTGTTTATTATTATTATTATTATTATTATTATTATTATTATTATTATTCAGGAAGCACATGATTCTGCTGACTCATTGTTTGGAACTCTTGGCAAGTGTCAACTACTGGCAGACAAGCAAAAGAATTTTGAATATAATCATAAATATTTCTCAGCAACAGCTCATCGTTACAAAATATATCCACTGTTTGAACTAAACATTTAGAAGAATATTTTTCACACAGAATAAATATTTCAAATTCATTTATTCAAGAAAAAAATCTAAAATTGCTCAAAATTCCAAACTAAAATTAAGGTAAAGTTTACTATGTAGTTTAAAACTAGGAATTTTGAGTGGAAATAGAATAAAAATAAATTATCAAGATTTTTATATTACTCTAATAAATTACTAACAATATATGAAACAGAAAAGTTGTACTCATACATTACAGACTGATTTGAACAAATATATCAATGAAGCAGTACATAATAATTTTGCAACATCAACATCTTATTCTGGGCTGCATTAGATATTTTGGTATTAATATAAAATTGGTACTTATATTTATAAATTAGATTTAATTAAATAATTTATCTTTTCATTGTGAAGAGGTTATTATTATTATTATAAATGATGTATGCATTTAATTAATTTTTCCTATTAAAATGTTACAGATTAAGATTTTTATTTTTTGAAAAAATAAATGTCATATCAAAATCACAAAGTAATTCCTTTATTATAAGCATCATTTAAACCCTTCCATAATTTATCAATAAGAAACCTTATATCACTTTGTAGAAAATCTATTCTTTTAAGATTCCCATAGTAAGAATATCTTTAAAATATTAAGAGATTCCTATAAGGTTGAATAGAAAAGCTTTTTCTTGGATTCCCAAATCTAAAAAATGTATCATAAAATTAACAAGATCTATGATTATATTATGTACTGCCTCAATAAAAAATACATAAATTGGAATATAGGTTCTTTACACACCATATGTAAATAAAATTAACCAGTTGTAATGTTAATAAATATTTTTTTTAAATCTCATTTCAATTTTTTTCCAACAAATTGTTTTTATTAACTAATAATAAATACATTGGCAATAAAAATCTATGTTCTGATTTTTTTCTTTACTTCTTAATAATAAAATTTGAGTATATTTCCTTCTAGGATTTTAAAACAATATTGTGAAGAATAATTCTTATGAGCATCATTTAAATCCTTCAATAATTTATCAATCAAAAACCTTATTTCACTTTGTTTTTAAAATCTCATCTCTTATTAAGTAATAATAAATACATTGGCAATAAAAGTCTATGTTCTGAATGGAAAATAAATGTAATTAACCAACATATAAAAACGTTCACTAAATTATGAAATTGCATTCAATGAGTTAAAAATAAAGTATAATTAATATGATAGCTAAAAATAAAAGGGTTTAATATAAAAATAATAAAAGTGATTACAATTATGGAAAATTGATTAAAAATGTTTCTTTCTAATTTTGAATATTTTAATTAATATAAATTATATTCTATTAATTGAAAACCAATTAAGGAAAATACAAGTAATTTAATGTAAAAATACTATATTTAAAAAAAAACAAAGGTTATTTCTCATAATTAAATCTAATGTATTGTTTTTATAAAAACGTAATTACACAAAAAATAGTAAATTAAAATATAACGTAAGAATAAAAAACAAATTTAAGACAGAAAAAGTTGCTTTTGAAGATATGACTTATGTATCAACGATTTGTTTCCATAAAAAATAGTGGATCCAGATGAATAAAAATTCTCATAAATATGTGGCAGACACATCTCTGTAGGCATGTAAAATTTGTAGGTATAATTTTGCTAATCAAAAAAGTAAATTTGTTATCATCAAAACTTATGTGGAAGTACTAAAAAGTTCTTGGCCTTACAATAAAATTTGGATGTTTGATCAAGTTTTGGAAAGTGGACAGGACCAAGAATTTTCAGCATCAATTATATATGTAAAGCAGTATCTCATAATTACCTCAACTATAATTTGAACATATACAAATGTGTGTCATACCAAGTAACATCCATGTCAGTAATGCATATATAGCATTTGATGAAACAACTAAAATGGGCAATTTCTGACTTTTTATAGAAATTATAGTTATACTATTTTTTAGAAGTAGATGAACACAAATATAAATTGAAGACAAATTAGTTCAAACAATAAAGAAAGCTATTCTAAACATAATTTAGGATCTTTGTGAGTGCATAAAATAAATGATTTAGAAAACGAGTGAAAAAAATCAAGTTGTGAAACATTACTGAACAGTGAGAAACTCAAAAGAGTGATAAAGAAAAAAATTGTTTGATAAAAATAATTAAGCTAAAACTGTTAATCTAATTTGTAACTGAAATTGAACCATCAACTTATAGTTTTTTGATCCTCTCTTATTTGAAAATGATTTCAAATTATCTTTAAACTTATTCCTGAATGGGAATTAAGCTGAAACCTTTATTATTCAAAGGAAGTAGTTTTCTTATATTTTATCTATTTAAAATTAAATTTTATTGCATAAGGGAATTTTCTTCTTAAATTTTGAATGTTAAAATATAGTTTATCCAAAATATGCTTTATTTAATTTAAGTTGAAAGCAAACAATTATTCTTACATTTTTCAAATTTTCATTAAAATTTATCAGACTAAAATTGTTTCTAGAAATTTGACTTTTAAATTACAGAGATTGGGAACATTTCTGAAAGCATTGGATCTCAAATATTTGGACAATACTTGCATTGAATCTAGATGAGTATTATTTTGTATTTAAGCAAGAAAAGTTAAATAAAATTTTTGAAAAGTTCCTCGTCTATCCTCTTTAATCAGACTTAATGAAGAACTGTGGACTAAACACAAACACACACACATTTTTACATAAGTATAACTTCACACAAAATAAACATAGTATATATACATATATATGTGAATATGTGTGCAAATATTTGTATATAAGTATATATGTTTATAATTGTATATACAGTTCTAAGAACATATTTTCTTATTTAAACTGAAATATTTTTATTTTGTAATAAACCATATTAACTGTTTGACTTTTAGTATAATAAATATTATTTACTGAGAGTATTTTCAATGACCTAATTTTTTGTCAATTTTAAATGTTTTTGTATTTTATGATTACCAGTAGACCTGTAATGTTGGAACAAAAATTCATTATGTTTTTAAGGGAATTTCAAAGATAATATTTAGATATGTGTACATAGATTTATTCAATCACAAATGTACCATTTCATTCTCATACCTTTTGTCATCTTTGAAGCAGCTTCATGATTTCAATCAAGAACTTGGCATCTTTTGGATTTCAATTTCAAGAACTTTTGGAATCATAAACTGATCTAAGTGGTTTTTACAGGATTACAGAGAATTGCAGTTGTTTACCATCCACACAACTCATATGGAAAGACACGTTGAAATGTCACCTTTCATAATGTGCATATATGTTATATATTTCAGTCACAGGTGAAGCAAAATCACATGTTCAACTGAAAAATACTACAAACTTTCATTTTGATCCACAGTAAACCATTAAAAATGACCAAGAAAACCAAGAAAACTTTTCTTTTTTGAAAATAGATATTTTACAATTTTTGTGAGGTTCCTGTGACTGTGTTGAGAATATTTTGGTTACTGTTCCTGATCAAATTTTCTCTGTGGTGAAATTGTCTTTTGTTCACAAACACTTTTAGATAATGATATTGGAAAGAAGTTGGCAGTTCATCTTTATCAAATTCGTGAATAGTATGTCTAATTTTGATTATGCAATCATTATTTCTATGTTGAAAATGTTTGACAGAAAATTTGCTGTTCAATATTATCTTCTATTCTAAGTAGAGATAATAATTTTTACAATGCATTATGCCAATCTTTTTCAATCAAATGAAGAATTTAACTGATTAGCTTCTAAGACCAGTTTGTTTCAATATTGAGATGATCTAAAATACCAAGTTTTAGCTTTTAAAATGATCTATACTTAAACTATATATAGAATATTAGAATTTTAGAACCATAATTACTATATATTATGGCACATAATGTTAAATTTTAGGGGTTTTACATTATTGATTATATTTCCAATGTCTTATGAAAATATTCTCTTTTATTTGTTTTTGGTTAAAACTAGACTTTTTTTTCACTCAGGTTCATTATCAGTTGTGGGAAGAACTTATTTTTTACTTTGTATTTATTTATACAAGAATATTTTTGCATTTAACAAATTTTTTTCTGTTTTGTTAAATGGATGACTAAAAATGAAGCACAGAGAACACTTAATTCCTTGCATATTGTCTATTTGATATTAATGTGTAGCAAATCACAAAACTAATTCACTTTAAATTGTAAATTGCAATATTGGTAGAACTGTTTTGAATGCTTCTGATTTCACAAGGCTTTACACAAGTGAACATTAGATGTTATATTGTATTTAATGCTGCTGTATATTTTTTGTTAATAATTCATTAATACCAAAGGCCTATAAAATATATAAGTAAAAATATCTTTCAATAAAACATGGGATTACCAATAGCATTTATGTTAATTTTGATAAAACTACCATTTAAAAGACACAATTTACTTGAAAGCATTGCATCTTTGACATTATTACATATTTGATAGTATGTGGCTTTGGTAAATTTATACTATATGTTTTGATATATTAATAAATATATATAAATATTGCATTTTTAAACCTTTATTGTTTTGTATACTGTGTATTAGATACAATTAGTTTGCTACTCATTAAATTAGATATCATTAAATTGTCTATTGTACATTTGATACTATCTATTACAGTTTAATAGTATATATTTACTACAATTAAATAAATGATGCCAAGTCTATAAGCAACCAAAGCATACTTGATATTGTAGAAAATTACATGTTACAAGAAATTTAATATTCCACATTTTTAATATGGAAACTGTTCAAAGTTTTACAAAGATTGTGGATAAGATTTTGAATGGTAAAATTTATTATTATTGACATTTAGAAATTCAAAAATTAACTTATTTTCTGTTTAATAATGAATTTACATATTACAAATTAAATATTTATATCCAGTAGAAACTTCCCCCTTTATTAATAGAGAAGTTATTTTAACTATTCAAGTCTCCTTTTCATTAGTGTACATACTCAAAGTAGTAGAACTGTAGTTTGTAAATCATATTTAAATGCTTGTTTTCACCTGAAGAATTAAGAAGCTAGGATAAATTGAACTTTATTTGTTTTGCAATTCTATTCTCTATCATTTTAGATCATATCTGCAGACTTTCTTTTTGCCTGGACATAGACACAAAAATATTTATTAACTTTCTCAACACAAGGCTTTGGTCCATAAGAGAATCAAATGATTACATGAACTGGTACTGACTCTTTGATGATATTTGTTTTTAATCACAGGAATCTGCAAATGGAACCAATTCCGTTGTATTAATGGACAATGCATTGATTTCCATTTGAAATGTGATAATATTAAGCAGTGTAAGGATGGCAGTGATGAGCAATACTGTGGAGAGAAAACAACTGTACAACCAGGTAATGGATTCTGGTGCACATGCATGCATAGTCTTAACAAGGATGGCATAGATTCAGTTTAAATGAGCTGCACTTTTATTCCTTCAGTAACTTATTTGCACTTGGTCATATTAAGTCACTTAATTGACTCCCACTCACACTCATTGACTCACGTTACTGTAGACTTTAGTTTCTACTTGTTTTTACTCATTGATTTTCAATGTAATTTATTCCCATCCATTTATTTAACTATCTATACACAATATCACAGTCTATTCAGACAAACAATGGATTCTTTATTTACTTATCATGACGTTATAATACTGTAATATTAACTGTAAATGGAGAGGAGGTTTTATATGCTATCAAATATGGTATATCTGATATTTCTTTAACCTTTGGCATTGTATATTATTCATAAGTAAAATTCCACTTTTACTGTATTCTTTTTCAAAGTTTCTCAGTTACAGTAGCCTCCCTCCTCATTGTTGATTTCACTCATGGTAATTTTCTGTTGCCATTTGAAGCAAGAAAACACAACCTCAAAACTTAAACACACACTTTCAGCAAATGCAATTGCTTTGCAGTGGCAGAACAAAGCACAATCCAAAAGTTTAAAAGAATTAATTGTGAAAATATAACCAATTCCTTCTATTTACTATTATTATTATTGTTAAACAATTCTTTAGCACTTTTATTTATCTCCCTGCTTTAAACAGTCACCCAGTTGCAGCACATGACTTGTTTCATTTCTCAACTAGCCAAAAATACACACTTTCTTTTCTTTTGAACCAACATACTATTAACACATTCTATTATGTATTATAGTTTGATTGTTCTTCAGGTAAAAACTTCAAACAAAGACCAAAGGAGGATAACATTATTCATTTTACCTGTTGACAATTATATGAATTCCTGAATTTAATATATTCTGCCTTTGGTTTATTCATTCTGATGTGGGTTACCACACTTAGCCACAACACTGATATGTTAAAGAGCTGAAGGCAAGAATCACCATAAAACATTTTATGGTTTGAGTTTGCATTTCTTGCATGACATCTTAACACTGCCACATTGTTCTTCTTTTCTTATTAAAGCAAGAATGACTCATGATAGACATTAAACATTTTTGTTTTGTCTTTCATCTGTCTACTTTTAATCTGTAATGCTTTGAAACATGAAACACTTAGCCTTTGTTGTTGCATTATTGCTGGCAGATGCACATGGGACCAGTTCCATTGTGACAATGGTCAGTGCATTCAAGCATTCCTCAGATGTGACAGACTGTGGCACTGCAAAGATGGCAGTGATGAACAAAATTGTTCTGTATCTATACCAAAAAAAGGTAACAAAAGTTATATTCTTCAAAATAAAATGAAACATTGCACTTGGGAAAAACTTGCACAAGTGAGATAATAAGATACCATGTAACCTTCACATTTTTTATCATAAAAATATTTGTGAATATTTTGTTACACTGTTGAAAATCTTTTTTATAATATCATAACCATTATTGTCTAGCACAATTGCATTGTATTTATGTTATAAAATTTATTTTTAAAGCTTCCAGTTCTACTGCAATTTCTACTCAAAACTGTTCATCTTAATCTGTCACAAATATTTTGCTTATAGCCACTTTCTTCTGACCATAAATATTGTCTTTAGGTTTTAACTGCCATGAGTTTTATACTAATGGTCGGTATATCTTATAATTCTTCAAGATGGTGCTAATGAAGGATTTCTATAATAAAACTGCTGCTCAACCCTCAGATAATCATGTAAAAGTAACATTTTGTCTAAAATCTTGTATAAATTGGATGATACAATTTTATAAAGATATGGGAATTATAAATGTTTGTTACAGTAAGCTTTATTTCAAACAAATTTTACTTTCATAGGAATTTTCAAGGTGCTTCTGAAGGAATAAGAAATGTGCAATTAGACACAAGCCACTGAAAGGTTTTGCATTAGATAAAGCATACTCTTAAATTATTTGTCCATTCACTTATAGTAGCTAAATTTAAAAACAGTAAAAATACAAGTGTTTTCTCTTCATATGCCAAAAAATGTCAAGCAACACAGAAGATTACATTCTTCTGAAGATTTTTTTCTTAATCATTTCACCCCAAGCAAGGCAATAAAGTCACACAGATGTAAAGGTTACTGAGTGTTAGAGAATATACTATTAAGGAGAGAGGACAATAAAAGAAGACAGAAGATAACAATTGATACCGCATTTAAATTTTAGAAGATCAAAGTTGACTGGAAAACAAGAAGCTGGAAGTGAGTTCCACAAGTGAAAAGTGCAAGAGAAGAAACTGCTAGCATAGAACTTATGGTTACATCTAGCCAGTTCAACTGTAAAATGGTGAGAGCTTGCCACCAATCTAGTACTGCGCTTAAATTCATATAGTCTAGGTACCATAGAGGAAAATTCATCAGAACAATTACCATGAAAGGATTTATAGAAAAGCACAAAATTTACAAAGTAAGTAAAACTTTTTTCAACAATATTTCAGTTAGAGTTTTCCAAATATGATGCAATGATAATGATACATTTAATTTTGGGGTGGTGTTGGGGGGGGTCAGCTAATATTAAGAAATAAAAGGTATTAAAGAAAATAAAATATCCAGGAATGGAACTTTAAAAGTTTTTATAAATATAAGATTAAAACAGGTTGGGTAAAACAGAAACAACTAAAATCCTAACTACTAATTATGATAAACTATAATTACTGGTAATATGGAAGAATATTATGAGAATTATAAATATGTTAAGTCAATCAGGTAGTTTTGAATATTTTTTTCAATGGTTAAATGTTTTTGGAATGTGTAAGCATATGCCATGCTCAGAATTATTTTTGAATAAGTCATGGTGAGTGAAGATCCAGGGTTAAAGGTTTATTTCTGGCAAAATATAAACTTAAAGTTTTTGATCTCTTTATAAAGCCTGTGTGCCAATGAAAAGTTAAATTAGGTATTCTTATTCTTTCGATAATTTTTATGAAGAAACAAAATTTATTAATTCACAAATCTTTATTATAAAAGAAAAATCATTATCTGATTTGTTCCTACATGATTGATTATAAAACTTTATGTTCCCACGTGAGAATACCAGTGTTGATGGGATCAGTTTCATTGTAGCGATGGATACTGTATCCAAAGAAATATGAGGAGTGATGGCATTTGGCATTATGTTGATGGCAGTGATGAAGATTTTTGTTTTTTACTATCAACTGACTCCCCAGGTAACAGCTGTGATAAATTCAAAATCAAGCAGCTTTAAATGTTTCAGGTTTTACTAACATTTAAGAAAATCAGTTGCAGCTGCACAAAGAATTTTCATTTCACACAGTGTCTAACATTTTATATGGCTTCTTTGCAAAGATTATTTTTTTGTTACACACCATCCATGTATTTGCTGAAACATTTTTAAGTTTATGCAAGCTGTTGCCATTGTGGTAAGTGTGTTAGATATAAGAAAGTTATGTTCTAGTGAAATTAAATTATAATATTGACCCACTCATTTATTTTGGCAATTCTTTAATTGTAATTTCCATCAAAATAATATATTTATTGTAGTATCTGAGTGAAGAAAATTTTCAAGGTGTTGGATTTTAATCACATCATTTTGAATGCATAAAATCAACAACAACAATAATATTACTAATAGCCAATGGAAATTGTACTAAATTTGCAAAAAGAGTTCTTGAAATTTACATCTGAAGAATGTGAATAAATCCATGTAAATATCACCTTAAGCCTAAAAAGTGATTTCAATGAAAAAAAAAAGACAAGGTAACGATAAATATAAAAAGGGAAAACTTGAAAATTTTCTTTGATCCACTGGCATTCTCCAGGTGAAAGGAAAAATAAATATATGTATATATAGAGAGAGGGGAGGAAGGGATTGAAACAAAAATGTCAGAGAGATTGGTTTACTGGTTGGATATCAAGAGAGTGAAAAATTGAAAGCTAGGAAAAGAAAGGCATACAAATATGGAGAGATAGAGCAAAAGAAAGATAAGAGACAGGATTCAGTATAAGAATATTTGTACATTCCTTAGTCCTTTTTCATATAGCAAACTAATTGAAGTTTATGTAACAATTAGATGGACAGTGAAGTTTGAAAGAAAATGAGAAGATACAAGTGAATGGTGAGAGAAAAACAAAGACATGAGATAATGATTAATTTTAGTTGACAATACCATAGAATTTCTATAGAAAATTGTATGAAACAAGCTTAATTTAATATAAATAAATTTTATTTGATGATTTTACTTTATTACAGTAAAATTTATAGATGAATAAATATTCAACACTATTTCCTTTCATATCTAATTTGGGGGAAAAGTGCAGTGGATTCTGTTCTGACATTTATCAAAGGATTTAACATGAGAGATGTGCTGTGACTTATTTCTAGTGTCTGAGAGAAGGTGCAAATGTCAATGCTAAAGAGAGGATGTGGCCTGTGTTGATTTTTGAAAATGTTTCTGATGGAAATTTTGAAAGTGATATAACCAGATTTCATGCATCAAAAGATCAAGAAACTGTTCAGGAGTTGCTTGAGTATGAAAAACCTCTTATAGATAATGCTGCAAAAATTATGACAGTGGTGGCTGTTGATAATGAAATACCTGGTGTGCATCACTATACTTACTCTGAAATTGTAAATAAGGTATTGAGAAATTTACTGCAAAAAAAACAAACATTGGTGACAGTGAGAATGATGATGTAACTGAAAGAATCACTATTGGTAAATTAATTCAGTTGCCAGAGGAAGTAATCAAAGGACTAGAGCAATGTAACTTCTTGATATAAATTTTTATTTGCTCCATGAAGAATTATACAGGGAAAGGCCAAAAGCATATGAAACAATTATGATATCTATCTATCTATCTATCTATCTATCTATCTATCTATCTATCTATCTATCTATCTATACAGGGTGTATTAAAAATACTTTCACAAACTTTGGGGGCAGGTTGCACACACCAAAACAAGGACAAAAGTTCATATAAACATATGTCTGCAAATCCTTCATTTTTGAGTTATTAAGTTTAAGGAACGTTTTCAGTAGATGACACTGTGTTGCCATGTAGACTAGTTTGTCATTCGTGTACATTTGTGGCTCGTCTGTCTTCAATGCTTAACATGTATAGCAGTGAGTTAACTGAGAAGTGTTCTGTTTAACAATGGCAGGACAGTCATATTGTGAGCAGGCAGATATGATTTTTACATATGCCCACGCAAATGGTAATGGATGCAAGACTGCATGGCTGTATCAGATGGTGTTTCCAGACCGAAGACAGCTGAGTCATCATCCCTTTGTTGCTTTGCTGAAACTGGATCTGTGGCACCACAAACTATGGATCGAGGAAAACTGAGATTTGCTTGTATGCCTGACCACAAAAAACACACTCTACAGGCTGTTGAAGGTGATCCAGGTGTCAGTACATGTCAAGTGGCCCTAGCATGCCATAGATCTCATAGTACTGCATGGTGGGTACTTCAATAGCAGCTCATCTATACATATCATTTGCAATGTGTGCAGGGTCTTTCACACTCTGATCACTCACCATGGGAGAACTTTTATCAATGGATTATTGTACAAACTGCCGATCTGTTGTCTCTTCAGTCAATGTGTCATAAGGGCCTGTGAAACCATTTGACACCATGTGGGAGTATTTGAAAGTGTCTGCTAGTTAATGATCCAACCAGTGCATGCATGTGTGGAAACAAGCAGAAGACATTTTGAACATTTGTTATGAGTTGCTGTGTTGAGGTACAATGATGGCCTTTTGGACATATTTCTATATGAACATTTTACCTTGTTTTGGTGTCAGGAACTTGCCCCCAATGTTTGTAAAATTATTTTTGGATTGTATCATAAGACCTTCAATGCCATTCCCAACATCTTGGTAATGGAGCTGCTGGTCATTATCTTGTGCAGAAAACCAGAATGTAGGGAAACTGGTTACACAGAAGACTATGAAGAACCAACCAACCTTCGATCTACAAGAAACCACCAGCCTAAGTCTTCTCTATTGCTACAAAATGGCGGGGGCTCCTAAGGTGTGGCAAGTGGTTAGAAAGGGTTGCAGAATGCTCAAGTTGCAAGACTTCTTTCTATTGAAACCCAGTTTCAATGACAGTCTTAAAGGCGGGGCCACTACATTGTATGTTATGTCAATTAAGAAATTAAGATCTGTGTTTGCTACACTAGTCTCAGAAAGGAAAAAAGCTATTGCATCCATATACAGGTCAGATCACTGGAGAGGTCTACCTCCTCCAGCAATGTCTAAAACAATTTTCAGCAAAAGTACTGAACTTGCCAGCAACTACACCCACTATAGTTACAGACTCTACAACCTGTACAACAAACTTGGAAAAGGTAATAAGTGATGGAATCCTTAACTACACCTGCTTCAATGACTTCTCCCATTCCAAAATTTCAAACTCACTCAAAAATGTCAGCTTCACCTCTACCACCACCTGTCCCAACCACAGAAGTGGCTTAGAAGTTCCTCAGAAGAAAGAATGGATGATGAACAACCTCTTAAAAAGTAATAACATTTAAAGCAGAACACAGGTAGGACATCTTCCGTGCAGTTCCCAACATATTGTAACGGCACAATTTGCATCAGCAAAGAAAGATTTTAATGTTCTCCATAACTTCAGGACAATGGAATCAGGTACAAAAAATGTGTAAGAACCTAGAAATTTCCCAAATACCCAGAATAGAGACATTTGATGATATTCGGGCTCATGGCAGGTGTGGTCAGTGTTGGGACAGGTAAACAGTGCTTTTTAAAGGTTTCCTCTACTAGCTTTTGAAAATGAAAGACACAAATTTAAAACCTTTTTTGTTTTGGTAGTCTGTTTTCAGGCACCTATCCCTCTATAGAGCAGCAAAACTAGAGATTTTAAGGGGTATCAGTTTTTTGTCACAGGATGGCACTATAAAAAACTGAGATAATCCATGAGACAAGTTGCCAATGTCCTGACAACTGGCATGTTTTTTCTCAGAGGTGCAATGTCAGTAAATAACCAAACATAGCAATCTTTTTACTTAGTTTGAATAGCCAAGGACTAAGTTTAGTTGAAAACTCACTTGCCTCATTATAGGTATTTTTGCAAAATACCCACCTTATTGCAAGCAATTTTGAAGTTGTGCTGTTAGTTGCACCTCTTTTCAGCATACTTTGATAAGGGTGTTTCTAAACTAGTTAATGTTAAAGGCAACATTTTTGCAGATTTGGCAGGCAGGATATGCATAGTGGATAAAAGAAAGTCTCGTCTCATAGGGATTTATACATCTAATGGCAATAGGGGGCAGGAAACTTCATTTATTTTTTGTGCGTGGATTAATCAGTTTCATAGCATTGAGGGTAGTTTTATCAAGATATTGGAACACCATCTTTGATCCTGATTTAAAGCAAAGTTCTAGGCAGGGTACTATGTTTCCTTTTTATATCAAATATTTTCATGAATTTGTAGCCAGATGGACAAATTCCAAAATGAACAACCAAAGCAGGTTGAATGGACTTGGATGTGGTGATTTGTGTAATATTCTAGCTACATCAAACTAGTTTTAATTAGTTGATTTAGGACTCTTAGTTTCTCTAAACTTGCATAGTATAGTTTATTCGGACCACAGGCTCACCCAGGTTTGGATAAACTTAGATAAGGCTAAACCTAAGATGGCTGGTTATTGGAAATTTAACATGTCCTTACTGGATGTAAAAAAGTCCTGGGATCATCTGCTATAATCCTTATCGCCGCAGAAGAAACTATTTTCAAATTTTCTATTTTGTTTTGAATTTGTCATAATCATTATGCTTCACTGATTGCCTTGAAAAAAAAACAATATATACAGGGTGTGATGGGTATTGTCTAAATTACCCAAAAAAGGAAAACAACACTGACATCTCATTTTAACAGATATATTTACCAAAATTACATAAAAATATCTTGAAATATTAAAGAGTAAATTTATTCAATAAAATTGCCATTGGCTTCAAGATGACTTTGGAATCTTCTGCAACTCTCCTGGATCATCTCCTTTATTTAAGTTGGTGAATGGGGTCATAATCCTTGCTGTCAGTTGATCTTTGGTGTTACAAGGAGTTTTGTTGGTCTCTCGCTCAACTGTGCCCCACGTATAATAATCAAGGAGGTTACAGTCTGAGGAGTTAGGTGACCAGATGTAAGAAGTGTTGTGGTTGCAGAAATTATCTGACAGCCATGACTGTGTCCTCCTGCTTGTATGACATGATGCAGAGTCCTATTGCCTGACATAGGGTTTTCTAGTGGCCACCCTCTTGGCCCAAGGTTGCAATACCTCCTCAAGGTACTTGATGAAAGTCTTCGTGTTGAGTCTGAGACCTTCATCAACAAATTTGGGAGTTCTTTCCTAATCAGAACAATCAGAGTGAGTTTTCTGAGCTGCTGTACCTTCATAATGACCATTAGACTCATCCAACACTTTCTGAACCCTCTGCACTGTTCTCAGATTGACACCCAAACACTCTAAAATGTTCCAATTGGAGCTTCCAGCATGAATACCAAGCAGTACATCATGCCATTTCCAAATTTTTGATGGAGTGAGTTGCATCATGGTGCACTTATTCTCACAGACAGTGCCTAACTGACCCTACTATACTGTGCAGTTGACAAAATCCAAAACAAACAATGGATGCACAAAATTTATAAAGGGATTAGAGAACATTAAAAACTTCAGCTTTTCATACAGTTTGACTATATACAAAATAAAGTATTAGGTTGAAAAATAAGTGTGATTTGTCCTCAGATGGTAAATATCTAACTTTAACAGCAGAGGAAATAAAGCTCTTATCCTGTTAACAGTTACAATGTTTTGAAGTGCAATGTTGCTGTATTCCATGTTTTGAGATAGGATGGTGACAATTCCTGATAATCAGAAGTATCTAACCTGGAAGAGACAATTGTCACATTATATAAACTGAGTTTTTCTGCTTCTTTTTGTGAAATTTCTTTTTCTATATTTAATTTCTTTTACCGATATTTTATATCCAGTAAAGACATTTACATAATTTGTCATGTTTTGCTTTTGGAATAAAAATCTAATACTGTAAAAAAAATTAAAAAGCTATAGTACCTCAATGGTGACAGCCTACTTACAAGATTGTTAAATACTTTGAGATAATAGATTCACCATTTTCTGCACATAATAATGAAGTATTTTGTACACAACATAATATATTAACTCCATGGCTATAGAATATGATTGAGCATCTTAAAGGCTTGTTTCTGTTGCTAATTGAATGAGACTTGATAAAAAGAATTCACACTAAAGAATTCACCCTCATTTCAAGTGTGAATACAGGTAAGACATTTTGAGATAAATTCTAAGCAGCAGCTGGAAATGGTAAGTTAATTTTCCTAATTTATTTAGGAATGATCCTATTGAGAAGACAAGATGTTAAATTACAGTGAATCTTTTGAAACCATTATGAACTGTCCATATTGTTTATGGAAAACGTGTATTTTATCTACACTCGCATTTTAAGGAATGTATAAAATTGATGGTAATTCATAAAACTATTCAAAATCTAAAACTGGTAAAGACATAATTTGGTATCATGACATGGTTAATGGCATTGATCATTAAGTGTGTATCAAGAGCATATGACATTCAAAAGAACATCAATCTATTGTTGCTGCTTCTTTATATATAATATTTTAAACCTGATCTAATGAAAGCAACAAGCCTTTTATAAATTCTCATTTTCTATTTTAGTTTTCTTTGTTTTAAAAAGAATAAAAAACAATGCAAATCTCTTGGCTGTAATCTGAGTGAGAGATTTCATAGATGTCTTTTGTCTTAATCCTAGGCCCATGCCTGCAGAGTCAGTTCCGTTGTAATAATGGCCAGTGCATTGAATCTTTCTTAAAGTGTGACAAGGTCAGACATTGCAAGGATGGCACTGATGAACAAAACTGTGGTGCTACTACTATCCGACCGCAAGGTAATGGGCTTACCTCACTGTGTAGCTCATCAGGCACTTGTAGAAATGCATCTGTAGTTTTCATTAGAATAATTCATTTTTAAAACATTTCATGATATAATAAGCTTATTGATAACTTATACTATATTTGTGTTAATCTTGTCAGTATATGTATTTGAAATATGTGACAATAAATTAGTACAGTAAACTTGTGAAAGACGCATGTTACATCAATGTAATTATACATCTATGTATTTTAGATTGCTATATAATCTATATTAAACATGCTGTTATAAAACTTAAAAATATATTTACATTGGCAGATATACACATTACAAATCAGATGTCATCTTTTTATATTAATTTGATTATGAATTAAGATATAATCTACAAGTGAAATCAAAAATTCATTCAATTTAATTTTCATCTTGAAATACTTTCATGAAAGTAATTTTACACCATGTTATTAATTTTGAAACTTCAACTGATATTTTCCATCTAATTTTATTTTTATATTGTAAAACTTGAGCAATTAATATTTGAATTAACTTTTTGACATTTTATAGTTATTCTACTTTTTTGTATATTTCACATCAGTATTTAAAAAAGTAAATTGTGTTATATGCAAACTTTTGACCTCAGTTGTATATTTGTATCTTGCACACTATCATATATGTAACTACTAATATCATTACTTTTCTTTAGTATTTGAAAATATTTGTCATGTAATATCTAAATAGATGTTACATTAGTAGTAAATATGTAAGTGGCATTATAGGGAAAGTCAAAAATTATCTACACAGTTGTCTAAAGATATGTTATGGTGAAAATGTGGATAATGTTTTGCTTACCCTCATATATGTCTTTTGTATACATTATAAAATGTTTGTTCAGTCATATTTGCTAGATGTTTTTTATTTAAGGTTGCTCAATAGAATATTTATAAGACTTTCTGTTGGATTCATATAAAACATTTTCAAATGATAGACAAAAATTTCTCCTATTTTAATTTTGTTTGTATCCAATTGATAAGCAATAAATATTTACTCCCACCTTTTGCTAAATCCACTTTGCATTGTGGATATTCTTGAAGACCTGGTATATGGTATGCGATCCTTATTAAACTTGATATTTGAGAACATGATTATTTGTCCTATTATTTGAATATGGATGAATTACTGATTCAAATATTGTAATAATGCATTTTATAATATTTTTTGAATATTTTTAGGCTTAAATGTATAATTTTGTTTTGGAAATTCTCCAAATCATTTTCTATTTATAATCCACTTTCTGTCATTCCTGTAGGCATTTGTCGTTGGGACCAATTTCGGTGCAATGATGGACAGTGCATTCAGTATTATCTTAAGTGTGACCAAATTTGGCACTGTAGAGATGGCAGTGATGAACAAAACTGTGCAAAACCTCTGATTAAGAAATCAGGTAAAAAAAATGACTTGGTCAAATTTGAAATATTCCTGCTGCACCTTTGAAAGTTTGCACTGCTGTAAAAAAATATACACATACATTTGCATTTAGATCAAAATAGATTTCAGAGTTGTACAAAGAACAAAAGCAAGATGTAAAATTTTTACATTTTTGGTTGAATCTTTAGTAAACTCATGCATTGTATTAAAAAAAATCAAAGAAAAACGTTGGAAATAATTAAACTCAAGCTTAGATTTAGGTAGGAAATATTAATGACTTATTTATATTTAATATAGTTATTTCTGGCTTAAATTTTATCAGTCATATATAAATCCCTGGTCTCTTAGTTATAAAATGAATAGTCTAGTTTCCTGTATTGGATAAGACTGAGTAATCTTATATCTTAAAATTGGATATATATAGATTTATTTTTTCTTTGCCTAAGCAAAGCAGTCACCTGGGAATAGACTTTTCTAATTATTAACATGATAGTCTTTGTACTAGTGTATCAGTTAAGAAAAATCTCTGATGATAGTGGTACTGTATCACATTAACTGCTAATATAACTATTAAAATAGGGAAACTCTGAGTTACTTTTCTTAAATAAAAATGAATACATTGGCTAATTCTGCTTTTCAATTGTGCTTCTCTCACACTGAAACAAATCTTCATAATGTTGATGTTATTTGAGTCTTATGTATTAGGCATTTTTGTCTGATTTGAAGTTTTATAACATTATACAATGATATTGCTAAATTCATTTCAAACTAATGAACTGAATCTTGTGATTTTTAGTCTCAAATATTTCCATATTTGCATCACTTCAAAAACGTATGTCTTCACAACATGTATATTACTCAAGAATAAAAAAACTCTTTGGCAATGTTATCTTTGTAGAGTAAAACTGCCAGAAATTATAAAATTAGATATTTTTCATAGTAATGTTTGAATTTGGTTAAAAGCAGTCAGAAGTTTAGCAGTCATTGAATCTGAACCAATGAACTGCATGGTTAGCATTGTAGAATATACAAAACCAATGACAAATTCTAAAGATATTGAACCAGTCCACATAGCATAAATTTTAACTGATAATTTTGTTTCATTCAACATAATTATAGTTATTGTATCTGATCAAAAACTTTATATCAATCACTGAAGAAACTTTTTAAATTGTGTTTTTTTTTTTATTATTCTGTATGTTCTTTCATAGTTTCACTTTCTGTATAAGGTTCTTTAAGGATTGTTGATTAGTTTGTTACTCTATACTTTGCATATACACTTCTAGATTACATATTGTTGCACTTTGAACCACAAGTCACAATCCATTATCACAATTCTGTCTGCAACCATAATTGGAATTACCAACACTGTAAAGAAGAAGGATGCATTCCATTCTAAGATGTGAACAGTATGTGGCATTGTATGGATGCTCGTGGTAAGTAAAAATACAATTCACCCAACCAGATGATGCAAGTAATACTGATTTTTACATGTTTCAGTGTATTGTATCCACTCACTCTTTCAATGGCAATTCTCCAGATCTTAAGTTATACAAAATGTTCTATTTCCACACTTTTAAAAAGGTCATGCCCTTTCAGGATAGATGTAGACATGGCATATTAATATTATTAATATTAATATTAAATATTCCTTGTTTTATGACGTATAGATGGTGTTGAACAAATAAAAATTAGGAAGAAGCTTTATTCAAATCATTTACTATAAAAATGAATTATAATATAAAGTGTTTTATTGCTGTCTTACTGTTGAAATAGCTAGATATGTAACTGTAAGTTCTAATAGTTTTTCTTGCATTGCTCATTTGTGGAGCTCACTCCCAGCTTCTTGCTTTCCTGTCCCCTACAACTTTCAAAAGTTTAAAACATCAATCATTATCTTTTGTCTTCCAGAATCCTCTTTTTTTATTGTCCTTTCTCTTCAATTCTCTCATCTTCTTTCACTCTCAGTAACCCCTTGCATCTCAATGGTATTATCACTTTGTTTAGGGTAAAACAATTGAAAAAAATTACATCTCCAAAGTATTACTCTGTAATATCTCACTGTAATAATTACTCTGAATTTTAGATTTGACCTTAGCTTATATTTTGTAGGGAAGAATTTAAATTTGCATATTTCATAATAAAAGAAAGTAAGTGATAATGCTTCTATTTAATATTTATATTCAGCAAAATAATTTAGAGATATTTGCTGATTACCTTCTCACGTGATTTTTCTAGTAAATTTATTTGGAAAATGAATTATAATGACCAGTATAATGAATGCAGACTAGAAAGGAATAAATCTTATAGCAAATACTTTTGAAAATATTTCCATGTTAATTTTTTTTTCGTAATATTTTTGCCAAGTTGTAGCAGAAACAACTTTTCTTATTTAGAGGAAAACAGTAAATATTTTAATTGTATTTTTTTGCTTTCTTTTATTGTCAAAATGATTTTTCAAAACTGAAAAATTTGTAAAATACTAAATACATACCATTATTGAGTAAATAGTAAAAATCAATGAATGAATTGATAACTAGTGTTAAAATTAATCCCCCAAATCAGTTGGTTTGTAGTTTAATATATGGAGAAGTCCTATTTTCCTAGATCCTTTCACGTGCAGTGATCAGCTTTACAAGACACTCAGCATCTGCTTTAGACTAAGTATCCAACTGGAAAATAAGTGGATCATAAAAAATTGGGAGACAGAAAGCAAATATTTTTATAAACAGGATAAATGTTAGTTTTAAAAACAAATTTCCTAGAATGATTTAAAATTAATATTTCATCATTTAACTTTCCTTTGGAATTATTTATTAAAAGTGAATTTATGTTCCAGTTTTTAAAAAAAGACAAATTTGTAGATTACCAATGCATTCACAGTGACTTAAACTGTAATTATTTAGATATAAACCAAAAGATAACAGTGCAATTATAAAAGGTCCTTGAAGTTGATATTAACCGTTAGCACTCTGTAGGTAGGTGACTTCATTTGTCAAACAAAATATTTGTACAGCCACTGCATACAAATCTGATCATCAGACAATAGTGTGGTTGAATTTTACACTAGTGTTGTAATATCCTACTATGGCAACAGAAAAATGACTAACTGAAAATCAAATATGATGCTACTGCAGTTAACTAGTCACTTATAGTTAATGGATGAGGATGAAATACTTATGACATTGCAGAGTGCTAAAGGTTAACAAGTAAACCCCTAAAATAAGGGTTTCAGTTTTACAAAATGATGAAAAATGCAACATCAACATTTTAACACACATTGGATTAGGGAAATATGCATTCCAGAAGCCAAACAAAGAGGAAAATTTTGTTAGAAACAAAGAAATGAGTGCTGAATTGCTATTTAATATTAATCCTTTTGTCAGGCAGTGAGTGATAGACAAGCTCCCCACAAATGAAAAGGAAACTGGAGTCAACAAATGTGGTTTTACAGAAGGATACTAAGACTTCATGAATGGAGAGAGTATTTCTTGGACACATAATGAGGAAGGAGGGCTTGGAAAATTTACTCTGAGTCTATTGAGAGTGAGAGAGATAGAGGAAAGTAGTAAGCCAATTACCTGATGAGTTTGTGTGAATAAATGATGAGAAAATGCTGCTAAGGGCTGCATGATATTTTGAAGTTGTGGAGAGCCAAGATGCCCACACCTGGAAGGGATATAGAATATGGAAGAAACCCCAAAATAAGAATTACATAAGTTTTTTTCTTTTTAATTGAATTTAGATCTAAAAAAACATCATTAAATTTGTGATTTAAAAAGATATATAATGGTCATTATAGATTGGAGTGTGGGCTGAGCATCAACATAAGCCCCAGGATGAACTGGATTTTCTTTGTGAGTGTCATTCAGCCTTGATGGTCATTCCTTGGTCCAGTGACCTTTCTCAGCCTAGGAGAGTCTTCTATCGTGGACCAGTGAAGGGGGCCGCGAAGGATCCACTATATGAGTGGCTCGACGTTTCAGAGGAGGAGTTTCGCTCCTTCTGGTTTTGGGTGCCAGTGATAGATTAACCTCAGCAACCCTGAGTTTTCACTTACCTGGTGACTGGTTCAGAATAGGCTACCTCTCAATGACATGGCCTTCATATGGGGCTTGGTGGATTTGCGAGACTGTGAACGATATGATTTTGGTCTGAAGGAAACAACTGGGCACGCTTTCTACTATTGTTTTTGGGTCTGCCTCCTATAGGACCATGTTGGCAAGTTGACAGCTCATATCACTCCTGAAAAGCTCATGCTCATCGATCATGCATATGCATGTGATAATGTGTCGCTCCTGTATTCCAGGGTGAAACAAATGGTGTTTCTATTCCTGAATGGTGATTTGTATAACATGACAGAAGGAAGTCTTGTGAGGCAGCTGTCTTTTGTATCAAGATCTGATCTGATTCTTTGAGCACCAAATTGAGATGAAGATTAGAACTGATAAGAAATAGTTCATCTGAACAGTATTCAGCGGGAAGTGGATGACTGGAGCTTGGTTCATGTGAATGGGACTAGCCTTGATTTTATTCTTTAGGTCCATCTACGTCACATTGGGGTGGTTTCCTGTGAAGCCCTCCCCTGGTTACGTTAGACCACTTTTGTGTACCTAGTTAATGTGAGTAAGTGTTGTTCCCAGGCTGTTCCCGGCTGCATCTTTTGTTAGGATCCATGTCGAGATTCCCACCTTCCCAGTTTGTTTTTTGGCCCTCCTCTTTTCATCTCAACCAGATCAGCTTTTTTCCCCTCTCCGCATGGCCATATTTATTTTACCCTTTCTTCCATCTCCCTTAGTGAGAGAGCCTCTTGATTTTCTCTAAAGGCAGAATACAGCAGCCTCTCTTTTATTGAGGGGTGGACAGGTCCAACTAACATCAGTTTTGTTTCCTTTGTTTGTTTTATATTTTAGTTTGTTTTTTGGGATCATCTCCCCCACTCATCATTCATAAGTTTTTGTGGGAAAATATCAGGAAATTTTCAAATTTTCATGTCATGGGTTGCGTTTTTGTACGTCTCCTGAGTGTATGAGGTATTATGGTAAATGGAGGTTCTTTTGGTGAATTTGTTAAATTGTAATGAGTGAATTGGTTGCGAATCACATTAGCTAGATATAGGGTAGCAGTGATGACCAGCCTCAGCTCAACCCCACACCTTTTCGGCCTTGTGCCACAATTTTGTATTTTTTACAAAATAATTTGCAAGACTTATAAAGAGAGATAACAAATGGATAATATGGTTATTTGTTTCAGATCACTGCAAATCAGTAACTAAAAAATATTAAAAATAGATCAAAGAAAATATTGTTTTCTTTTATTTTGTAAAAAACAATTAAATGTAAATTTATATCATTTCTCCTGTGTGTATCTTGAAGATAATATATATTGCTGCAGAGTTAAAATATTGAGTATGAAATGAAATCTTTATAATAACTTTTGAGTTGGATGTTTATATATCATTTAAATTTTAGAGAATTTCTAAGAATTATGATGAAAGTTATTAACCAAAACAATATTTACATGAAATTTATAGGTCAGCTATATTTTATTGAATCATGTTTTATTACAGTTTTGCATCAATTTTATATTCATTTATATTATAAATTTTATAATATTCAGGTGGATCAGTAGTGTAAGTTGCTAATGGGAACCAACATTTTTCACAATCTCTTCATTAATTTAATGATGCCAATAAAAAAATGTTTTATTGACTGAAGTCATTAAATAGAAATCTAATTTGTAGTTTGCTCACATATTTAACAGAAATGAAAATATACTGAGTTTCATGCTTTCAATCATATTTTGTTTCATTTGGAATAAGAATTTTGAATTTAGTAGTGATTTTTAAAAAATATCTATTTAATTTACCACTTTTCCCTTAACAGGTTGTAAGTACAATGAATTTGGTTGCCTTGATGGTAAATGTATTGAAATTATCTTGGTGTGCAACCAGAATAAGGACTGTTCTCATGGAGAAGATGAGTATAACTGCGCAAACACAACAAAGACAACAATAACAAAAACAGTATCGAGCACAACAGGTGAGGAGCATTAACGCCAGACTTCTTAAAACTTTTTAACTTAAATTTTGGTTTTATTTAAAAGATTAAGTTTTTAGGCATTTTTAAAAGAAAATAGTGGTACGTTTTCTTGTCACTTATTGAACTGACATAGATGAAAAAATGTAAATCTCTTAAAAATTCAATATTTATCCTCGAGATATGTTTCAAAGTTATTTAGTAAAGGATTATTTAACTAGATTTTGTAAAAGTAATGTTTATATTTTACTTTAAGACTTAATGAAAATAACGTTTATTCACGCAAGCTGTGGAGGTAAAAAGTAAAAAATGTATAATAATCCCACTCTAACTTAAAAGGCAAAAAATAATAAAAATGAAATATGGAACACTAGCAGTGAAGTAAACAAGACATTTGTATTTATCTTTATATATATTCTTAAACTATTATTTAAGTTCTTTAATCAGTAATTTACAAATAAGATTCTTAAATTAAGAATATAATCTTCTATTCTATAGGCTTTTATGAAAATTAGTAGAATACATATTTCTTGTACTACATTGTTTTGGGGCATTTTTGAAAACTTAAATGATACTTTTTTAGTTTAATACATTGCTTTTATTTTTTATTTTCATACCTGTAACATGTCATAGAATATCTAATTGCCCTTAATATATGAGTGTGTGTGTTATTTTTTTAATTCTTTATGTTGTACGAATGCAGTACACTTCAAAAAGTACAATCTCAATGATTCATTCAGAAAACAACACAAATTATGCCTAATAATCAATGACTAATTTTTAAATGCATTTAAAGGTGAGTAGATTTATATTGTAAAGAAAGTTCCCAATATTAAAAATAGAGCAACAAAAGTCAAGATATGGAAAATTTTCAAAAGACCTATCTTAGTACCAACTTCAAGTTTCCCAAACAACACTCATCAGGGTTTAATAAATCTATTGAATTTATGAGAGATCTGATTTGCATATGCTGCATAAAGAACACTAATCAAATTCCCAACAAATTTCAAAATTATATACATATCATAATTATATAAGATAATTTTGAAACTTTTTACTTTGATTATCTGACACCACCAGTAAAAGAATTTTATTTCACAAAAACAAAATTTATTAGTGAAAGAAAACAAAATATAATTCACAGTAAGTGGTTGAATGCCTGTGAAGTATTGAGGGATGATGATGATGAGGAAACACACATGTTATATTTAATGAAACAAAATAAGGAATTTATTTACAAATTTATGCATTTCAAGTTGTCAGTTGTTTTAGGAAAAGTAATCAAATATTTAAAGTTTGTAGTTTTGATGAATTGTCAAGAAGAGAAAATGTTCATATTAAATCATCAGACACAAAGTAATATTCCAAAATGTTTAAAACAAATTGAAAAAATTCGTTTTTCACATAAAAGTTATATGGTTGTATTCAACATAAATGAAAAGACATATTTTAAGGTACTTAGCTTTGGAGTTGAATAGAGTTCTTTGAAATTGCACTGCTTTCATTAGAGGCTGTTAATGTAGCAGTGTGTAATTTGACACTGGCATTATTCAGATGCATGGAACTCTGTTTTCTGCCTCCTGCTTCTTTCTACTTTTTCTATCTCTCTCTGCCTTGATTCAACTTTCTGGCCTATTTATATCAAAAATGATTTCACATAGGCTCATTACTTTTTTCTCAGTTTGTAAACCGATCCCTTTCCCATTGATCAAAATAAATTTTCACATAGGCTCAATAAACTTTGCTTTGATCTTTTCTTCAGTCCGGAGAGAATCAAAATAAATTTTTGTATATACTCGCAAATTTGAAAAGTGGGGGGGAGAAAAGAGAGTTATTTTTATTTTGTATTCACCCCATCTGATTTTAACTGTGTATTGTTATAGAAATTAAATTTTTATTGAGATTTTCAACTGGCAGGATTTTTAGTTTGGAAGCTTTATTAATGAATTCCAACCCCAGGGATCTGTTTCCACCTTCACAAGGCAGTACTACTTCTTGGGTTGAGGACTAGATTTAATTCCTCATATCAGGTTGCAATGGGGGCTGAACTAATTTTCAACTCTGGTTCCATGTCTGCTACAGACTACCACTTTAATCTCAGCTTGTCCATATTCATTATAGTGAATGTGTGGATAAATTTTGATTTCATCTCAGATTTTTTTCTTTTCTTGTTTTTCATATCCCACATTGTTTAAGTACTAATTTAGTAAGAACAACATAGTTTTTACCTCACTGTTATGACATGGGTAAAAATTTGTAAGTTCATTTTCATCAGGAATAATTATAGCTTTTTATTTAAGACCCTTCAGAACTTGACATCTCCCTAATAAAGAAAAATGCACTGAAAATATTTTTAAAAAGATCCTCCCTCTCCTGTTTAATTCACATAAAATGACAGTAGCATACAAAATCCACCAAACCAAAATAGAGACAGTATAAACTAGGCACACTTCTTTCTTTTTATGTGCCGTGTCCCTTCAGGATGTAGGTGATCACAGATCTCCACTTCCCCCTATCTCTTGTAGCTCTCAATAAGTTTTGTTCCTTTGCTACTTCTCCCAGGCCATGTTCTCATGTTCTGTCATCCACTTGCTTAAGCCTGCTAGGTATGTCATGCATTGCTTTCCCTTGTCTCTCTTCCCCTCTATTTGACCTGTGAGTATCAGATTCTCCAGGCCCTCCTTTTCTCATTACATGTCCCAGAAATTTCAGCTGCCTCTTCCTGATGTTAAGTATAAGTTTCCTCCTTGTTTGCATATTCTCCAAAACCTCATCGTTGCTCACATGCTTGGTTCATGGTATCTTTAGCATCCTTCTGTAGAACCATACCTCCATTGTCTTGAGTCTCTTCTTCATCTTTGAGGAGACCGTCCAACATTCGCTGCCATAAAGGAGGAGAGATGTCATGTAACAGCTCAGTACTCTTTCCTTTGTTACCAAAGCAATTGTCCTGTCTCATAATACTCTGCCTATCTTTTGAAATTCATCTTTGGCCATCCCAATGCATCTTCAGATCACAGCATCTCACTTACCATCCTCTGTCAAAACACTTCCCAGATATTTAAATTTCTGCACCTGCTTGATTTTAGTGTCCCTGACCTGTAAATCGCATTTTGGGCTCATCCTTTTACTGATGACTATGCATTCTGTCTTGTAGTTTATGCCTAGTCCCTTCTTCTTGCTCTTCTTTGCTACCTTCTGTAGGAGGTTTTCTAATTTCTTTTCTGTGTCTGCTATCAGTACTGTATCATCTGTATATTGTTGTTAAGATTGTGGTTACCAATGATGAATCACCTATGCACATGCTTGCCATTTGCTTCCAGTATAGGTTCTTGATTATTTTAATATCTTTTCCAAATATATCAAGGTTACTGAGCAGTTCCAACAGATCTTTGGGACGTACTTTGCTGAACACCTTTGCATAGTCTATAAAACATAGGCACGTCCTTCTGCATTTGTATTGCTCTTTCTGATAACATTCTGAGCATGAGTATTGTGTTCCTTGTTCCCGTGTCTTTACCTAACCCGCACTGTTCTTGTCCTATCTCTGACCTGATTCTGCTGCACGGTCTACGAATATGAAAGATGAGTTTTGTTACATGGTTCATTAGGCTGATTGTTCAGTGGAGTTCACATCCATTTGTGCCTGGTTTCTGAGGCAGTGCTATGAAAATAGATCTCCTGAGATCTTCCCAAATATCCGCACTGTTGTAGATTTCATTTATTATTTCTGTGTTTTTGTCTATGCTAAAATCATCTAAGGCTGTCAGCATTTCTGTTACAATTCTGTCTGACCCTGCCACAATGTTTCTGTTCAATTTGGTCAGTGCAGCTTCTACTTCGGTTTTTAGAATTTCAGGTCCGTTGGTAGTTCTGTGTATTGCTGGTTGTTCATCTTCATTGTGGAAGAGTTCTTCAATATACTTGCTCCAGTGCTGAAGAATTTTTTTTCTTCTTTAATATGAGTGCTCCATCATTTGATTTTTTGCAGCCTGTTGAGGAGCATGTCTTCTGTATTGTTAGATCCCTTATTTGTTTATGCATATTTCCTTTGTTGGTGGTATTCAATATCTCTATTTCTGCACAGTTTTTTTTGTTTAACCACCCTTCTTTAGCTTGCCTGCATTTGGTCCTTATTTCATTGTGCAATTTTCTGTATTTCATTCCACATCCTAGCAGAGTTTTCAGTCACCTTTGCATTATGTCAAGAATCTCATCAACCATCCATTCGTTTTTTCTTCTTTGCCCATTCTCCTTTGGGATGATATCATTTGCTGAAGTCACTAAAACATCTCTTAGTGTGTATAATTCATCAGTACCTATCTCTTGCTTGGAAAGGAACAAGATGATATTAATAATAAACCCACTACATATATTGGTTTTACTACAACTACGCTCTCCCATAGACTTACCTGTCACCTTTCTGATCTTAGTTCTATTAAACATCATTTCTTAGAAAAACATAGCCATGAACATAATATTAGACAGATATTAGTTGATAACACAATAATGCTCACACATACACAGGGTAAAAAGAACCATCAGATATTGGAGGTTATCTCCATTAAAACAAAGCAACCCATGCTCAACAAAATTACATTTCAAACTAGTCACAACACATTACACTGATTCTACACATATGGTTCTGTTGTTAATATTTCAGCCTCTCATGTGGTATGACGTCATAGAAGCAAATCTTGAATTTATGACCAGCATTTGCTATTATGCGACCGTTCTTGCCAGATAGCAATCTTCTATGTCAACATGACAAAATATCATTTTTGAGGTTTTATAACCACTTTGAAGATGGCTCATGTGAGCCAAAAGCTTAGATCAAAGACCAACTTTAGAACAGCTCATGATCATGATAATAGACATTCGTGTCTGTGATATTTAACAATATATATATATGTGTGTGTGTGTGTGTGTGTGTGTGTGTGTGTGTGTCTGTGTGTGTGTGTGTCTGTGTGTGTAAAAGACAATAGGAAAACTGTATTATTAGCTGATGCGTTTCGTCCAATGTGGACTTTTCAAGCCAAAAACAAAATGAACTTATTAAAAACAAAGTAACTATTAACAACAAAACAAAATGCCCTTAGCAATTAGAACAATTTAGAAAATGCTATTGTATTCATATTGTCAACTGAAAATTACGTCAAGTACTATCATGTACTAAGATAGGTCTTTTGAAAATTTTCCATATAATGTATAATATTGTTTTTATTCTTGTGTTGACAGATTCAACCATTTTCTTTTATTTCTTGATACAATTGTGTACGTTTGCTTGGGAGAGTAGTAATTCTGTTAGGAAAAAGCCTGGGTGGAGATTAATATTTGGATAATATTCAATGGCGGCACTCTCGAGGATTTTCCTTCTGAGTGAGTTATTTTCTTTTTTTGCGTGTAGCATTTTTAAAATCAAAATTGTGGTTGAATTTATTTTTATGTATGACTAGTGCATTAGTTAAGTTGTTTTTGTGAGATCTCTTTTGTGCTCGAGATGCACTTTTTTGAATTTCTACTTGTTTCTCCAATATATTGGAAGGAACAGTTTTGGCAATTTATTTTATAAATGCCTGCTTCAGAAATATTATTGATATTAGCATTTGAGAATCTGAGTATATCCATACTGGTTTTGGAAATGTTTATGATTATTTTAAGATTATTTAGATGAGATAGGTTGTTCTGGATAGTGGACCTGACAGAGTTGGTCGGTAGTATTATGTATCTGTTTTCATGTAATTCATTATTACGGATTATGCTATTATTTTTGTTTAAGTTGTGTATTTTGTATGCCCTTCTGTATATATATACATATACATACATATATATGTATATATATGTATGTATATATATGTATATATGTTTATATATATGTATGTATATTTATATGTATATATATGTATGTATATATGTATGTATATACATGTATATATATGTATGTATATGGATATATATATACATATATGTAAATATATCTGTATATATATGTAAATATATATATATATATATGTATATATATATGTGTATATATATATGTATATAAATATGTATGTATATATGTATATATATATATATGTATGTATATATATATGTCTATATATATATGTATATATATATATGTATATATATTTATGCATATATATAAGTATAAATTTGTATGTATATATATATATGTATATATATATGTATATATATATATATGTATGTATATATATGTATCTATATATGAATGTATATATATGTATATATATGTATGTATATATGTATATGCATGTATGTATATATATATGTATAACTTAGATCTCCACAAGGCTACCGGCGGTGACGGAATACCAGCCATTGTCCTGAAGAAATGCGCACCTGAACTGGCACCTGCCCTCTCTAAATTGTACAACCACTGCCTCAAGGACTCCTGTTTTCCTGACTGCTGGAAGTCCTCTACCATTGTTCCTGTCTTTAAGAACTCTGGCGACCCCTCCAACCCTTCTAATTACCGTGCTATCAGTCTCCTTCCCATCTTCGGCAAAGTCTTCGAGGCCATTATCAACACCGAAGTGATTACTCACCTGATATCCCACGATCTGCTCTCAGAAGCAGTATGGTTTCCGCTTTGCCTGGTCTACTGCCAATGTGCTTACGGCCATCACTGAATTTGTCTACCAAGCTATCCATAGTAACGGCGAAGCCCGTGCCGTGGCCCTTGACATCTCCAAAGCATTCGATAGGGTTTGGCATGCCGGCCTCCTCCGCAAGCTCCGGGGTTATGGTATCACAGGTCGATTGTTTGACCTAATTCAATCGTTCCTATCAAACCGGGATTTGAAGGTTGTTCTCAGTGGATTCTTCTCCAACTCCTATCCCACTACCGCTGGTGTTCCTCAAGGCTCCATCCTTGGCCCTACTCTGTTCCTCATATTTATAAATGACCTTCCAGATGCTGACGACACTACTATTTACTCCTGCCTCAAGCACAAATCTACTGAGGCGGACAAAATTAACCTGGCAGCTCAAATTGAAAAGGATCTCCAATCGGTTGTGGACTGGGGAGAGAACTTTAATGCCTCTAAAACAACACTGCTCTCCATTAACCACCACAAGGACCCATCCCTGCATCCCATCAGAATGTCTGAGGACCAACATCTCTCGAGAGCTCCTCTCTGCGGCTGCTCGGTCTCACGCTGTCCGCTGATCTGAGATGGAACAAATACATCGAGTCAATTGCATCATCCACCGCAAGAAAAGTTGGTTCCCTGTGCCGAGCCGGGAAATTCTTCTCCCCGGAATCGATCCTCCAAGTCTATAAGTCTACCATTCGACCTTGCATGGAGTATTGCTGCCATTTATGGTCTGGGGCCCCTGCGTGTTGCCTCAGGGTTCTTGATAAGATCCAGAGACGGATATGCAATGTGATTGGCCCTGATCTGTCATCTCGTCTGCAGTCGCTCTCTCACAGATGCGATGTTGCATCGCTCTGCCTTTTCTACAAGTACTTCCACGGTAATTGCTCTGAGGAGTTGCTTTCGCTTGTCCCTAAGCCTCGTGAATTTAAGCGTCCTACGAGGCTGGCATCCCGTTCCCACCCCTTCACCGTTGAAACTGTTAGATGTAGACGTCTTTTCTACTCCAATAGCTTCATGTCTCGCACATCTCGCCTATGGAACTCCCTTCCCTATTACTGTTTCCCTGACAAATACAATCTCCAACGGTTTAAGTGTAGCGTCAATCATCATCTCCAATTGCCTTGATCTATCCACTTCCTGACATCTTTCATTCCTATCTGCTCTCGCTCTATATCTTCCGTAACCCCCCCCCCCCTGCCTCGATCGACCCTCCGTCCTTCTCTTTCTCCACATCCCTTCCTTTACCACTCCTATATGCTCTTCCTCCAACCCTTCTGTAACCCCATGCGTGATAGTGGCCACCGGCCTTGCTTGGGGTGATACGCTTCAAAAAAAAAAATATATATATATGTATATATATATATATATATATATATATATATATATATTTTTTTTTTTTCTTTCTTCGTTTAATGATAATGATATTAAGCTTATCAGACGATATGAAAAGAACTTACATAAAATATATAGACAACACTTATCTATATTATTTAATGAAACATGTATGAATGTATATATATATATATATATATATATATATATATATATATATATATATATATATGTATGTATATATGTATGTATATATATATATATATGTATGTATGTAAGCAAATATGTGGATGTAGATCCAACGGTATGATGAAAAATGCGGAAAAGACAAAGCAAAATCCGAATATGTAAGTTTACTGTTTTAATTTTGTTTTTTATTTTTGTTTTGCTGTCAACGTCAGACGTTTCGGTCTAGTAGACCTTCTTCAGGACATGGTTATTGGAGACATATTTATATTTAAGTTAACATGAAGAGACGATAGACACAAGACTAGTCAGAAACAGAAAAATCTCAGAATCTTTAGAATCTCAGTTTTTCTGTTTCTGACTAGTCTTGTGTCTATCGTCTCTTAATGTTAACTTAAATATAAATATGTCTCCAATAACCATGTCCTGAAGAAGGTCTACTAGACCGAAACGTCTGACGTCGACAGCAAAACAAAAATAAAAACAAAATTAAAACAGTAAACTTATTCGGATTTTGCTTTGTCTTTTCCACATTTTTCATCATATGTATGTATGTATATGTATACATATGTATGTATATATGTTTGTATATATATATATATATATATATATGTATATATATGTATATGTATATATATATATATATGTATATGTATATATATGTATATATCCTTCATCAACAGAGTGAGAAAAAATCAGAGAAACGGGGATTACTTACTGACAGATGTTTTTAGACAGTGTATTTTCTGATGGAAATCATTATTAGCAAAACACCCATCTCTGTCTGATTCCTCACTGTGTGAAACATTTTATGAAAATAAACTTAAATCTAAAATTCTGTAAGAGCATTAAGCTGTCTGTTATTAGTAGTAGTGGGAGTGGAGGAGTAAGATTGTAAACATAGATGAAGAGAGTTATAGGTTGCAGAGTGGGGAAGATGTTTCGCATGTAGCCAGTGTCACCAAAAATTGTCACTTTCAGAGAAACGGGCTGTAGTTAAGATAACTTGTCTATTTCTGAAAGAGCATCTGATGAAACAAAAAAGTGAGGAGGAACAAGGGAATATATAGTAATAAAATATAATTAAAAGAAATAAAAGAAAAGAAAAAAGGGGAGGAAGAAATAAAAGGATAAAACTTTGGGATGGCCTATGATTAAAAAAAATGGGAGGGGTGCAGTAAAAAAACAGAGAGGAAAAGAGTATACATTAACTTATGAATCTGAATACACATAAAGATATGAATACATATACAAGATTAATACGTATCTACACTAACCTTCCACACTCCTTACATAAGCTTATAAGTAAAGGAACTATAGTTATAGAACCAAAGAAGGTATAAATGAGAGTGACCGGAAAGTAACCCTCAGTGTACATGGCAATACTTCTATTACTGAACAGTGCATAATGAGGGAAATCATAGGTGGCAGAACATAAAAATATAGAAGGTAGGTGATGGCTGTTAAAATATGGAGCTGAAATGTGGGTGGAGAGCCTACTCATCTGAGGAGTGGTGTTGCTGATAAAGGGTTTCCTTGTGGAAATTATATTCTCTGATTAACCCCAAATCTTTGTTTCTCTGATTCTAAAAATATAATATTTCATGAAATAGCCTGCAAACTAAGCAGAATTTTAACTCCACTTGGCACTATTAGTCCATCACACATAAAAAATTCAGGTGACCTCCTAAACAAATTAAAAAACATAGACATTAAAAACAAATATATGGTTAGTTTAGATATAAAATCTCTATACACAAAGTCTCCATAGAGAAATGCTTAAATCTACTAAAAAAACACCTAACAAATGTAACAATATTTAGCATGACCAAAAGGAAGAAATTGCATTAGTTTATACTATTGATTATTAGAGACCATACGGAAGAAAATTATATTAGGGGATGTTTTATTCTGTTTCCAATATGAGCAGAGAAAAAAAAATAGACAATATTTTTTTTTAATGAAGGGAGTTATAATTGAACCGAAATTTGGTGCAGGTAAAATTATCACAAGAGTCATGGTATTCTCAAAGTAAAACAGTCATATCGGATGAGGTTGTGGGGTCAATCAACTGTTGACGACAGCTATGAAACAGGACTGGTAAGATAGAAAGAAAAAAATACATTTATTGTTTAATCTAGGAGAATAGCCAACCGGAGTGAAGAAATACCGCCAACCTCCGCAACAATCAGAGACAGTCTTCGTCAATTTCTGTAAGGCTTCGGTGTGAAGAAAAACAAAGACACTTAGAATTGCCACCAACCAAGAACTCCGACTGGAATGAAAAAATAACGCCAACCAGAAAACTTGAAAATCCCCCCTTAAAGTAATTAGTCGAGACTTCCGTTCCGTAGTCAGCCAATTAGGAACAGGGGTTGGGAAGAAGACAATTGGTGATTGTACTCCGAATTCTTCTGTATATAAAGACTTTCTTTTCTACAACTTACTCAGACGTTGTTCTATTTATATTTGGTGCCATTTCGTTTACCCAATTGTGCGTCCGCGTCCGGATTGGTTCGACTTGGCGGAGAGACACCTAGCGAAAACTCACGTGGCTTCCTTGAGATCAAATTCACAGCGTGGGCAAGGGAGTTCACTGCGGTTGGAGTCGACTCAGAGACCGGCTTCTAGCTACCTGCCTCGTCGCTGTCGATGAAGAATTCGTTCCGAGACGAGGGACCTTCATGGTCTGGTTCTCGGAAGGCCGATCCAGCGCCGTGGGACGGTCACACAAAAGCAAAAATTAAAATTCCTCTACTTACACATAAAATCATAAAAATATGCCAGCTAATTACCAAGCAATGTTTCTTTACTTTTGATAACTAACATTACAGACAGAAATTTGGTTTACCAATGGGATCTCCTCTCAGCGCCGTTCTTGCTTGTTTATTTTTAGAATTTCTAGAAAGTGACCCATTTAAAAATTAGACGACTCATTATTAATATATCCACAAAACATCAATTTAACGGATCTTCTCTCCAAACTTAACAACGTTGAATCTACAATAAATTTCATTTTGAAACTCAAACCAACAACACTCTTCCATTCCTAGACATCATATTACATAGAAATAATAATGAACTCAATTTTGATTTTTACAGAAAGGCTACAAAGAAAAATGATCTGATCAGTTTCTACTCAAACCACTCTTCTAAAATTAAATCTGGAATTATTATAGTTTTCTATCTAAGAGCATTAAGAATCTGCAGTCCCCCATATTTACTTAAAGAAGAAACATTCATAGAAAACACATTCAAAAACCTACAATATCCATATCATTTCATCCACAACACAAGAAGAAAGGCATACAAAATATACAACCGAAACAAAAATAACATAATCCTCAATAATAAATTATATGAAAACAGATGCATAATACTACCGACCAACTCTGTCATGTCCACTATCCTATCCCATCTAAATAATCTTAAAATAGTCACAAACACTTCCAAAACCATTATGGATATACTCAGATCCGCAAACACTACTAGCAATAATATTTCTGAAGCAGGCAATTATAAAATAAATTGTCAAAATTGTTCCTCCCAATATATTGGAGAAACAAGTAGAAATTTAAAAAAACGCATTTATGAGCACAAAAGAGACCTCACAAAAAACAACTTAGCTAATGCACTATATATATAGAAATAAATTCAACCACAATTTTGATTTTAAAAATGCTACACTCATAAAAAAAGAAAATAACTCACTCAGAAGGAAAATCCTTGAGAGTGCTGCCATTGAATATTACCCAAATATTGATCTACGCCCAGGCTTTTTCCCTATTTCACCTTTCTTAACAGAATTACTTCTATCCCAAGTACACGTACAGAACAGTTCCAAGAAATGAAAAGAAAATGGTTGAATCCGTCAATACAGCAATAAAAAAAATATCTCCACACGTGACAGTAAATGACGTAATTTCAGTTAACAGTATATAATAGCGTTCTCTAAATTCTTCCAGTTGCTAAGGACATTTTGTTTTGTTATTATTAGTTACTTCATTTAATAAATTCATTTCATTTTGCCTTGAAAAAGTCCACATTGGACGAAATGCGTCAGCAACTATTACAGTTTTCCTATTGTCTTTTACATTTATAAATATTCTCTTTTTCTATAGGTTAACTCTGAGAAATTTTTCTTATATATATATATATATATATATATATATATATATATATATATATATATATATATACACACACATTTTAAATTCATATTATGATTACTATTTAACTTTTCAACTATCTATCTATCTATCTATCTATCTATCTATCTATATATATATATATATATATATATATATATATATATATATATATATATATTATAATTTTATCATATAGCCAAAAACAGTTTACTCACTACAAAGATGCAACTTTGTTTCGGTGCATTTCAACTGCACCTCGACGGGTGAGAACCGAAAATGGTTAGGAACAATTCTGCTTGTAGGCAAAGCCGTATGTGAAACATCACTTCCTTTTTTCCATTTGTTTGAGAAAAAATATACATAAAGCAAAAAGGTGACAGAGTGAAACAATAGTGCTTGACTGTGGTTATCGGCAAGGAATCTTCCCAGACTAGCCAGCATTCAACACCCCATCCATCCTTCACCAAACTGCTATCAACAAGCACTACTGTTTCATATATATATATATATATATATATATATATATATATATATATATATATATATATACATTTTATATTTTTCATATTATGATTGCTATTTGACTTTTCATTTTTAATTAACTATACTTGTAATTAAAATATTTTATTAATTTTCTATTTAATAATGTAAGAAAACAATTCTTATTCAGGTATTCCTCATTTTTCAGCAACCAAGAGACGTCTTATAACAGCTAATCTACCTTATGTTACAAAAATGATCATCTTACCTGGTAGATCAACTATATTTCCCCTTGTTACAGCCGCCCCTATCCAGCATGGTACATCAACCAATTTACCTCTTGTTACAGCTGTATCCATTCATCATGGCACAAGAATCAATATTCCCCTTGTTACAGCAGTCCCTAATGAACGTGGCACCACAATCAATATTCCTCTTGTTACAGCTCTACCCATTCATCATGCCACAAAAGTTAATATACCTCTTGTTACAAGTGCCCCTATTGAACATGGCACAAAAATCAGTATTCCTCTTATTACAGCTCTACCCATTCATCATGGTACCACAATGAATATTCCTCTACCTATTCATCGTGGCACAAAAATCAATATTCCTCTTGTTACAGTAGCCCCTAATCAACATGGCACAAAAATTAATATTCCCCTTATTACAGCTCTGCCCATTCATCATATCACAAAAAGCAATATTCCCCTTGTTACAGTGGGCCCTGTTCATCATAGCACAAGAATCAATATTCCTCCTGTTACAGTGGGCTCTATTCAACATGTTACGAAAATCAGTATTCCACCTGTTACAGTTGTACCCATTCATCGAGGCACAAGAATCAGTATTCCTCCTGTTACAGTTGTACCCATTCATCGAGCCACAAGAATCAGTATTCCTCCTGTTACAGTTGTACCCATTCATCGAGCCACAAGAATCAGTATTCCACCTGTTACAGTTGTACCCATTCATCGAGCCACAAGAATCAGTATTCCTCCTGTTACAGTTGTACCCATTCATCGAGCCACAAGAATCAGTATTCCTCCTGTTACAGTTGTACCCATTCATCAAGGCACAAGAATCAGTAATCCTTCTGTTACATCTGTACCCATTCCTCGTGGCACAAGAATCAATATTCCACTTGTTACAGTGGGCCCTATTCAGCATAGTACAAAAATCAGTATTCCTCCTGTTACAGCTCTACCTATTCATCGCAACACAAGAATCAGCATTCCTACTGTTACAGCTGTACCCAGTCATCATGGCACTAGAATCAGTATTCCCCCTGTTACACCAGCTCCTATTCTTCATAGTACAAAAATTAACATTTCACACGTTACAGCAAGCTCTATATTGCCTTATAAAACAAAATTTCTTCATTTGACAATCACTCCTTTTTATTCTAAAAGTGTCCTTAGTTCTCATGTTACAGCTGTTATTAGTGAACATGGAACAAAAATTAATGTTCCGTCTATAAAATTTCATAGTAGACCAAGAAGTAACATTCAGCTGGTTACAGTACCTCAGACCCAACATCATATGAGAACCTTTCTTCATGTCACAGTGTCACCCAGTCATCATAACATAATCAGGAGTACAACTATTCATCCCCGAAGAAGCATGACTGTTACTCATTCATACCATAGAATAAATCTTCCTCCTACAAGTATGAAAGCTGTTGAACATAACACCAAAATCAACATACCCTATTTTCATAAAACAAATCATTCTTATGTTACAACCACCTCTCCTCATCATCATATAAAGATCTTTCCTCATCTTACAACAATTTCAACTGATCATGTAACAAAAAACACCCTGCTTCATGTTACAGCAACCTCTACTCATCCATATAAGACATCCCATCTTGGTGCCACAACAATTGTTGGTCATCATAAAACAATTTCAGTTCCTCATATTAGGCAAACTTCTACTGCTCATCATAAAAATGTATTTCCTCACTTGAAAACAACAGCCAAACTTCCTGTGACACCCTGGATTTTTCCTTCTGTCATACCTCGAAGCAATCAGCATGTGACATCAGCAGTTCGAACTCTATTTTCAACAACTACTCAAGGTCTAAATCTTTTCTAGTAATTATTTATTGTTCAGTTTTTGTCTTTTCTTCTTCTGGCAACAAACTGTGGATGCATTTCTTCTTCAAACTTTCATTTATTTTTTAATCTCCTTTTACCTTCTCATTTCTTTTTCATTTTTCTTTACTCTTTTATCATATATTATATCTTTTTCTGGATTCTTTTTTCTTTTCAAGATTTCTTTGAATTATTGAAGTCATTATTTGTGCTGCCTTTTTTTTACCACATTTCATCCAATCCATTTTGAAGCCTTCCTCAACCAAAATGTGGCAAGAATAAAAGCAGCACAGAGAATAAGTTCAATAGTTTGAACAACTCTTGGAATGATAATGACTTAAAAATGATAGTATCTCACATTTTTGCTTTCTTTTCTCCAACCTTCCTTCTTACATTCTCTCTTTCTCTCATTTCTTGATTTTTATCCTTTTTTTGTAACACTGTTTTTTTCTTTCTTTTGTCCTCACACGTCATTATTTCATTTGATATTTGATATAGATTATCCTATTAATAATCATAAAATTTGTTTCAATACATGAGGATGTTTAATGAGATGTTTTAGTTGTAAAAATTATAAAACTATCTTAACTATTATCATTTACTATAAAAAAATTAATCATTTAACAAAAATATCCACTACGAATTTAGCTCAAGTATGTTTTAACTGTATTCCAGATACATATCATGGTAACACTGAACATGTATTTCAAAATAGTAAATAGATATGATAATGACTATTAAAGGAAAATTACCAGTAGGGAGATATAATTTCCAATGCACAATTTGTAGACTATTATTATTAAATGTGAAAATAAGTTTTAAATTAGTGCATGATTGTAAAACTGTTGTTTTGATAACAATTATGAGAAATCAATAATGATATGCTGTGTTGTATGCTGATTCAGCTTGTGCAGCTGAAGAATTTAGATGTGATGAGAGACAATGCATTCCAGAGGCATATGTCTGTGATGTCATCCCAGACTGTGACAATGCACAAGATGAACTGAATTGTGATGATTTCACTACAACTGTAAGAACTACTGAGTCTACTGGTAAGTTAATAGCATTTATGAAAGCACCTGGCACCAAGCACGGAACACTTAGTACCTTGCAAAAGATACTTATCTCCTAGGGTGTGAATCAGAGAGCAACAATCCTGGAAATCTGATTTTATATATCAGAGTAACAGCAGTTGAATAACAAGTACAAAAATATCCTGAAAATGATGCTGAGCTCAATTGCATAGTAGAAATGATGCACATCAAATATTTTTTACCCTTTTTTATTTATGGTAACACACAATGAACAGGCACCACATCATAACTGAGAAATTTGTAATCAAATTCAAAACACAGCATATTTTATTTGAGATACAGAGTACCAGTTATCATGCACTTGGCACAGGTATATATGAAAAATATTTTTTAAAAAAGTGTATGTGAATCTTGAAGTAAGAATTGAACTCTATTAAATTCCTGTAATCAGTTTCAGGTTATGGTAAGTACAGAAAGATGAAGCATTAAAAGAAATGATTTTATAAAGAGTGATAGGCTGTGCTAATAACTCCAAAATTATCAGATGATAATAAACTTATGAATAATTAAACCTTATGCTGATAGTATAACATTAACGAAAAAACCCCCAAAAAAACTGATGCACTTTTAATAAAGATATTAATAAACTAACATACTATTTCCTAGGTTACAACCATCATTTCAAATAATTATTTAAATGATTAAAATATTAAATTACATGAAATCATATCTTTTAAATCCTTTATGGTTGATAAGACTAAATTTTGAATAACAAAAAATATTTATCTAAATCATATATATCAAATAAAATATCTTCATAACTGATAATGAAGCAAGAAAAATAATGACTTGCGCTTTGCCATGACTACATTTATGTTGCTTAGTTGAATAATTAAAAATAGATATAACACTCTACTTCATATTTCCCAAAAGCATATTTTTGTTTTTTAATGTCTCCTCTCTAAAGAGGCAACTTTGTTTCATTTCTTAATTTGTAGCCTGCTTTCCAAATGAATTTAAATGTGATGAGAATCAGTGTATCCCCAAGTTGTTTGTGTGTGATGTCATTCCTGATTGTGATAACGGCAGGGATGAATTAGAATGTGAGGAAACAACTACCACTCTAGAGAAACTTCTTCCTGGAAGTAAGCTGTCAGGTACAGTGAAATGCAAATCACATATTCCCTGTGTTCATCACCAAATCTTGTCCACAGTCATTCATCTGCTGAAAAATCTTGATTGAATAGTAAATTCAAGCCTACAGCTCTTTGCACGAACATAACTATTTCTGTTGGGATAAGAAAGCATATAAAAATATAATGTATAATTTAAAATTACTGAGGGCATTTCCATTTTCTCTTTATCTGATGATTTTCACCTTTGACCTTGAACAATTCTAAGCATTATTAGTCATTGGAAATAATGCAAAAACATTTTGTCTATAACTTTGATTTTGTGGAAACAAACCAGCTTGGTAGGGCCATTAATGAACAATTTCTGTCACCAGTTTTTTTGTTTTTTTTGAGGGAGGATTTTTTTGTTCTCATCTGATCAGAGTTGAAGGATGAATTAGCTGAAATTTATTAACAATGATATTAAAAGAAAAGATTCATCTGAACAGTCAGTTTTTTTCCAATACCAAATGATATCAGTGCTTTTAATTAAGCATTTTGATGACATTGGGAAGGTCATTGATGAAGGTCAGGAACAGTGTAGGGCCCAAGATAAAGCCTTGGGGAACACCAGCGTTCGTGATAAAGGACGACCTACATTTAATGGTTTGACAGGAATAATTGTATTAAGTCCAATAATCGTCTTGTAATACCATATCCCTGAATTTGACAGTTAATAAGAATTGTATCCTTTCACTTGCCTATTCCTTTCCATTTATGCTTTTAGAGAAATGCACTTTATCTACCTCATGTTGCAGTTGTCCAGAGCCTGATTTATATATTTCTTGTGATAAGTCAGCATAATTTGCCCTTTTTGGATTTTTTGTTTGTTTTACTTTTCCTTGAGACATTAAGGATGATGTCTGATTAATATAGTCATATGACACACTGTTTTTAAGAAACTGATGGCTTTTCTTGATGAAATCAATATATTTTTCTATCAACAAAATTTCATTAAATTTTGAAAACTTTAGCTGGTCAAAAAGATTGTTTATAAATCTTGATTAAAAATAAGACATTTTTTAGATATATAAACTCTAATAAGAACATATTGGTCCATTATATTCTGCTCTTTTTCAGAAAACTTTATAATGTTAAACTCATGGATTTTTTTCTTTCTAAGAAAAGATCTGTCGCAAGTGTCTTTTGCAGACTGTCTGGTAATGTAATTTATTTTTTCAATTAGAGAATTCTGTAAAGACTGCAATAAATAGTAATGCAAAAGTGTAAGATCATTTATTTAATTATTCTTGTCACTATGTAATGCACAATAAAATTGAACAGCAGTCCACAGGTGCACCAACATACACACGCACGCACAAAAAAAATGTACAGAATTGAATAAAGAAAAGTTTTATGATGTCAATGAACACCTGTTGCCATTTTTGTGATGCCAATGAATACTCATTGTAACTTTTGTAATTCTCATTGTAGTAGAGACCTTGTAATCGCAGATACAACTATAGTATGCAATTGAACAATGTTTCAAATAATCTTGCACTAATAGTAATTGTTCGATAATGCTCACTCAAATACTAACCCATGTAGCAATCCAAATAGAGAAATAGTATAGTGGATAGAGTAGAAATAGCAATCCAAATAATAATAGAGGATAGAGTAGAAATACTGATCAATCTAGACATCACACAACTTCATATATATGCGTTTCCTCTATGGTCATGTTGTCTACTTAATTCAATAATGGGATCACCTGTGTTTGCTCACTGGAGATCTATGTTCAAACTCAAGTGTCGGCAGTGACACTTTATATTCCTATGTAACAAAAAGTAATGTGTTTAAAATACATTGAAAATTGACAGTGTGCAGCTGTGTTTATTTTATGCAGAACCCAAAGATAAAAGCTGTCCTTCAAGTGCTTTGTGCTATACATAATAGAATTAAATCATCTCCTTGAGGGTAACAGTTCAAACAAGTGGTACCTGGGATGTGTGTCGTCTTTCATTGTTTTCAAAATGGTGATGCAGTATATCAATACACTCTCAATAGAGCAGTGATAAAAGGTCATAAGCAGCTTCCTTTGTAAATTATTTTTTCTGAGAATTTGCAGTTGCTGCTGTGATTTCTTGACTAATGTAATGGTATTGCTAGTCCAGGAAAGACCCTCATTAATGCACCTGCCCAGAAACTTAATTTTATCCACCCTCTCCACACAAAACTTACTGATAATGAAATTTCTGGCATTTCTCTGAAAGTCTACCACCAGCTCCTTTGTCTTTAAGGTGTTTAAAGTAAAGGTTATTCTCCATGCAACTAAACGTTTTATTTTATCTCTTTAGTCCATCTCATCACCCACCAAAATGAGTCCAAGCACACAGTAACTGTCATACATAGACTTAATGATTGTGTTGATGAAAGGGTTAGGGATACAATCACAAGTGTAAATGGTTATATAAAAGAAGAAGGCTTAATACACATTTCTGTGAGGAACCAGTACTCAGAGTGGACGTGATGTTTGGGCCTATTTTGACAGTTTGTTGATGATTTGTCAAAAATCCTTAACCCAACAACAGATGGACTAAGATATCCTAATCAGACTGGTTACAGTCTGTTTGGCATGATCATGTTAAAGAGCAGAGCTGAAGTCAACAAAATATGGTGGATAAGTGAAAACTTTTCAGTTTAATTTAAACAATTTTTGTCTGTTTACCAAATAAACATGCAATCTTACATTATTCTCATAGAATATTATGCTCTTTCTCTTAACTAATTCCAAACACGTTTTATTAATTGCTGTTTTCAGTTGGGTTACTTGGGTGCACTAATTGTTCAAATCAATTATTTACTTCCCTTGATGACATTCATAGTAGAGGAAGACCATCTAATATGCCCATATACATAGCATCACCTTCTTTGAATGAATATCAGACTTTTGTATAGCTAGTAGTGGTTGATTTTGCTTACTCCATGATCTCTTGCATTGCACTTTGTTGTAAAGTATCCACTTTTTATCACTTCTCAGAGTTTATTTTAAAATGTTAAATGCTTTCATTACATTTATGTAGCAAGTCACATATGGGAATACAGACCAATTGTTTTTTCTACTTATGTAGAAGCCACACATCAAAATAACTAACATAATTAAAATGGTGCTAATGATTTTCAATATTCGTTTAGAAACCTGTTAGCTACCTCTTGTACTGTATAACATTAATGTCTTGCTTTGATTGCTTTTAATCTCAACTGATCTATTTGACTATGGAACATTGTTCATGAAACTTTGCAAACCACTTTTGATGTGTTTAATCATTCACAGTACTTTCTCCATAATCTTGTTGTGTTTGTTATATTTTTTAACTTACTTTTAAAAAAAGCATGTGCTGAAAATGTTATTTTCTATTTTCTAGAATAAAACAAAAAATTAAAAACTGCACACAAGACTTGAAAGCAGTTTTTCTAATGAAATTAAAATCAAATGCTCCTTCTGCTATCTAATGAAGTAACAAAACATTTTAGGACTACCTAATATTTCAGCCAAAATATGAAACTTGCAAATTCAGAACCTTTCTATATTTGCTTTAAAAATATTATTAAAAAAAAAAACAAGAGAATAAAATGAAATTTCAATTGTAACCAATAATAATATTTAAAAATATCAAAAAATGTTATGTTTTAAAAGAAAATATTAAATCTTAAGGCTAAAACAAAAATCAGCAAATTTAAACTGAATAACCTAATATTATATGATTAGATATAAAATTAGTTAATATTTTTATTAGCTTGCTTTGTATTTTCCATTCTGGAAAATTGAAACCAGAAATATTTTAGATTTTGCTTTATAAAATATCATGAATTGTTTTCATCAGTAATTAAAATTTAAAATCCTCCAACTCTGATTTAAACTCAGATCCATGAAGCAGATTAATATCATTGTCATTATGCTATGACATCTTCAAGAAAATATGAGTGTAAATGAATTATAAATAACTTAATTATTAGGCTACAAACTTGGAAATTGTGGCTTTGTTGACATAAATTCTTAAAAGAATCTAAAATAATTCTAATATTAACCACTAACATTTTTCTAACTTTACTCTTATATAGAAATAACATCAAAGAATAAAGAAAGAATCCACGTATGTCAAATTTTCACAAAAATTCAAATCTCATAGGAAGTGTCATGAAATTCACAAATTCCTTGAATTTTATACTTTACACTGTGAACATCAAACATAAAAAGATTCACTTAATTCAGTTGTTAATTTCTTTTGCTTTCTGTAAAGTATGTCATTTGTTCAATAAAATTAGTCAATTTTGTATGAGGATACAAATCTGAAATTTATAATTTTTACTAACTTTTTATACAGCAGTTTTTGAGGAAGCTGGAATAGATCTACCTGATTGACATTACATTAGGCACAGACAATTAAAGAATTCTACTCTATCAAAACTGGAATATGAATATTTTTTCAATTGATTATTGTTATATAATAAATGAAATAGATATTTAAAGAATTCAAATTGTATACTGATAGTTTCAATACAATTAACACCTAAAATTAAACAAAAAGTATTATTTTAAAGTAATGTGATATACATCTCTTTAACTCTGGAGTTATAACTGGATATTTTGTCACCTTCAATGAAATAACAAAGTGACACATTTTAAAATATCTCTGAAAGATGTGATGGTTGCTGTATGTAGGTGTGTTATTCTATTTAATCAAAATATAATACAACTTGAAAAATATTTTCAAAGACATGTCCTGGTTGACATTATCCTAGTTGATTTTAATGATAAAAGGAATAACAAACACCATGATGATTGACATTTATTCAACTGAAAAAGATTTTGAAAGAAACTTAATTAAAAAGAATATTTTTAGTAAGAGTTAAATCATGAAAGTAATTATTTGTTTGAAGCATAAGAAAGGAGAATATAGCTAATCTTTTTCTGAGCCTAACAGAAATTATCCTTGCAGTGAGAATATATTACTTTTCTCACCTTTGGGCAGTATTAATCAAAAGTTAAAAATCCAATATATGTAGATATAACTTAATCTTCTGCTTTTCAAAAGAAGAATCACACCTTCCTAATATTTATTCTTTCTCAAAAGCTGGGGAGGCAAGAAACACATCATTGATATATAATAGGTTTGGAGATTGCAGTGATAAAAAAGAGATTGTGAAAAGCTATGTAAATGAGATTTTATAAACACAAAATCCCAGCTGAATGAGTTAGAAACACTTCCATACAAACATTGATCTCCCTTGAATAAGCTTTGTTTTCAAGTGTTAAAGCTTCAGTTGACTCCTGACTGATTTTTGCTTCTTGTTTGGTAAAAAACACTTGATCGTTTTAGAGCCATATAGATACATAAATACATAATAGTTTCATAAGAGCTATGTAGATACATGGCTTTTATAATGATAACACCTCATATTGTAAAAAATATGCAATCCAAAAATTCAATTTGAATTATCCAGATACTGTAAATACATTTTAAGTTTGTGTAAGCTTTCTTTTTCTTTAAGATTCTGCAACAATTATGCAGAAAAATCCAGGACCAGTTTGTATCCACTGAGTCAAGATCAACATTATTATGTCTTCTCTAACTTTTCTTTCAGTTTGCCAAAATAATGAATTCCGTTGTTCAAATGGTCAATGTATTTTGAAAAGTAAACGCTGTGATAAGATGCTTGACTGTTCTGATAATTCAGATGAAGAAAACTGTGGCACTACAACTGCATCTACTAAAAAAAAGAATATAACAGGAAGCCAACTAACTACAATCAAACCAACCATAGAAGGTAAATATTTCTAACACACAATTTGCTAAAGTTTTTACATATTTTTTCAATTTCAATGAGTAATCATTTTTGTTCTGGAATTAAAAAGAATGAGACATTAATTAAAAATAACATAATAATTCTAATAATTCTATTTTGGAGAAACAAGCAATAAGAAAAAAATCATACTAAACATATCAACTTAAATAAGTAGCAGGAAAAGTATTATTTGTCAAAGATAACACATTTTTTGATAAAAGATAACACATTTTTTGATAAAAGATGATACATTTGTTTAGCAAGTAAAATCTATAGGTGTTTTAGAACTTTAGTTTCTATCCTTAATTAGACAGAATATTGTATTGATCATATTTTTAAATTTAATGTTTTAAAATAAAATTCTTACTTTCCAGTTTGAAAATTTTCCTTAGTACAAATGAATAGCAATGGTGGGGGTCTCATCATCTTGAATTGTATCTCTTCTTATACTGATCTCAGTGATGGATAAGCTTTACTTTTTAATTTTACATCATATTTTTTTGAACTTCAGTGACTATTTTTAAATTTTTAGCAACTTGAGGTATTTTAATATCTAAAGTTGTGAGATCATATGATTGGCAATTTGTAATCTATTCATACCAAGGTTACATTCCTATTTCTTTAAAGTCTTTCAGAATATTTTGATTGATGAATAGTAGGTCACTTCTTCATCTGTTATTTTTTGTCATTTATATTCATTGGGCAGTAAATCTTCCCTATCTAGCAAGTTATAAATCTCTTCAGTGAGTTAGCAGGTATGTTATAGGCCTGTAATTACTTGTGATTATCCCTTTTTTGGTGTCATTTTGAAATAGAATACTCTTTCTTGTCATTATTCATTCAAGGAAACTTGCTTTCATCAAGGATTTGTGCTAGTCTTTTATATGTGACTGTTGTTCTGTAGAAATGAATGGGTTACATTAGGGCCTGCTGCATTCAATTTAGCAGTTTTCATAAGAGTTCTTAGTAAGACCTTTCAATTTATTTCAATTACCTGTGCAATCAACTGCAATATTTTATTTTTTCTATATTTTTTAACTTTTTGTAGCATGTTGCATTTTTCCAGTTCATTATTTGGTTGAGTCTACAGATATTTTCTTTTTTAGCAGTTGTTTTTATTTGTTGCTCTTGTCCCATCTTATGACTAACTATACCATTGTTGTTGATTTTTTACTCATTTCTTTTCAAATAAGGAACATTCCAACAATTAACATTACTCCTTCATATATTAAGTAGTCTTTAGTAATGTCCATATGAACATATTGTAACAGGTTATTCACTTTCTCACATGCAATGTTCCTCTGATTATAATATATATCTGTTTTTGACATTATTTTCTTTATAGTTCTTATTTTATTCCTTTTTTCATCTGTTGCAATGTATTGGGGGTGACACATTGTTAGTTTCAGTCTAATAAGAAATGATTGAAAAAACATTTAAATTTGTAGACAAATCCGATAGATGTATGCTGGGATTTCTTCCTAACCAATAAAATGGATCACTTCTCAGTCTCATCTATTATATTAATGCTACAATTACTTGACTGTATTCCTTTTGCATGTAAACACCATTCTTACTTTGTTAACTTACAATCTTTGCTGGTCTGTTTTGGGCTTTATATAGACCATCAAGGGAAGAAGTGAGTAAGAAAAAAAGTGATAATCGTAGGATGCCTTCTAATCTTTTCTCAAATTTGGCCTTAACTTGAATAAAATGTTAACTGTATGTTTTGAAAATGGCCCCTCATGGTTGAATAGTGTTGCTTCTAAAGTGTGTGTGATTAATACAATCAGTAATGTAAACTGAAATAACACAGACGTATTTCACATAACAGAATAAATTTTATTAAGAATATGTACAAATGGATACTGACTTAATTGGATTCAGCATGGATTGAAATTACTATTGCTAATCTAAAAGAGAGATAACTTTAAAAATTGAATTATCATAACATAAATTAACAATATACAATTACGTAGAATTTATCAGATGTTATTTCAATTCCCTAGACATATTTTCAACACTAAAATGCATATTTACACCTTTTCTTTTACTAATCCATTAATTATAAATGGCTGTGAGTTACCTCGCTTTTATGATTTTCAATGGTGTATATGGCCAGTTTTGCAAATGAACACTATTAGCTAAATTTTTTACCTCATTGTCCATTGCATTTAAAGATTAAATTATAAAGTTTGTTATAATATTTTGTTTAATAAAAATTGTTAACAAATGTGTTGCATTTGGCTATTCTAGTGGATATGTTACTAACAGTGAAAAAGTCTTGACATTTTCTTTTCTTCTTAGAAAATCCTCATAGAAAAATGGACAAAATTCATTACTGATGGGTTTTCTATGAAAATCTCAGTTCTCTATATGAAACATATCGAAGAGAAATTTATTTTGAAAGGAAAACGAAACAAACCAAATTGGGATTTACATCCAATACCTATAATACATTCAGAAAAAATAAGAAAACTGCTTCTTTTGCTCAATACAAGGGAATTCAGAAAGTCTCCAAAGCAACGACTGGTCCAAACTGATGAATTACATGATTTTATTTCAGCTAATATGATAAAGTATTTTACTCATTTAGAAGAAGCAAAGTGTTGTCCTAACAGTTTTGAATTTCAAAAAAGGAAGATTATATTCTAATTTACAGAATAGTCTTTGACCTTGAAATTCATTTTCCATCTATAAAAGAATGTATTTGCATTGACCTGTAAGTAAACTGGGATTGCAAAGGAAATATTTGTCACAGATTATTTTCACGTCACAGAGAATAAATCACTAAGTTCCAACTTGAACATCGGGGGCAGAAAGAAATGCCGAAAACTCGATTCACAGGTACTATCTCACAAATCAAAATGCACGCCACCGGTCAGAAAAATAACTCATTCTCCACCAAATGCGGTAGCCAAAATTGCCAAATTCACCAGATTCAAGAACACCAACTGCTTTTATTGACTGAACCATGTTTTCTATTCGTCGACAGCTGGGAGAGGACGTTCAGTATTTTGCATATCAAAATACTTTTATTGTGACTCCTGCGACGGACTTGTGTTTTGTTTTTTTTAAATATTCCGTCTTCAGCATGTCAATCAGAATACGTTCCCTTTTGTTTGGTAAATAATTTTCTTTTTCGCCACATTTTCCATCGTAGAATACACGCGACCCGCTGTCGCTTGGTTTGACGAGGTAAGTCGCTGTTTTCTTCGCTATATGACCTTCCTGTTCCAGTGCAATGGAATCCCATACCATTACCACAATGGTTTATACATGGGCATTATGCTAAACTCACAAGATTTAGCATGTTATAAAATTTTCCAAACTACATGCAAAACATAGTGGAAGAACAACCATACTCAAATCTAAAAGAATTGCAAAAAAGACAATATTACCAACCAAGAGGTTGTCCTTGATTTTTTGCAGAACTAATATGTTATGCCTTACTACTGCACTCAACAAGCCTACAAATTTCTTCTGGAGAAATTTCCATTATTATCTTTTTGTTTATTAGAGAAAATTCAAAAAAATTAATTAAGCATTTTCAATGTGAAATGTGTTCTCTGGTCATGCTAGGCAATGATAATGATGATGCTACAGAGAAGCAGTACTTTGACTTACTTTCTCGAGGAGGTCTTATGCTTCCATCTATGTTCATTTGTGCTTCTTTTGCTATACTTGACTATGCAGATAAATTTATTGTAAAACATAATGAATCCAATACAGGAGAGTCTACTGAAAGAATTTTGGAAACTTATTCTCCAAAATATGCTTTTACTTGTGAACAACACACTAAAAAAGGAATTGACTTTGCAGCAAAAATTGTTGTAAATATAATTTACAACAGCAAACAAAAGTTTTCATCGGAAGAATTTCAAAAAAATATTGTAGAATTTTTAAAAAAAGGCAAAGGTCAAAAGGAAATTGATTTATAGAGAAACTGTTGGTAAGTTTTTTATTTGTATTTGTTTTGTATTTCTGCTTAATTCTTTAATAATGTTTTTCTTTGTTTATAATCTTTTATTATTACTTTTCTTTTTAAGAAGAGAAAAAAGCAACCTGTTTGTGTATTTTTGAACAGTTTTAACATGTTTTAGATAAAACAGACTTAAATTAACTATAAACCAAATAGGCCTGTTAGAAATTAGCCTGAAATGTGACATGGTGGCCATATATATTAGTGGGCCATGTGTCCAGTCGGACTGCTAGTTTTCAATCAAATGTTCACCTGAAACATTAATGAACCAATGTAAATTGTTCACCTTTCCATTGCAAATATCGGCTGGATCATACATAATCAGCCACTCATGAACACCTGAATTTGAAAATTACAGAACTAATATTGCATTACTAAGGCAACGTTTAATCATACTAATACCATTGAATTTGCCTTTATTTATGATAAAATTGTAAAATTGTGATAAATTAAAGAGGGCGGTTTAGGTTTTATGAAATTTTTGACACATTTTTTTGCCTTATTCTGACAATATACACTTTGGCTGCTATTTTGTCATTGATAAGTGTGGGTATATTACTTCACAAATTAATCATCAAGAGAAGTTACAATTTTTAATAAGTGAAAGTTTTGGTAGCACATCTACTTCTAGTAGTAAGATTGTTTTGAATTTATCTAAATATCTATTGTCTAGCACCAAACTCTGTTTTATCATGGATTGGGATTCTGTATTTCTCTACTGGCTGTTAAAAGAGAGAATATTATTTAGAAATTTGAAGTATTTTTTACTCAAATTTCTAAACTTTCCCCTCCTTCTGCAGATAACTTTAGGACATTAAAGGGTGGGAATAATGATTTGATCCATGCATATTCTGCTATCCCAGTTGATCATGTTGAATTTAAATGGCAGCATGAACAATTCATATGATCACCTTCAAGCCTATATTTGCAATGGAAAGGTGGACAATTTACATGTTTCAGGTTTAGTGAGAGCAGAACATTTGATTAAACACCAGTAGTGTGCCTGAGCATGTTTTCAGAGCAGAGTATGGCTAATACTGATTATCACCTGAAGGTTTGGGAATTAATATACAATCAATAAGTACTACCAATCATCTTACTGTAAACAGGAGTGGTTATTGGGCTTAAAGGTAATTAGCTTTTAATGTTATATTTGTTGTTTGTATCTAACATTAGTCTGGGGTTGTACATATTTTTAGGCATTGTGCACAATTTTTTTATCCTTAATTTTTGTTTTGATGCAAAAGGACCAATAAAGCAGTTTAGCTGTTTTTAATCATCATATTTCGGTGTTACTAATTTATGTTAATATATATTTTTTGCTACCCCTCTTTTTTGTTATGAATGTTCTTTTTATATGTCATTTTTATTGCTGTAATGATATTTTAGTTGTCATTCATTTGTTTTTTGTTTTACCTTTGCTGATGACATCATATTCAAAACATTTTTGTCATCTTTTTAATGTTTGAAATTGTTTAAATGATGTTTTATTATTTCATTTTTTTGTTGATTTTTATTGCAAGGTTGATTTCATTTAACTATTGCAATAGTTTGGTAATTGCCTTTTCTATTGTTGTTTCTTTGCTGATTGATTCTACCTTGAATATTTTCATCCTAATTATTTATTTTCTCCATATATTAGAAAATCTGTTTCTGGTTTTCACTTGGGAATTATTTTACTGGTTAAGCGAAATCTGATTTTAAAGTCTAAAAAGTATTTTTCATTTATTTTCAAATGCTTACTGAACTAATGCGCATAAAAAAACCTTTCTAGCGGAAACAACCAAACAATTGCCATATGTGCACATGTGTACAGATTTCTTGTAGAAATTTATATAATAACAAGTAAAATATATCTCTTTAAAATTACTGTATCAGTATAATTATGAATTCTGATATTGTCTTCTTCTGGAGATATATTATATCATTAATTTATTAACTACACATTAATTTATCAACTATAGATTTGTGTGAAGTGCTTGTTCTCAGATGTGTAAATGAATGGACTTAAATTTAATCTAATTCAAAATTTACTTTTTTGTTGGGAATTAAGCATAGCAAGGTGTTGGATAAATATGCTAACATGCCAAAAATCATGGAAAAGCAGTATGTAAAAGTAATGATAGGTAATGTCACTGTATCCTAAAACCATGGAACTATCCAGATCTATATTATGGTTTAACATCTGTTAAGTCATTGTGAACATCAGCTGGTCTGCTCATAGCAAGGTGATGTGAATTATTGGAGTTCAAATAGGGTATGATAGTAGATGCTCAATGGATGGGACATTCTGTTTCTGAAATCGTGGGGACATTTGGTATCCCACAATCTATGGTGTTACGTTTGCACCAGGAATACTTGAGAGAAAGCATTACTGCTCACCATGGACATGCAGTGTCTGACCAGAGGTATCTAGCTAGAATTGATTACAGTAACAGACATGACACTGACTCAAATCACATCCAGATTGAATGCAAGAAGTACCAGATGCACATCCAGCAGACTATTTCATCATTCTTTAGTTTCCATGGGATAGAGGAGCAGAAAACTTGCCAGGGTACTCCTGTTAACTCTATAAAGTTGAACACAGCACTTCACCTGGGCTTGTGAAATTGCTAATTGCACCATGGGTGCTATGGCTCCACTTTGTTTTGGGCTGATCATTATATTATTATAGTAATATTAGATGGCTCCATTCTAATAATACTAGAATAGTTTATGAATATAATTGTAAAAAATAAAGACTAATAATTATAGAAGCCATTTATGTCCAACTTAAGCAACCATCCATAAAAAAAATATAGTCTGAAACTTTGTATTCATGAATGCATATAAAAGAATTATTATTCTAAAGATACTATTTACTATTCCAAGCATATTATTAACATTGGTGTCACTTGATTTGATGCATTAAAATGCATTTGATTTAGTTTTCAAAAAATAACAACACTTACAAAAAGAAAATCAAAAGAATTAATATAAACTACTTTTTAAAAACACTTAATTTTCTTTTTTCACTCCTATCCTCAATGATGACTCATGTGAGTCAAAAGCTTGGGGGTGACATGTATTTTGGCCAATTTGCATAATAATATTGAAACATGAGAAAAATATTAAATACACAAGATGACAATTGTTTTTAACAATACATTTTTAAAAGAACAGTTGCTGCTCAAATATATTGAATTTATATATATTTATATACATTTATATAGTAGAAAGATCTGTCATCTGTGTGTTTATATCCTATTGTGTTATCTATGCATTCATCTTTAGATTTTAAGATATTTGTTGTACCAGATTTTAATCCAAACAGAAAATTTACCATGATAATATCTGATTCTTTTTTTTATTCCAAAACAATGAAAAGCTAAACTCTCAGGTTTTGAATGAGTATAATTAATTTTATGCACTCATCTGGTCTCTTTATTCTATTGTTTCTTGTTTATTTAATTCCACTTAGTCATTTTACTTATTATTTACTTACAGGCTGTGCTCTTGACCAGTTCCAGTGTAACAGTGGCTCATGCATACCAATATCAAGATATTGTGATACAGTTCTTGATTGCACAGATGGATCAGATGAAATATGTCATACAAGCACACAAAAGAGCACACTGAAAGGTTAGTATAAACTTCACAAGGATTCAGTGACTAAGACTTTGTCATACCTATGATTTCAGTGATTGCTTAAATGTCTTTGGTTATAACTGAGGATTCATGAATGGATTTACACTGAACATGAGATATCATCATGTACATGATATACAGTCAAGTCAAAATAATGTTACTGTATTCCTGATGCAATGGATTTGATGTATAGATTTAATAAATGTCACATGAACACTACTAAAATACATGTGCATGTAGTGATAGTGATACATTTATTTATACCTTGTGAAAAAACAATAAGTATATATTTGCATGTGCACACATATACATATTGTGGAACTAATTGCCTCAAGTAGTATTCAATGATACTTTGATGTACCACTGTTCATACATCCTGAAACAATTCGAATATAAGTTTGCATTAACGGAACTGCTAATCATAATTAAAATTAAATGGAGAATTGTCTTCTGCATAATTTGAAGTACAAATAATAAGTGCATCAGTTTAATTGAATATTTCTTATGCTAAAGACATTATGCCTTTTTGAAAGTAAATACTAATATATGAAAATTAAACAACATGTATATAATTAGGAATGAAAAAATTATTAAAATTTATTTAAGCCTTTAAAACATTGTTAATACTGGCTTTATATTAATGTTTTAACTACTTTATTTATTAAATGCCAAATAATATAAATTATATAATATCCCTCTTTTGAAAGTTTTGCCTACATTTTGTCCTTTATATACTGCTGTGAGTAATACCTGTTAATAAGTTTCTACCCCCACCCCCACTGCAAATTCTGTTCTTGATCAATGTACATCAGCAAAGAAAAAAAAATAGTACTGAAGAGTGAAACATTTTACACATTTTTTGGCAAATATTATCTAGAAACACTCCAATCAGGATGTTAAAATAAAACTTAAATTTTCTGGCTACAGGTTTTGAATTTCTTGATCATGGTCAATAACTTATAGATTTCATGTCTGTCTTTTAATTGCTTTATAAAATTATATGGTTGATTGGGATGCAAAAAACATTTTTTTCTATTTCTCAAAAAAAGTAAAAAATTCTAAAGAATGTTTTTTCTGTGAAAACCAAAACTGAAATATAATAAATGAGCTGTGTATATTTAAATAAACAAATTATTTTGGTTGTCCTTTGTTTAAATTTGACATCTTGGTTGACATTTCCTGATCAATTTTCTAGTCTTGAAAATGTTCAGGTGATTCCAATATCAACTTTAGCACTATTAGATAAACTGGTAATATATCAAATGCTTATTTCTATAAATATTCAACTTATTTCTACTGTATCAATCATCATTAAATGTAATTCAACAGAAATGTGCATTTTATAGACGTTTTGTGATCAACTCTATGCTCTTTTCTGTGTTTTGCTTTACACCTATTTCTATGTATATTTTTTTAAACATTTTAAATGTGTTCTGCATCGACAAGAAGTATGTAAAACCATCAGACAAAAAGTGAACAGTATTTTAGTTTAACAGTGATCTTTATTCATTATTTTAAGATGTAGAAGGAAACAAAATTCCGTTTAGACAAAATAGGGAAGTTTTGAACATGTTATTTCAGCTTGGGTCATTTTTTTTATTTCTCATCCAAAAATTGAAGTAATCTCATTTTTTTGCTTTAATCTTTCTACTTATATTTCATCCGCTCTATTTTTATTTTATCTATTACTTAAGACATAAAAAATCACAGTAGCAAAATATTTTTGAACAAAGATACTTTTGCTCAAGTACATGGTGGCATTATTGTTAAGTATGTTGTCAGCTATTATTAAGCTTTTATACATAAAGTAATAGGTATATTAACTTAGGAAATGCTAATGTTTATCTTTTGAGAAAATGTTTAATTATTAGCAATAAAATATATATGTCTATGCAATAATTCATTTTTATTTTTTAAATTAATATTTCATTTACTTATTTAGACTAATATCTTCATCTTTGAGCATTATGAAAGTTGAGGTGTTTTGATTGTGCGTTGAACCATTGCTTTTGTTTCATTTTTTATGTGAATCATCAAAAAACATCATTTGTTTTTGTTTACTATTAGATTTGATAATGAACATAACTGATACAGTCAGCTTATTTTATGTTAATTGATAATATGAAATGTATAAACTTTATAGTGAGTTATGAGAAAAACAAAACCAGAAGAGCATAAAGAATGAAAAGAAATACAGAGGATGTAAAGTAAAAAAAAAAATTCCTGATTTTTCTGAATCAGCCAATGTCATGTACTATGTGCAGTAATTATATAGAATCTCCTCTTTGATATGTTTATATCTATATTTAAAAATTAAACTGTATAACTTGTATATATAATAAAGGATTTTATTTTATAGTACTGTATTTGTGAATGAATTTAATTTCCAAAAGTCATTTGTGGGTTAATTAGTAAATGTTTTGATATTTGACCACAATAATAACAAGTACAGGTCAAGTTTGGGCCCAGAATGATTTGATTAAGCTACTCACCTCAACTACTTGTTATAAAGGATTGAAATATATTTTCATTTAAAAATATCTTTATTTAAAAAATTGTTCTCTACTTGTTCTCTGATATTTTTAAAAGCATTTTATTATTTAATATACTACCTTTATGCTTATTAATACACAGTTTCAATTATTCTCTAGCCTTCTTCAGGAAGAAAAAAATCCTCTATCTGGTATTTAAAATTCAATTAGTACTTTTTTTATTTTATTCATATTTTAATCTTTTTTATTTTTTAATTTTATTTTTGTTTTTCATCTTTTTACTTGGGACTTCTTTTTAGCTTTTTAACTGGTACTGTCAAAGTAAGTAATTTGATAAAACAAAAGTCAAAGAGAAACGTTGAACAATTTAGAGGCTAAAATACCATGTTAATAACAAAGATGAAACTGATAATTCCCATATATATATATATTCATTTCAGTTATAAGGAAGATATATAGTTTTTACATGATATTTTTTGAAATTGTCACATATATAAATATTTATAGCTATACATCTTTTTTTAATATTATTTATTATATATATATATATATATATATATATATATATATATATATATATATATATGTATATATATATATATATTATATATATATATATTATAAATTAACTGATTTAAAAATATGATTCATTCACTACACAGGAATTACCATGTTTCAAAAAACGAAGCTAAAAATTTCAAATTTAATTATATAATTAAATTAAAAACATTAGTTCTGTTTCATCTTCAAGTGAATTTTGGAATAACTTATTTTTAAAAATATTACTTAAGGAAAATTTTTGACAATGTTGGCAAAGAATAGCTATTTCATTTCTTTGATTCAGTAAATTTTTATTTTTTATAAACTTAGTAATATATAGGTTCTCATGTATGCACAAAGGACATGGGTCATTTAATAACCAACATATTCTAGCTTTTCTTATTAATTTCCATTTTACTGTAGGTGTTTTATTGGTTTCTTTTAAGTGCCAGAAATATTTTGATAGGGATGTCTGATTTCAATGTTTATTTTTCCTAAATGAACTTTGATGTTGATTGAATCTTTTTTTGAACTCATGGCTTGTACAACCTATATAGATATTTATGTTTTTGGGATTCTCAATAGATGAGATATTGCATTGGTATACTAATAATTCCGTGTGACATTTATTTTGTAGAGGACAGTTATGAGGATTTCTACAGCTACATAATTTTTGTTTATCTTCATCTCTTTTTATTTTTATATTGTCTAAATTTCTTTGGTTTTGGTCTAAGTGTTTATTCAAGATATTCACATTATGTTTCTTAATAAATTTTCTCTAAGTTTTCAGTACAGCTGTAACTTAATTTTAGTGTATTTTTATTGAAAATAGTACTGAGTTTACTATCTTTAGGAAAATGTTTAACAATTAATGCAAGGAATTTTTGTCCTAATTTAATCAATAAAAATTTACTGAATCAAAGAAATGAAATAGCTATTTTCCATAAATAATATTTAAAAATAAAATAAAAAAAGAGAGCTGGTAATATACATACTTATATTTGATATGTAATAATAATTTTTAAATAAATTAAGTAATTCTATTACATTTATTTGTTTTAAAAAAGAAATATATTCTGTTAGTAATTAAAAGTAAAAATAATGTTTTAAAATTGTAGTTCAATATAACGTATTCTAACCCAAACACCCCTTTTAGAAAGAATCTTTATGCATACAAGTATGAATTTAACAGAAAAAATACCGAAAAACTTTTTGTTGTTGATAAAAAAAACAGATGACATGTGTTGAACGGATGTCATAATTCGTTGAAAAATACACCCCTACCCTACCCAGACTTAACCTCTTTTTTGAACGTAACTCATAATTGATACAATAATAGTTAATAAAAATGAACATGCTACTGCCCCTTTGTAAATGACTGGATTTCTCTGTATCCTTGGAAACAAAAAATTATGAATTGTATGTGCGCTTAAAACTCAGTAAATTTAAAAATAAGTTATTCCAAAATTCACTTGAAGATGAAACAGAACTAATGCTTTTAATTTAACTATATAATTAAATTTATAATATTTATGCTCTCTAAATTTACATTGAGCACTGTTTTGTAAAAACAAAAAAATATCAATAAGAACACTGGATTATATATCTTACTGTTCTTTCTTTTTACTATAATATATATATATATATATATATATATATATATATATATATATATATATATATATATATATATATATATACCCAAGTTTAGGATTGGTATATACGGAATGAAATCCAATAACCAACAATCAATATTCTTTAAAGAGTGCTCAATACAGAGTAGAGCAGATATAATTATTTATTTGAATATTACAACATAAATATGTTATAAAATCACGACAAAAGTAGCCATTTTGTTTCAACACTTCTTGTGTCTTGTCAAGTGATAATATAGAATATAGAATAAATGGTTTTAAAAGTTTCAAATTAATCAACGATCCTTAGCTAAGAGTAAACGCTGTTACGTAAGCCAGAGTGGCCAATCAAAAAACAAGTATAGGATGATTCGAAAAATTTGACAACTAAGCAAGGCTATCTAGATATTAAAAGATTTATAAAATTTGAAATTAAAATTAAAAGTAAAAAATTAAAATTACCTATTTAGAAATCTAAATCAGATCTCTATTAAGTTTTAAATTGTAGAATTACTAAGGAGAAAAAAAAAAAAATAAATAAATAAATAAATAAATAAATCTAAAAATAAAA